>CM055122.1:1043128905-1043858905 GCA_029206835.1 Rana muscosa
TAAAAGTCACAGAAAGGATTCCTTGAGTCTTTTCGTATTGCCTCTCACGTAGTCGCCGGTCGATCTGGATGGCTGAGCTAATCAGTCTTTCCAAGGATGTAGGAACTTCAATTCTGGCCAGTTCATCTTTGAGAGTGTCGGAAAGACCAAGCCGAAACTGATGGTGAAGAGCAGGATCGTTCCATCGAGTGTCAGCACTCAGGACACGGAAGTCAGTGATATACTCCTCAACAGGCCTTGACCCCTGTTGTAACCTGCCAAGCTTGGATTCTGCAGACTGCATGGCGGAAGGGGTCAGCATACAGCTGAGCCATAGCCGAGAAGAACGAAACTGTGGTTGCCAGAACTGGGTCATGCTGCTCCCGGAGGTGATGAGCCCAGGAGAGTGGTTCGTTCACGAGAAGGGTGATCACAAATCCCACTTTAATGTCTTCAGATCTAAAGGTCCGGGGCAGCAGGGAGAAGTAGAGCTCGCAGGAGTTCCGGAAGGTTCTGAACATCGTACGATCTCCAGAAAATCGTTCGGGAATAGGCACTCTGGGTTCCGGGAGAGGAATAATTCCATGGAAGGAACTTGAATCGGTTTGAGCAGAGGGATCTGCGACAGAGGGAGAAACGCAAGCTGATGCGACTCCTATCTTGTCAGAGAGTCGCTCCTCCATGCGACTGAGATCGCTCTGTAAACTCTGCACGACATGTGTGAGTGTAGAGATTGTCTCAAACAAGTCCTCTGGTGGAGAGACCTCCCTTTCAGACTCCATCCCTGGCTGACTGGTACTGTCACGTACCTGGTAGGTGTCTGATATGATGAGGTCGGCCTCTCTTGTATCTCCAGTCCAAGCCCCACTGAGGGTGGAACAGATGGTGGCTAGGGCCAGGAGGAACATGAGTGCCTGAGGAAGTTGCTTGCAGGACTTGCTGGAACAGATGTGGCTTGGAGACCCAGACAGCCGGACAGGCACCGGACACAGGAACACTTGGAGGATGGGTAGAGGTTTGAGGGGAACTCCAACCCACTTGCAGGTTCTGGGAACGAAGCTCACAGGAACAGAGGTCAGGAGGATAGCCAGGGTTCAGGAACAGACAGGCGGCACGGTACAAAGGATCAATCAGAAGCAGGGTCAGTGGAAGCCGGGATCAGAAGCCAGTAATCAGGAAGTGTTTCAGAGTCCAAAGACAGAGTCAGGGAAAGCCACAGTCAGCAACGGTTATCAAGCAGCATAACAGGAACCAGGAAGTTTTCAGGACACAGCTGAAGACCAGTCAGCACTTGCTTGAGAGTCAGGACTTCCTTAAATAGATAGGAAGTCTTGTAATCAGGCTTCAGGCCACAGCTGAGGGCAGGAAGTGCTGCCTGTCCCACACTGCCGGAATACACCCGCTGGTGGACACTGGTACTACAGTCCATGGAACATGTATTACCACCAGCAGGTGAGATCCTCGCAGACTGGCGCCAAAGGAGATTAGGGGCGTGCACCCACGCGTGCACGTCGTCCCCGCGCATGCGCATGTGTACTAGCACTCTGGAAGGGCTGCTGCAGCCCGGGGGTGCGCGCGCCAGTATTCCGAGACTGCTGGCGAACGCGCGCCTGCGCAGGAGAGTTCCTATCAGTTCTCTTACAGGAGCAAGGGAAGACAAGTCAAATTTTCAGTGTTTCTGTTGTGAAATTTGAAGACTTAGGGCTCTTTCACACGGGGCGGATCCGTGCAGATCCGCCCCGTGAAGCTCCGCTTGCTCAGCGGGGATCGCTCCGTTGATCCCCGCTGAGCCGACGGATGACTGGGCGGTCCCCGCACACTGTGCAGGGACCGCCCTGTCAGAGCGCCGCTCTCCCCTATGGGGAATCGGATGATGACGGACCGTAGAGTCCGTTGTCATCCGATCCGCTCCGCCGACGGAAGGAAAAATAGGGTTTTCCTCCGTCACACTTTGGCGGAGCGGAGCGGATGTCAGCGGACATGTCTCCGCTGACATCCGTGCCTCCATAGGGCTACATGGAGGATCCGTTTCAGGTCCGCCTAAAAAACTGACAGGCGGACCTGAACGGACCTCCGTGTGAAAGGGGCCTAAAGCATATTTAAACCCAAAAGTAAAAGTTTAATATATGGCAACTTACCAATCCTTGAATGTGGTGACCAGATTTTTTATTTTTTATTTTATTTTTTTAGGGTTTGTTCACACTATGAGCAGTTATCTGTGTTTTACTTCATGGATAAATGCAGGTAACTGTAATGACATACAGAAAACAATAGTTTTCTGTGTGTCATGTTCACACCAAAACATGGTGTTTCACTGTGTCCAGAGATCTGTGATAATATGATAACATGTTTGCAAAATATAGCACCTCTCTGCATATCACTTCACAACAAGCGCAGCACACCATGCTATTGTGTAGTGACATAGATTAAGTGGCAAATAAAGCTTACAAATAAAAAAGGGAACTGTGTGATGTGATAAAACACGCATTACACCACCTCCTGCCACACGGCTTTGCAGCCAAAAAACGGCATCTGCCCACACACTAGACTGCTGTGGCTAGTGTGAACTTAGACTATTTTTCTTTATTTTTACTTGGTCAATCATCCAATAAGTCTGTTATTTTTCAACTTCTTGTTACAGATCAAGCTGTGCAGCAAAGATGACAGTTGAAGGGTTGAGACAAATCATTTAACACTGACAAAAGTGTTCTTACAATGGTCAACTTTTATTAATTTATGTAAAACTATTATCCCAAAAAGGGAAAAAATTATTCTGTAACTGCTTAAAGGTTTTACCTGGAGGTCAGCTATAAGTTGTTAAACAAGTCCATCTCAATTTGCTAGTGCATCTAACACTACCTTCCCTACAGGTTAACAATGCAGCATTGCAAGGGTGGTTCCATTGCTCCTCCATAGAGTGGCGCCATCCTAAGACAGGAAATGTGTTACTGGCTGGATCACCAGGTGAAAACAGGGGGGGGGGGAGCCTACAATAGGAAAACCAATGCAGTCATCGCATTTAAGAACTGATCAACTACAATATAATGAATATTTAAAATGTCACCTTTAACTTTACCCATACTATGAAAAACACAGGCAGTTCAATAATTATGTTGACAAGATTGTCCCTCATCTGTCCATTCTCTAAGTTCTGGGGAAAATTCCCTTCCAAAGTGAACAACCTATTTTCCTTTAGTAAATTAGCCCTATCACATCTTCATATCTCTTTACTTGACTTTATTTAGATGTGCTTATTAAATGAAAATCTTTACTTACAAACATTTCTTGAATTTGTTCTTTAGCATAACCATAATCATTTTAGGCACAGTGGCTAATGTATACATTTTTGGAATACTGTACTTGATTCTCATTGGAAATGATCGTGAAGCCATATGCTTACATAGTTTTTTGCTTGTAGGACAAAAATGCTCAGTGGCGAATTGTATTAGTATTTGATCCCAGGCAACTAAATGTGTTTAAGAGCTAATGCATTCTGAGAACATAATATTTTTGTAGTTTCATGCTAATTTCTATTGATTGCTCTGTTCTGCTGCAAGCATTTTTTGATTATTAGTTATTATTAATTTAGGCTGCAAAATCTTGCAAAAGTAAAGTATAATAAAAACTATATTCTCCTGCTGTTCTTTCAGTCAATAAATGAATAACATAAAGAAAACGAATGTAAGAGATATCTAAAAATCCTATAAAAGGACACCATTTCACATTTGGAAATTTGTATTTCCTAAACTCTCAAATGTTAGGTATTTGTGCTTTACATACATAATATGTAAAAGGTGAAATAAATTGAGTGTGAGGGTTTGGATCCTCAGTAGTATATTTTTTTTAAATGATGCTATAATTCCTTGCAAATTGGTTTCCACAGATGTTAAAATATGTAAATTGTAAGCATTATGATTCTATAACACATTTACACCTAAGCTTAAAGCATTTACATAGAAAACCTTGTTTGTATTGATTTTGTGTTCTGATTTATCTTCCCTCCTAGTTATTGTGCAGTTTCTTAAAGTGTATTTAAACTTCAGACAATGTCCACTTCAGTCAATGACCACTAAAGCTGACCATACATGGGTCAGTGTTTTCCATTAGGGCTGTAGCTCTTTTTGAGCATGGTACCTTGTTTATATGCTGTATTATATATTATATATGGTGATGTGTGACACCACTATAATGTTTTTAACTTCCAAATATTAATAAACTTCATATTTTTATAATATACTGTGTACAAGAGTTTTCCCATTAAGTCCCATAGTACCGGGGTGGGTTCTTTTCCTTTTTTGTTTTTTCATAACTTAAATATCGGGATGTTGGCAACAAAAAAAATAGAATTTTCTATTCTCTATGGTGGTTCCTCCTCTATAATCCATTCAGCCTGAGGGCTGAACAAAAACACTGACCTGATTCCCCCATCCACACATTCGAGGTGTGTGTAGAAATCCTCCCGACATATTATTATATTTTGCCAGTGGAGAGACTTCTCTCCCACTAGAATACAAAGATCAGCACTGCAGCATATTGCCTGCAGAGCTGATCAAGAGAAAAAATACCAACAGGGGGGGTTAAACAGAAGCCAATCTGTAGAAACTTGTTGAACCAGCATAATTCTGATCCATGTATGGCCAATGCATCCAAGGAAGGCACATAATAAACACATAGGCAGCATTATATAGACTTTCTGTAGAAAGATGGACTAAAGTGGAGATCCAGGGGAAAACTTTTATTCAGGAGCAGTCTCCTATATTAATTATTTTCTGCTGCAAGATATCACCAATTTTCTGGATTAAATGATGGCCAACATAATGAAATTCACTTATGTTAAACCCCCAAGGGCAAGAGTTACACTTTAAGAAAGACCCCCATTTTCCCTTCAAATGGATCACTAGAGATGGTAAGGTGAATAGCTTTGGTACATTTCTTCTAATAACATAACTTGTGGCTAGGAGTTTTAAAGAAATCCACCACTAGGATTTTAAAATAGATTTTCTTAGAGGTAGGAAATTTTCCACAAATTTATTTGAGACTCAAATTTACTACTGAAGAGGGATAACGTGAAAAACTGCAGCAATTTTAATGTGTACTATGTTAAAAATTGTGTTTGTGCATCCCCCATCTCTCTGATAAAAAAAAAAAAGAAAACAGTGATTGCCCAGCTACCAGGAAGTGTGGAACCCTAGTGGAATACCACTAAACTGAGGTAGTGGCTGTTGGTGTAATACAAAAATTTGATGTTCATTGCTCACAACCACAATGACTTTGACTGCTCCTAAAGCCAATACTACAAGACACCATGGGCACCTCTGGTACATCAGCATTTGACTTTTTTTGCACTTAATTGTGAACAAAAATATACAATAAGATGCCCAATAAATCTCAGAATATTTTATAATGGTATATTTTAAAATCAGTGTAAGGTCCCATTCACACTAGCAATGACATATTCATTATATGCAAAATAAATCTTAATCAGCACAACCTCCTACCACCAAAGTGAATACTCAAATATAAATATAATAGTTACAGACAACTAGGGTTGTCCCGATACCACTTTTTTAAGACCGAGTACAAGTACCGATACTTTTTTTCAAGTACTCGCCGATACCGAATACCGATACTTTTTTTTAATCTCATGTGTCAGTATTTTTTTTTTTTTACAATTTTTTTTTTTTTACTATTTTTTTTATTTATTTATTTTTTACAATGCTTTATTTTTTTAAGGGGGGGGGGGGTGGACAGTGTCAGTGTGTGTGTTTTCTTTTATTTTATTTTTTTTACAATTCATTTTTATTTTTATTTTATTCTTTTTTTTTTATCAGCCCTGTTGTGGGGGGCTTTGGTGAGATATCAGGGGTCTTAACAGACCTCTGACATCTCCCCTTTGAGACAGGGAAAGGGACTAGGGACACATATTCCCCAGTCCCTTTCTCAGCAGCCTCTGCTGCGCTGAAAATGAATGGAGAGAAGACAGCGGCTCCTCTCTATTCATAAACTGAAACATTGTAAACACAGTTTACGATGTTTCAGTTATGTGAATGGACAGAGTCAGCGATGACTCTGTACATTCCGACAAGTAAGGAGCCGGATTTATCGGCTCCTACCTCCGCTCTCCATCCTGAGATACCGAGGGGGTGGAGGAGGAGCACGGAGGGGGACGGCGGCATGGAGGTGAAGGGGGAACAGCGGCATGGAAGTGAAGGGGGAACAGCGGCATGGAGGTGAAGGGGGAACAGGTAGCATTTGAGCAGCAGACAGGCAAGGCAATTGGATCAGATTAATTTTACTTACCCGCCTGAAGACTCGCTCTGCTCTCCGCTCTGGTCTCTGCCACGCTCTCCGTCTTGGTCTCCGCCCCCCGCCCCGCTCTCCGCCCTGGTCTCCGCCCCCGCCCCGCTCTCCACCCTGGTCTCCGCCCCCCGCCGGACACTCTCCGTCCCGCTCTCGGCCCTGGTCTCCGCCCCCGCCACGCTCTCCGCCCTGCTCTCCGTCCCGCTCTCCGCCCCCCGCCGCACACTCTCCATCCCGCTCTCCGCCCCGGTCTCCGCCCTGCTCTCCACCCCCCGCTCTGAGAAAAAAAAAGTATCGGACTGGGCATCGGGAGCATTTGCGCGAGTACAAGTACTCACGCAAATGCTTGGTATCGGTCCCGATACCGATACTAGTATCGGTATCGGGACAACCCTACAGACAACACAAGATCAATAAGTATATAACCAATTGCTGCTAGCACTACAAAGTGTTTTTACCTCACTCACTGTACTTTTCAATCAAAATTTAGTGCAGCGCAACACAGCTATAAGTGTAAATAAAGTGCAAGTGAAAAACATCTCATATCAATAAATACCACATATATGCATGAACTGTGCTAATAAATCCACCCCTAATGTATCTATATGATCAGTGCCACGTGTACATATGTTCAAATGTAAATACTAATAAAAGTCCATAAATCTTGATCTTCAAATTCTGTACACATGAAACAATGGCTGCTCACTTCACATTATGACCCCTGTTTTACCAGTGAGTCATAACAAGCTGTTACCTTTTAGGAATGTGATCAGATTTGTATAACATGTTATCCCCCTGCCCGCATCATAGGTACACACAAGGGATGATGGTATATGAAGCAGAACATAAAACATCTAGTGCTTTCCGTGTGGTAAAAATAAATTTTCACTAAAAAACATGTGCTTACACTCACATAAATGGCACTTGAGCCGTGCCAGCTGAAATAGGTTTGTACACTTGAGTCGGCTTGCCGCTGTATAGCTAAGGATGGCCATGGTATGACATAAGATATCAGGCTCCTCCCCCCATGCACATTACATCCTGGGTGTGGACTTCCTTAGTAGGGGTTTATGTTCTGTTTCATATACCGTCATCCCTTGTGTGCACCTATGATGTGGGGGGCTGTTACGTACCTTGTAGTAGAGCCTGACTTGTAGGAGGAGACCTCTCTTACAGCCCTGGCTCTGGAGTCACTGGAGTGGGAACAGTGATCTCGTGAGCGCAGTGAGGTAGGAGGGCCTGTGGAAGTTGTAGTAGCTGGCACAGTAGTTGGATGATGACCCTCCAGGGATGACTGGAACTGCAGATGATAGCAGAGGCAGATGCAGGTCAGCGACCTGAAGAGCTGGTGGGTGCAGGATTAGCAGCAACTGGAGCAGTGTGAGACAAGCCAGGTCAGATACAGGAGCAATACAGAGCAAAGCAGCAGGCAGTATCAGGGTCAGACGAGCCGGGTCAAAATAGGTAATCAGCCAGGTTAATGCGGCAGGCTGAAGCATGGTCGGATAAACATTCAGAGGTTTGGCAGCAGGTAAACGACAAAAGATATAAGCAGGGTCAAGGCAAGCTGAGGTCAGTATTGGAGATTAGGGATGAGCTCGGTGTTCGAGTCGAACATACGTTCGACTCGAACATCGGCTGTTCGATCGTTCGCCGAACAACGAACGATTTGGGCCGTTCGCGCCTAATTCGCGGCCCACAATGCACTACGCCATCGCAGTGTCATCCAGGCGCTGTGATTGGCCAAGCATGCACTGTGACCCCGCATGCTTGGCCAATCACAGCGCCGGCAGCGAGGAGAGCAATGATTGGCCACAGGCAGGATGCCTGTGGCCAATTATTGCTGAGGGTGTTTAGTACACGCCCCACACTATAAAAGGTCGCCAGCACGGCGGCCTAGTGTAGTGTGTTCCGGAGCAGGGAAAGAGAAGCATAGGCAGGGACAGTGACATTTTTTTTTCTTGCTTAACCTGGATTCCTTTAGTTTAGGGAAAGAGAAGGATAGGTAGGGAGAGTGTCAGTCTGTTTTACTGTGCTAAACCTTGTTTGTAGGGACAGGGAAGGACAGTGAGGGAAATTCTCATTGTGCTATACTGTGCTAAAGCGTTCATCATCAACCATCTTTAAAAAAACTTTTTTTATAGGGACAGAAAACTATAGGTAGGGAGAGTGTCAGTGTGTTTTACTGTGCTAAACCTTGTTTGTAGGGACAGGGAAGGACAGTGAGGGAAATTCTCATTGTGCTATACTGTGCTAAAGCATTCATCATCAACCATCTTTAAAAAAACTTTTTTTATAGGGACAGAAAACTATAGGTAGGGAGAGTGTCAGTGTGTTTTACTGTGCTAAACCTTGTTTGTAGGGACAGGGAAGGACAGTGAGGGAAATTCTCATTGTGCTATACTGTGCTAAAGCATTCATCATCAACCATCTTTAAAAAAACATTTTTTATAGGGACAGAAAACTATAGGTAGGGAGAGTGTCAGTGTGTTTTACTGTGCTAAACCTTGTTTGTAGGGACAGGGAAGGACAGTGAGGGAAATTCTCATTGTGCTATACTGTGCTAAAGCATTCATCATCAACCATCTTTAAAAAAAAAAATTTATAGGGACAGAAAACTATAGGTAGGGAGAGTGTCAGTGTGTTTTACTGTGCTAAACCTTGTTTGTAGGGACAGGGAAGGACACTGAGGGAAATTCTCATTGTGCTATACTGTGCTAAAGCATTCATCATCAACCATCTTTAAAAAAAAATTTTTATAGGGACAGAAAACTATAGGTAGGGAGAGTGTCAGTGTGTTTTACTGTGCTAAACCTTGTTTGTAGGGACAGGGAAGGACAGTGAGGGAAATTCTCATTGTGCTATACTGTGCTAAAGCATTCATCATCAACCATCTTTAAAAAAACATTTTTTATAGGGACAGAAAACTATAGGTAGGGAGAGTGTCAGTGTGTTTTACTGTGCTAAACCTTGTTTGTAGGGACAGGGAAGGACAGTGAGGGAAATTCTCATTGTGCTATACTGTGCTAAAGCATTCATCATCAACCATCTTTAAAAAAAAAAAAATTATAGGGACAGAAAACTATAGGTAGGGAGAGTGTCAGTGTGTTTTACTGTGCTAAACCTTGTTTGTAGGGACAGGGAAGGACAGTGAGGGAAATTCTCATTGTGCTATACTGTGCTAAAGCATTCATCATCAACCATCTTTAAAAAAAAATTTTTATAGGGACAGAAAACTATAGGTAGGGAGAGTGTCAGTGTGTTTTACTGTGCTAAACCTTGTTTGTAGGGACAGGGAAGGACAGTGAGGGAAATTCTCATTGTGCTATACTGTGCTAAAGCATTCATCATCAACCATCTTTAAAAAAACATTTTTTATAGGGACAGAAAACTATAGGTAGGGAGAGTGTCAGTGTGTTTTACTGTGCTAAACCTTGTTTGTAGGGACAGGGAAGGACAGTGAGGGAAATTCTCATTGTGCTATACTGTGCTAAAGCATTCCTCATCAACCATCTTTGAAATCCTTGTTTTTTGGACAGTCAGGGAAATTGTCATTGTGCTATTCTGTGCGAAAGCAATCATCCTCAACCATATTTAGAAATCCTTAAGTAAAGGGACAGAGAAGGACACCTGAAGGTAGCCCTTATTGCTTTTTTCCCATCTCCCAGCAGGCCATCCATTAGAATGTCTGGAAGGCAAACAAGGAGAGGCAGACAGTCAAGAGGCAAAAAAAGAGGGCAAGCAGGCTCTGTGTCTGGGGGCAACAGTGCTGGTCGTGGACGCGGTGCATTGTCATTAGCACATGGCCATGGGACACGCTTGTCCTTCTTTTCGGCAGGTGGACATGTTGAGCCACATCATGCCGAAGACTTGGTAGAGTGGATGACCAAGCCCTCCTCCTCCTCCTCATCCTCTCTCACCCAGGCTCAGGGTACTGGCAAAGCAGCTGCCAAAGCGTCCTCTTCCCTGGTATCAATGTCAGACTCATCATCAGTCACTCCTTCCCTAGACCCACCATGTCCTCCTCCTGAGGAGTCCCCCGAACTGTTTGAGCACAGTGTTGGGTACATGCTCCAGGAGGATGCCCAGCGTTTCGAAGGGTCTGATGATGAAACCCAGCTAGAGGAAGGCAGTAGCGTGAGAGCAGACAGAGGGGATGCTCAAGAAGGACACCAATCTGGCAGTCATGTTCCAGCAGCTGCAGCATACTGCCAGATTGGCTCCAGTGATGAGGAGGGAGGGGATGATGAGGTCACTGACTCCACGTGGGTGCCTAATAGGAGAGAGGAGGAGGAGGAGGATGAGGAGGAGGCACATCTCCAACGAGGCAGGATGCCCTTTGGTGGCCAGCGTAAGGGCAGTACACCGACGGAATCACACCGCAGAGCTCCGCCTGTGCAGGGCGCTGCCTCTGCCCGTCATTCAAAAAGTTCTTTGGTGTGGGCCTTTTTTGAGGCTAGTGCATCAGATCGCACAGCTGCTGTTTGCAACATATGTCTCAAGCGTATATCGCGTGGCCAAAACATCAGCCGCTTGGGTACCACATGCCTGACCAGACATATGTTGACCTGCCATGCAGCTCGTTGGCAAGCCTACCTCAAAGACCCACACCAAAGAACAAAGCGGACCTCTCCTTGCACCGCATCAGCTGGGATCTCCAACCCCACTATAACTTCAGTCCTCTCTGAAACATGCACTGAGAGGAATGAAGGTGTAGAATTAGGTGTGTCACAGCCAATTACTTGCGGCCACTCTGCTAGCAGTACACCGACGTCCGATTCTAGCAGGCAAATTTCCCTGCCCCAGCTGCTGGACCGTCGAAAGAAGTTCACTCCCAGCCATCCACATGCCCAGCGGTTGAATGCTAGCTTGGCTAAATTGCTAGCGCTTCAACTGCTGCCTTTTCAGTTGGTAGACTCGGCCCCCTTCCGTGAGTTTGTGCAATGTGCGGTTCCTCAGTGGCAGGTTCCCAAACGCCACTTTTTCTCACGGAAGGCTATTCCGGCTCTCTACCGGCATGTGGAAGGCAATGTCTTGGCCTCGCTGGACAGGGCGGTCAACGGTAAGGTGCATATTACCGCTGACTCATGGTCCAGCAGGCATGGACAGGGACGTTACCTTTCTTTCACGGCCCATTGGGTCACTCTTTTGGCAGCTGGGAAGGATGCAGGACAAGGTGCAGTAGTGTTGGAGGTTGTTCCACCACCATGCCTGCAAAATGCTACTACTGGTTGTGACACACCTCTCTCCTCCACCCCCTCCTCTTCTTCTTCCTCCATGGCCTCTTCCTGTGCTTTGTCCTCTGAACCAGCGGTGCTCCGTAGCTGTTCAAGGGGCTACGCAAGTACGCAGGCAAAAAGATGCCATGCCGTGCTTGCGCTGGTGTGTTTGGGGGACAGAAGCCACACTGGGGCAGAGGTCCTGTCTGCTCTGCAGGGCCAGGCCGAGAGGTGGTTGACGCCACGCCAGCTTAAGCCAGGAATGGTGGTTTGCGACAATGGCACCAACCTCCTCTCCGCCCTCCGACAGGGACAACTGACCCATGTGCCCTGTGTGGCTCACGTCCTTAACCTGGTGCTGCAGCGGTTCTTGGGCAGGTACCCGGGCTTACAGGATGTCCTGAGGCAGGCCAGGAAAGTCTGTGTGCATTTCCGCAGATCTTATAATGCCAGTGCTCGCCTGGCTGAGCTGCAAAAGGAGTTGAACCTGCCCAAGAACCGCCTTATATGTGACATGCCCACCAGGTGGAACTCAACGTTGGCCATGCTGCAGCAGCTGCACACGCAGCAGAGGGCCATCAATGAGTACCTGTGCAACTACGGCACCAGGACAGGGTCAGGGGAGCTTGTTTTTTTTTCTCCACGCCAGTGGGGCATGATCAGGGATGCATGCACTGTCCTGGCACCATTTGAGGAGGCCACGAGGATGGTGAGCAGTGACAGTGCATGCATCAGTGACACTGTACCTCTTGTCCACCTGTTGGAGCACACGCTGCGTGGAATAATGGACAGGGCACTTGAGGCAGAACAGAGGCAGGAAGAGGAGGACTTCCTTGCCTCTCAAGGCCCCCTTTACCCAGACAGTGTTCCTTCTGTCCCACCCATCGCACAGGAAGAGGAGGAGGAGGAGGAGGAGGATTGTGTCAGCATGGAGGTGGAGGCTGGCACTCAGCATCATCAGCAGCAGTCTTTTAGGGATGATTTACAGTCCCAAGAAACCAGTGGACTTGTACGTGGCTGGGAGGAGGTGGCTGCGGATCATGTCGTCCTTAGTGACCCAGAGGACTCCGGACCGAATACCTCAGCTAACCTACGCTGCATGGCCTCCCTGATCCTGCAAAGTCTGCGGAAGGATCCTCGTATTCTTCGGATCAAGGAGAGGGACCATTACTGGCTGGCCACTCTCCTTGATCCACGGTACAAGGGTAAGGTTGCGGACCTTATGTTACCGTCGCAGAGGGAGCAGAGGATGAGACAACTCCGGGAGGCCTTGCAGAAAGGTCTGTGCAACGCGTTCCCAGAGACTGGGAGGTTACAAACTCCTGGTCCTGGACAACGAGTTGCTGAGGCTTCGGGCAGTCAAAGAAGGAGCGGATTATGTGCCTTTAGCCAGGGAATGCCAAGAATGATGGGGAACATAGGTGAGGTTATGACATCCAACCGAAGGAATTCATGGTGACCAGAGGAGGCTTGACAGGAAATAGGTGCAGTCTCTTGTGTGACCGGGCCTGATTTAATACCAGAGCCATCGGTCAGGTGAACCCGGAATCCCTGTTTCTTGGGGCACACGGGAAGCTGGTGTAAAGAAACAAATGAGGAATCCACAAAACAGCTGCAGGCCCCTGAGTCTATTATGGCGGATACTAAGAGTGTCCTTCCGGAAACAAAAAGATTAACTGGGAGAGAGATGTGCGACCGAACCTCTCCAGAAGGATGCTCCACAGGAAGCTGACGAAGGCAGGTTCTACTGGTTTTTGCCGGGCAAGTTTGTATGAAGTGACCTGCTTCTCCACAATAGAGGCATAGATTGGCACGTAATCGTCTGAGACGTTCTGCCGGGGAAAGAGGCGATCTGGGGAAACTCCTGTGGCATGTCTTATGCTGAGCCTTCCTTCCAAAAGATGTGCTCAACGGGGCAGCAGATATGCTGGGTGTAAAAGTCACAGAAAGGATTCCTTGAGTCTTTTCGTATTGCCTCTCACGTAGTCGCCGGTCGATCTGGATGGCTGAGCTAATCAGTCTTTCCAAGGATGTAGGAACTTCAATTCTGGCCAGTTCATCTTTGAGAGTGTCGGAAAGACCAAGCCGAAACTGATGGTGAAGAGCAGGATCGTTCCATCGAGTGTCAGCACTCAGGACACGGAAGTCAGTGATATACTCCTCAACAGGCCTTGACCCCTGTTGTAACCTGCCAAGCTTGGATTCTGCAGACTGCATGGCGGAAGGGGTCAGCATACAGCTGAGCCATAGCCGAGAAGAACGAAACTGTGGTTGCCAGAACTGGGTCATGCTGCTCCCGGAGGTGATGAGCCCAGGAGAGTGGTTCGTTCACGAGAAGGGTGATCACAAATCCCACTTTAATGTCTTCAGATCTAAAGGTCCGGGGCAGCAGGGAGAAGTAGAGCTCGCAGGAGTTCCGGAAGGTTCTGAACATCGTACGATCTCCAGAAAATCGTTCGGGAATAGGCACTCTGGGTTCCGGGAGAGGAATAATTCCATGGAAGGAACTTGAATCGGTTTGAGCAGAGGGATCTGCGACAGAGGGAGAAACGCAAGCTGATGCGACTCCTATCTTGTCAGAGAGTCGCTCCTCCATGCGACTGAGATCGCTCTGTAAACTCTGCACGACATGTGTGAGTGTAGAGATTGTCTCAAACAAGTCCTCTGGTGGAGAGACCTCCCTTTCAGACTCCATCCCTGGCTGACTGGTACTGTCACGTACCTGGTAGGTGTCTGATATGATGAGGTCGGCCTCTCTTGTATCTCCAGTCCAAGCCCCACTGAGGGTGGAACAGATGGTGGCTAGGGCCAGGAGGAACATGAGTGCCTGAGGAAGTTGCTTGCAGGACTTGCTGGAACAGATGTGGCTTGGAGACCCAGACAGCCGGACAGGCACCGGACACAGGAACACTTGGAGGATGGGTAGAGGTTTGAGGGGAACTCCAACCCACTTGCAGGTTCTGGGAACGAAGCTCACAGGAACAGAGGTCAGGAGGATAGCCAGGGTTCAGGAACAGACAGGCGGCACGGTACAAAGGATCAATCAGAAGCAGGGTCAGTGGAAGCCGGGATCAGAAGCCAGTAATCAGGAAGTGTTTCAGAGTCCAAAGACAGAGTCAGGGAAAGCCACAGTCAGCAACGGTTATCAAGCAGCATAACAGGAACCAGGAAGTTTTCAGGACACAGCTGAAGACCAGTCAGCACTTGCTTGAGAGTCAGGACTTCCTTAAATAGATAGGAAGTCTTGTAATCAGGCTTCAGGCCACAGCTGAGGGCAGGAAGTGCTGCCTGTCCCACACTGCCGGAATACACCCGCTGGTGGACACCGGTACTACAGTCCATGGAACATGTATTACCACCAGCAGGTGAGATCCTCGCAGACTGGCGCCAAAGGAGATTAGGGGCGTGCACCCACGCGTGCACGTCGTCCCCGCGCATGCGCATGTGTACTAGCACTCTGGAAGGGCTGCTGCAGCCCGGGGGTGCGCGCGCCAGTATTCCGAGACTGCTGGCGAACGCGCGCCTGCGCAGGAGAGTTCCTATCAGTTCTCTTACAGGAGCAAGGGAAGACAAGTCAAATTTTCAGTGTTTCTGTTGTGAAATTTGAAGACTTAGGGCTCTTTCACACGGGGCGGATCCGTGCAGATCCGCCCCGTGAAGCTCCGCTTGCTCAGCGGGGATCGCTCCGTTGATCCCCGCTGAGCCGACGGATGACTGGGCGGTCCCCGCACACTGTGCAGGGACCGCCCTGTCAGAGCGCCGCTCTCCCCTATGGGGAATCGGATGATGACGGACCGTAGAGTCCGTTGTCATCCGATCCGCTCCGCCGACGGAAGGAAAAATAGGGTTTTCCTCCGTCACACTTTGGCGGAGCGGAGCGGATGTCAGCGGACATGTCTCCGCTGACATCCGTGCCTCCATAGGGCTACATGGAGGATCCGTTTCAGGTCCGCCTAAAAAACTGACAGGCGGACCTGAACGGACCTCCGTGTGAAAGGGGCCTAAAGCATATTTAAACCCAAAAGTAAAAGTTTAATATATGGCAACTTACCAATCCTTGAATGTGGTGACCAGATTTTTTATTTTTTATTTTATTTTTTTAGGGTTTGTTCACACTATGAGCAGTTATCTGTGTTTTACTTCATGGATAAATGCAGGTAACTGTAATGACATACAGAAAACAATAGTTTTCTGTGTGTCATGTTCACACCAAAACATGGTGTTTCACTGTGTCCAGAGATCTGTGATAATATGATAACATGTTTGCAAAATATAGCACCTCTCTGCATATCACTTCACAACAAGCGCAGCACACCATGCTATTGTGTAGTGACATAGATTAAGTGGCAAATAAAGCTTACAAATAAAAAAGGGAACTGTGTGATGTGATAAAACACGCATTACACCACCTCCTGCCACACGGCTTTGCAGCCAAAAAACGGCATCTGCCCACACACTAGACTGCTGTGGCTAGTGTGAACTTAGACTATTTTTCTTTATTTTTACTTGGTCAATCATCCAATAAGTCTGTTATTTTTCAACTTCTTGTTACAGATCAAGCTGTGCAGCAAAGATGACAGTTGAAGGGTTGAGACAAATCATTTAACACTGACAAAAGTGTTCTTACAATGGTCAACTTTTATTAATTTATGTAAAACTATTATCCCAAAAAGGGAAAAAATTATTCTGTAACTGCTTAAAGGTTTTACCTGGAGGTCAGCTATAAGTTGTTAAACAAGTCCATCTCAATTTGCTAGTGCATCTAACACTACCTTCCCTACAGGTTAACAATGCAGCATTGCAAGGGTGGTTCCATTGCTCCTCCATAGAGTGGCGCCATCCTAAGACAGGAAATGTGTTACTGGCTGGATCACCAGGTGAAAACAGGGGGGGGGGGAGCCTACAATAGGAAAACCAATGCAGTCATCGCATTTAAGAACTGATCAACTACAATATAATGAATATTTAAAATGTCACCTTTAACTTTACCCATACTATGAAAAACACAGGCAGTTCAATAATTATGTTGACAAGATTGTCCCTCATCTGTCCATTCTCTAAGTTCTGGGGAAAATTCCCTTCCAAAGTGAACAACCTATTTTCCTTTAGTAAATTAGCCCTATCACATCTTCATATCTCTTTACTTGACTTTATTTAGATGTGCTTATTAAATGAAAATCTTTACTTACAAACATTTCTTGAATTTGTTCTTTAGCATAACCATAATCATTTTAGGCACAGTGGCTAATGTATACATTTTTGGAATACTGTACTTGATTCTCATTGGAAATGATCGTGAAGCCATATGCTTACATAGTTTTTTGCTTGTAGGACAAAAATGCTCAGTGGCGAATTGTATTAGTATTTGATCCCAGGCAACTAAATGTGTTTAAGAGCTAATGCATTCTGAGAACATAATATTTTTGTAGTTTCATGCTAATTTCTATTGATTGCTCTGTTCTGCTGCAAGCATTTTTTGATTATTAGTTATTATTAATTTAGGCTGCAAAATCTTGCAAAAGTAAAGTATAATAAAAACTATATTCTCCTGCTGTTCTTTCAGTCAATAAATGAATAACATAAAGAAAACGAATGTAAGAGATATCTAAAAATCCTATAAAAGGACACCATTTCACATTTGGAAATTTGTATTTCCTAAACTCTCAAATGTTAGGTATTTGTGCTTTACATACATAATATGTAAAAGGTGAAATAAATTGAGTGTGAGGGTTTGGATCCTCAGTAGTATATTTTTTTTAAATGATGCTATAATTCCTTGCAAATTGGTTTCCACAGATGTTAAAATATGTAAATTGTAAGCATTATGATTCTATAACACATTTACACCTAAGCTTAAAGCATTTACATAGAAAACCTTGTTTGTATTGATTTTGTGTTCTGATTTATCTTCCCTCCTAGTTATTGTGCAGTTTCTTAAAGTGTATTTAAACTTCAGACAATGTCCACTTCAGTCAATGACCACTAAAGCTGACCATACATGGGTCAGTGTTTTCCATTAGGGCTGTAGCTCTTTTTGAGCATGGTACCTTGTTTATATGCTGTATTATATATTATATATGGTGATGTGTGACACCACTATAATGTTTTTAACTTCCAAATATTAATAAACTTCATATTTTTATAATATACTGTGTACAAGAGTTTTCCCATTAAGTCCCATAGTACCGGGGTGGGTTCTTTTCCTTTTTTGTTTTTTCATAACTTAAATATCGGGATGTTGGCAACAAAAAAAATAGAATTTTCTATTCTCTATGGTGGTTCCTCCTCTATAATCCATTCAGCCTGAGGGCTGAACAAAAACACTGACCTGATTCCCCCATCCACACATTCGAGGTGTGTGTAGAAATCCTCCCGACATATTATTATATTTTGCCAGTGGAGAGACTTCTCTCCCACTAGAATACAAAGATCAGCACTGCAGCATATTGCCTGCAGAGCTGATCAAGAGAAAAAATACCAACAGGGGGGGTTAAACAGAAGCCAATCTGTAGAAACTTGTTGAACCAGCATAATTCTGATCCATGTATGGCCAATGCATCCAAGGAAGGCACATAATAAACACATAGGCAGCATTATATAGACTTTCTGTAGAAAGATGGACTAAAGTGGAGATCCAGGGGAAAACTTTTATTCAGGAGCAGTCTCCTATATTAATTATTTTCTGCTGCAAGATATCACCAATTTTCTGGATTAAATGATGGCCAACATAATGAAATTCACTTATGTTAAACCCCCAAGGGCAAGAGTTACACTTTAAGAAAGACCCCCATTTTCCCTTCAAATGGATCACTAGAGATGGTAAGGTGAATAGCTTTGGTACATTTCTTCTAATAACATAACTTGTGGCTAGGAGTTTTAAAGAAATCCACCACTAGGATTTTAAAATAGATTTTCTTAGAGGTAGGAAATTTTCCACAAATTTATTTGAGACTCAAATTTACTACTGAAGAGGGATAACGTGAAAAACTGCAGCAATTTTAATGTGTACTATGTTAAAAATTGTGTTTGTGCATCCCCCATCTCTCTGATAAAAAAAAAAAAGAAAACAGTGATTGCCCAGCTACCAGGAAGTGTGGAACCCTAGTGGAATACCACTAAACTGAGGTAGTGGCTGTTGGTGTAATACAAAAATTTGATGTTCATTGCTCACAACCACAATGACTTTGACTGCTCCTAAAGCCAATACTACAAGACACCATGGGCACCTCTGGTACATCAGCATTTGACTTTTTTTGCACTTAATTGTGAACAAAAATATACAATAAGATGCCCAATAAATCTCAGAATATTTTATAATGGTATATTTTAAAATCAGTGTAAGGTCCCATTCACACTAGCAATGACATATTCATTATATGCAAAATAAATCTTAATCAGCACAACCTCCTACCACCAAAGTGAATACTCAAATATAAATATAATAGTTACAGACAACTAGGGTTGTCCCGATACCACTTTTTTAAGACCGAGTACAAGTACCGATACTTTTTTTCAAGTACTCGCCGATACCGAATACCGATACTTTTTTTTAATCTCATGTGTCAGTATTTTTTTTTTTTTACAATTTTTTTTTTTTTACTATTTTTTTTATTTATTTATTTTTTACAATGCTTTATTTTTTTAAGGGGGGGGGGGGGTGGACAGTGTCAGTGTGTGTGTTTTCTTTTATTTTATTTTTTTTACAATTCATTTTTATTTTTATTTTATTCTTTTTTTTTTATCAGCCCTGTTGTGGGGGGCTTTGGTGAGATATCAGGGGTCTTAACAGACCTCTGACATCTCCCCTTTGAGACAGGGAAAGGGACTAGGGACACATATTCCCCAGTCCCTTTCTCAGCAGCCTCTGCTGCGCTGAAAATGAATGGAGAGAAGACAGCGGCTCCTCTCTATTCATAAACTGAAACATTGTAAACACAGTTTACGATGTTTCAGTTATGTGAATGGACAGAGTCAGCGATGACTCTGTACATTCCGACAAGTAAGGAGCCGGATTTATCGGCTCCTACCTCCGCTCTCCATCCTGAGATACCGAGGGGGTGGAGGAGGAGCACGGAGGGGGACGGCGGCATGGAGGTGAAGGGGGAACAGCGGCATGGAAGTGAAGGGGGAACAGCGGCATGGAGGTGAAGGGGGAACAGGTAGCATTTGAGCAGCAGACAGGCAAGGCAATTGGATCAGATTAATTTTACTTACCCGCCTGAAGACTCGCTCTGCTCTCCGCTCTGGTCTCTGCCACGCTCTCCGTCTTGGTCTCCGCCCCCCGCCCCGCTCTCCGCCCTGGTCTCCGCCCCCGCCCCGCTCTCCACCCTGGTCTCCGCCCCCCGCCGGACACTCTCCGTCCCGCTCTCGGCCCTGGTCTCCGCCCCCGCCACGCTCTCCGCCCTGCTCTCCGTCCCGCTCTCCGCCCCCCGCCGCACACTCTCCATCCCGCTCTCCGCCCCGGTCTCCGCCCTGCTCTCCACCCCCCGCTCTGAGAAAAAAAAAGTATCGGACTGGGCATCGGGAGCATTTGCGCGAGTACAAGTACTCACGCAAATGCTTGGTATCGGTCCCGATACCGATACTAGTATCGGTATCGGGACAACCCTACAGACAACACAAGATCAATAAGTATATAACCAATTGCTGCTAGCACTACAAAGTGTTTTTACCTCACTCACTGTACTTTTCAATCAAAATTTAGTGCAGCGCAACACAGCTATAAGTGTAAATAAAGTGCAAGTGAAAAACATCTCATATCAATAAATACCACATATATGCATGAACTGTGCTAATAAATCCACCCCTAATGTATCTATATGATCAGTGCCACGTGTACATATGTTCAAATGTAAATACTAATAAAAGTCCATAAATCTTGATCTTCAAATTCTGTACACATGAAACAATGGCTGCTCACTTCACATTATGACCCCTGTTTTACCAGTGAGTCATAACAAGCTGTTACCTTTTAGGAATGTGATCAGATTTGTATAACATGTTATCCCCCTGCCCGCATCATAGGTACACACAAGGGATGATGGTATATGAAGCAGAACATAAAACATCTAGTGCTTTCCGTGTGGTAAAAATAAATTTTCACTAAAAAACATGTGCTTACACTCACATAAATGGCACTTGAGCCGTGCCAGCTGAAATAGGTTTGTACACTTGAGTCGGCTTGCCGCTGTATAGCTAAGGATGGCCATGGTATGACATAAGATATCAGGCTCCTCCCCCCATGCACATTACATCCTGGGTGTGGACTTCCTTAGTAGGGGTTTATGTTCTGTTTCATATACCGTCATCCCTTGTGTGCACCTATGATGTGGGGGGCTGTTACGTACCTTGTAGTAGAGCCTGACTTGTAGGAGGAGACCTCTCTTACAGCCCTGGCTCTGGAGTCACTGGAGTGGGAACAGTGATCTCGTGAGCGCAGTGAGGTAGGAGGGCCTGTGGAAGTTGTAGTAGCTGGCACAGTAGTTGGATGATGACCCTCCAGGGATGACTGGAACTGCAGATGATAGCAGAGGCAGATGCAGGTCAGCGACCTGAAGAGCTGGTGGGTGCAGGATTAGCAGCAACTGGAGCAGTGTGAGACAAGCCAGGTCAGATACAGGAGCAATACAGAGCAAAGCAGCAGGCAGTATCAGGGTCAGACGAGCCGGGTCAAAATAGGTAATCAGCCAGGTTAATGCGGCAGGCTGAAGCATGGTCGGATAAACATTCAGAGGTTTGGCAGCAGGTAAACGACAAAAGATATAAGCAGGGTCAAGGCAAGCTGAGGTCAGTATTGGAGATTAGGGATGAGCTCGGTGTTCGAGTCGAACATACGTTCGACTCGAACATCGGCTGTTCGATCGTTCGCCGAACAACGAACGATTTGGGCCGTTCGCGCCTAATTCGCGGCCCACAATGCACTACGCCATCGCAGTGTCATCCAGGCGCTGTGATTGGCCAAGCATGCACTGTGACCCCGCATGCTTGGCCAATCACAGCGCCGGCAGCGAGGAGAGCAATGATTGGCCACAGGCAGGATGCCTGTGGCCAATTATTGCTGAGGGTGTTTAGTACACGCCCCACACTATAAAAGGTCGCCAGCACGGCGGCCTAGTGTAGTGTGTTCCGGAGCAGGGAAAGAGAAGCATAGGCAGGGACAGTGACATTTTTTTTTCTTGCTTAACCTGGATTCCTTTAGTTTAGGGAAAGAGAAGGATAGGTAGGGAGAGTGTCAGTCTGTTTTACTGTGCTAAACCTTGTTTGTAGGGACAGGGAAGGACAGTGAGGGAAATTCTCATTGTGCTATACTGTGCTAAAGCGTTCATCATCAACCATCTTTAAAAAAACTTTTTTTATAGGGACAGAAAACTATAGGTAGGGAGAGTGTCAGTGTGTTTTACTGTGCTAAACCTTGTTTGTAGGGACAGGGAAGGACAGTGAGGGAAATTCTCATTGTGCTATACTGTGCTAAAGCATTCATCATCAACCATCTTTAAAAAAACTTTTTTTATAGGGACAGAAAACTATAGGTAGGGAGAGTGTCAGTGTGTTTTACTGTGCTAAACCTTGTTTGTAGGGACAGGGAAGGACAGTGAGGGAAATTCTCATTGTGCTATACTGTGCTAAAGCATTCATCATCAACCATCTTTAAAAAAACATTTTTTATAGGGACAGAAAACTATAGGTAGGGAGAGTGTCAGTGTGTTTTACTGTGCTAAACCTTGTTTGTAGGGACAGGGAAGGACAGTGAGGGAAATTCTCATTGTGCTATACTGTGCTAAAGCATTCATCATCAACCATCTTTAAAAAAAAAAATTTATAGGGACAGAAAACTATAGGTAGGGAGAGTGTCAGTGTGTTTTACTGTGCTAAACCTTGTTTGTAGGGACAGGGAAGGACACTGAGGGAAATTCTCATTGTGCTATACTGTGCTAAAGCATTCATCATCAACCATCTTTAAAAAAAAATTTTTATAGGGACAGAAAACTATAGGTAGGGAGAGTGTCAGTGTGTTTTACTGTGCTAAACCTTGTTTGTAGGGACAGGGAAGGACAGTGAGGGAAATTCTCATTGTGCTATACTGTGCTAAAGCATTCATCATCAACCATCTTTAAAAAAACATTTTTTATAGGGACAGAAAACTATAGGTAGGGAGAGTGTCAGTGTGTTTTACTGTGCTAAACCTTGTTTGTAGGGACAGGGAAGGACAGTGAGGGAAATTCTCATTGTGCTATACTGTGCTAAAGCATTCATCATCAACCATCTTTAAAAAAAAAAAAATTATAGGGACAGAAAACTATAGGTAGGGAGAGTGTCAGTGTGTTTTACTGTGCTAAACCTTGTTTGTAGGGACAGGGAAGGACAGTGAGGGAAATTCTCATTGTGCTATACTGTGCTAAAGCATTCATCATCAACCATCTTTAAAAAAAAAATTTTATAGGGACAGAAAACTATAGGTAGGGAGAGTGTCAGTGTGTTTTACTGTGCTAAACCTTGTTTGTAGGGACAGGGAAGGACAGTGAGGGAAATTCTCATTGTGCTATACTGTGCTAAAGCATTCATCATCAACCATCTTTAAAAAAACATTTTTTATAGGGACAGAAAACTATAGGTAGGGAGAGTGTCAGTGTGTTTTACTGTGCTAAACCTTGTTTGTAGGGACAGGGAAGGACAGTGAGGGAAATTCTCATTGTGCTATACTGTGCTAAAGCATTCCTCATCAACCATCTTTGAAATCCTTGTTTTTTGGACAGTCAGGGAAATTGTCATTGTGCTATTCTGTGCGAAAGCAATCATCCTCAACCATATTTAGAAATCCTTAAGTAAAGGGACAGAGAAGGACACCTGAAGGTAGCCCTTATTGCTTTTTTCCCATCTCCCAGCAGGCCATCCATTAGAATGTCTGGAAGGCAAACAAGGAGAGGCAGACAGTCAAGAGGCAAAAAAAGAGGGCAAGCAGGCTCTGTGTCTGGGGGCAACAGTGCTGGTCGTGGACGCGGTGCATTGTCATTAGCACATGGCCATGGGACACGCTTGTCCTTCTTTTCGGCAGGTGGACATGTTGAGCCACATCATGCCGAAGACTTGGTAGAGTGGATGACCAAGCCCTCCTCCTCCTCCTCATCCTCTCTCACCCAGGCTCAGGGTACTGGCAAAGCAGCTGCCAAAGCGTCCTCTTCCCTGGTATCAATGTCAGACTCATCATCAGTCACTCCTTCCCTAGACCCACCATGTCCTCCTCCTGAGGAGTCCCCCGAACTGTTTGAGCACAGTGTTGGGTACATGCTCCAGGAGGATGCCCAGCGTTTCGAAGGGTCTGATGATGAAACCCAGCTAGAGGAAGGCAGTAGCGTGAGAGCAGACAGAGGGGATGCTCAAGAAGGACACCAATCTGGCAGTCATGTTCCAGCAGCTGCAGCATACTGCCAGATTGGCTCCAGTGATGAGGAGGGAGGGGATGATGAGGTCACTGACTCCACGTGGGTGCCTAATAGGAGAGAGGAGGAGGAGGAGGATGAGGAGGAGGCACATCTCCAACGAGGCAGGATGCCCTTTGGTGGCCAGCGTAAGGGCAGTACACCGACGGAATCACACCGCAGAGCTCCGCCTGTGCAGGGCGCTGCCTCTGCCCGTCATTCAAAAAGTTCTTTGGTGTGGGCCTTTTTTGAGGCTAGTGCATCAGATCGCACAGCTGCTGTTTGCAACATATGTCTCAAGCGTATATCGCGTGGCCAAAACATCAGCCGCTTGGGTACCACATGCCTGACCAGACATATGTTGACCTGCCATGCAGCTCGTTGGCAAGCCTACCTCAAAGACCCACACCAAAGAACAAAGCGGACCTCTCCTTGCACCGCATCAGCTGGGATCTCCAACCCCACTATAACTTCAGTCCTCTCTGAAACATGCACTGAGAGGAATGAAGGTGTAGAATTAGGTGTGTCACAGCCAATTACTTGCGGCCACTCTGCTAGCAGTACACCGACGTCCGATTCTAGCAGGCAAATTTCCCTGCCCCAGCTGCTGGACCGTCGAAAGAAGTTCACTCCCAGCCATCCACATGCCCAGCGGTTGAATGCTAGCTTGGCTAAATTGCTAGCGCTTCAACTGCTGCCTTTTCAGTTGGTAGACTCGGCCCCCTTCCGTGAGTTTGTGCAATGTGCGGTTCCTCAGTGGCAGGTTCCCAAACGCCACTTTTTCTCACGGAAGGCTATTCCGGCTCTCTACCGGCATGTGGAAGGCAATGTCTTGGCCTCGCTGGACAGGGCGGTCAACGGTAAGGTGCATATTACCGCTGACTCATGGTCCAGCAGGCATGGACAGGGACGTTACCTTTCTTTCACGGCCCATTGGGTCACTCTTTTGGCAGCTGGGAAGGATGCAGGACAAGGTGCAGTAGTGTTGGAGGTTGTTCCACCACCATGCCTGCAAAATGCTACTACTGGTTGTGACACACCTCTCTCCTCCACCCCCTCCTCTTCTTCTTCCTCCATGGCCTCTTCCTGTGCTTTGTCCTCTGAACCAGCGGTGCTCCGTAGCTGTTCAAGGGGCTACGCAAGTACGCAGGCAAAAAGATGCCATGCCGTGCTTGCGCTGGTGTGTTTGGGGGACAGAAGCCACACTGGGGCAGAGGTCCTGTCTGCTCTGCAGGGCCAGGCCGAGAGGTGGTTGACGCCACGCCAGCTTAAGCCAGGAATGGTGGTTTGCGACAATGGCACCAACCTCCTCTCCGCCCTCCGACAGGGACAACTGACCCATGTGCCCTGTGTGGCTCACGTCCTTAACCTGGTGCTGCAGCGGTTCTTGGGCAGGTACCCGGGCTTACAGGATGTCCTGAGGCAGGCCAGGAAAGTCTGTGTGCATTTCCGCAGATCTTATAATGCCAGTGCTCGCCTGGCTGAGCTGCAAAAGGAGTTGAACCTGCCCAAGAACCGCCTTATATGTGACATGCCCACCAGGTGGAACTCAACGTTGGCCATGCTGCAGCAGCTGCACACGCAGCAGAGGGCCATCAATGAGTACCTGTGCAACTACGGCACCAGGACAGGGTCAGGGGAGCTTGTTTTTTTTTCTCCACGCCAGTGGGGCATGATCAGGGATGCATGCACTGTCCTGGCACCATTTGAGGAGGCCACGAGGATGGTGAGCAGTGACAGTGCATGCATCAGTGACACTGTACCTCTTGTCCACCTGTTGGAGCACACGCTGCGTGGAATAATGGACAGGGCACTTGAGGCAGAACAGAGGCAGGAAGAGGAGGACTTCCTTGCCTCTCAAGGCCCCCTTTACCCAGACAGTGTTCCTTCTGTCCCACCCATCGCACAGGAAGAGGAGGAGGAGGAGGAGGAGGATTGTGTCAGCATGGAGGTGGAGGCTGGCACTCAGCATCATCAGCAGCAGTCTTTTAGGGATGATTTACAGTCCCAAGAAACCAGTGGACTTGTACGTGGCTGGGAGGAGGTGGCTGCGGATCATGTCGTCCTTAGTGACCCAGAGGACTCCGGACCGAATACCTCAGCTAACCTACGCTGCATGGCCTCCCTGATCCTGCAAAGTCTGCGGAAGGATCCTCGTATTCTTCGGATCAAGGAGAGGGACCATTACTGGCTGGCCACTCTCCTTGATCCACGGTACAAGGGTAAGGTTGCGGACCTTATGTTACCGTCGCAGAGGGAGCAGAGGATGAGACAACTCCGGGAGGCCTTGCAGAAAGGTCTGTGCAACGCGTTCCCAGAGACTGGGAGGTTACAAACTCCTGGTCCTGGACAACGAGTTGCTGAGGCTTCGGGCAGTCAAAGAAGGAGCGGTGGGGAAGGTGGCCGTCTGACCGATGCGTTCAGACAATTCTTTAGTCCGCAGCCCCAAAGTATGATCGGTTCCAGCAACCATCGCCAGCGTCTGATAAACATGGTGCAGGAATATCTAGGGGCAAGGTCAGACTTGGACACCTTCCCCACCGAAAATCCTCTGGCTTACTGTGTCTGGAGGATGGATCACTGGCCAGAGCTTGCACAGTATGCAATTGAGCTACTGGCCTGTCCTGCATCCAGCGTTCTTTCGGAACGCACATTCAGTGCTGCTGGAGGATTTGTCACGGATCACAGGGTGCGCCTGTCCACCGACTCGGTTGATCGACTGACTTTCATCAAGATGAACCAGTCTTGGATCACCACCAGCTACCACACACCTGATGCTGATATAACAGACAAATTGATTTTAACATGTCACATCCCTTCAAGACTGATGCTGATGCTGAGTGCCTGTGCTGTTATGTTTACTGGCTATCCTCCTCCTCCGAGTCCTCAATGATACGATTGATGATGACAGCTTGGAAGATCATTTTTGTTTATGGGTGCCGCCACCAGTGCCTAACGCCCAATTTTTCAGCCCCTGTTTAACAGGGGCGTGTAATTACAATTTTTGAAGCAATACTTTGCAACAGGGCTCATTGCTGTGCTCCAAGTACAGTATCTGTGAGGGGTTGCAGTGTTGTGCCACCAGTTCCTAAGGCCCAATTTTTCAGCCCCTGTTTAACAGGGGCGTGTAATTACAATTTTTGAAGCAATACTTTGCAACAGGGCTCATTGCTGTGCTCCAAGTACAGTATCTGTGAGGGGTTGCAGTGTTGTGCCACCAGTGCCTAAGGCCCAATTTTTCAGCCCCTGTTCAACAGGGGCATGTAATTACAATTCTTGATCTAATAATTCACAGCAGGGCCCATTGCTGCACCCACCAAGAGTAACTCTGAGGGCTTACAGTGTTGTGGCAACGCCACCACCACCACCACCACGAAAGGCCCAATTTTTCAGCCCCTGTTCAAAAGGGGCATGTAATTACAATTCTTGATCTAATAATTCACAGCAGGGCCCATTCCTGCACCCACCAAGAGTAACTCTGAGGGCTTACAGTGTTGTGGCAACACCACCACCACCACCACCACCACGAAAGGCCCAATTTTTCAGCCCCTGTTCAACAGGGGCATGCAATTACAATTCTTGATCTAATAATTCACAGCAGGGCCCATTGCTGCACCCACCAAGAGTAACTGTCAGGGCTTACAGTGTTGTGGCACCAGCACCACCATCAAAGGCCCAATTTTTACTACCACTGTTCAACAATTCCTGATATAATAGTTGACAGCAGGGCGTTCCAGCACCAACCAAGAGTAACTGTGAGTGCTTACAGTGTTGTGCCAACACCAACAACTAAGGGGCCTATTTCTGCAGAGTATATACGGCAGGTCCCTACTCTCAAACATCCAAATTACAAACGACTCCTACTTGCAAACGCAAGAAGACAACAGGAAGTGAGAGGAAATCTACCCCTAGGAAGGAAAATTCTCTCCTGTAAGAATTAATATGGGAGAAAGGTGTCTCCTCTGTACTGATGCTTTATCACCAATCCTTGTTTCAAGAAAAACACCACATTTCAAAAACAGTTGTCATTGGGACGGAAAGTGAGGTGAAATGTTCTGAACAGGGGCACAGACAGCAAAACAAATGTTACAGGGGTGATAACCCTTACCTATGTTTTCCAAAAAGTTTAAAAATAGATTTTTGGGCTGGAGCTACACTTAAACAATGTACCTGTTCAAAATTACAAACAGATTCTACATAAGAACAAACCTACAGTCCCTGTCTTGTATGCACCGCCTGTATACGGCTGTTCAGAGTATATAGGGCCTTTTTTATTTTATGTGCGGGGTTCCCCTTAATATCCATACAAGACCCAAAGGGGCTGGTAATGGGCTGGGGTAGGGGGGGGGGGGGGGGTCATGGGGTAGCTATGCCATTTTTCTTAAAGATTTTCATCCATATTACCGGGACCAGACATTACATTAAAGCCGTAAGCAGTTTTAAATGGCTTTTTTTTCCTTTAGAAGTGTCATTTTGTGCAGGGACAGTTCTAAACACGGGAAACACGTGGCACTTCACAGGCATACTTTAGACACCCCCCAGGTACGATATTTAAAGGAATATTTGACTTTTTTTTTTTCACTTTATGCATCATTAAAATGACTGCTCCCGAAAAACGACAGTTTTTAAAACTTCTTTTTGCATTGATACATGTCCCCTGGTGCAGAACCCGGGTTCCCAAACCCTTTTTAGGACAATAACATGCATAATAGTCGTTATAATTAGCACTTTAGAATTCGAAAGTTCGCATCCATTGTATTTAATAGGGTTCTAATGTTCGTACGAACTTTCGGTCCGTTCGCGGGTTCTGGTGCGAACCGAACCCGGGGGTGTTCGGCTCATCACTATTGGAGATAATGAGTAGTCAACAGAGCCGGGTCGGTACAGGTAATAAGCAGGCGGGTTCACAGGTACTAGGTACAGAGTTGCAGATCAAACAGCACTGCACAAGTGCAGCTGCTGTCCTTTTAAAGGCCCATTGGCGGCAAGTAGCGCTAGTGTGCGCGCGCACCCGTTTGCGTGTGTGCCTGAGGCGCACGCTGGTGCACAGGCACACACACACAGGCGCCGTTGTCTGGTCTGGACAGGAATGCGTGTGCATGTGCGCATGCGCGCACGCAAATGCCTCCATTCTGTACCAGCAAGTCCCTGGCAGGGGCTAATTGAGTAAAACGGGGGGATAACACATTATACAGATCTGATCACATTAGTACTTTTATTAGTATTTACGTTTGAACTATGTGGACACATTTTGCACTTGCACTTTATTTATACTTATAGGTGTGTTGCACTGCACTAAATTTTTATTAAAAAATATTGGTTATATGGGCTTATGTGCATATACAAAACAACCTGACAAATAGAAAAAGCATAACAATTATATAAAAAAAGAGGGGTGGGGGAGGTTAAATACCAGTTGCCTATAATGGCATCAACATCCAGGACCAATCCCTGTAAAAAAAAAGAGAGGGGGGCATCTTGCCCTTGTCGTAGATTAATTATAGAACAGAACAAAACAAAAACAAAAAAGGCGCCACTTAGTTAAGACTGTTTTTACTTAAATAACACAGAAGTATTAAAGCACTCACTCATAGGTTGACTTTAGTAGGCACAATAAACGTCTGGTCTGTGGTCACATTCCGCTTGCCGGGAGTCTCAGTATTTAGTTATGACCTCCTCGTTTGTTTGTGATGAAATCCGGAATGTTATCCATGCAGGATGTTGCCGGAAGATTCTTCCCACGGAGCCAGAAGGAGGGCTGGAACACAAACGAAGGGTCCAGCTGAGACGCAACACGACGTTCAGCGGGGGTGACGTCAGGACCGTCATGCAACGCGTTTCGATGTACAAAGCGGAGAGACGTTCTAGGTCCCTGCGCGCATCTTTTTCAAGCAATGGTATGTCAGGCTAAACTTAGCCCTTTTTATATATGTGTGCGCCTGAGGTGATGTTGCCACCTTGTGGAGATTAGTTAGAAACACATACCCATGAACAGGATAGTCGACACTAATGTTATCACATTATTAAAGGGAAGATAGAGACTAAATAAGTAATAAGACTGAACTGAATCTATACATACATAACACATTGATCCAATATTGTATAATAGTACATGATTTTGTAAAAAACACAAAGGAATATATAATAAATTTTATCATATGATATGTGAAAAAACATAATTAAAATGATTGTGAATGGAGATGCAATGTAAGCAAAAGAATTAAAATAAATACATAATGAAAAACATACGTGCACAATCCAAGATATATACATGCACGTAATCCATCATGCACAAACATATTATTTGGGTTGTTAGATCGCAGCCCTGATCCATATAGATAAAAATGAATTAAAAATAATTAAAATACAATTCTGGCTTTAAAATAAGATAAAGGCAAAAACCAGGGAGGGAAAAGGAAGGAATGGGGGGCGGTAATTGGAGGGATTAAAAATACTAGCCACATTCGATATATAGCATCGAAACTTGGTTAGACTCATGATAATGAGTTTATAAAAAGGGGGGAAAATAGGTCAAATTAACTTGGAGTTTGGGGGAAGAAGTTTAGGAAGGGAAAATAAAGGGGAAAAAAAGGGGGGAATTAAAAGATTAATGTATAAATTTAATAAAAATATTAAATATAAAAGTTCAGACTCTAAGGCAATTACAATAAGGTGGAGATTTCTAGTTCTTCGTTAATTCCCCCTGGATTGAGGGTATCTAGAGAATAGATCCAGAAGGTTTCGCGCTCACAGAGCTTGTGAAATCTTTCAGCCTCTGACAGTGTGCCTGGAATTTGTTCCACAACCCATACTCTGAGGCCTACAGTGGATTTCTGGTGGCAACCAGCAAAGTGGCGAGGCACGCTATGTTTGTCTTTTCCACCCTCTATCTTTCTCCTATGTTCGCCAAAGCGTTGGCGTAGAGGTCTTATGGTACGACCTACATACAGCAAGTTACAGGGGCAGATTAATACATAGACAACAAAGTCTGAACTACAATTATAAAATGCATCCAAGTGATATTTTTTGCCTTTAGCAAAAAATTCCTTTTGTCCATGATCAACGAAGGGGCATGTTTTGCACAAATTTTTCTTGCACTGAAACATGCCCTTTAAGGGAAACATGTTGAGATGTTGTAACAGTGGAGATTGTTTTGTCTTCAGTTTACTAGGAGCTATTCTATTTTTCAAATTAGTAGCTCTTCTATATGTTACCTTAGGTACGTCACTAAGAACAGGTTTAAGATGTTGGTCTTCCAGTAAGATAGGCCAATGTTTTTTCAAGATGGATTCCATTTTATTGGACTCTATATGGAACTTAGTTATGAACCGAACTGGTGGGTTGAACTTATTTTTATCCTCATGTTGTGTGCTCTTCGGTGCTTTTGGCTCCAAATAATAATTGTATGCACCTTCTATCAAGGAAGTAGGGTACTCTTTGTCATATAGTTTACGTTTAAGAATTGAACTTTGTTCTATATAATCTGTTTTATTGGTGCAATTGCGCCATAATCTGCAAAATTGGCCTTTTGGAATATTATTTTTCCACTTTTTGTAATGGCAACTATTAAAGTGGAGCAATGAATTGCCTGCAGTTGGTTTGAAGTGATTTTTGGCTTGAATGTTCTTGTCTTGATGATAGAGATCTAGATCAAGAAATGTTAGTCTGTCCCTATCCCAAACATGGGTGAAGGACAGACCACATGTGTTATTATTGCAATGATTCACAAATTCATCAATAGCACCATTCTCGCCATCCCAAATTACTATAATGTCATCTATATATCTGCCAAAAAAGACCAAATTTTTGGCAAAAGGATTATTAGACCACACATACCTATCCTCCCAGAGGCCCATAGCCAGATTGGCATAGGACGGCGCAAAATTTGCGCCCATTGCAGTCCCCCTAATTTGCAAGAAATATTCTTTGTCAAAACAAAAATAATTGTGATTTAAGCAAAAATTAGTGCATTCTAATATAAAGTTTATTTGTTCACCTCCCATATAAGGATTGTTAGATAGAAAATAACTTGTGGCTTCCAGACCAAATTCGTGTGGTATGGAAGTGTATAGGGAAGTTACATCCAGAGACATCCAGATGTAACTCTCCTCCCACATGTATGGTTCCAGCAACTCCAGTAAATGAGTACCATCCCGGATGTAAGAGCGTAACCCTTGGGCCAGTGGTTGCAGGTGAAAATCAATATACTTTGATAATCCAGAGGTAATACTATCCATGGCAGCGATGATAGGTCTGCCTGGAGGGGATTCTGTATTCTTATGCACCTTTGGTATATGATAGAAGTAAGGAGTATTATAAAAGTCTTTCTTTAAAAAGAGAGCTTCCTTTTTGTTGATGATATTCTTGGATAATGCGGACTTGATCAATGTCTCAATTTCAGTTTTGAACATTGGGAGAGGATCACTCCTTAGCTTCAAGTATGTATGTTTATCACCCAAGAGACGTTCTGCCTCCAGGATATATTTGTCTCTATCCTGTATAACTGTACCCCCGCCTTTATCGGCGGTTTTTATGATGATGTTATCATTTTTGGTAAGACTATTCAAAGCAAGATTTTCATCTCTGGTTAGATGGCCAAGATTAGAGGTATTGTTAGTGGAGTTGGAACACATCTTTTTAAGGTCAGCATAAACCATATTATAGAAGGTTATTAGATGGGGTCCTCTGGACTGGTATGGAAAAAATGTTGACTTTGGTTTTAATGGAGTATGTATGATGGGCGGAGAAGTACACAAATGTTGAGTGAAAAGATCGAGCCTAGTATGGGACTCATCATACCATAACTCCTCAAGGGTGTCGAGAATATCAATATCAAAATCAAAATCAAAATTGAATTCACTAACATCTTGTTCAAAGTCCTCGAGATTTACCAATTCTGGACTATCAGAATGGAGCTTGTTTTTGGTTTTTTGTATCTGAAAAAATCTCTTGAGGGTCAGATTTCTGACATACCTGTTGAGATCCTTAAATAGCAAAAAGGGATCGGGTTTATTTGCAGGTGCAAAAGTAAGGCCTCGGCCAAGAAGAGAGGTTTCTGCTACTGTTAATTTATGTTTAGACAAATTATATATCCTTACAGTTTCCTGCTTTTGGACATATTTTTTCTTTTTACTTCTATTTCTTCCCCCTCTGCAGCCTCTTCTGCAAATTTTCTTTTGCTTGATGGAGCTGGAGAGGGGTTTATTTCTAAAAAAGAAGATGAATTGGGTTGAGATACTATAATATCACCAACATTGATAGGGCCAGAAGAGCTTGGCGGGGTGGCCAACATATCCATATTACCAAAAGTGATGGATATAGGGTTATCTAGACACATGGAAGACCGTACATGGGAATTCGTGACATCACATGCAGATGTTACTCGGCTAGTCCTGATATCAGGAACAACTAGTGGATATGAAAGACCACTATTCTCTAATTCCATCTCAGAACTTTCTGCCTTTGTCATACCTGTATTGCAGACTTGTTCTGAGGTGTCAGAGTGAGCACAATTTTGAAACATGGTTCTTGGATTAGTGCGATTGTAGAAAGCACTTAAATCTTGCAGAAGTTTGTTTTGAGAAGATTTTTTTGTCATAGGACTAGGATTGGTAGGTGTGTGCAATTTTGAAGGTTGTTGAGTCTTATTTTTTATACTAGGTTTTTTCATAAAAGGTAAGGACATAAGAGGTGGGGGATAAGGAAGAGGAAGGGGTAAAACATTGGAGGAGAGATTTTTTAATGTCTGTGATGGTAAAATATTTTTGGTGACATGTAATGGAATTACTTCTTGGGATAATGGATTATGAGTTGCATAAGAATACAGAATCCCCTCCAGGCAGACCTATCATCGCTGCCATGGATAGTATTACCTCTGGATTATCAAAGTATATTGATTTTCACCTGCAACCACTGGCCCAAGGGTTACGCTCTTACATCCGGGATGGTACTCATTTACTGGAGTTGCTGGAACCATACATGTGGGAGGAGAGTTACATCTGGATGTCTCTGGATGTAACTTCCCTATACACTTCCATACCACACGAATTTGGTCTGGAAGCCACAAGTTATTTTCTATCTAACAATCCTTATATGGGAGGTGAACAAATAAACTTTATATTAGAATGCACTAATTTTTGCTTAAATCACAATTATTTTTGTTTTGACAAAGAATATTTCTTGCAAATTAGGGGGACTGCAATGGGCGCAAATTTTGCGCCGTCCTATGCCAATCTGGCTATGGGCCTCTGGGAGGATAGGTATGTGTGGTCTAATAATCCTTTTGCCAAAAATTTGGTCTTTTTTGGCAGATATATAGATGACATTATAGTCATTTGGGATGGCGAGAATGGTGCTATTGATGAATTTGTGAATCATTGCAATAATAACACATGTGGTCTGTCCTTCACCCATGTTTGGGATAGGGACAGACTAACATTTCTTGATCTAGATCTCTATCATCAAGACAAGAACATTCAAGCCAAAAATCACTTCAAACCAACTGCAGGCAATTCATTGCTCCACTTTAATAGTTGCCATTACAAAAAGTGGAAAAATAATATTCCAAAAGGCCAATTTTGCAGATTATGGCGCAATTGCACCAATAAAACAGATTATATAGAACAAAGTTCAATTCTTAAACGTAAACTATATGACAAAGAGTACCCTACTTCCTTGATAGAAGGTGCATACAATTATTATTTGGAGCCAAAAGCACCGAAGAGCACACAACATGAGGATAAAAATAAGTTCAACCCACCAGTTCGGTTCATAACTAAGTTCCATATAGAGTCCAATAAAATGGAATCCATCTTGAAAAAACATTGGCCTATCTTACTGGAAGACCAACATCTTAAACCTGTTCTTAGTGACGTACCTAAGGTAACATATAGAAGAGCTACTAATTTGAAAAATAGAATAGCTCCTAGTAAACTGAAGACAAAACAATCTCCACTGTTACAACATCTCAACATGTTTCCCTTAAAGGGCATGTTTCAGTGCAAGAAAAATTTGTGCAAAACATGCCCCTTCGTTGATCATGGACAAAAGGAATTTTTTGCTAAAGGCAAAAAATATCACTTGGATGCATTTTATAATTGTAGTTCAGACTTTGTTGTCTATGTATTAATCTGCCCCTGTAACTTGCTGTATGTAGGTCGTACCATAAGACCTCTACGCCAACGCTTTGGCGAACATAGGAGAAAGATAGAGGGTGGAAAAGACAAACATAGCGTGCCTCGCCACTTTGCTGGTTGCCACCAGAAATCCACTGTAGGCCTCAGAGTATGGGCTGTGGAACAAATTCCAGGCACACTGTCAGAGGCTGAAAGATTTCACAAGCTCTGTGAGCGCAAAACCTTCTGGATCTATTCTCTAGATACCCTCAATCCAGGGGGAATTAACGAAGAACTAGAAATCTCCACCTTATTGTAATTGCCTTAGAGTCTGAACTTTTATATTTAATATTTTTATTAAATTTATACATTAATCTTTTAATTCCCCCCTTTTTTCCCCTTTATTTTCCCTTCCTAAACTTCTTCCCCCAAACTCCAAGTTAATTTTACCTATTTTCCCCCCTTTTTATAAACTCATTATCATGAGTCTAACCAAGTTTCGATGCTATATATCGAATGTGGCTAGTATTTTTAATCCCTCCAATTACCGCCCCCCATTCCTTCCTTTTCCCTCCCTGGTTTTTGCCTTTATCTTATTTTAAAGCCAGAATTGTATTTTAATTATTTTTAATTCATTTTTATCTATATGGATCAGGGCTGCGATCTAACAACCCAAATAATATGTTTGTGCATGATGGATTACGTGCATGTATATATCTTGGATTGTGCACGTATGTTTTTCATTATGTATTTATTTTAATTCTTTTGCTTACATTGCATCTCCATTCACAATCATTTTAATTATGTTTTTTCACATATCATATGATAAAATTTATTATATATTCCTTTGTGTTTTTTACAAAATCATGTACTATTATACAATATTGGATCAATGTGTTATGTATGTATAGATTCAGTTCAGTCTTATTACTTATTTAGTCTCTATCTTCCCTTTAATAATGTGATAACATTAGTGTCGACTATCCTGTTCATGGGTATGTGTTTCTAACTAATCTCCACAAGGTGGCAACATCACCTCAGGCGCACACATATATAAAAAGGGCTAAGTTTAGCCTGACATACCATTGCTTGAAAAAGATGCGCGCAGGGACCTAGAACGTCTCTCCGCTTTGTACATCGAAACGCGTTGCATGACGGTCCTGACGTCACCCCGCTGAACGTCGTGTTGCGTCTCAGCTGGACCCTTCGTTTGTGTTCCAGCCCTCCTTCTGGCTCCGTGGGAAGAATCTTCCGGCAACATCCTGCATGGATAACATTCCGGATTTCATCACAAACAAACGAGGAGGTCATAACTAAATACTGAGACTCCCGGCAAGCGGAATGTGACCACAGACCAGACGTTTATTGTGCCTACTAAAGTCAACCTATGAGTGAGTGCTTTAATACTTCTGTGTTATTTAAGTAAAAACAGTCTTAACTAAGTGGCGCCTTTTTTGTTTTTGTTTTGTTCTGTTTTACATGTGTTTGGAGTCCGGATTCGGCTCCCCCAGTAAGGCTGCCCAGTTATTTCTTGGACTGTTACAACTCACATCTAAGCTCGTCACACAGCTCAAAGGACTTATTTGGTAACTTCTCATATATACATTGTCTTTTTTAACTTGCAAGCGCCAATATTGTAATTTATTTTGTAGATTAATTATAGAACTACGTGTCATTCACCATCTCTAATGCCACAAAAATGTTAGCATCCAAGAAAAAAAAGAAAGGGGGGGCCCGCCTTTTACACATTCTGTAAGTCTGCCATGTGTTGGCTCTCCATATTATGTATCCGCTGCCATCTGTGTAGAATGTCTTGGCAATCCTGTTGCACTGGCAATGGAACTTCATTTCCTAAGAGATTCCAGTCTGAATAATCCACCTCAGGCAGATGTAAGGTTTGAAAAACAATTTGCAGATCATCTTTATCCTAAAGGGAGGCTGTAATACCATCCCTTGTGGCCGTCAATCCAAAAGGGACCCCCCACTTATATGGTACTCCTTCCCTCTGTAATACATCCAATAAGGGTAGGACTGGTCATCTCATAATCAAAGTACAACAAGTCAAATCTGCAAAAAATATATATATTTTCCTACACCAAAATCCAGTGTTGGCATTTTTGCATGCCTCATATGACAGATCACATCTCTGAGCTTTTCAAGAAAGTGTTATGAGACATTAGAGCCCTATGTGTACTTTCTATTTCCAGAGTGTAGTAGGGGTTTATCTAGGACCTTAGTAAAAAAAAAAATTAAAGTTGGAACCATTTCTTCTGTCTTGATTTTCAAGTAATCTTCTAATTCTAATATTATTCTGGTGGCTCCTGATCTCATAATCATCTCATTGAGCAGTAAGTGCTACCAGTTTGTGATTATGTTGAGGAGCATTTGTTTGTATGGTTTGCGATGCAGTAACAGTAGTAGCCTGAGTCTCCTTAACATTTCTATTTTAGGCCCCAACTGAGAAGTCTCCATTTTTAGCTTCTGAAAGCCACCCCTGTAGGTTGCTTCAACTTGGTGGAGGAACTCTCCTAGATCTGCTTTAGTCGGAAGCTCATCCAGAAATTGCTTAAGCTTACACAATATAGACCCCTTCTGCATACCCTCTGCATAGACTGAAGCACAAGTCTTATCTTTAGGAGAGATAGGAGCGTGAACACCAAAACTAGAGAGATTTGGAGGTAACTGCTGACCTGTCATCTTGTGATCTGCAGGAGACAGGAGGCAGGAGCACAAATACAGGAGCAGGAGAAGGTAGAAGGCAACTGCCGGCTTGTTGGTTTTTGACCTGCAGGAGGCAGGAACTGCTGGTTTGTCAGCTTGTCAGAAGACAGGGGTGAGAGCGGAGAAGGGCTGCTGGCTTGTCAGCTTAGTGATTTGGATATTTGTGGGCGGTATAAGCAGGAGCTTACAGACGTCATAGTGTAAATGGAGTTTGAAGTTGACATATTGGATGGAAGGTAGGAAAATGTCTGTCCATTACTGGATCGAGGATAATATCATTATAGCCTCCCATTGCACCAGCAAACATAGCTAGGGTGAAAGGAATTTTGTCAGATGTTTTTAAGGAGAAAGGTGAAGGGATGTAAACATTAGAAAATACTAAAATACATTACATTATGCAGGTTATATTTAAAAAAAATCTATATCTACCACCAAAGTCTAATTGAGCATGTGCACAGGACAATTGCATCTCTGAAAAAAATAGACATTTGGCATGTTTGAGCAGTTCAACCCTGTCCTTACTAAGTGGGTTTTCTGTTAACATACAATAGTTAACATACAACACATGCATTGTGTTGAAGAGTAGAAAACATTTCACTTTTCTTGTTAGGATCACGAGCCCTGGATTATTCCATTAAACTACATAACTTTGTAGTGGAGTACCAAAGACAACTTAGGTAACAAGATCTGTTAACAGCATAATCTACAATGACGACTTTCTCCAAAACCGTGAAAAAAAAAAAAAGAGGAGTGCTTCTAAGAGTAGCCATATCATCAGACGATACAAGGAGTAGATATATTCTATATTATAGTGCACCTTTTTTAGGAGATCTTACTTTGTACTACTACTCTAATGCCCTGTACACACGATCGGATTTCCATCAGTCTTGCCTACACACCATCAGTCAAAAATCCGACCGTCCCAAACGCTGTGACGTAAAACACTCCGAAGAGCCGAGAAAAATGAAGTTCAATGCTTTTTGATTCCGAGCAAGCGTGGGTTTTTTCTCCGATGGAGTTCCCCACAGACGATCGGAATTTGCTATCGGTTTTTCATCAGAAAAACCGTTTGTGTGTACGCGGCATTAGAAGCGCTCCCCTTTTGTTTTCTCTTTTAGCTTAATATTATTAATGTCTGTGAATAATTATGGGTGTAGTAGCTGAATACTAAGAAGCCTATCTTGCTCTGTTAAAGAATGTGTTAATGGACTAATGAGCATTGATTTTGAAGGATTGTTGGAATATCTCAGACTGACTCTCCTAGCGCTCCCTTACATTGTATTGTAACATTGTAGGCTGTTTGTAGTTCTGTTGCAACATAGAACTTTTAGTATATATGTTTTTCATCCAGAACTGTGAGACATCATTAGGAAGTTTTAAAGCTTGATTATAGAGAACTAGCAAAGTTGAATGGGGTCAGTGTCTAACCATCAACTATGCAAGGGTACCACATTCCTAAATAGATCAAAACAGAAATACAAAAAAGTGATGAACATTATCGGTACCCATAGACTAGACACCACAAATATATTAAAAATCAAATTAATGATTTATTTCAAATACATTTTAAATGAATTAATAGCTGGTTGTTAAGGAGTTTACAACCATAGCTCATATTTTGTCAGCAGGATTCCCCACTGACAGCAGAATGTAAATGAAAGAAGAGTCAACATTATTTTTTTTTATTTTTTTTAAAGAATGGGGTCCAACCCTCCAATCCAGACCACGCCCTCCAGATTTGCTATGAATTTTGGGGGTTTCCTCATGCCAAAAATAAAAAAAAAGACATAGCATAAGGTCCCCCAACAATCCATATTAAACCCCTATCCAATCATGCAGCTGGACAGGCCAGGAAGGGGGGGGGGGGGGGGTGAGTAAGCACCTGCCTCCTGAACCATGACAGGCCACATTCCTTCAACATGTTGATAAGGACAAGGGCCTCTTCCTCACAACCCTCGCCCTGTGGTTGTGGGAATGTGGGGGGTTGACTTATCAGAAAATGAAAGCCCCCTTTAATAAAGGGGCCTCCAGATCCCACCCCCCCCCTTTGTGAATGTATAAGGGGTACTTATTGTCAGCTCAACTCATTCACCCCAAAAAATGGCCAAAGTAAATAAAACCCTGAGCCAGTTTTTGACAAGTCCTGTATTAAAAAATGCAAAAAAAAAAAAAGGCCAAAGAAAATCCAGCATTAATCAAGATGAACACTGCCCGCCGACCCACAGGAAAAAAAAGGTCCTCACCTAAAGCTTGGCTCTCACCGACTGACAGCTCCGCTTTCCTCCTGCTGCTAAATAAACTAAGCGGCAGGGTCACCGGGTGACGATACCAACGACTAGTGTCAGTGTGAACAACTATGGGCCTATTTTGGATGTTTAGAAGGAGCCACATTATTGTGATAATTAGTAAGGACAATATGTTATTTAGTGGCCCCATTCAGGTAAATGTTTATTTGAGGTTATTTTTGAGACCCTGGGTATTGTGTTTAAACTTGGGCAACCCCATACTAATTGTTTTTGTTTAATGTTAAGCTAGGCTTTGCTAATTGAGGGTTGTAACGCATATACACAGTGGTCAGTGTGACATCTGGACAGATAGGTATGACCAAAGACCTCTTTTTATTTGGGGAATGTTGAAGGGTATTGTTATTTAAACAATATATTTTACTTTGAATTTGAAGCACAATAAAATAAAATAGAATTTGATAAGATTTTCTGATTAAAGTTTGTACAGAGTAAAAGCCTCAGGGGTCTAGGTAAACAGGTTACTATAGAGTTTAAGGTGTCTATTAGGGATGAGCCGAACACCCCCAGTTCGGTTCACACCAGAACATGCGAACAGGCAATAAATTTGTTTGAACATCCGAACCCTGTTAAAGTCTATAGGACACGAGCATGAAATATCAAAAGTGCTCATTTTAAAGGCTTATATGCAAGTTATTGTCATAAAATTTTAAAGGCTTATATGCAAGTTATTGTCATAAAAAGTGTTTGGGGACCCGAGTCCTGCCCCAGGGGACATGTATCAATGCAAAAAAAAGTTTCGGGAGCAGTGATTTTAATAATGCTTAAAGTGAAACAATAAAAGTGAACTATTCCTTTAAATTTCGTACCTGGGGTGTGTATATAGTATGCATGTAAAGCAGCGCTTGTTTCCCGTGCTTAGAACAGTCTCTGCACAAAATGTCATTTCTGAAGGAAAAAAAGTAATTTAAAAGTACTCGCGGCTGTAATGAATTGCCGGTCCTGGCAATACAGAGAAAAGTCATTGAAAGTCATTGATAAAAAAACAAAAAATGCGTGGGTGTCCCCCCAAATTCAATTACCAGGCCCTTCAGGTCTGGTATGCATATTAAGGGGAACCCTGTGCCAAATAAAATAAAGAATGGCGTGCGGTTCCCCCAAATATCCATACCAGACCCTTCAGGTCTGGTATGGATTTTAAGGGAAACTCTGCGCCAAATTAAAAAACAAAATGGCGTGGGGTTCCCCCCAAAAATCCATATGAGACCCTTATCCGAGCATGCAACCTGGCAGGCCGCAGGAAAAGAGGTTGGGACGAGAGAGCGCCCCCCCTCCTGAACCTGCCCTCAACATGGGGAGAATGCTTTGGGGTCTGGACCCCAAAGCACCATGTCCCCATTTTGATGGGAACAAGTGCCTCATCCCCACAACCCTTGCCCGGTGGTTGTGGGGGTCTGCAGGCGGGGGGCTTATCGGAATCTGGAAGACACCTTTAACACAGGGGACCCCCAGATCCCGGCCCCCCCTATGTGAATTGGTAACGGGGTACATTGTACCCCTACTATTTCACAAAGAAAGTGTATTTTTTTTTCGGGAGCAGTGATTTTAATAATGCTTAAAGTGAAACAATAAAAGTGAAATATTCCTTTAAATTTCGTACCTGGGGGGTGTATATAGTATGCCTGTAAAGCAGCTCTTGTTTCCCGTACTTAGAACAGTCTCTGCACAAAATGTCATTTCTGAAGGACAAAAATTCATTTAAAAGTACTCGCGACTGTAATGAATTGCCAGTCCCGGCAATGCAGAGAAAAGTCATTGAAAGTAATCGATAAAAAAAAAAAAAAAAATGTGTGGGGGTCCCCCCAAAATTCAATTACCAGGCCCTTCAGTCCCCCCAAAATTCAATTACCAGGCCCATGTTGAGGGCAGGTTCAGGAGGGGGGCGCTCTCTCGTCCCAACCTCTTTTCCTGCGGCCTGCCAGGTTGCGTGCTCGGATAAGGGTCTCATATGGATTTTTGGGGGGAACCCCACGCCATTTTGTATTTTATTTGGCACAGGGTTCCCCTTAATATCCATACCAGACCTGAAGGGCCTGGTAATTGAATTTGGGGGGACACCCACGCATTTTTTGTTTTTTTATCAATGACTTTCAATGACTTTTCTCTGTATTGCCAGGACCGGCAATTCATTACAGCCGTGAGTACTTTTAAATTACTTTTTTTCCTTCAGAAATGACATTTTGTGCAGAGACTGTTCTAAGCACGGGAAACAAGCGCTGCTTTACATGCATACTATATACACACCCCAGGTACGAAATTTAAAGGAATATTTCACTTTTATTGTTTCACTTTAAGCATTATTAAAATCACTGCTCCTGAAAAAACATCAGTTTTTAAAACTTTTTTTTGCATTGATACATGTCCCCTGGGGCAGGACCCGGGTCCCCAAACACTTTTTATGACAATAACTTGCATATAAGCCTTTAAAATTAGCACTTTAGATTTTTCCCATAGACTTTTACAGGGTGTTCCGTGGCTTTTCAAATTTGCCGCGAACACCCCAAATTGTTCGCTGTTCGCCGAACGGGCGAACAGGCAATGTTCGAGTCGAACATGAGTTCGACTCGAACTCAAAGCTCATCCCTAGTGTCTATTAGTGATGAGCCGAACACCCCCGGGTTCGGTTCGCACCAGAACCCGCGAACGGACCGAAAGTTTGCGCGAACATTAGAACCCTATTAAATACAATGGATGCGAACGTTCGGATTCTAAAGTGCTAATTATAACGACTATTATCCATCTTATTGTCTGAAACAGAGTTTGGGAACCCGGGTTCTGCACCAGGGGACATGTATCAATGCAAAAAGAAGTTTTAAAAACGGACGTTTTCCGGGAGCAGTCATTTTAATGATGCATAAAGTGAAAAAAAAAGTCAAATATTCCTTTAAATATTGTACCTGGGGGGTGTCTAAAGTATGCCTGTGAAGTGCCACGTGTTTCCTGTGTTTAGAACTGTCCCTGCACAAAATAACATTTCTAAAGGAAAAAAAGCCATTTAAAACTGCTTGCGGCTTTAATGTAATGTCTGGTCCCGGTAATATGGATGAAAATCTTTAGGAAAAATGGCATAGCTACCCCATCAACCCCCCCCCCCCCTACCCCAGCCCATTACCAGCCCCTTTGGGTCTTGTATGGATATTAAGGGGAACCCCGCACACAAAATAAAAAAGCCCCTATATACTCTGAACAGCCGTATACAGGCGGTGCATACAAGACAGGGACTGTAGGTTTGTTCTTATGTAGAATCTGTTTGTAATTTTGAACAGCTGCATTGTTTAAGTGTAGCTCCATGCCAAATTCCTTTTTTTTAGCTTTTTGGAAAACATAGGGAACGGTTATCACCCCTGTCACATTTTTTTTGCTGTCTGTGCCCCTGTTCAGAACATTTCACCTCACTTTGCGTCCCAATGACAACTGTTTTTGAAATGTGGTGTTTGTATTGAAACAAGGATTGGTGATAAAGCATCAGTAGAGAGGAGACACCTTTCTCCCATATTAATTCTTACAGGAGAGAATTTTCCTTCCAAGGGGTAGATTTCCTCTCACTTCCTGTTGTCTTCTTCCGTTTGCAAGTAGTAGTAGTTTGTAAGTTGGATGTTTGAAAGTAGGGACCTTCCGTATATACTCTGCAGAAATTGGCCCCTTAGGTGTTGGTGTTGGCACAACACTGAAAGCACTCACAGTTATTCTTGGTGGGTGCTGGAACGCCCTGCTGTCAAGTATAATATCAGGAATTGTAATAACATATAATTGTTGATCAGTGGTAGTAAAAATTGGGCCTTTGATGGTGGTGCTGGTGCCACAACACTGTAAGGCCTGACAGTTACTCTTGGTGGGCGCAACAATGGTCCCTGCTGTGAATTATTAGATCAATAATTATAATTGCATGCCCCTGTTGAACAGGGGCTGAAAAACTGGGCCTTTGGTGGTGGTGGTGGTGGTGATGGTGTTGCTGGTGGCACAACACTGTAAGGCCTGACAGTTACTCTTGGTGGGCGCAGCAATGGGCCCTGCTGTGAATTATTAGATCAATAATTATAATTGCATGCCCCTGTTGAACAGGGGCTGAAAAATTGGGCCTTAGGCACTGGTGGCACAACACTGCAACCCCTCACAGATACTGTACTTGGAGCACAGCAATGAGGCCTGTTGCAAAGTATTGCATCAAAAATTTTAATTACACGCCCCTGTTAAACAGGGGCTGAAAAATTGGGCCTTAGCCACTGGTGGCGTCACCCATAAACCAAAATGATCTTCCAAGCTATCATCGTTAATCGTATCATTGAGGAGGAGGAGGAGGATAGCCAGACAACATAACAGCACAGGCACTCAGCATCAGCATCAGTCTTGAAGGGATGTGACATTTTAAAATCAATTAGTCTGTTATATCAGCATCTGGTGTGTGGTAGCTGGTGGTGATCCAAGACTGGTTCATCTTGATGAAAGTCAGTCGATCAACCGAGTCGGTGGACAGGCGCACCCTGTGATCCGTGACAAATCCTCCAGCAGCACTGAATGTGCATTCTGAAAGAACGCTGGATGCAGGACAGGCCAGTAGCTCAATTGCATACTGTGCAAGCTCTGGCCAGTGATCCATCCTCAAGACCCAGTAAGCCAGAGGATTTTCGGTGGGGAAGGTGTCCAAGTCTGACCTTGCCCCTAGGTATTCCTGCACCATGTATATCAGACGCTGGCGATGGTTGCTGGAACCGATCATACGTTGGGGCTGCAGACTAAATAATTGTCTGAACGCATCGGTCAGACGGCCACCTTCCCCACCGCTCCTTCTTTGACTGCCCGAAGCCTCAGCAACTCGTTGTCCAGGACCAGGAGTTTGTAACCTCCCAGTCTCTGGGAACGCGTTGCACAGACCTTTCTGCAAGGCCTCCCGGAGTTGTCTCATCCTCTGCTCCCTCTGCGACGGTACGATAAGGTCCACAACCTTACCCTTGTACCGTGGATCAAGGAGAGTGGCCAGCCAGTAATGGTCCCTCTCCTTGATCCGAAGAATACGAGGATCCTTCCGCAGACTTTGCAGGATCAGGGAGGCCATGCAGCGTAGGTTAGCTGAGGCATTCAGTCCGGAGTCCTCTGGGTCACTAAGGACGACATGATCCGCAGCCACCTCCTCCCAGCCACGTACAAGTCCACTGGTTTCTTGGGACTGTAAATCATCCCTAAAAGACGGCTGCTGATGATGCTGAGTGCCAGCCTCCACCTCCATGCTGACACAATCCTCCTCCTCCTCCTCCTCCTCCTCTTCCTGTGCGATGGGTGGGACAGAAGGAACACTGTCTGGGTAAAGGGGGCCTTGAGAGGCAAGGAAGTCCTCCTCTTCCTGCCTCTGTTCTGCCTCAAGTGCCCTGTCCATTATTCCACGCAGCGTGTGCTCCAACAGGTGGACAAGAGGTACAGTGTCACTGATGCATGCACTGTCACTGCTCACCATCCTCGTGGCCTCCTCAAATGGTGCCAGGACAGTGCATGCATCCCTGATCATGCCCCACTGGCGTGGTGAAAAAAACCCGAGCTCCCCTGACCCTGTCCTGGTGCCGTAGTCGCACAGGTACTCATTGATGGCCCTCTGCTGCGTGTGCAGCCGCTGCAGCATGGCCAACATTGAGTTCCACCTGGTGGGCATGTCACATATAAGGCGGTTCTTGGGCAGGTTCAACTCCTTTTGAAGCTCAGCCAGGCGAGCACTGGCATTATAAGATCTGCGGAAATGCACACAGACTTTCCTGGCCTGCCTCAGGACATCCTGTAAGCCCGGGTACCTGCCCAAGAACCGCTGCACCACCAGGTTAAGGACGTGAGCCATACAGGGCACATGGGTCAGTTGTCCCTGTCGGAGGGCAGAGAGGAGGTTGGTGCCATTGTCGCAAACCACCATTCCTGGCTTAAGCTGGCGTGGCGTCAACCACCTCTCGGCCTGCCCCTGCAGAGCAGACAGGACCTCTGCCCCAGTGTGGCTCCTGTCCCCCAAACACACCAGCGCAAGCATGGCATGGCATCTTTTTGCCTGCGTACTTGCGTAGCCCCTTGAACGCCTACGGAGCACCGCTGGTTCCGAGGAAAAACCACAGGAAGAGGCCATGGAGGAAGAAGAAGAGGAGGGGGTGGAGGAGAGAGGTGTGTCACAACCAGTAGTAGCATTTTGGAGGCGTGGGGGTGGAACAACCTCCAACACTACTGCACCATGTCCTGCATCCTTCCCAGCTGCCAAAAGAGTGACCCAATGGGCCGTGAAAGAAAGGTAACGTCCCTGTCCATGCCTGCTGGACCATGAGTCAGCGGTAATATGCACCTTACCGCTGACCGCCCTGTCCAGCGAGGCCAAGACATTGCCTTCCACATGCCTGTAGAGAGCCGGAATAGCCTTCCGTGCGAAAAAGTGTCGTTTGGGAACCTGCCACTGAGGAACCGCACATTGCACAAACTCACGGAAGGGGGCCGAGTCTACCAACTGAAAAGGCAGCAGTTGAAGCGCTAGCAATTTAGCCAAGCTAGCATTCAACCGCTGGGCATGTGGATGGCTGGGAGTGAACTTCTTTCGACGGTCCAGCAGCTGGGACAGGGAAATTTGCCTGCTAGAATTGGACGTTGGTGTACTGCTAGCAGAGTGCCCGCAAGTACTTGCCTGTGACACACCTAATTCTACACCTTCATTCCTCTCAGAGCAGGTTTCAGAGAGGAGTGAAGGTATAGTGGGGTTGGAGATCCCAGCTGATGTGGTGCAAGAAGAGGTCAGCTTTGTTCTTTGGTGTGGGTCTTTAAGGTAGGCTTGCCAACGAGCTGCATGGCAGGTCAACATATGTCTGATCAAGCATGTGGTGCCCAAGCGGCTGATGTTTTGGCCACGCGATATACGCTTGAGACATATGTTGCAAACAGCAGCTGTGCGATCTGATGCACTAGCCTCAAAAAAGGCCCACACCAAAGAACTTTTTGAATGACGGGCAGAGGCAGCGCCCTGCACAGGCGGAGCTCTGCGGTGTGATTCCGTCGGTGTGCTGCCCATACGCTGGCCACTCAAGGGCATCCTGCCTCGTTGGAGATGTGCCTCCTCCTCATCCTCCTCCTCCTCCTCTCTCCTATTAGGCACCCACGTGGAGTCAGTGACCTCATCATCCCATCCCTCCTCATCACTGGAGCCAATCTGGCAGTATGCTGCAGCTGCTGGAACATGACTGCCAGATTGGTGTCCTTCTTGAGCATCCCCTCTCTCTGCTCTCACGCTGCTGCCTTCCTCTAGCTGGGTATCATCATCAGATCCTTCCAAACGCTGGGCATCCTCCTGGAGCATGTACCCAACACTGTGCTCAAATAGTTCGGGGGACTCCTCAGGAGGAGGGCATGGTGGGTCTAGGGAAGGATTGACTAATGAAGATAATGATACCAGAGAAGAGGACGCTTTGGCAGCTGCTTTGCCACTACCCTGAGCCTGGGTGAGAGAGGATGAGGAGGATGAGGTGGGCTTGGTCATCCACTCTACCAAGTCTTCGGGCATGATGTGGCTCAACATGTCCAGCTGACGAAAACAAGGACAAGCGTGTCCCATGGCCATGTGCTGATGACAATGCACCGCGTACACGACCAGCACTGTTGCCCCCAGACACAGAGCCTGCATGCCCTCTTTTTTTGCCTCCTGACTGTCTGCCTCTCCTTGGTTGCCTTCCAGACATTTTAATGGATGGCCTGCAGGGAGATGGGAAAAACAGCAATAAGGGCTACCTTCAGGTGTATATTGTGCAGGAGGCTTAACAACAATGACACTGACACTGTCCCCTGCCTATCCTTCTCTGTCCCTAAACACAAGGATTGAAAATATGGTTCAGCAAAAAAGTTTTAGAACAGAATAGCACACTGACACTTTCCCTCACTGTCCTACTCTGTCCCTCCCTACAAACAAGATTTAGCACAGAATAGCACACTGATAATTTCTACGAGTGTCCTTCTCTGTCCCTCAACTCAGGGATTGAAAATATGGAACAGCAAAATAGTTTTAGAACAGAATAGCACACTGTCAGTTTCACTCACTGTAGCTCTCTGTCCCTCAACTCAAGGATTGAAAATATGGTTCAGCAAAATAGTTTTAGAACACAATAGCACACTGACACTTTCCCTCACTGTAGCTCTCTGTCCCTCAACTCAAGGATTGAAAATATGGAACAGCAAAATTGATTTAGAACAGAATAGCACACTGTCAGTTTCACTCACTGTAGCTCTCTGTCCCTCAACTCAAGGATTGAAAATATGGTTCAGCAAAATAGTTTTAGAACACAATAGCACACTGACACTTTCCCTCACTGTAGCTCTCTGTCTCTCAACTCAAGGATTGAAAATATGGTTCAGCAAAATAGTTTTAGAACAGAATAGCACACTGTCAGTTTCTCTCACTGTACCTCTCTGTCCCTCAACTCAAGGATTGAAAATATGGAACAGCAAAATTGATTTAGAACAGAATAGCACACTGTCAGTTTCACTCACTGTACCTCTCTGTCCCTCAACTCAAGGATTGAAAATATGGTTCAGCAAAATAGTTTTAGAACAGAATAGCACACTGTCAGTTTCCCTCGCTGTACCTCTCTGTCCCTCAACTCAAGGATTGAAAATATGGAACAGCAAAATAGATTTAGAACAGAATAGCACACTGTCAGTTTCACTCACTGTACCTCTCTGTCCCTCAACTCAAGGATTGAAAATATGGTTCAGCAAAATAGTTTTAGAACACAATAGCACACTGACACTTTCCCTCACTGTAGCTCTCTGTCCCTCAACTCAAGGATTGAAAATATGGAACAGCAAAATTGATTTAGAACAGAATAGCACACTGTCAGTTTCACTCACTGTAGCTCTCTGTCCCTCAACTCAAGGATTGAAAATATGGAACAGCAAAATTGATTTAGAACAGAATAGCACACTGTCAGTTTCACTCACTGTACCTCTCTGTCCCTCAACTCAAGGATTGAAAATATGGTTCAGCAAAATAGTTTTAGAACACAATAGCACACTGACACTTTCCCTCACTGTAGCTCTCTGTCCCTCAACTCAAGGATTGAAAATATGGAACAGCAAAATTGATTTAGAACAGAATAGCACACTGTCAGTTTCACTCACTGTACCTCTCTGTCCCTCAACTCAAGGATTGAAAATATGGTTCAGCAAAATAGTTTTAGAACACAATAGCACACTGACACTTTCCCTCACTGTACCTCTCTGTCCCTCAACTCAAGGATTGAAAATATGGAACAGCAAAATTGATTTAGAACAGAATAGCACACTGTCAGTTTCACTCACTGTACCTCTCTGTCCCTCAACTCAAAGATTGAAAATATGGTTCAGCAAAATAGTTTTAGAACACAATAGCACACTGACACTTTCCCTCACTGTAGCTCTCTGTCCCTCAACTCAAGGATTGAAAATATGGAACAGCAAAATTGATTTAGAACACAATAGCACACTGACACTTTCCCTCACTGTAGCTCTCTGTCCCTCAACTCAAGGATTGAAAATATGGTTCAGCAAAATAGTTTTAGAACACAATAGCACACTGACACTTTCCCTCACTGTAGCTCTCTGTCCCTCAACTCAAGGATTGAAAATATGGTTCAGCAAAATAGTTTTAGAACAGAATAGCACACTGTCAGTTTCCCTCACTGTACCTCTCTGTCCCTCAACTCAAGGATTGAAAATATGGAACAGCAAAATTGATTTAGAACAGAATAGCACACTGTCAGTTTCACTCACTGTACCTCTCTGTCCCTCAACTCAAAGATTGAAAATATGGTTCAGCAAAATAGTTTTAGAACACAATAGCACACTGACACTTTCCCTCACTGTAGCTCTCTGTCCCTCAACTCAAGGATTGAAAATATGGAACAGCAAAATTGATTTAGAACAGAATAGCACACTGTCAGTTTCACTCACTGTAGCTCTCTGTCCCTCAACTCAAGGATTGAAAATATGGTTCAGCAAAATAGTTTTAGAACACAATAGCACACTGACACTTTCCCTCACTGTAGCTCTCTGTCCCTCAACTCAAGGATTGAAAATATGGTTCAGCAAAATAGTTTTAGAACACAATAGCACACTGACACTTTCCCTCACTGTAGCTCTCTGTCCCTCAACTCAAGGATTGAAAATATGGTTCAGCAAAATAGTTTTAGAACAGAATAGCACACTGTCAGTTTCCCTCACTGTACCTCTCTGTCCCTACAAACAAGGATTAGCACAGAATAGCACACTGTCACTGACACTCTCCCTACCTATCCTTATTTGTCCCTAAACACAAGGAATCCAGGATTAGTAAAGGAAAAAAAATGACACTGTCCCTGCCTATGCTTCTCTTTCCCTGCTCCGGAACACACTACACAAGGCCGCCGCGCTGGCGGCCTTTTATAGTGTGGGGCGTGTACTAAACCCCATCAGCAATAATTGGCCACAGGCATCCTGCCTGTGGCCAATCATTGCTCTCCTCGCTGCCGGCGCTGTGATTGGCCAAGCATGCGGGGTCACAGTGCATGCTTGGCCAATCACAGCGCCTGGATGACACTGCGATGGCGTAGTGCATTGTGGGCCGTTCGCGTCACTCGAATTTGGCGCGAACGGCCCAAATCGTTCGATCTTCGTCGAACGATCGAACAGCCGATGTTCGAGTCGAACGTATGTTCGACTCGAACACGAAGCTCATCCCTAGTGTCTATGCCTTTACCTATTTTTTGTATTTTTTGTCCTTTTACATAACTGCTGGGGCTGCACTTGAAATTAGGTGAGGTGGCATACTGTTTGCAATCAATCCCTATGTTTTATGAATTTTAGGATTTGGTATACAACTCAGCTTGTAAACTGCTTGCCTTAACCTCAGTTTTTTAGATGAACAATGTTTCAGGCTGATAAATCAAAACGTTGCTCCATTTGGTTGTCTGTAACTTTACCAGCTGTTATTTGCGTGGCAAAGCCATTGGTTGTGACCTGGGAGCATGAAACAAAGAATCAAACTTTTTTGAGGATTCCTGGAAAAGGTCATTACTCCTTCGATTCTATACCTCTGAGTAGGGTTGTCCCGATACCACTTTTTTAAGACCTAGTACAAGTACCGATACTTTTTTTCAAGTACTCGCCGATACCGAATACCGATACTTTTTTTTTAATCTTATGTGTCAGTATTTTTTTTTTTTTTTACTATTTTTTTTTTTTTTACTATTTTTTTTATTTATTTATTTTTTACAATGCTTTATTTTTTTAAGGGGGGGGGGGTGGACAGTTTCAGTGTGTGTGTTTTCTTTTCTTTTCTTTTTTTTACAATTCATTTTTATTTTTATTTTATTCTTTTTTTTTTATCAGCCCTGTTGTGGGGGGCTTTGGTGAGATATCAGGGGTCTTAACAGACCTCTGACATCTCCCCTTTGAGACAGGGAAAGGGACTAGGGACACATATTCCCCAGTCCCTTTCTCAGCAGCCTCTGCTGCGCTGAAAATGAATGGAGAGAAGGCAGCGGCTCCTCTCCATTCATAAACTGAAACATTGTAAACACAGTTTACGATGTTTCAGTTATGTGAATGGACAGAGTCAGTGATGACTCTGTACATTCCGACAAGTAAGGAGCCGGATTTATCGGCTCCTACCTCCGCTCTCCATCCTGAGATACCGAGGGGGTGGAGGAGGAGCACGGAGGGGGCGGCAGCACGGAGGGGGACGGCGGCATGGAGGTGAAGGGGGAACAGCGGCATGGAAGTGAAGGGGGAACAGCGGCATGGAGGTGAAGGGGGAACAGGTAGCATTTGAGCAGCAGACAGGCAAGGCAATTGGATCAGATTAATTTTACTTACCCGCCTGAAGACTCGCTCTGCTCTCCGCTCTGGTCTCTGCCACGCTCTCCGTCTTGGTCTCCGCCCCCCGCCCCGCTCTCCACCCTGGTCTCCGCCCCCCGCCCCGCTCTCCGCCCTGGTCTCCGCCCCCCCGCCGAACACTCTCCGTCCCACTCTCGGCCCTGGTCTCCGCCCCCCGCCACGCTCTCCGCCCTGCTCTCCGTCCCGCTCTCCGCCCCCCGCCGCACACTCTCCGTCCCGCTCTCCGCCCGGTCTCCGCCCTGCTCTCCACCCCCCGCTCTGAGAAAAAAAAAAAGTATCGGACTGGGCATCGGGAGCATTTGCGCGAGTACAAGTACTCGCGCAAATGCTTGGTATCGGTCCCGATACCCATACTAGTATCGGTATCGGGACAACCCTACCTCTGAGGGAACCTTTGCCTCCCATTGGAGACACAGAGCATCAAAATATGATATAAACCAATGATATCATATGACATAAACAGAGGGTATGGATCTGTGCATCTGACTGGAGAAGATGTGTAGATCGTACAGATAAGCCATGTTTTCCACCTTTGCCTCTCCTTTAGAAAACGTGTTATAAGCCAGAATTTCTTTATATTATGATAATATAAAAGTAAAATATTGTTACCAAATACAATAGGTTACATCAATATTTAATTAATTTGTACCCAAAGAATAATTTTCATAAATTAATACCTTTCCAATAAGAAAACAAGCTTGTATTCTAATTATGCTTTAAATGCCATTTAAAAACAAATACTACAATGGCACATCATGAAACGTAATGTTTTTCACTGGTTAAGTAAAAGATGCATTTCTTATGCCCATCGGTGAACAATAATGTGGACATCTGTTGAGCATTTAGCTACAAACTACACATAACATTTTACATTTAGGTTTCTTCAGTATTTAAGACTGAACAGCTATCAACATATTTTTCATAAAGGAAGTCATGCACTACTGTCAGTTGTATTTATTACACCATGGAAGATTTTAATATAATAATGCAGATGTCTTCATTCTATAAGCCCCAATGGTGCTTAAATGTTGAATTTTATTACTTTTGCCTTCGGCCAAACAATCATATAAACCTGCTAAATTCTGATTTTTATTCTGCAGCCCAGTTTTCTCACATTTTCATGCCACATTTCAATATAAGAATTACATCTTTATAACAATGAATGTCATGCTAGGTAATTTGAGCTCCACAGTCATCTTAAAAAATATTTATGATCAGAATATAGATTTATTGTTTTTTGTACAAAAAATTAGACAAAATATATGCCAGTGAAAGTTAAAGCCATAAAATATAAATAAGTTGTGACTTTTGGAAACAGTTTGGATTTTTTTTTCTTTTCTCGCCCTCTGTGTTTTATTCTTGAACATCCTTTTTTGCTATGATATAATGGGAAAATGTACAATGTATTATTCATTCTATTTATCTCATAGTCAGATCAGAATAAGCAAAAGACACTGGATGAAGTGATTGCACAATGATTTTACAAGAATGCTAGGTCATCATATGACCTCCCTGTACTTTTATGGATGCCTTATAGACAATTATTGTAATTTGACATAGTAATTTTCTGCCCATATTAATAGCTATTACTATTATCTGAATATGACCAATTTCAGTCATACTGTGTGACAATCCTTTTGTCTATGGGTACCAGCAGAAAGCCCTGGCCAAGAATTTCTTGGCAAACAGTTGAACAACTAGCTTCAGTTTTTTTCAATTATCCTCTATGCCTAATGGCTCCGATAACACACATACCAATATACAGTATCTTGAAAAAATTGGGTACATCCCTCACATTTTTGTAAAAATGTATTTAATATTTTCATGTGACAACACTAAAGAAATTACACTTTGTTACAATGTAAAGTAGTGAGTGTACATCTTGTATATCCAATGTAAATGTGTTCCTCCCATCAAAATAACTCAACACACAGCCATTAATGTCTAAACCTCTGGCAACAAAAGTGAGTACACCCCTAAGTGAAATTTCCAAATTGGGCCCAAGCTGTCAATATTTTGTGTGGCCACTATTATTTTCCAGCACTACCTTAACCCTCTTAACCCTCTTGGGCATGGATTTCACCAGAGCTTCACAGGTTGCCACTGGAGCCCTCTTCCACTCCTCCATGACGACATCACGGAGCTGGTGGATGTTAGAGACCTTGCGCTCCTCCACCTTCCATTTGAGGATGCCCCACAGATGCTTAATAGGGGTTAGGTCTGGAGACATGATTGGCCAGTCCATCACCTTTATCCAGCTTCTTTAGCAAGGCAGTGGTCGTCTTGGAGGTGTGTTTGGGGTCTTTATCATGTTGGAATACTGCCCTGCGGCCCAGTCTCCGAAGGGAGGGGATCATGCTTGGCTTCAGTATGTCATAGTACATGTTGGCATTCACGGTTCCCTCAATGAACTGTAGCTCCCCAGTGCTGACAGCACTCAGGCAGCCCCAGACAATGACACTCCTACCACCATGCTTGACTGTAGGCAAGACACACTCGTCTTTGTACTCCTCACCTGGTTGCCGCCACACACGCTTGACAACATCTGAACCAAATAAGTTTATCTTGGTCTCATCAAACCACAGGACATGGTTCCAGTAATCCATGTCCTTAGTCTGCTTATCTTCATCATCTTTAGAAGAGGCTTCCTTCTGGGGTGACAGCCATGCAGACCAATTTGATGCAGTGTGCGGTGTATGGTCTGAGCACTGACAGGCTGACCCCCACACCACTTTAACCTCTGCAGCAATGCTGGCAGCACTCATCGGTCTATTTTCTGAATATGACCAATTTCAGTCATACTGTGTGACAATCCTTTTGACTTTGGCAGAATCTGAGATCTTAGCTGGAGTGCCAGGCCATCAGAATTCACCTGATGTCTGAATGTTGCATCACAGACCATTCAAATTTGTAAAGTCAGGCAGTCGATTGCTACAGCTATAAAATCTGATTCTCTGGATTCCATATAAAGTGCCAGGCATGAACAATTTAAAGGGGTTGTAAAGGTAAAAGTTTTTTCACCTTAATGCATCCTATGCATTAAGGTGAAAAAACATCCAACAATACCACCCCCGTTTTACTTACCTGAGCCCTCAAAAGTCCCCTATCAGCCTCCTCATTTCTGAGCCTGGCCGTTGATTGGCTACACTGGATGGATTGAGGCTCGCGCTGCTGTCAATCACATCCAATGACAGAGAGCTCCGGGGGGCAGGGCCGAGTGATACAGTGAGAGGATATAGCCGCCGGCTATATCACTGGAGCGCGCCTGAAAGGACCCACCATCATGCAAGCTCGCATATAGTTGTTGAGTTCTTGCAGGGAGGAGCCGAGACAGCCGACGAGGGACCCCAGAAGACCAGGTTCGGGGCCACTCTGTGTGAAACAAGCTGCACAGTGGAGGTAAGTATAACATGTTTGTTATTTAAAAAATATTAACATTTATTTGTTTATTTGTTAAATATAAGATAAAATCACTGAAGCATAAAATGAATTTAGTTATTTGCTTTTGTATTGCTTATAATGATTTATTTGGAATTGTTTTAAAGCTCCTCAATATAAGTAATGTCAGGTCTCGAAAAAATCTAAAGACATGAATAATTGTGCAGCACTCTGTATTTAAAGTGCAGGATTTTAAAAGTTAAATGTAGATGCAGAACATCTAAAAGTTTAAGAAATGAGATTCAGTTGCTAAAGATAACAATTTGATTCACCATCCAAGCTGTGGATGAAAGCTGTAGCACATTCTTTCGATTTCCTTGTCTAATGACAAGGCTGTTGACAGTCTGGTGTCTTTTACTTCTGGTGGTGTTTTAACAAACAAAGGTGTTCGTAACTAAGTCAATTTGCATTTTACCAAAAAAGAAGTGAATTTCAATTATTCACATATCCTGTTTTTTCTCTGAATATGTTAAATGATTTATGTTAAATGATTTGTTGCTTCTTATTAAGCACATGAAGCAGTATGCCAGGTAAGAGCTTAGCAACTTACCAACACAAACTGTGTTTTACTGTATCTATTCCGATTTGAAATTATTTAATTAAAAGTTTTATTTTGGTTTAATTGAAACATTTCAGCAACCCACTTACAGAGAGAAACAAGAAGGAACTTGTGAAAAGTGTCAGAGAAGTTGCAAAGGGTTTGATGACTCTATCTACCTCATGCTGTGTCTACACACATATTCTCTGTTTTGTTGTGTTATTTTTTAATTAAGTTTAAGTTTTCTTAAAAAAAACTTTAATGTTTGCTCCTACTTAAATTCTGAATTGTAAGTGTGTTTGATAGCAATATTAACATTTTTAAAGTGGATAACAAAGATGAGTGAATCTGTCCAGGTTCGATTTGCAGGGGAGGTGGGGGGGAGGAGGTTTAACCACTTCAGCCCCGGAGGATTTGGCTTCCCAATGATCAGGCCACTTTTTGCGATTCGGCACTGCATCACTTTAACTGACAATTGTGCGGTCGTGCGACGTGGCTCCCAAACAAAATTGACGTCCTTTTTTTCCCACACATAGAGATTTCTTTTGGTGGTATTTGATCACCTCTTTTTATTTTTTGCGCTATAAACAAAAAAAGAGCGACAATTTCGAAAAAAAGCAATATTTTTAACTTTTTTCTATAATAAATATCCCTAAAAAATATATAATTTTTATTTTTTCCTCAGTTTAGGTCGACATGTATTCTTCTACATATTTTTGGTAAAAAAAAATCTCAATAAGCATATATTGATTGGTTTGCACAAAAGTGATAGCGTCTAAAAAATAGGGGATAGTTTTATGGCATTTTTATTAATATTTTTTTTATTAGAAATGGCGGCAATCTGCGATTTTTATTGTGAATGCAACACTTTTGATGCTATTTTGCGACTATTGTCATTTATACAGTGATCAGTGCTATAAAAATGCACTGATTACTGTGTAAATGACACTGGCAGGGAAGGGGTTAACCACTAGGGGGCGAGGAAGGGGTTAAGTGTGTCCTAGGGAGTGATTCTAACTGTGTGGGGGCTGGGCTACCAGTGACATGACATTGATCACTGTTCCCGATGACAGGGAGCAGTAGATCACTGTCCTGTCACAAAGCAGAAAAGGGAAATGTCTTGTTTACACAAGCATCCCCCTGTTCTGCAGCTCCGTGACACGATCGCGGAACACCGGCGAACATTAAGGTACAGGTACTGTACGTCCCTTTGCGCTGCCGTGCCATTCTGCTGTAAATGTTTGTGCGGCGGACGGCAAGCGGTTAAAATCTGCAAACCCAAACTTAGCTTCAAAACACATTGAAGTCTATAGGCGGCAAATCTTGCTCTGGCCATTTTTAAGACAATTAGACAAGGTATTGGGGCTATTGGGGCCATATAACAAAGCACAAAATAAAAAACACAGTACAGCATGGAGAGGGTCCTACTTTTAATGTGCCTTTGAAGGTTACAAGGCAAAAAAAAAAAAAACATTAATTTCAAACCTATGCTTGGGAGATGCCTTTAATTAACCACTTGAGGAACGGACCAATACGCAGTATAATGGCCAGGCCCCTTTTTGCGATTCGGCACTGCGTCGCTTTAACTGACAATTGCGCGGTCGTGCGACGTGGCTCCCAAACAAAATTGGTGTCCCTTTTTTCCCACAAATAGAGCGTTCTTTTGGTCATATTTGATCACCTCTGCGGTTTTTATTTTTTGCGCTATAAACAAAAATAGAGCGACAATTTTGAAAAAAAATTTTTTTTTTACTTTTTGCTATAATAAATATACCCAAAAATATATATTAGGCCGATACGTATTCTTCTACATATTTTTTGTAAAAAAAATCGCAATCGGCGTCAATTGATTGGTTTGCGCAAAATTATAGTGTTTACAAAATAGGGGATAGTTTTAAGGCATTTTTATTAATTTTTTTTTTTTACTAGTAATGGAGGCGATCAGCGATTTTGTTCGTGACTGCGACATTATGGCGGACACATCTGACACTTTTGACACATTTTTGGGACCATTGTTATTTTTACAGCGATCAGTGCAATAAAAATGCACTGGTTACTGTAAAAATGACACTGGCAGTGAAGGGGTTAACCACTAGGGGCGCTGGAGGGGTTAAGTGTGCCTAGGGGCATGTTTCCCACTGAGGGGGGCGTGGCTACAAGTGACACGTCACCAATCTCCGCTCTGTATACACAGAGCAGAGATCTCGGACATTGTCAGTAGGGGAGCGGGTAGATGTTGTGTTTACACTAACATCTCCCCACTCCATGCCTCCGTGAGACGATCGCGGGGATCCCTGCAGCGATCGAGTACGCGGGACCCGCGGTCCGACTCACGGGGAAGGCAGGGGGGTTGCGAGTGTCGGCAGTTAAAGGGCCACGTACAGGTACGTGATTGTGCCTGTACGAGCCATTCTGCCGACGTATATATACAGTGAGGGGTCCTTAAAGCGGAGGTGCCACGGAAAAAAAAATATTAAAAGCCAGCAGCTACAAATACTGCAGCTGTTGACTTCTAATATTAGGACACTTACCTGTCCTGGAGTCCAGCGACGTCCGCAGCAGAGGACGAGCAATCGCTCGTCACTCTGCTGCCCCCACCGCCATCCTCGGTGAGGGAACCAGGAAGTGAAGCCTTGCGGCTTCATGCCCGGCTCCCTACAGCGCATGCGCGAGTCACACTGTGCCGTTCTGAATGGTCCCCTGTGTTCTGGGAGCCAAGTGTCTCCCAGAACATAACAGGTATTCTGCGGGAAGTGACGCGCTTCCCGCAGATTTCCCGCAGAGGGGACTCTCGGAAGTGGGTGCAAATACCTGTCTAAGACAGGTATCTGCACCCCCCTCCCCCCTGAAAGGTGTCAATTGTGGCACCGGAGTTCCGATCAGCGGAAGTTCCACTTTAGGGTGGCGCTCCGCTTTAAGTGGTTAAAGTGCATGTGGTGTTGTGTATTAGTACAATTTTCACAGGCAGTGCTAGTGATCCCATATTCTGGCATCCCACATTTTGTGTGTGTAATTTTTTTTTAACTTTTGCATACAACAATCAAAAAACTTAGAGTGTAATAAATAGTCATTATAGAGTCCAGTGCCAGATGGCAGTGGGAACGGGTTGTCACCTGGAGCTTCAAAAATAAATAAATGCTACACTATACCCTCCCTCATGCAGGGCAGTCTTTAATGTTGATTGGACCATGGGCAACAAAAATTCTTGGGCCCCCCCATGCAATTTTGCTCTCCACCTGCTCTGGGACATACAATAAGTGTCAGCTAGACTTAAAATCAGTTTACTGTATCAGATCAGGCAGTGATTGCGATTGGTTGCCAGAGGTTACAGCATATCATTACCGCTCACTGACTGGTTGCTAGAGGTTACAGCACACATTAGGGCTCACTGATTAGTTGCTAGAAGTTACAGCTGTGGTGGATATTTTGAACATTTCATATTTATATAATGGAAGCCTCAAGGGAACCATTGCAAGGACTCTAATTAAACTACCATGCCCCCATTGGACATATATATGTGTGTATATGTAGGTGTATGGGTATATCTGTATATGATTTTACAGGAATATATATATTTTCTAATATGATGAACTAAGAGCCCCTCTTATATTAAAGGACTTTCTTATCTTTTCCTGTCTTGTGGGAACCCGTGAATGGTTTCAGGTGTTAATTAGATTAGTCAAATTGTCCTTTTGTTTTGTCTAGAGCCTGGGCAGACTTTGCGGCACCACTCGCCAGGGGTCCTGTGAATGCTAATGCAGAATTGGTTGAACTAAGGATCAAAGGGGATTGCTTAACACATCATAAAGAGAGAGGCACCTGAGGAGAATCTAATGCTTATGTGAGAAGCATGGTGGCCCACTAGACTTCAGATACAGCCAATCAGGATTTGAGGCAACTCTAAACCAATGAATACTTAGGCTTCAGATACAGCCAATCAGGATTTGAGGCAACTCTAAACCAATGAGGCCACAGGGATTTTGAAACCTGGATGAGAGGGGGAAGTAGGGGCAGGGGTGTATACATCAGTCAGACAGACAATCCTGAGCCCCTTGTGAATGATGACTGGATCTGAGAAACATGGTTACGTAAGATCTCTGTGTATTCCCTTTCTCTCTTTTTACTACTTCCTAAAACATTCATTCTATCTTAAGATTTTGCCTAAGATTAATCTTATTTCTCTTTTCCTTTCTGTTACATTTCCTTTCCTACAACTTGTCCTGATATACTGATGTGCCCATCATAGCAATATGCCTATGTGTATCTTGGGTATCATCTTTGTTTTAAAGGTGGTATCATTTATGTTATAGTTGCTAATATCGGATTAATACAAGTTTCTTTTCTGTATAAATAAATGTAATTGTTTTCTCTTTTCGCACCACTATCGTTTGTTTTAATTCTTATATAGACAAAATGTTTTAATCACTTATTTTTATGTATCTGTAGCGGGGTGTTCCCCTATAATGGGAAGAGACTACATCACCCATAACCCCATTCTTCACATGTTCCACCGCAGAGACTCATGGGAGGGGTTATAAAAGGAGGAGGCGAGGCCGGGCTCGGCCTCTTTGGGACACGAGACTTCACAGACGGATCCTCCTGTGCGGATGTGTCGGAGTGCAGGGCCTGAAGCCTGAGGCCTTGCTCTGCATCAAAGAGCCTTCCACCCCCCCTCTGCGAGCCTGGGTGGCATCTGACTTTGTGCGCTACAGCCTTGTCGGATCGGGGGCCCGATCGTTGGAGAGATCGTGTGTGTGTGACACGGCCGGTGGAGGTTTTCCCGGACTGGATCCGTAGTCCGGCGGGTGAGAGGGCATAAGCCCAGCTAAGATACTGTTACTGTATATAGGCCTATAGACTGCCATGGCCTACAAGTTATTTTGATACCCCTATTGAAGAGCCTTGTCAGAACTGAGCCTGCGGCTTTATTTAACCAAGTTCTATACCCCTTGGATTACAAAGTTATACTCTGTTTAAAGTGCACCACCATTACAGACCTGCCGGTGAAGAAAGGAGGACTAAGTTAAATATTAGAACCAGGCCTGGTGGGGATTCTAGCGTGTTTAATTACTGCGCCATAGGGCACTTAGTTAACGGTCGCCCGTATGGCGCACCTGTAGCGTGTGTTACTACATAGTGTGTTAGAGTGGCAGGACGCTGCCCTTAGGAGTGATTATCTTGAACTGTGATTACTGTTACCCCCCTTTTATCCATATTGAGAAAATAAGTAAAACACTTTATCTATTACAATTCATTACTGTGTCCTGGCTTAGTTATTATATTGCATAGGATATATCATTGATTATCAGTACTAGCTGTGCCAGAAGGGGGTAGAGCCTATTGCCGGGGGTTGGCGGAGCTGCACTCAGGGCCCAAATCTAATTCTGCGGCCTCCTTAGTTGGAGGTATCGCTACACGTGGGGGTTCTCGTCCGGGATCCTGATGCAGCAAGCGAACGCCAGAAGTGCCGGCATGGACCCCATGGATCCAAGAGCGGTAGAAGAGTGGTGCAAAGCCGCTAATACAGAGCCAAAACAGTCAATAGCCATTAGCCTCCCTGGGGAGAAATGGTCGAGTGAGACGGTAGAGGAACTAATGAGTTCAGTGTCCCCAGATCACACACCGTGGGTGATAGACATGAAGACAGACCCAGACATCTCATATCAATACGCATTAGTGGAATATTGGGACGGGATGCCAGAGGCCTGTAAGCACAAGTGTCTGCGGACGCCAGACAACAGAACATTTAGGCTGGCGCACGCAATAACTGTAGAAAGGGAACCATCCCCTACGGGATCGCCACAGGCTGCGGCCCGAACTCCACCTGAAAGAGAAGACAGGGCGACACCCCCGGTGGCACCTGCACTGGCCACTGCTATATCACCAGAACTGATAAATGCAATAGGGGATTTGTTAGCCAAATGTCAGAAGACAAGTACGGTGCATGTGGAAACTAGCTACCGGAGACTAAAAATATTCTCAGGGAAGCTCCCTGTCCCGGCAGGGGAAGAAGATTTTGATACCTGGGTGGAGCAGGCATTACAGGCGGTGGAGGCATGGGAGGTGCCTGAAGCACAGAAGAGGCAGCGAGTGTTAGAAAGCCTTAAAGGTGCAGCAGCAGAAGCAGTGAAAAGTTTCCGGTTTGGGAATGCAGGGTGCACGGCGCAGGACTGTCTAGCTATGCTGCAGGAAGAGTTTGGTCAATTAGACAAGGTGACAGAGATGGTCTACCAGTTTGAACACACTTTCCAAAAACCGGAGGAGAAACTTTCCGAGTATGTCAGAAGGCTAAACAGGCTGCTGTGCAATATTGTGTTAAAGAAAGGGGTGAAGCCCCAAGATGCCGATGCGGCAAGGATGAAGCAAGTCTTAAAGGGAGCGCTACGCTCCGATCCAGTCTGGCTGCACCTGAAAACCTTGGGAGGAGGAATGTTGCTGACTTATGCTGATTTAATAAAAATCATCAGAGATGAGGAGGCGCTGCAACAGGACCATCAGAAGGATAAGACAAGTGTTGTACCCGCACAGGTGCTGGTCAATCCAGTAATGACCCCTGAAAGAGAGGCGGAGATAGACACCCTAAAAACTCAGATGTCCAAGGTGTTAGAGATATTGACCTCTCTGATAGCAAAAGACACAGAGTGTCCCAAGAAGAAGGAAAGTCCAAGGAAGGAATTGTTCCCGATTGCCTCAGCACCCGAACCTTTACAAGAATGGGGAGATATAGTCTGCTTCAACTGTGGGGGAGTTGGCCACATTGCAGCCACATGTTCTAGTCCGAAGAAGAAGAGACCAGACAACCGCAAGCCGGCGGGAAACTCCAGAGGGCCCCGGTGAAGGAGTCAACCGGGTGCCCATCATCTTCAGTAAACTCCAAGCTGAATGCGAAGAAAAACAAAAAGAGAGATAGAACACCAAAGGGGAAACGCAATACCCCTCAACAAAGCTATACTCCAGGAGGAAGGGGGAGACCCCTCAGGAGAGGCACAGCACTCCCCAAAGGGGGTGCCCACCCAAGAAAAATAATAGTACCCCTCAGCGGGTTCCTACACCCATTAAAAGGAGGGAAGTCAGTGCATACCAGGCTCAAGAAAGGTTCAAGTCCAAAGGGAATAGGACAAGAGAGAGTCCAAAGGGAAAAGGTCTGAAGAAGGCGGCTCCTGCCGGACCATATCCAGAGAAGCTGGTAGGCCCATCCCCTATAGTGCCCATTCAAGTGGAGGGAGTCTACACCAGGGGCCTCCTGGATACCGGGGCACAAGTGACCCTACTATACCGGGACTTCTACGACAGGCACCTGAGTCATCTGCCTATCCAGAAGATAGAAGAGCTGGAAATATGGGGAATTGGAACCCAGAGTTTCCCTTACGACGGCTACCTTCCCATCAAAATGACCTTTGACCCATCCGTGGCTGGGAAGGCCGAAGTGTTTGACACCCTGGCAGTTGTGTGCCCTAGGCCGCCTGGAGCCAACAAGAATTCCCTTATAATAGGGACGAACACGGACCCGGTCCGAAGACTCCTGACCCCTCTCGTGACAGAAGAAAGACAAGCAGTTACCAAGATCCATCCCATGCTGAAGACAGCCTACCAACGGCTGGTCCAAGAGCGGGAGACCCCTGGAGAGGAGATAGGGAAGGTGTGGAGACTTGGAAGAGAAGGGGTAGTGTTGCAGCCCGGTGAAGTAACCTGTATCAGGGCCACTGTGAAGCTTACTTGGGAGCAGCCTGGTCCCTTTGTCATGCTGGAGTCAGACCCAAGGGGTGAGTCCTCAGGCCTGGAGGTGATACCGGAAGTGATTCCGCTGAAGGTCCTGAAGAAGGCCCATTATAGAGTTCCAGTGAGTGTTAGGAAATACTACCAAAGACCCCATGGAAATCCCAGCCAGAATGTTGCTAGGCCAGGTGAGCCCGGTGGCCCCTGTTACCCTGTCAGAAGTGAAGAGGACAGGTGGAGGAGGGGATGTTTGGGAGAAGCTGTCCATGGAAAACCCGAATCTGTCCAGGGCTTGGAAAGAGAGAGCCAAGGCCCAGTTGAATAGATGGGAGAAGATCTTCTCTAAGGATGAGTTTGATGTGGGGTGTGCAAGGAGTGCCACCCATCGGATCCGCCTCCAGGAAGATAAGCCCTTCCGAGAAAGGGTCAGGCGGGTCCCGCTAGCAGATCTGGAGGATCTGAGGGAACAACTTGCAGAACTCAAGAGGACTGGTGTGATACGGGAGTCCAGAAGCCCCTATGCCTCTCCCATAGTGGTGGTCCGAAAGAAGAATGGATCATTGAGGCTCTGTATCGACTACAGGACTCTCAACAGGAGAACCATACCTGACCAATACACCACTCCGAGGATAGAGGATGCCCTACAGAGCTTGTCTGGAGCCAAATGGTTCAGCGTTATGGATCTCAAGAGTGGGTACTATCAGATTCCGATGCACCCAGCAGACAAGGAGAAGACAGCTTTCATAACCCCAGTGGGGTTCTTTGAATTCGACCGGATGCCCCAAGGTCTGTCTGGAGCCCCAGCTACTTTCCAACGCCTCATGGAGAAGACAGTAGGAGACATGAACTTGATCGAAGTCCTTGTATACCTGGACGATGTCATTGTCTTTGGGAGAACATTGGAGGAACATGAAGAGAGGCTGGAAAAAGTGTTGAGAAGACTCAGTGAGGAAGGACTTAAGCTTTCGCCTGAGAAGTGTCGGTTCTACCAGTCTTCTGTGAACTATCTGGGGCACATAGTGTCTGAAGAAGGGGTGGCCACAGACCCTGAGAAATTGGAGGCAGTTACCTCCTGGCCACGGCCCACCACAGTAACAGAACTCAGATCCTTCTTGGGCTTCTGCTCCTACTACAGGAGGTTTGTGGAGGGATTTGCCCGAATTGCTAGACCATTGAATGAGTTGCTCAAGACTGAAGGAGAAGAGGATGGCTCGGGGCCCAGGAGGCCAGGAGAGTCCATCAGAGATCAGTGGAATCAGAAGTGTGAAGAGGCTTTCCAGGAATTGAAGAGGAGCCTGACCACTGCATCAGTCTTGGCCTACGCAGACCCAACCAAACCCTATGAACTGCACGTGGATGCTAGTCATGACGGTCTGGGAGGAGTACTTTACCAAGAACACGAGGGGCAATTGCGGCCTGTTGCCTATGTGAGTAGGAGCCTGACCACCTCTGAGAAGAACTACCCCACTCACAAGCTGGAGTTCCTGGCCCTCAAGTGGGCGGTAGTAGACAAGCTCAAAGACTACCTGTATGGAGCGGAGTTCACTGTGAAGACTGACAACAACCCCCTTACCTACCTGTTCACCACGGCCAAGCTGGACGCCACTGGACACAGGTGGCTGGCCGCACTGTCTGGATTCAACTTCAGCCTTAAGTATAGACCAGGAGTGGGGAATCGAGACGCAGACGCTCTGTCCAGAAGATCTCATTCCCCCACCATTGAACTAGAAGATTGGACCCAAGTGGCACGGGACGGGGTGCGGGCCCTTTGTCAAGGAGCTGAATTCCAAGCCCGAGGAGGCTCCAGAGCAGAGGAAATAGGAGTTACCACGGTGGGAGTCCCCAAACACTACTGTGGAGTAGCTCAATTGGAAGAGGACAACCTACCAAGACTGTCCAAGAAGGAACTGAGGTGTGACCAATTGGAAGACCCCATGGGGAGATTGGTCCTGGAGGCCTTGGAGAATCAGGATCCAAACAGACTCATGCGTCAACCTTCAAAAGAAGCTCGCCTACTGAGGAAAGAGTGGGACAGGTTGCAGTTACATCAGGGAGTGGTCTACCGAAGGGGCCCCTCTGATGACTCAGAAGATAAGTGGCAGCTGTTCCTCCCAGAGAAACATCGGGAGACTGTTCTGATTGCCCTGCATGACAAACATGGCCACTTAGGGGCTGAAAGGACCTTTCAACTTGTCAGAAGTCGGTTCTATTGGCCCTGCATGAGGGCAGAGGTAGAGGAGTACTGCCACTCATGTGCGCGAAGCATCCAGAGGAAGACTTTGCCCCATCAAGCTGCCCCAATGGGCCATCTACAGAGCCAAGGGCCCATGGACCTGGTGTGCATTGACTTTCTCTGCCTCGAACCCGACCTGAGTGGACTAGGAAATGTTCTGGTGATAACCGACCATTTCACCCGGTATGCCCAGGCTTTCCCCACCAAAGACCAGAAGGCCTCTACCGTTGCCAAGGTACTTATGGAGAAGTATTTTGTCCATTATGGGCTGCCACAGAGACTCCATTCAGACCAAGGGAGGGACTTCGAGAGTAAGCTGATCCGGAAGCTTTTGGATTCTTTGGGAATTAAGAAGACTCGAACTACACCTTACCATCCTCAGGGAGATGCTCAGCCTGAAAGGTTCAACCAAACCTTGCTCAACATGTTGGGGACTCTGGAAAGCGAGAAAAAGCAACATTGGAGCCAACACATAGCAGCCATAGTACATGCTTACAACTGCACCATCAGTGATGCTACAGGCTACTCCCCATATCGACTCATGTTTGGGAGAGAAGCGAGACTACCGGTGGACCTGGCTTTTGGCACCTCACTGGACCATTCCTCAGCCACATCCCACAAAGGATATGTGGACAGGCTCAGACACAGCCTGAAAGTAGCCTATGAACTAGCTCAAGCGGCCTCAGATCAAAGGGGAGCTCGGAATAAAAGAAATTTTGACTTGAAGGTCTGGGTACAAGACCTACAGCCCGGGGATCGAGTACTGTTGTGCAATCTGGGGGTCCCCAGAAAGCACAAACTTGCAGACAGATGGAGATCTGAACCCTATGTCATCTGCAGGAAGTTGCCGGGCCTACCTGTCTACAAGGTGAAGCCAGAGGGAAAGGTAGGTCCACTGAAGACATGGCATCGAAACCACCTGCTCCCACTTGCAGAGGCAGTTAGAATACCTTCCGTGGGAGACTCCCCTGAACCGGCCTCTATCTTGGATACTCCTAGGCCGAACACTCGGTCACAGACCTCCCGAGCTGAAAATGGAGAAGCCTCCCAACTTAGTGGAGATGAAGAGGGAGAACTTGATTGGCTGTGGTCTTCCCCAACTCCAGGAACTTATATCATAGATCTTCCAGTCACCCAAGATACCACAGATGAAACACTGAACCCAGAGGCTACAGAGTTCATCCCCTTTAGTCCTTCAGCAGATTACTGGGAAGATGCCCATGATAGTTGCTCCGAGGAAGAGGAGCCTGTGGCGCCAGAGCCAGAGAGTCCAGGAGAGCAAAGAGCTCGAAGAGTCATTCGACCTCCTAAGAAGCTGACCTACCCTCAGATGGGGAACAGTTCGGAAGACTCTGTAGTAGTGATGAGCCGAACACCCCCGGGTTCGGTTCGCACCAGAATCCGCGAACGGACCGAAAGTTCGTACGAACATTAGAACCCTATTAAATACAATGGATGCGAACGTTCGAATTCTAAAGTGCTAATTATAACAACTATTATGCATGTTATTGTCCAAAAAAGGGTTTGGGAACCCGGGTTCTGCACCAGGGGACATGTATCAATGCAAAAAGAAGTTTTAAAAACGGTCGTTTTTCGGGAGCAGTCATTTTAATGATGCATAAAGTGAAAAAAAAAAGTCAAATATTCCTTTAAATATCGTACCTGGGGGGTGTCTAAATTATGCCTGTGAAGTGCCACGTGTTTCCCGTGTTTAGAACTGTCCCTGCACAAAATTACATTTCTAAAGGAAAAAAAGCCATTTAAAACTGCTTGCGGCTTTAATGTAATGTCTGGTCCCGGTAATATGGATGAAAATCTTTAAGAAAAATGGCATAGCTACCCCATCACACACCCACCCCCCCCTACCCCAGCCCATTACCAGCCCCTTTGGGTCTTGTATGGATATTAAGGGGAACCCCGCACATAAAATAAAAAAGGCCCTATATACTCTGAACAGCCGTATACAGGCGGTGCATACAAGACAGGGACTGTAGGTTTGTTCTTATGTAGAATCTGTTTGTAATTTTGAACAGGTACATTGTTGAAGTGTAGCTCCAGCCCAAAAATCTATTTTTAAACTTTTTGGAAAACCTAGGTAAGGGTTATCACCCCTGTAACATTTGTTTTGCTGTCTGTGCCCCTGTTCAGAACATTTCACCTCACTTTCCGTCCCAATGACAACTGTTTTTGAAATGTGGTGTTTTTCTTGAAACAAGGATTGCTGATAAAGCATCAGTACAGAGGAGACACCTTTCTCCCATATTTATTCTTACAGGAGAGAATTTTCCTTCCTAGTGGTAGATTTCCTCTCACTTCCTGTTGTCTTCTTGCGTTTGCAAGTAGGAGTCGTTTGTAAGTTGGATGTTTGAAAGTAGGGACCTGCCGTATATACTCTGCAGAAATAGGCCCCTTAGTTGTTGGTGTTGGCACAACACTGTAAGCACTCACAGTTACTCTTGGTTGGTGCTGGAACGCCCTGCTGTCAACTATTATATCAGGAATTTTAATTACATATAATTGTTGAACAGTGGTAGTAAAAATTGGGCCTTTGATGGTGGTGCTGGTGCCACAACACTGTAAGCCCTGACAGTTACTCTTGGTGGGTGCAGCAATGGGCCCTGCTGTGAATTATTAGATCAAGAATTGTAATTGCATGCCCCTGTTGAACAGGGGCTGAAAAATTGGGCCTTTCGTGGTGGTGGTGGTGGTGGTGGTGTTGCCACAACACTGTAAGCCCTCAGAGTTACTCTTGGTGGGTGCAGGAATGGGCCCTGCTGTGAATTATTAGATCAAGAATTGTAATTACATGCCCCTTTTGAACAGGGGCTGAAAAATTGGGCCTTTCGTGGTGGTGGTGGTGGTGGTGGCGTTGCCACAACACTGTAAGCCCTCAGAGTTACTCTTGGTGGGTGCAGCAATGGGCCCTGCTGTGAATTATTAGATCAAGAATTGTAATTGCATGCCCCTGTTGAACAGGGGCTGAAAAATTGGGCCTTAGGCACTGGTGGCACAACACTACAACCCCTCACAGATACTGTACTTGGAGCACAGCAATGAGCCCTGTTGCAAAGTATTGCTTCAAAAATTGTAATGACACGCCCCTGTTAAACAGGGGCTGAAAAATTGGGCCTTGGGCACTGGTGGCACAACACTACAACCCCTCACAGATACTGTACTTGGAGCACAGCAATGAGCCCTGTTGCAAAGTATTGCTTCAAAAATTGTAATGACACGCCCCTGTTAAACAGGGGCTGAAAAATTGGGCCTTAGGCACTGGTGCCACAACACTCCAACCCCTCACAGATACTGTACTTGGAGCACAGCAATGAGCCCTATGGCAAATTATTGCTAAAAAAATTGTAATTACACGCCCCTGTAAAACAGGGGCTGAAAAATTGGGCCTTAGCCACTGGTGGCGGCACCCATAAACAAAAATGATCTTCCAAGCTATCATCATCAATCGTATCATTGAGGACTCGGAGGAGGAGGATAGCCAGTCAACATAACAGCACAGGCACTCAGCATCAGCATCAGTCTTGAAGGGATGTGACATGTTAAAATCAATTAGTCTGTTATATCAGCATCAGGTGTGTGGTAGCTGGTGGTGATCCAAGACTGGTTCATCTTGATGAAAGTCAGTCGATCAACCGAGTCGGTGGACAGGCGCACCCTGTGATCCGTGACAAATCCTCCAGCAGCACTGAATGTGCGTTCCGAAAGAACGCTGGATGCAGGACAGGCCAGTAGCCCAATTGCATACTGTGCAAGCTCTGGCCAGTGATCCATCCTCAAGACCCAGTAAGCCAGAGGATTTTCGGTGGGGAAGGTGTCCAAGTCTGACCTTGCCCCTAGATATTCCTGCACCATGTTTATCAGACGCTGGCGATGGTTGCTGGAACCGATCATACTTTGGGGCTGCGGACTAAAGAATTGTCTGAACGCATCGGTCAGACGGCCACCTTCCCCACCGCTCCTTCTTTGACTGGCCGAAGCCTCAGCAATTCGTTGTCCAGGACCAGGAGTTTGTAACCTCCCAGTCTCTGGGAACGCGTTGCACAGACCTTTCTGCAAGGCCTCCCGGAGTTGTCTCATCCTCTGCTCCCTCTGCGAAGGTAACATAAGGTCCGCAACCTTACCCTTGTACCGTGGATCAAGGAGAGTGGCCAGCCAGTAATGGTCCCTCTCCTTGATCCGAAGAATACGAGGATCCTTCCGCAGACTTTGCAGGATCAGGGAGGCCATGCAGCGTAGGTTTGCTGAGGCATTCGCTCCGGAGTCCTCTGGGTCACTAAGGACGACATGATCCGCAGCCACCTCCTCCCAGCCACGTACAAGTCCACTGGTTTCTTGGGACTGTAAATCATCCCTAAAAGACTGCTGCTGATGATGCTGAGTGCCAGCCTCCACCTCCATGCTGACACAATCCTCCTCCTCCTCCTCCTCCTCCTCCTCCTCTTCCTCTTCCTGTGCGATGGGTGGGACAGAAGGAACACTGTCTGGGTAAAGGGGGCCTTGAGAGGCAAGGAAGTCCTCCTCTTCCTGCCTCTGTTCTGCCTCAAGTGCCCTGTCCATTATTCCACGCAGCGTGTGCTCCAACAGGTGGACAAGAGGTACAGTGTCACTGATGCATGCACTGTCACTGCTCACCATCCTCGTGGCCTCCTCAAATGGTGCCAGGACAGTGCATGCATCCCTGATCATGCCCCACTGGCGTGGAGAAAAAAAACCAAGCTCCCCTGACCCTGTCCTGGTGCCGTAGTCGCACAGGTACTCATTGATGGCCCTCTGCTGCGTGTGCAGCCGCTGCAGCATGGCCAACGTTGAGTTCCACCTGGTGGGCATGTCACATATAAGGCGGTTCTTGGGCAGGTTCAACTCCTTTTGCAGCTCAGCCAGGCGAGCACTGGCATTATAAGATCTGCGGAAATGCACACAGACTTTCCTGGCCTGCCTCAGGACATCCTGTAAGCCCGGGTACCTGCCCAAGAACCGCTGCACCACCAGGTTAAGGACGTGAGCCACACAGGGCACATGGGTCAGTTGTCCCTGTCGGAGGGCGGAGAGGAGGTTGGTGCCATTGTCGCAAACCACCATTCCTGGCTTAAGCTGGCGTGGCGTCAACCACCTCTCGGCCTGGCCCTGCAGAGCAGACAGGACCTCTGCCCCAGTGTGGCTTCTGTCCCCCAAACACACCAGCGCAAGCACGGCATGGCATCTTTTTGCCTGCGTACTTGCGTAGCCCCGTGAACGGCTACGGAGCACCGCTGGTTCATAGGACAAACCACAGGAAGAGGCCATGGAGGAAGAAGAAGAGGAGGGGGTGGAGGAGAGAGGTGTGTCACAACCAGTAGTAGCATTTTGGAGGCGTGGCGGTGGAACAACCTCCAACACTACTGCACCTTGTCCTGCATCCTTTCCAGCTGCCAAAAGAGTGACCCAATGGGCCGTGAAAGAAAGGTAACGTCCCTGTCCATGCCTGCTGGACCATGAGTCAGCGGTAATATGCACCTTACCGCTGACCGCCCTGTCCAGCGAGGCCAAGACATTGCCTTCCACATGCCGGTAGAGAGCCGGAATAGCCTTCCGTGAGAAAAAGTGGCGTTTGGGAACCTGCCACTGAGGAACCGCACATTGCACAAACTCACGGAAGGGGGCCGAGTCTACCAACTGAAAAGGCAGCAGTTGAAGCGCTAGCAATTTAGCCAAGCTAGCATTCAACCGCTGGGCATGTGGATGGCTGGGAGTGAACTTCTTTCGACGGTCCAGCAGCTGGGGCAGGGAAATTTGCCTGCTAGAATCGGACGTCGGTGTACTGCTAGCAGAGTGGCCGCAAGTACTTGGCTGTGACACACCTAATTCTACACCTTCATTCCTCTCAGTGCATGTTTCAGAGAGGACTGAAGTTATAGTGGGGTTGGAGATCCCAGCTGATGCGGTGCAAGGAGAGGTCCGCTTTGTTCTTTGGTGTGGGTCTTTGAGGTAGGCTTGCCAACGAGCTGCATGGCAGGTCAACATATGTCTGGTCAGGCATGTGGTACCCAAGCGGCTGATGTTTTGGCCACGCGATATACGCTTGAGACATATGTTGCAAACAGCAGCTGTGCGATCTGATGCACTAGCCTCAAAAAAGGCCCACACCAAGGAACTTTTTGAATGACTGGCAGAGGCTGCGCCCTGCACAGGCGGAGCTCTGCGGTGTGATTCCGTCGGTGTACTGCCCTTACGCTGGCCACCAAAGGGCATCCTGCCTCGTTGGAGATGTGCCTCCTCCTCATCCTCCTCCTCCTCCTCTCTCCTATTAGGCACCCACGTGGAGTCAGTGACCTCATCATCCCCTCCCTCCTCATCACTGGAGCCAATCTGGCAGTATGCTGCAGCTGCTGGAACATGACTGCCAGATTGGTGTCCTTCTTGAGCATCCCCTCTGTCTGCTCTCACGCTACTGCCTTCCTGTAGCTGGGTTTCATCATCAGACCCTTCGAAACGCTGGGCATCCTCCTGGAGCATGTACCCAACACTGTGCTCAAAGAGTTCGGGGGACTCCTCAGGAGGAGGACATGGTGGGTCTAGGGAAGGAGTGACTGATGATGAGTCTGACATTGATACCAGGGAAGAGGACGCTTTGGCAGCTGCTTTGCCAGTACCCTGAGCCTGGGTGAGAGAGGATGAGGAGGAGGAGGAGGGCTTGGTCATCCACTCTACCAAGTCTTCGGCATGATGTGGCTCAACATGTCCAGCTGCCGAAAAGAAGGACAAGCGTGTCCCATGGCCATGTGCTGATGACAATGCACCGCGTCCACGACCAGCACTGTTGCCCCCAGACACAGAGCCTGCTTGCCCTCTTTTATTGCCTCCTGACTGTCTGCCTCTCCTTGTTTGCCTTCCAGACATTCTAATAGATGGCCTGCAGGGAGATGGGAAAAAAGCAATAAGGGCTACCTTCAGGTGTCCTTCTCTGTCCCTTTACTTAAGGATTTCTAAATATGGTTGAGGATTATTGCTTTTGCACAGAATAGCACACCGACATTTTCCCTGACTGTCCAAAAAACAAGGATTTCAAAGATGGTTGATGAGGAATGCTTTAGCACACTATAGCACAAGGAGAATTCCCCTCACTTTCCTTCTTTGTCCCTAGAAACAAGGACTGGCACAGTGAAAGAAACTGACACTCTCCCTACCTAGAGTTTTCTGTCCCTAGAAAAAATGTTTTTTTAAAGCACACTATAGCACAAGGAGAATTCCCCTCACTTTCCTTCTTTGTCCCTAGAAACAAGGACTGGCACAGTGAAAGAAACTGACACTCTCCCTACCTAGAGTTTTCTGTCCCTAGAAAAAATGTTTTTTTAAAGCACACTATAGCACAAGGAGAATTCCCCTCACTTTCCTTCTTTGTCCCTAGAAACAAGGACTGGCACAGTGAAAGAAACTGACACTCTCCCTACCTAGAGTTTTCTGTCCCTAGAAAAAATGTTTTTTTAAAGCACACTATAGCACAAGGAGAATTCCCCTCACTTTCCTTCTTTGTCCCTAGAAACAAGGACTGGTACAGTGAAAGAAACTGACACTCTCCCTACCTAGAGTTTTCTGTCCCTAGAAAAAATGTTTTTTTAAAGCACACTATAGCACAAGGAGAATTCCCCTCACTTTCCTTCTTTGTCCCTAGAAACAAGGACTCGCACAGTGAAAGAAACTGACACTCTCCCTACCTAGAGTTTTCTGTCCCTAGAAAAAATGTTTTTTTAAAGCACACTATAGCACAAGGAGAATTCCCCTCACTTTCCTTCTTTGTCCCTAGAAACAAGGACTGGCACAGTGAAAGAAACTGACACTCTCCCTACCTAGAGTTTTCTGTCCCTAGAAAAAATGTTTTTTTAAAGCACACTATAGCACAAGGAGAATTCCCCTCACTTTCCTTCTTTGTCCCTAGAAACAAGGACTGGCACAGTGAAAGAAACTGACACTCTCCCTACCTAGAGTTTTCTGTCCCTAGAAAAAATGTTTTTTTAAAGCACACTATAGCACAAGGAGAATTCCCCTCACTTTCCTTCTTTGTCCCTAGAAACAAGGACTGGCACAGTGAAAGAAACTGACACTCTCCCTACCTAGAGTTTTCTGTCCCTAGAAAAAATGTTTTTTTAAAGCACACTATAGCACAAGGAGAATTCCCCACACTTTCCTTCTTTGTCCCTAGAAACAAGGACTCGCACAGTGAAAGAAACTGACACTCTCCCTACCTAGAGTTTTCTGTCCCTAGAAAAAATGTTTTTTTAAAGCACACTATAGCACAAGGAGAATTCCCCTCACTTTCCTTCTTTGTCCCTAGAAACAAGGACTGGCACAGTGAAAGAAACTGACACTCTCCCTACCTAGAGTTTTCTGTCCCTAGAAAAAATGTTTTTTTAAAGCACACTATAGCACAAGGAGAATTCCCCTCACTTTCCTTCTTTGTCCCTAGAAACAAGGACTGGCACAGTGAAAGAAACTGACACTCTCCCTACCTAGAGTTTTCTGTCCCTAGAAAAAATGTTTTTTTAAAGCACACTATAGCACAAGGAGAATTCCCCTCACTTTCCTTCTTTGTCCCTAGAAACAAGGACTGGCACAGTGAAAGAAACTGACACTCTCCCTACCTAGAGTTTTCTGTCCCTAGAAAAAATGTTTTTTTAAAGCACACTATAGCACAAGGAGAATTCCCCTCACTTTCCTTCTTTGTCCCTAGAAACAAGGACTGGCACAGTGAAAGAAACTGACACTCTCCCTACCTAGAGTTTTCTGTCCCTAGAAAAAATGTTTTTTTAAAGCACACTATAGCACAAGGAGAATTCCCCTCACTTTCCTTCTTTGTCCCTAGAAACAAGGACTCGCACAGTGAAAGAAACTGACACTCTCCCTACCTAGAGTTTTCTGTCCCTAGAAAAAATGTTTTTTTAAAGCACACTATAGCACAAGGAGAATTCCCCTCACTTTCCTTCTTTGTCCCTAGAAACAAGGACTGGCACAGTGAAAGAAACTGACACTCTCCCTACCTAGAGTTTTCTGTCCCTAGAAAAAATGTTTTTTTAAAGCACACTATAGCACAAGGAGAATTCCCCTCACTTTCCTTCTTTGTCCCTAGAAACAAGGACTGGCACAGTGAAAGAAACTGACACTCTCCCTACCTAGAGTTTTCTGTCCCTAGAAAAAATGTTTTTTTAAAGCACACTATAGCACAAGGAGAATTCCCCTCACTTTCCTTCTTTGTCCCTAGAAACAAGGACTGGCACAGTGAAAGAAACTGACACTCTTCCTACCTAGAGTTTTCTGTCCCTAGAAAAAATGTTTTTTTAAAGCACACTATAGCACAAGGAGAATTCCCCTCACTTTCCTTCTTTGTCCCTAGAAACAAGGACTCGCACAGTGAAAGAAACTGACACTCTCCCTACCTAGAGTTTTCTGTCCCTAGAAAAAATGTTTTTTTAAAGCACACTATAGCACAAGGAGAATTCCCCTCACTTTCCTTCTTTGTCCCTAGAAACAAGGACTGGCACAGTGAAAGAAACTGACACTCTCCCTACCTAGAGTTTTCTGTCCCTAGAAAAAATGTTTTTTTAAAGCACACTATAGCACAAGGAGAATTCCCCTCACTTTCCTTCTTTGTCCCTAGAAACAAGGACTGGCACAGTGAAAGAAACTGACACTCTCCCTACCTAGAGTTTTCTGTCCCTAGAAAAAATGTTTTTTTAAAGCACACTATAGCACAAGGAGAATTCCCCTCACTTTCCTTCTTTGTCCCTAGAAACAAGGACTCGCACAGTGAAAGAAACTGACACTCTCCCTACCTAGAGTTTTCTGTCCCTAGAAAAAATGTTTTTTTAAAGCACACTATAGCACAAGGAGAATTCCCCTCACTTTCCTTCTTTGTCCCTAGAAACAAGGACTGGCACAGTGAAAGAAACTGACACTCTCCCTACCTAGAGTTTTCTGTCCCTAGAAAAAATGTTTTTTTAAAGCACACTATAGCACAAGGAGAATTCCCCTCACTTTCCTTCTTTGTCCCTAGAAACAAGGACTGGCACAGTGAAAGAAACTGACACTCTCCCTACCTAGAGTTTTCTGTCCCTAGAAAAAATGTTTTTTTAAAGCACACTATAGCACAAGGAGAATTCCCCTCACTTTCCTTCTTTGTCCCTAGAAACAAGGACTGGCACAGTGAAAGAAACTGACACTCTCCCTACCTAGAGTTTTCTGTCCCTAGAAAAAATGTTTTTTTAAAGCACACTATAGCACAAGGAGAATTCCCCTCACTTTCCTTCTTTGTCCCTAGAAACAAGGACTGGCACAGTGAAAGAAACTGACACTCTCCCTACCTAGAGTTTTCTGTCCCTAGGAAAAATGTTTTTTTAAAGCACACTATAGCACAAGGAGAATTCCCCTCACTTTCCTTCTTTGTCCCTAGAAACAAGGACTGGCACAGTGAAAGAAACTGACACTCTCCCTACCTAGAGTTTTCTGTCCCTAGAAAAAATGTTTTTTTAAAGCACACTATAGCACAAGGAGAATTCCCCTCACTTTCCTTCTTTGTCCCTAGAAACAAGGACTGGCACAGTGAAAGAAACTGACACTCTCCCTACCTAGAGTTTTCTGTCCCTAGAAAAAATGTTTTTTTAAAGCACACTATAGCACAAGGAGAATTCCCCTCACTTTCCTTCTTTGTCCCTAGAAACAAGGACTCGCACAGTGAAAGAAACTGACACTCTCCCTACCTAGAGTTTTCTGTCCCTAGAAAAAATGTTTTTTTAAAGCACACTATAGCACAAGGAGAATTCCCCTCACTTTCCTTCTTTGTCCCTAGAAACAAGGACTGGCACAGTGAAAGAAACTGACACTCTCCCTACCTAGAGTTTTCTGTCCCTAGAAAAAATGTTTTTTTAAAGCACACTATAGCACAAGGAGAATTCCCCTCACTTTCCTTCTTTGTCCCTAGAAACAAGGACTGGCACAGTGAAAGAAACTGACACTCTCCCTACCTAGAGTTTTCTGTCCCTAGAAAAAATGTTTTTTTAAAGCACACTATAGCACAAGGAGAATTCCCCTCACTTTCCTTCTTTGTCCCTAGAAACAAGGACTGGTACAGTGAAAGAAACTGACACTCTCCCTACCTAGAGTTTTCTGTCCCTAGAAAAAATGTTTTTTTAAAGCACACTATAGCACAAGGAGAATTCCCCTCACTTTCCTTCTTTGTCCCTAGAAACAAGGACTCGCACAGTGAAAGAAACTGACACTCTCCCTACCTAGAGTTTTCTGTCCCTAGAAAAAATGTTTTTTTAAAGCACACTATAGCACAAGGAGAATTCCCCTCACTTTCCTTCTTTGTCCCTAGAAACAAGGACTGGCACAGTGAAAGAAACTGACACTCTCCCTACCTAGAGTTTTCTGTCCCTAGAAAAAATGTTTTTTTAAAGCACACTATAGCACAAGGAGAATTCCCCTCACTTTCCTTCTTTGTCCCTAGAAACAAGGACTGGCACAGTGAAAGAAACTGACACTCTCCCTACCTAGAGTTTTCTGTCCCTAGAAAAAATGTTTTTTTAAAGCACACTATAGCACAAGGAGAATTCCCCTCACTTTCCTTCTTTGTCCCTAGAAACAAGGACTCGCACAGTGAAAGAAACTGACACTCTCCCTACCTAGAGTTTTCTGTCCCTAGAAAAAATGTTTTTTTAAAGCACACTATAGCACAAGGAGAATTCCCCTCACTTTCCTTCTTTGTCCCTAGAAACAAGGACTGGCACAGTGAAAGAAACTGACACTCTCCCTACCTAGAGTTTTCTGTCCCTAGAAAAAATGTTTTTTTAAAGCACACTATAGCACAAGGAGAATTCCCCTCACTTTCCTTCTTTGTCCCTAGAAACAAGGACTGGCACAGTGAAAGAAACTGACACTCTCCCTACCTAGAGTTTTCTGTCCCTAGAAAAAATGTTTTTTTAAAGCACACTATAGCACAAGGAGAATTCCCCTCACTTTCCTTCTTTGTCCCTAGAAACAAGGACTGGCACAGTGAAAGAAACTGACACTCTCCCTACCTAGAGTTTTCTGTCCCTAGAAAAAATGTTTTTTTAAAGCACACTATAGCACAAGGAGAATTCCCCTCACTTTCCTTCTTTGTCCCTAGAAACAAGGACTCGCACAGTGAAAGAAACTGACACTCTCCCTACCTAGAGTTTTCTGTCCCTAGAAAAAATGTTTTTTTAAAGCACACTATAGCACAAGGAGAATTCCCCTCACTTTCCTTCTTTGTCCCTAGAAACAAGGACTGGCACAGTGAAAGAAACTGACACTCTCCCTACCTAGAGTTTTCTGTCCCTAGAAAAAATGTTTTTTTAAAGCACACTATAGCACAAGGAGAATTCCCCTCACTTTCCTTCTTTGTCCCTAGAAACAAGGACTGGCACAGTGAAAGAAACTGACACTCTCCCTACCTAGAGTTTTCTGTCCCTAGAAAAAATGTTTTTTTAAAGCACACTATAGCACAAGGAGAATTCCCCTCACTTTCCTTCTTTGTCCCTAGAAACAAGGACTGGCACAGTGAAAGAAACTGACACTCTCCCTACCTAGAGTTTTCTGTCCCTAGAAAAAATGTTTTTTTAAAGCACACTATAGCACAAGGAGAATTCCCCTCACTTTCCTTCTTTGTCCCTAGAAACAAGGACTGGCACAGTGAAAGAAACTGACACTCTCCCTACCTAGAGTTTTCTGTCCCTAGAAAAAATGTTTTTTTAAAGCACACTATAGCACAAGGAGAATTCCCCTCACTTTCCTTCTTTGTCCCTAGAAACAAGGACTGGCACAGTGAAAGAAACTGACACTCTCCCTACCTAGAGTTTTCTGTCCCTAGAAAAAATGTTTTTTTAAAGCACACTATAGCACAAGGAGAATTCCCCTCACTTTCCTTCTTTGTCCCTAGAAACAAGGACTGGCACAGTGAAAGAAACTGACACTCTCCCTACCTAGAGTTTTCTGTCCCTAGAAAAAATGTTTTTTTAAAGCACACTATAGCACAAGGAGAATTCCCCTCACTTTCCTTCTTTGTCCCTAGAAACAAGGACTGGCACAGTGAAAGAAACTGACACTCTCCCTACCTAGAGTTTTCTGTCCCTAGAAAAAATGTTTTTTTAAAGCACACTATAGCACAAGGAGAATTCCCCTCACTTTCCTTCTTTGTCCCTAGAAACAAGGACTCGCACACTGAAAGAAACTGACACTCTCCCTACCTAGAGTTTTCTGTCCTTAGAAAAAATGTTTTTTTAAAGCACACTATAGCACAAGGAGAATTCCCCTCACTTTCCTTCTTTGTCCCTAGAAACAAGGACTGGCACAGTGAAAGAAACTGACACTCTCCCTACCTAGAGTTTTCTGTCCCTAGAAAAAATGTTTTTTTAAAGCACACTATAGCACAAGGAGAATTCCCCTCACTTTCCTTCTTTGTCCCTAGAAACAAGGACTCGCACAGTGAAAGAAACTGACACTCTCCCTACCTAGAGTTTTCTGTCCCTAGAAAAAATGTTTTTTTAAAGCACACTATAGCACAAGGAGAATTCCCCTCACTTTCCTTCTTTGTCCCTAGAAACAAGGACTGGCACAGTGAAAGAAACTGACACTCTCCCTACCTAGAGTTTTCTGTCCCTAGAAAAAATGTTTTTTTAAAGCACACTATAGCACAAGGAGAATTCCCCTCACTTTCCTTCTTTGTCCCTAGAAACAAGGACTGGCACAGTGAAAGAAACTGACACTCTCCCTACCTAGAGTTTTCTGTCCCTAGAAAAAATGTTTTTTTAAAGCACACTATAGCACAAGGAGAATTCCCCTCACTTTCCTTCTTTGTCCCTAGAAACAAGGACTGGCACAGTGAAAGAAACTGACACTCTCCCTACCTAGAGTTTTCTGTCCCTAGAAAAAATGTTTTTTTAAAGCACACTATAGCACAAGGAGAATTCCCCTCACTTTCCTTCTTTGTCCCTAGAAACAAGGACTGGCACAGTGAAAGAAACTGACACTCTCCCTACCTAGAGTTTTCTGTCCCTAGAAAAAATGTTTTTTTAAAGCACACTATAGCACAAGGAGAATTCCCCTCACTTTCCTTCTTTGTCCCTAGAAACAAGGACTCGCACAGTGAAAGAAACTGACACTCTCCCTACCTAGAGTTTTCTGTCCCTAGAAAAAATGTTTTTTTAAAGCACACTATAGCACAAGGAGAATTCCCCTCACTTTCCTTCTTTGTCCCTAGAAACAAGGACTGGCACAGTGAAAGAAACTGACACTCTCCCTACCTAGAGTTTTCTGTCCCTAGAAAAAATGTTTTTTTAAAGCACACTATAGCACAAGGAGAATTCCCCTCACTTTCCTTCTTTGTCCCTAGAAACAAGGACTCGCACAGTAAAACACACTGACACTCTCCCTACCTATCCTTCTCTTTCCCTAAACTAAAGGAATCCAGGTTAAGCAAGAAAGAAATAAATGTCACTGTCCCTGCCTTTGCTTGTCTTTCCCTGCTCCGGAACACACTACACTAGGCCGCCGTGCTGGCGGCCTTTTATAGTGTGGGGCGTGTACTAAACACCCTCAGCAATAATTGGCCACAGGCATCCTGCCTGTGGCCAATCATTGCTCTCCTCGCTGCCGGCGCTGTGATTGGCCAAGCATGCGGGGTCACAGTGCATGCTTGGCCAATCACAGCGCCTGGATGACACTGCGATGGCGTAGTGCATTGTGGGCCGTTCGCGTCACTCGAATTTGGCACGAACGGCCCAAATCGTTCGATCTTCGTCGAACGATCGAACAGCCGATGTTCGAGTCGAACGTATGTTCGACTCGAACACGAAGCTCATCCCTACTCTGTAGTCACTGCTAGGAGAAATGCTGGGATTCCGGATCCCTCCACTGTCCATTTGGTGGAGGGCAACCCCAGCTCACTCTCTGGCACAGTTAGGCAGGCCACCCATGATAATGTGACCTGTGGGCAAGGGAATTCTACCCCTCAGTTATGGTGGGAATCCCCTATCCCAGCATCGTTTTCAGAATTTGACCAGTGTTATATATAGTTGTTGTTAAAATTTATCTTTGGGGACCAAAGAGTTTAAGTGGGGGGAGTGTGTAGCGGGGTGTTCCCCTATAATGGGAAGAGACTACATCACCCATAACCCCATTCTTCACATGTTCCACCGCAGAGACTCATGGGAGGGGTTATAAAAGGAGGAGGCGAGGCCGGGCTCGGCCTCTTTGGGACACGAGACTTCACAGACGGATCCTCCTGTGCAGATGTGTCGGAGTGCAGGGCCTGAAGCCTGAGGCCTTGCTCTACATCAAAGAGCCTTCCACCCCCCCTCTGCGAGCCTGGGTGGCATCTGACTTTGTGCGCTACAGCCTTGTCGGATCGGGGGCCCGATCGTTGGAGAGATCGTGTGTGTGTGACACGGCCGGTGGAGGTTTTCCCGGACTGGATCCGTAGTCCGGCGGGTGAGAGGGCATAAGCCCAGCTAAGATACTGTTACTGTATCTAGGCCTATAGACTGCCGTGGCCTACAAGTTATTTTGATACCCCTATTGAAGAGCCTTGTCAGAACTGAGCCTGCGGCTTTATTTAACCAAGTTCTATACCCCTTGGATTACAAAGTTATACTCTGTTTAAAGTGCACCACCATTACAGACCTGCCGGTGAAGAAAGGAGGACTAAGTTAAATATTAGAACCAGGCCTGGTGGGGATTCTAGCGTGTTTAATTACTGCGTCATAGGGCACTTAGTTAACGGTCGCCCGTATGGCGCACCTGTAGCGTGTGTTACTACATAGTGTGTTAGAGTGGCAGGACGCTGCCCTTAGGAGTGATTATCTTGAACTGTGATTACTGTTACCCCCCTTTTATCCATATTGAGAAAATAAGTAAAACACTTTATCTATTACAATTCATTACTGTGTCCTGGCTTAGTTATTATATTGCATAGGATATATCATTGATTATCAGTACTAGCTGTGCCAGAAGGGGGTAGAGCCTATTGCCGGGGGTTGGCGGAGCTGCACTCAGGGCCCAAATCTAATTCTGCGGCCTCCTTAGTTGGAGGTATCGCTACATATCATTAATCATTTAAGTGAGGTATGGATATTTCCAAAACACAGCATATAATTTCTTCTTGTTGATTGGTTGCTAGAGATTACTGTACAGTAATAATGCTCACTGATTGGTTGCTAGAGGTTACAGCACATCATCTCTTCACTGCAGAGGGGCATGATATACATATGAATGCTGCCTTTATTTACATATAAATGCCGTCGGCCTCGGCTATTTACATATGAATGCCACCAATATTTACATATGAATGCTTCCGTTATTTACATATGAATGATGGTCATTTACATGTAAACACAGGGTCTGCAGCAGTGTTAATTTTGTCAACAAAAACTTTTTTGTCATAATTTTCGTCAGAGGCTTTTTTACAGTGACGAAAACAAAACTAAAAGTACAGCACATTTTCGTCAATTGACGAAAACTATGACGAAAATAAAATCCGTTTTCGTTAAGGAACGAAAACGGGACGTTAATAGCAAGGAGGGACGTTTACCCTCATGAATTTACTGTATATATCGGTGTATAACACAGTGTATGCGTATTATACGCCGATATTTGTTTTTTTACTAATAGGGGGCGGGGATCGGGCGGTCCTCCCCCGGGTGACACACATTGGGGGGTGGTCAAGCCAGCCGCCCCGCCTCTCCTGGCCCTTGGACAGCACTGCCAGCAAATCTATCATTAGGAAAAAAAACATTGCCAGCCCCGCCTCCTAAACCACCCATCCTCCTGTGTCACTCATTGTAAAATGAAGCTTCTAACCTCAATAGCTTCATTCTTGTTGGCCGCTCTCCTGCTCCTCCTCCTCCGAGTGTTGCTTTAGTTTGGAGGAGGAGAGCCGTCACATGACCATCCATCAATCTTCAGAGGAGAGCAGCCATGTGACCGGGTTCATGCAAGAACAGAGCTATGGCTTAAAGACTTTGATTTACAATGAGAGTGAAACAGGAGGAGCTGTGTATGAGAAAGGGCTGGTAGTGATTTATTCTTAACTTTAGAGTACGCTGGCAGTGCTGTCCCAGGAGACTGGGGGTCTCCTGGGAATGCAGGGGGGCTGTGCTGTGTATTGTGGGGGGTTTGTGTTGTGCAGAGGGTGGGTGGCTCTTATTGTGGGGGGGTTTGTATTGTGCAGAGGGTGGGTGGCTGTGTATTGTGGGGGGGTTTGTATTCTGCAGAGGGTGGGTGGCTGTGAACTGTGGGGGGGTTTGTATTGTGCAGAGGGTGGGTGGCTGTGAACTGTGGGGGGGTTTGTATTGTGCAGAGGGTGGGGGCTGGGGCTGTGCTGTGTACTCTGGGGGGCTTTGTGCTGTGGGGGGCTGTGTATTGTGAACATTCAATTTTAGTTGACTAAAATGATTATATTAGACTAAAATGTACTGGAGATTTTAGTCTACTAAAATACGATGACTAAAATGGGACTAAAACTAAAATGGCATTTTAGTCAAAGACTAAAACACCGTCGAGAAAATCAACGTTAAAAACGAGGAACAGCTTGTTCCCCCCACACACGGCCGTTTTAAATGACATTTTTTTTTTTTGGTCGAAAAAAACGACCGTGTGTGGGCTCCCCGGCAGTGTTTCCCTATGGGAAAACGGAAAAAAACGACGGGAATCACGACGAGAAAAATTAGAGCATGTTCTAATTTTTCTCGTCGTGATTCATGCCGTTTTTCCCTTCGAGAAAAACGACAAAAAGCCCACAGACGATTGTTTTTCTCGTCCAAAGGAAAAAATTTCATTTTTCTCGACGGGAAAAATGATCGTGTGTACGCAGCATAAGACTAAAACTAAAACACTTTCAGAAGACTAAAACTAAAATGCCATTTTAGTCCTAAGACTAAAACTAAATCAAAATTTTCTGCCAATTTTCTGCCAAAATTAACACTGGTCTGCAGGTGAGTCATATGTACACAACAATAGGGCAGATCTGGGCAGCATTAGTAGCAGCACATCACACTGAGATATCAGAACACAGCAAAGGACTAAAACTTCAAGGGACAAGGGAATTTAAACTGGGATAGTTAACAAGTATGAGGCAGCTGCTTAGGGCCCCACAACAATGACAATGCCGTGCCTTAAAGACGGCCCTGCCCTCATGTCTGGTGGTCTGAGCTACCCTTTGTCCAAGTTTCCATATAATCTGGTAGAAATTTCCTGACCTGGATGGCCTCAGAGTATCAGATTTACAGACATAATCACTTCTTTGTTTTTAATTGTATCCTTTGATTTCATTTTTTTTCATTTTTATATGTATTTTTATTTTTTCAGTTTTTTTTTTTGTATTATTGCAGTGATTGGGCTATACACAGCAGAGGCTAGGCATTTTTGCAATTCTTCAGCTTTGCTAGAATAATCTTTCTCCTCCCAGGCTCTCAGTAGCCAGTTGTAGTTTTTTTTTTTATTTCATTATAGTCATTGCATTTGAGGTATAGCCACAATGCATGAAGAAGGACAGTCAGCAGCATAAAGAACAGGATAAAAATTCCACGACCAGGAAAACAGGCAGGAAACAATAAAAAAAAATATATATAGAATCCTACGATCATAAGCTGCCCATCCTTCCTCATGACTACCTAAAAAAATGAAAGGCGTGCAGAAAAGGTGAAATAGAGGTGCTGAATGTGAAGGTAGTAGGTGGAGAGCATTGCTAATATGCCCTCTATGTTCACCTCCTCTTCCATTATTTTCTCTTCCTTCAACTCCACATCCATATCACCATTCTCATCCTTCCCTACCTCAACCTTCTCCCCTATTTCTTCCAGTCCCATCATACCTCTGCCAACAAGACCAATACTGCCCTACATATTCATGTGGAACAGTCCTTTATGTCTTTCAAACTTCCTTAAATCTTCTTTTAAAGCCTAAAAATATGAGAGAGGCATTTTGGAGGCCGCCAAAAAGCATGAAAGACCTACAGTGTACAGTATGACCAGGTGTTTCCACATACTATGTCAGTGGTTTGGAATTTTCAGAGGGGTGTCCACAAGTGGTTATTACCACACCATTATTCATCACAAAGACATTCAGTTTATACAGGTTTTATGCAGCCATTTTCACAAATATCCATATCCACTATGTGGAGATCCAAGTGAACTAATTCGAAGCCATCTACCACCAAGTTCCTCATATGTGCTATGTAGACATGTATGTATGAAGACATACAGTATGCCAAATAAACAAACCTCCTATAAAGCATATGGCCTAGGAAAACTGTCTTCATAAAATATTGATGTTGTCCATCTATTGCACCTGAGTCTCCATTTCTATGAATATGCACAATCCCACCATTAATTGTAGCATGATCTGTTGTGATACCCAACTTGGCTGTGTCTTACAGAGCCTCTAATAACTGCAATCCTTTTTTAGTAGTCAGTAGGTGTTAGAAAGGTTTTCAAATCAGAGATCTCTCTTTAGTTCTCTAACATTGTTACATAGTTTAGTTTAAAAAAGTAAATTTAATCTAGTTGAAAAAAGTTCATATTTTCCAATAGGAAAATGTGAATGAATAAATAAATACACTGAAAACCTCCGTATACAGAATCATATACCCACAAGTGATCCAGGGTAAAACCCTTTCTAATCCTCTAAGGCAGTGGTTCTCAACCTGGGGGTCGGGACCCCCTCGGGGGTCGAATGATGATTTGCCAGAGGTCACCAAATCCTGGGCTGTTCCTGAAGCCTGCACCTCTCTCTCAGCCTTTTTGCGGTCGCAAAGCAGGGCTGTCCCTGAAGCCTGCGGCCACCCACTGAGCCTCTTTGCAGCCGCCCATTCAGTTCACGGCATGGCTGAGGGGCAGAGACTAAAGGTCAGCTGACTGGTGATGAATGTAAAGTGGGAGCGGTTGGAGAAGACACATCTCCTGATTTTGGTAGAGGTGTCACTGCTACGAGACACAACAAAGTCGGAGACACAGTGAGTAACACTACCTGTGATTATAGTTCCCATTAAAAGTCCCCACTACAGTTCTCAGATCAGCAGATGACCTTGATCAAGAGCACCTAAGTTTGCTGATCAGAACTCCAACTAGTATTGGCACTCAACCCAACTCCCTGCAAGCACTGCCACTCATCCCATTCATCCCCCTCCCTTATCAAGGAGTAAGAGAAGGAATACAAATAGAGAATACATGGAAGGGATAGGAAAAGAGGTGGAAGAACAAAGAAAAAGGAAGAGAAAGAGCAAGAAAAATGGCTAGAGAGAGGGATGGGAAAAAAAAAAACAAGAAATTAGGATAGAGAGAGATAAAAGGGTAAGAAAGGAGAACAAAGAAAAAGATTGGTACATCCTAAAATGTACCATAAGTGGTTTTAATACTGTACAAGTGGAAGGGACATAGGGAGCGCGAAATGTCCATGGGTTAGGGGCGCAAATTATTGTCTTGCCTTGGGTGCTCACAACTAGTGTTGAGCGGACCCGAACTGTAAAGTTTGGGTCCGTACCGAATTTTGGCGTTTTCCCGACCCCGGACCCGGACCCGGATTTTGCGCTAAAGTCCGAGTTCGGGTCCGGATTCGGGAATTTAATGGCGCAGTTAGAAATGCTTCAGGGGCCAGCCAATCACCATTTGATTAGCTGGTGTGCCCTTAGAAGCCATCATAGCCATGCCTACTAATGGCATGGCTGTGATTGGTCAGTGCAACATGTGACCCAGCATGTGACCAGCTTCTATGTAAGCAAGAGGCACACAGCACAGATCGTCACTCTGCTTTTAGACAGTGTAGGGAAAGGATCCTGGCTGCTGTTGCTGTGAGGGAGAGAATTATATGATAGGAGTTAGTCCTGATTCTGCAATCTACTGATAGAAAAGATAGAGAGACAGTGTAGTGTAGTGTAGTGTAGGGGCAGGATCCTGTTTGTGCTTTCAGGGAGAGAGATTTAGATAGGAGTCCAGATTGAGAGATATAATAGCTCAGCGATCTGCATAGGTTTATCTGTTTGTGTTGCAAGCTCAGTGCACCAGCACTGCATTACGTTGAGTGATACACCTATTCCATACTGTGGCTGTATTGTGCTCTTGCTAAAAGACCCATTTCGGGCAGAAAAAAAAAAGGCACTTTTTTGTGCTTTTGCTAAAAAGACCCATTTTTGGGCCCCCCAAAAAAAAAAAGGCACTTTATTGTGCTGTTGCAAAAAAAAAAAGGCACTTTGTTGTGCGCAAAAAAGACCTATTTTTGGGCAAAAAAAATATTTTGCAGTGTATATCTCTAGTTGTGTGAAATAACCAATTTCTATATATTTTTCTTGTACTATGCTATACTAAAAAAAAAAAAAACTTTTTTTTGAATAGCATTCTCTGCAGCTGTGCGATTCAGCGGTTATATACTGTGGGTGTGTTGTGCTCTTGCAAAAAACGCCATTTAGGGCCACAGAAAATAAATTGCAGTGTGAAATACACATGTGGAGGTGTGTAAAATAAAGAATTTCTATATATTGTACAGTGCTATACTAAAAAAAACAACATTTTTTTTGAATAGCATTCTCTGCACTTCTATAGCTGTGCGATTCAGTGGTTAAATACTGTGGTTGTGTTGTGCTCTTGCAAAAAACGCCATTTAGGGCCACAGAAAATAAATTGCAGTGTGAAATACACATGTGGAGGTGTGTAAAATAAACAATTTCTATATATTGTACAGTGCTATACTAAAAAAAAAAACATTTTTTTTGAATAGCATTCTCTGCACTTCTATAGCTGTGCGATTCAGTGGTTAAATACTGTGGTTGTGTTGTGCTCTTGCAAAAAACGCCATTTAGGGCCACAGAAAATAAATTGCAGTGTGAAATACACATGTGGAGGTGTGTAAAATAAAGAATTTCTATATATTGTACAGTGCTATACTAAAAAAAAAAACAACATTTTTTTTGAATAGCATTCTCTGCACTTCTATAGCTGTGCGATTCAGTGGTTAAATACTGTGGTTGTGTTGTGCTCTTGCAAAAAACGCCATTTAGGGCCACAGAAAATAAATTGCAGTGTGAAATACACATGTGGAGGTGTGTAAAATAAACAATTTCTATATATTGTACAGTGCTATACTAAAAAAAACAACATTTTTTTTGAATAGCATTCTCTGCACTTCTATAGCTGTGCGATTCAGTGGTTAAATACTGTGGTTGTGTTGTGCTCTTGCAAAAAACGCCATTTAGGGCCACAGAAAATAAATTGCAGTGTGAAATACACATGTGGAGGTGTGTAAAATAAAGAATTTCTATATATTGTACAGTGCTATACTAAAAAAAACAACATTTTTTTTGAATAGCATTCTCTGCACTTCTATAGCTGTGCGATTCAGTGGTTAAATACTGTGGTTGTGTTGTGCTCTTGCAAAAAACGCCATTTAGGGCCACAGAAAATAAATTGCAGTGTGAAATACACATGTGGAGGTGTGTAAAATAAAGAATTTCTATATATTGTACAGTGCTATACTAAAAAAAAAAAACATTTTTTTTGAATAGCATTCTCTGCACTTCTATAGCTGTGCGATTCAGTGGTTAAATACTGTGGTTGTGTTGTGCTCTTGCAAAAAACGCCATTTAGGGCCACAGAAAATAAATTGCAGTGTGAAATACACATGTGGAGGTGTGTAAAATAAACAATTTCTATATATTGTACAGTGCTATACTAAAAAAAAAAACATTTTTTTTGAATAGCATTCTCTGCACTTCTATAGCTGTGCGATTCAGTGGTTAAATACTGTGGTTGTGTTGTGCTCTTGCAAAAAACGCCATTTAGGGCCACAGAAAATAAATTGCAGTGTGAAATACACATGTGGAGGTGTGTAAAATAAACAATTTCTATATATTGTACAGTGCTATACTAAAAAAAACAACATTTTTTTTGAATAGCATTCTCTGCACTTCTATAGCTGTGCGATTCAGTGGTTAAATACTGTGGTTGTGTTGTGCTCTTGCAAAAAACGCCATTTAGGGCCACAGAAAATAAATTGCAGTGTGAAATACACATGTGGAGGTGTGTAAAATAAAGAATTTCTATATATTGTACAGTGCTATACTAAAAAAAACAACATTTTTTTTGAATAGCATTCTCTGCACTTCTATAGCTGTGCGATTCAGTGGTTAAATACTGTGGTTGTGTTGTGCTCTTGCAAAAAACGCCATTTAGGGCCACAGAAAATAAATTGCAGTGTGAAATACACATGTGGAGGTGTGTAAAATAAACAATTTCTATATATTGTACAGTGCTATAATAAAAAAAAAAAAATTTTTTTTGAATAGCATTCTCTGCACTTCTATAGCTGTGCGATTCAGTGGTTAAATACTGTGGTTGTGTTGTGCTCTTCCAAAAAACGCCATTTAGGGCCACAGAAAATATTTTGCAGTGTGAAATACACATCTGGAGGTGTGTAAAATAAACAATTTCTATATATTGTACAGTGCTGTACTAAAAAAAACAACATTTTTTTTGAATAGCATTCTCTGCACTTCTATAGCTGTGCGATTCAGTGGTTAAATACTGTGGTTGTGTTGTGCTCTTGCAAAAAACGCCATTTAGGGCCACAGAAAATAAATTGCAGTGTGAAATACACATGTGGAGGTGTGTAAAATAAACAATTTCTATATATTGTACAGTGCTATACTAAAAAAACAACATTTTTTTTGAATAGCATTCTCTGCACTTCTATAGCTGTGCGATTCAGTGGTTAAATACTGTGGTTGTGTTGTGCTCTTGCAAAAAACGCCATTTAGGGCCACAGAAAATAAATTGCAGTGTGAAATACACATGTGGAGGTGTGTAAAATAAACAATTTCTATATATTGTACAGTGCTATACTAAAAAAACAACATTTTTTTTGAATAGCATTCTCTGCACTTCTATAGCTGTGCGATTCAGTGGTTAAATACTGTGGTTGTGTTGTGCTCTTGCAAAAAACGCCATTTAGGGCCACAGAAAATAAATTGCAGTGTGAAATACACATGTGGAGGTGTGTAAAATAAAGAATTTCTATATATTGTACAGTGCTATACTAAAAAAAAACAACATTTTTTTTGAATAGCATTCTCTGCACTTCTATAGCTGTGCGATTCAGTGGTTAAATACTGTGGTTGTGTTGTGCTCTTGCAAAAAACGCCATTTAGGGCCACAGAAAATAAATTGCAGTGTGAAATACACATGTGTAAGTGTGTAAAATAAACAATTTCTATATATTGTACAGTGCTATACTAAAAAAAACAACATTTTTTTGAATAGCATTCTCTGCACTTCTATAGCTGTGCGATTCAGTGGTTAAATACTGTGGTTGTGTTGTGCTCTTGCAAAAAACGCCATTTAGGGCCACAGAAAATAAATTGCAGTGTGAAATACACATGTGGAGGTGTGTAAAATAAAGAATTTCTATATATTGTACAGTGCTATACTAAAAAAAACAACATTTTTTTTGAATAGCATTCTCTGCACTTCTATAGCTGTGCGATTCAGTGGTTAAATACTGTGGTTGTGTTGTGCTCTTGCAAAAAACGCCATTTAGGGCCACAGAAAATAAATTGCAGTGTGAAATACACATGTGGAGGTGTGTAAAATAAAGAATTTCTATATATTGTACCGTGCTATACTAAAAAAAACAACATTTTTTTTGAATAGCATTCTCTGCACTTCTATAGCTGTGCGATTCAGTGGTTAAATACTGTGGTTGTGTTGTGCTCTTGCAAAAAACGCCATTTAGGGCCACAGAAAATAAATTGCAGTGTGAAATACACATGTGGAGGTGTGTAAAATAAACAATTTCTATATATTGTACAGTGCTATACTAAAAAAAACAACATTTTTTTGGAATAGCATTCTCTGCACTTCTATAGCTGTTCGATTCAGTGGTTAAATACTGTGGTTGTGTTGTGCTCTTCCAAAAAACGCCATTTAGGGCCACAGAAAATATTTTGCAGTGTGAAATACACATCTGGAGGTGTGTAAAATAAACAATTTCTATATATTGTACAGTGCTATACTAAAAAAAACAACATTTTTTTTGAATAGCATTCTCTGCACTTCTATAGCTGTGCGATTCAGTGGTTAAATACTGTGGTTGTGTTGTGCTCTTGCAAAAAACGCCATTTAGGGCCACAGAAAATAAATTGCAGTGTGAAATACACATGTGGAGGTGTGTAAAATAAACAATTTCTATATATTGTACAGTGCTATACTAAAAAAAACAACATTTTTTTTGAATAGCATTCTCTGCACTTCTATAGCTGTGCGATTCAGTGGTTAAATACTGTGGTTGTGTTGTGCTCTTGCAAAAAACGCCATTTAGGGCCACAGAAAATATTTTGCAGTGTGAAATACACATCTGGAGGTGTGTAAAATAAACAATTTCTATATATTGTACAGTGCTGTACTAAAAAAAACAACATTTTTTTTGAATAGCATTCTCTGCACTTCTATAGCTGTGCGATTCAGTGGTTAAATACTGTGGTTGTGTTGTGCTCTTGCAAAAAACGCCATTTAGGGCCACAGAAAATAAATTGCAGTGTGAAATACACATGTGGAGGTGTGTAAAATAAACAATTTCTATATATTGTACAGTGCTATACTAAAAAAAAAAAACATTTTTTTTGAATAGCATTCTCTGCACTTCTATAGCTGTGCGATTCAGTGGTTAAATACTGTGGTTGTGTTGTGCTCTTGCAAAAAACGCCATTTAGGGCCACAGAAAATAAATTGCAGTGTGAAATACACATGTGGAGGTGTGTAAAATAAAGAATTTCTATATATTGTACAGTGCTATACTAAAAAAAAAAACAACATTTTTTTTGAATAGCATTCTCTGCACTTCTATAGCTGTGCGATTCAGTGGTTAAATACTGTGGTTGTGTTTTGCTCTTGCAAAAAACGCCATTTAGGGCCACAGAAAATAAATTGCATTGTGAAATACACATGTGGAGGTGTGTAAAATAAACAATTTCTATATATTGTACAGTGCTATACTAAAAAAAACAACATTTTTTTTGAATAGCATTCTCTGCACTTCTATAGCTGTGCGATTCAGTGGTTAAATACTGTGGTTGTGTTGTGCTCTTGCAAAAAACGCCATTTAGGGCCACAGAAAATAAATTGCAGTGTGAAATACACATGTGGAGGTGTGTAAAATAAAGAATTTCTATATATTGTACAGTGCTATACTAAAAAAAACAACATTTTTTTTGAATAGCATTCTCTGCACTTCTATAGCTGTGCGATTCAGTGGTTAAATACTGTGGTTGTGTTGTGCTCTTGCAAAAAACGCCATTTAGGGCCACAGAAAATAAATTGCAGTGTGAAATACACATGTGGAGGTGTGTAAAATAAAGAATTTCTATATATTGTACAGTGCTATACTAAAAAAAAAAAACATTTTTTTTGAATAGCATTCTCTGCACTTCTATAGCTGTGCGATTCAGTGGTTAAATACTGTGGTTGTGTTGTGCTCTTGCAAAAAACGCCATTTAGGGCCACAGAAAATAAATTGCAGTGTGAAATACACATGTGGAGGTGTGTAAAATAAACAATTTCTATATATTGTACAGTGCTATACTAAAAAAAAAAACATTTTTTTTGAATAGCATTCTCTGCACTTCTATAGCTGTGCGATTCAGTGGTTAAATACTGTGGTTGTGTTGTGCTCTTGCAAAAAACGCCATTTAGGGCCACAGAAAATAAATTGCAGTGTGAAATACACATGTGGAGGTGTGTAAAATAAACAATTTCTATATATTGTACAGTGCTATACTAAAAAAAACAACATTTTTTTTGAATAGCATTCTCTGCACTTCTATAGCTGTGCGATTCAGTGGTTAAATACTGTGGTTGTGTTGTGCTCTTGCAAAAAACGCCATTTAGGGCCACAGAAAATAAATTGCAGTGTGAAATACACATGTGGAGGTGTGTAAAATAAAGAATTTCTATATATTGTACAGTGCTATACTAAAAAAAACAACATTTTTTTTGAATAGCATTCTCTGCACTTCTATAGCTGTGCGATTCAGTGGTTAAATACTGTGGTTGTGTTGTGCTCTTGCAAAAAACGCCATTTAGGGCCACAGAAAATAAATTGCAGTGTGAAATACACATGTGGAGGTGTGTAAAATAAACAATTTCTATATATTGTACAGTGCTATAATAAAAAAAAAAAAATTTTTTTTGAATAGCATTCTCTGCACTTCTATAGCTGTGCGATTCAGTGGTTAAATACTGTGGTTGTGTTGTGCTCTTCCAAAAAACGCCATTTAGGGCCACAGAAAATATTTTGCAGTGTGAAATACACATCTGGAGGTGTGTAAAATAAACAATTTCTATATATTGTACAGTGCTGTACTAAAAAAAACAACATTTTTTTTGAATAGCATTCTCTGCACTTCTATAGCTGTGCGATTCAGTGGTTAAATACTGTGGTTGTGTTGTGCTCTTGCAAAAAACGCCATTTAGGGCCACAGAAAATAAATTGCAGTGTGAAATACACATGTGGAGGTGTGTAAAATAAACAATTTCTATATATTGTACAGTGCTATACTAAAAAAACAACATTTTTTTTGAATAGCATTCTCTGCACTTCTATAGCTGTGCGATTCAGTGGTTAAATACTGTGGTTGTGTTGTGCTCTTGCAAAAAACGCCATTTAGGGCCACAGAAAATAAATTGCAGTGTGAAATACACATGTGGAGGTGTGTAAAATAAACAATTTCTATATATTGTACAGTGCTATACTAAAAAAACAACATTTTTTTTGAATAGCATTCTCTGCACTTCTATAGCTGTGCGATTCAGTGGTTAAATACTGTGGTTGTGTTGTGCTCTTGCAAAAAACGCCATTTAGGGCCACAGAAAATAAATTGCAGTGTGAAATACACATGTGGAGGTGTGTAAAATAAAGAATTTCTATATATTGTACAGTGCTATACTAAAAAAAAACAACATTTTTTTTGAATAGCATTCTCTGCACTTCTATAGCTGTGCGATTCAGTGGTTAAATACTGTGGTTGTGTTGTGCTCTTGCAAAAAACGCCATTTAGGGCCACAGAAAATAAATTGCAGTGTGAAATACACATGTGGAAGTGTGTAAAATAAACAATTTCTATATATTGTACAGTGCTATACTAAAAAAAACAACATTTTTTTGAATAGCATTCTCTGCACTTCTATAGCTGTGCGATTCAGTGGTTAAATACTGTGGTTGTGTTGTGCTCTTGCAAAAAACGCCATTTAGGGCCACAGAAAATAAATTGCAGTGTGAAATACACATGTGGAGGTGTGTAAAATAAAGAATTTCTATATATTGTACAGTGCTATACTAAAAAAAACAACATTTTTTTTGAATAGCATTCTCTGCACTTCTATAGCTGTGCGATTCAGTGGTTAAATACTGTGGTTGTGTTGTGCTCTTGCAAAAAACGCCATTTAGGGCCACAGAAAATAAATTGCAGTGTGAAATACACATGTGGAGGTGTGTAAAATAAAGAATTTCTATATATTGTACCGTGCTATACTAAAAAAAACAACATTTTTTTTGAATAGCATTCTCTGCACTTCTATAGCTGTGCGATTCAGTGGTTAAATACTGTGGTTGTGTTGTGCTCTTGCAAAAAACGCCATTTAGGGCCACAGAAAATAAATTGCAGTGTGAAATACACATGTGGAGGTGTGTAAAATAAACAATTTCTATATATTGTACAGTGCTATACTAAAAAAAACAACATTTTTTTTGAATAGCATTCTCTGCACTTCTATAGCTGTTCGATTCAGTGGTTAAATACTGTGGTTGTGTTGTGCTCTTCCAAAAAACGCCATTTAGGGCCACAGAAAATATTTTGCAGTGTGAAATACACATCTGGAGGTGTGTAAAATAAACAATTTCTATATATTGTACAGTGCTATACTAAAAAAAACAACATTTTTTTTGAATAGCATTCTCTGCACTTCTATAGCTGTGCGATTCAGTGGTTAAATACTGTGGTTGTGTTGTGCTCTTGCAAAAAACGCCATTTAGGGCCACAGAAAATAAATTGCAGTGTGAAATACACATGTGGAGGTGTGTAAAATAAACAATTTCTATATATTGTACAGTGCTATACTAAAAAAAACAACATTTTTTTTGAATAGCATTCTCTGCACTTCTATAGCTGTGCGATTCAGTGGTTAAATACTGTGGTTGTGTTGTGCTCTTGCAAAAAACGCCATTTAGGGCCACAGAAAATATTTTGCAGTGTGAAATACACATCTGGAGGTGTGTAAAATAAACAATTTCTATATATTGTACAGTGCTGTACTAAAAAAAACAACATTTTTTTTGAATAGCATTCTCTGCACTTCTATAGCTGTGCGATTCAGTGGTTAAATACTGTGGTTGTGTTGTGCTCTTGCAAAAAACGCCATTTAGGGCCACAGAAAATAAATTGCAGTGTGAAATACACATGTGGAGGTGTGTAAAATAAACAATTTCTATATATTGTACAGTGCTATACTAAAAAAAAAAAACATTTTTTTTGAATAGCATTCTCTGCACTTCTATAGCTGTGCGATTCAGTGGTTAAATACTGTGGTTGTGTTGTGCTCTTGCAAAAAACACCATTTAGGGCCACAGAAAATAAATTGCAGTGTGAAATACACATGTGGAGGTGTGTAAAATAAACAATTTCTATATATTGTACAGTGCTATACTAAAAAAAACAACATTTTTTTTGAATAGCATTCTCTGCACTTCTATAGCTGTGCGATTCAGTGGTTAAATACTGTGGTTGTGTTGTGCTCTTGCAAAAAACGCCATTTAGGGCCACAGAAAATAAATTGCAGTGTGAAATACACATGTGGAGGTGTGTAAAATAAAGAATTTCTATATATTGTACAGTGCTATACTAAAAAAAACAACATTTTTTTTGAATAGCATTCTCTGCACTTCTATAGCTGTGCGATTCAGTGGTTAAATACTGTGGTTGTGTTGTGCTCTTGCAAAAAACGCCATTTAGGGCCACAGAAAATAAATTGCAGTGTGAAATACACATGTGGAGGTGTGTAAAATAAACAATTTCTATATATTGTACAGTGCTATACTAAAAAAAACAACATTTTTTTTGAATAGCATTCTCTGCACTTCTATAGCTGTGCGATTCAGTGGTTAAATACTGTGGTTGTGTTGTGCTCTTGCAAAAAACGCCATTTAGGGCCACAGAAAATAAATTGCAGTGTGAAATACACATGTGGAGGTGTGTAAAATAAAGAATTTCTATATATTGTACCGTGCTATACTAAAAAAAACAACATTTTTTTTGAATAGCATTCTCTGCACTTCTATAGCTGTGCGATTCAGTGGTTAAATACTGTGGTTGTGTTGTGCTCTTGCAAAAAACGCCATTTAGGGCCACAGAAAATAAATTGCAGTGTGAAATACACATGTGGAGGTGTGTAAAATAAACAATTTCTATATATTGTACAGTGCTATACTAAAAAAAAAAACATTTTTTTTGAATAGCATTCTCTGCACTTCTATAGCTGTGCGATTCAGTGGTTAAATACTGTGGTTGTGTTGTGCTCTTCCAAAAAACGCCATTTAGGGCCACAGAAAATAAATTGCAGTGTGAAATACACATGTGGAGGTGTGTAAAATAAACAATTTCTATATATTGTACAGTGCTATACTAAAAAAAAAAACATTTTTTTTGAATAGCATTCTCTGCACTTCTATAGCTGTGTGATTCAGTGGTTAAATACTGTGGTTGTGTTGTGCTCTTGCAAAAAACGCCATTTAGGGCCACAGAAAATAAATTGCAGTGTGAAATACACATGTGGAGGTGTGTAAAATAAACAATTTCTATATATTGTACAGTGCTATACTAAAAAAAACAAAATTTTTTTTGAATAGCATTCTCTGCACTTCTATAGCTGTGCGATTCAGTGGTTAAATACTGTGGTTGTGTTGTGCTCTTGCAAAAAACGCCATTTAGGGCCACAGAAAATAAATTGCAGTGTGAAATACACATGTGGAGGTGTGTAAAATAAACAATTTCTATATATTGTACAGTGCTATACTAAAAAAAACAACATTTTTTTTGAATAGCATTCTCTGCACTTCTATAGCTGTGCGATTCAGTGGTTAAATACTGTGGTTGTGTTGTGCTCTTGCAAAAAACGCCATTTAGGGCCACAGAAAATAAATTGCAGTGTGAAATACACATGTGGAGGTGTGTAAAATAAACAATTTCTATATATTGTACAGTGCTATACTAAAAAAAACAACATTTTTTTTGAATAGCATTCTCTGCACTTCTATAGCTGTGCGATTCAGTGGTTAAATACTGTGGTTGTGTTGTGCTCTTCCAAAAAACGCCATTTAGGGCCACAGAAAATATTTTGCAGTGTGAAATACACATCTGGAGGTGTGTAAAATAAACAATTTCTATATATTCTTCTTGTACAGTGCTATACTAAAAAAAACAACCTTTTTTTTTTAATAGCATTTTCTGTAGCTGTGCGATTCAGCGGTTACGTGCTGTGGGTGTGTTGTGGTCTGGCAAAAAACGCCATTTAGGGCCACAGAAAATATTTTGCAGTGTGAAATACACATCTGGAGGTGTGTGAAATAAACAATTTCTATATATTTTCCTTGTACTGTGCTATACTAAAAAAAACAACCTTTTTTTTTGAATAGCATTTTCTGTAGCTGTGCGATTCAGCGGTTACGTGCTGTGGGTGTGTTGTGGTCTGGCAAAAAACGCCATTAAGGGCCACAGAAAATATTTTGCAGTGTGAAATACACATCTGGAGGTGTGTGAAATAAACAATTTCTATATATTTTCCTTGTACTGTGCTATACTAAAAAAAAAAACCTTTTTTTTTAATAGCATTTTCTGTAGCTGTGCGATTCAGCGGTTACGTGCTGTGGGTGTGTTGTGGTCTGGCAAAAAACGCCATTTAGGGCCACAGAAATTATTTTGCAGTGTGAAATACACATCTGGAGGTGTGTGAAATAAACAATTTCTATATATTTTCCTTGTACTGTGCTATACTAAAAAAAACAACCTTTTTTTTGTTGAATAGCATTTTCTGCAGTTCTGTAGCCGTGCGTTTCAGCCATTACGTACTGTGGGTGTGTTGTGGTCTTCCAAAAAACGCCATTTAGGGCAAGATCCTAAATTTGGAAAATATGAGGGGAAGGTCAAAGGGACGTGGTGGCCCCGGTCGTGGTGCTGCTGGTGGAGCTCCTGTTGCAGGGAGAGGACGTGGTGGATCTGTGCCAGCTACACGCACAAGTGAAACAACTTCCTCAGGTGCGAGTAGGCGACCGAGCCTGCGGCGGTATTTTGTCGCGCCTAATGAGGCTGTACCAATGTTTAGGCCAGGACAAGTACAGGCGATAGTAGATTGGGTTGCTGACAGTGCCTCGGGTTCTTTCACATTGTCTCCCACCCACTCTTCTGATGAAAGATCAGAGTTGGCACCTGAAGCCCATGTCCATCAGTCTTTCACCTCACCCCCTTGCAAATCAGCCAAGCAGTCTGAGCCCCAAATCATGCAGCAGTCTCTTCTGCTTTTCGATGACTCTGTTAGCAGGGTTTCCCAGGGCCATCCACCTAGCCCTGCCCCAGAAGTGGAAGAGATTGAGTGCACCGATGCCCAACCACTTATGTTTCATGATGGGTACATGGGAGGACCATCGCAGCACGTCTCGGATGATGACGAAACACAGGTGCCAACTGCTTCTGCTTTCGCAATTGTGCAGACAGACATGGAGGGCAGGGGTGAAGACTGGGTGGAAGATGATGTGGAGGACGATGAGGTCCTCGACCCCACATGGAATCAACGTTATGCAGGTGACCAGTGTAGTTCGGAGGAAGAGGCGGTGGTCGCACAGAGCCACCAGCACAGCAGAAGAGGGAGCAGGGTGCAAAAACGGAGCATTCGTCCCCTAGACAGTACATCTGCTACTGCGCAACGCAGCAAGGGACCGAGCACACCAAAGCCAGGTCCAAGGACTTCCCTAGCGTGGCAGTTCTTCACACAGTGTGTTGATGACAAGACACGAGTGGTTTGCACGCTGTGCAATCAGAGCCTGAAGCGAGGCATAAACGTTCTCAACCTGAGCACAAGCTGCATGACCAGGCATCTAAGTGCAAAGCACGAGCTGCAGTGGAGTAGACACCTCAAAAACCAAGAAAGGTCTCTGGCTCCTCCTGCTTCCTCTTCTGCTGCAGTCTCGGCCTCTTCATCCACCTCTGTAGTGACAGTGGCACCTGTCACCCCGCAAACAGAGGATCTGCCAGCAACACTACCACCTGGGTCACCAACCATCTCCACAATGTCCCATGGAAGCGTTCAGCTCTCTATCTCCCAAACATTGGAGCGGAAGAGGAAGTACCCCCCTAGCCACCCGCGATCCCTGGCCCTGAATGCCAGCATTTCAAAATTCCTGGCCTTTGAAATGCTGTCATTCCGTCTGGTGGAGACGCAGAGTTTTAAAAGCCTGATGGCATTGGCTGTCCCGCAGTACGTCGTGCCCAGCCGCCACTACTTTTCCAGGCGAGCCATCCCTTCCCTGCACAACCAGGTGGGGGACAAAATCAGGTGTGCACTGCGCAACGCCATCTGTGGCAAGGTCCACCTAACTACGGATGCGTGGACCAGTAAGCACGGTCAGGGACATTATATCTCCCTAACAGCACACTGGGTAAATGCAGTGGCGGCTGGGCCTGAGGCAGATAGCGGTTTGGCGCATGTCCTTCCACCACCGAGGATTGCAGGGCGCTTCAGTTTGCCTCCTGTTGCTAACTCCTCCTTCTCCGCTTCCTCATCCTCTACCGCCTCCTCATCCATTCAGCGTAACACCTTCACCACCAACTTCAGCACAGCCAGGGGTAAACGACAGCAGGCAGTTTTAAAACTTTCCTGTTTGGGGGAAAATCCCCACACCGCGCAGGAGTTGTGGAGGGACATGGAACAACAGACCGATGAGTGGTTGCTGTTAGTGAGCCTCAAGCCCGGCCTGGTGGTGTGCGATAATGGGCGAAATCTCGCTCTGGGCCTAGCCGGTTTGACGCACATTCCTTGCCTGGCGCATGTGCTGAACTTGGTGGTCCAGAGGTTCCTTAAAAATTACCCCAATATGCCAGAGCTGCTGCAGAAAGTGCGGGCTGTCTGTGCGCACTTTCGGCATTCTCACCCTGCTGCTGCTCGCCTGTCAGCACTGCAGCATAACTTCGGCCTTCCCGCTCACCGCCTCATATGTGACGTGCCCACAAGGTGGAACTCCACCTTGCACATGCTGGCCAGACTGTGCGAGCAGCACCAGGCAATAGTGGAGTTTCAGCTGCAGCAATCACGCGTGAGTCGCTCTGCGGAACAGCACCACTTCACCACCAATAACTGGGCCTCCATGCGAGACCTGTGTGCTTTGTTGCGCTGTTTCGAGTACTCCACCAACATGGCCAGTGCCAATGATGCCGTTCTCAGCGTTACTATCCCAGTTCTATGCCTCCTTGAAAAAACGCTTCGTGCGATGATGGAAGAGGATGTGGCACAGGAGGATGAGGAGGAGGAGGAGGAAGCGGGATCATTTCAAAGGCTTTCAGGGCAGTCTTTCACAAGTGGCTACGAGGGTGGGTTCCTGCACCAACAAACGCCAGGTACACAATTGTCCGGCAGAAAGGGCACAGTTCTGGAGGATGACGAGGTGGAGGAGGAGATGGAGGAGGAGGAGGAGGAGGAGGAGCCATGTTCACAGCAGGGTGGCACTCAGACCAGCTCGTGGCCATTACTGGTGCGTGGCTGGGGGGATACAGAGGACACAGACGATACACCTCCCACAGAGGACAGCTTTTCTTTGCCTCTGGGCAGCCTGGCACACATGAGCGATTACATGCTGCAGTGTTTCCGCAACGACAGCCGAGTTGCCCACATTTTAACTGGTGCTGATTACTGGGTGGCCACCCTGCTGGATCCCCGTTACAAGGACAACGTACCGTCCTTAATTCCCTCACTGGAGCGGGATCGTAAGATGCGTGAGTACAAGCGCACGCTGGTAGACGCGCTGCTGGTGGCATTCCCACCTGACAGCGGGCGTACGGTGGAAGCACAAGGCGAAGGCAGAGGAGGAGGAAGAGGTCGCCAACGCAGCCGGGGCACCGGCAGCACCTCAGAAGGCAGGGTTAGCATGGCCGAAATGTGGAAAAGCTTTGTCAGCACGCCACAACAACCAGCACCACCAGCTGAGATGGAACGTCTTAGCAGGAGGCAGCATTTCACCAACATGGTTGAGCAGTATGTGTCCACAGGCCTACACGTACTGGATGACGGGTCTGCCCCCTTTAACTTCTGGGTCTCCAAATTGGGCACATGGCCTGAGCTTGCCGTTTATGCCTTGGAGGTGCTGGCCTGCCCTGCAGCCAGTGTATTATCTGAACGTGTATTTAGCACGGCAGGGGGCGTTATCACAGACAAGCGCAGCCGCCTGTCCAGAGCCAATGTGGACAAGCTCACGTTCATTAAAATGAACCAGGCATGGATCCCACAGGACTTGTCCGTACCTTGTGCAGAATAGACATGTATACCGGTGTTGTGACAAAAACTGTCCGGCCATCGGATTGTGCCCGGCCCGTACTGCGCAGGCGCAGCGCTTGCGCAGTACAGAGGACAAGGAGATTCACAAAATCTCCGAAGATGAACGGCGCCTGCGCTGTGAGTGCAGGTTCAAGCCCCACCATCCAAGAGGACATACGGTAGCACATAGTAACAGGGCCCCTCACGGGCTCGCTTCGATCGCGGCCTTGCTTGGCTCGGCTTGAACCACGGATGGTGTGGCCTTCACCTGAACTCAACACGCAGGCGCCGTTAGTCTTGGGAGATTTTTGAAATCCCCTTGTCCTACATACTCAGCAAGCGCAGTACAGGGCGGACACTATTCGACAGGGGACAGAATTCGACACATCACCGGCCTTACCCAGCCATTGTTGTATTTTTGAACCAGTGTTGGCTACCTCGTCCTCCTCCACCACCGCTTCCACCTACACAGCCACATCCACCGCCACCTCAACCTCCTACTCCATATGGACCTCGTCCTGCTAGGCCAAGATTAAAATTTTTATTTTATTTTTTTGTAGCGCACAGATCCTTTCCCCCTTACCTGCCTTTATGTTGTTGGCTCTTCGCAGGAGGGAGAAAGGCACACCGCACTACCAGCCCGTATCCTCCTATATAAAGAGGTTGAGCGGTGTACTTGACGGGCCGTGTCCACAGCCGGAGTCAAAACTCCTCCAGAGGATGATTCTCACCTCTACTGTAGGTAGAGGCAAGTCCTTTAATTGCCAGTAAAGTCAATGTCCACACCAGCTGAAACTCCAACTCTTATTCTCTCATGGCAAAATAAACTGTACTCAGATAGAAAAGGTTAGAGCAAAGAAACAGGACAGCTTAAGGTGTGGAGGAGGTCCAGGCACAAACGTAGCACATTCACTTCACTGCTTAGGTTTCTCAAACAGTTTTTGGCGCACGGTCTCTGCCACAGACATTGAGGTTGGTCTCTGCCACAGACCGGGTGTACAAGGCCCCTGCCACGGGCCTGGAGAACTTTGGTCTCAGCCACAGACCAGGGTGTATAAGGCCCCTGCCACGGGCCGGTTGAATAAGGCCTCTGATACAGTCAAGGTGACCTTGAGCTTCTCCTTCTACGAACCTAGCCCATATCAAGGGGAAGACATCTCTCCAGGGAGTCAACAGACCATTCCTTCACCGTGACTCCCGCATCTGTCCATCAGAATGATCCTCCCTTCCCTGGAACAGGGTCCCCTACACGAGGCGGCTCTGGACTCCAGGCTTTACTCCCGCCCCTAGGCCTCCATACCCAGGGCAGCAAGAACTCCAGGATAGTACCTCACCCCGGGCTAAAGGTGCCCGAGATGGAACAGGAACACATGCACCCAGGCCGAAGGCACCTGGGCGCGGACCCCACTGGACATCAGCCCCCAGGCCAAAGGTCTGCCCCTTTTATATGCTCTCCCGGCATGCACAGCAGGTTCCCCGCCCCGCTGTACTACTGCCAAGAGGGGACACGAAAAGCGCCACCTGTAGGCCGCAGGGAACTGCACACCAATACTGTCCCCCGAGGACAAAATGGTCCATGAATCCTACAGAATTAGGGTATTTGAGCCTATTTACCACTCAAACACTTTCCTTAAATTTAGCACCCCGCTACATTTTTATTTCAAAGTATTTTATTTTCCCACTAGCTTATCCATTAAATTAAATAATTTATTCCATAAAGGGCGTATTCTGGGGCATTCCCACCATATGTGTGGCATCGTGCCGTTGAGTTTCTGAGGTTCTTAATGACTTCCTGTACCTCTTCTGCTGAAAAGGGGGCCTCCAGCATATTTTTTTATTTTTTAATTTTTTTTATGTTCTTTTAAGTTATTTCCTATCCACATTTGTTTGCAGAGCACTTGCCATGTTCTTAACAACATTTTGCTGCCATTTGCAGCCCTCTAGCCCTTTCCATTACTTTTTTAGAGCCTTTTTAGTCGTCAGAAGTCCGGGTCCCCATTGACTTCAATGGGGTCCGGGTCCGGGTTCGGGTTAAAGTTCGGTCCCGAATCCGAACTTTTTTCCGAAGTTCGGCCGAACCCGCCGGACCCGAATATCCAGCTACCCGCTCAACCCTACTCACAACCCACGCTACAAAAATAATTTTACTGTTAGGAGTCCCCACAACTTGGGAAATTTTATCAAGGGGTCACGGCACTTGAAAGGTTGAGAACCACTGCTCTAAAGCAATGGATGTTTCCTGGATCAGCATTCTCTGATGTTATTACTAAATAATAACAGCCAATCTGATTCTGTTCATTCAGGAATCTATACAGTAGTTTCTAAATGAGTCTATTCCGCATTTTCACAGCTCCTACTGAGGCTGCCATTGAATAAAATTAACCGCTTGCCGACTGCCTCGCGTAGCTTTACGTTGGCAGAATGGCATGGGCAGGCAAAGCAACATATACATGTTGCATTAAACCTACCCCCTAGTGGGCGCACACCCGCCATGGTCTCCGCGACCATGCCCGCGGGACCCGCAGACTCGATGTCTGCCGGTGTCTCGCGATCAGGTCATGGAACGGCAGAATGGGGGGATGCCTTTTTAAACAAGGCATCTCCCTGTTCTGCCTGGTGACATGTCATTGATCGTCTGCTCCCTCTCATCGGGAGCAGCGATTAGTGAGGTGTCACAGTAATCCACGCCCGGCTAACAGTTAGAATCACTCCCTAGGACACACTTAACCCCTTCCCGCCCCCTAGTGGTTAACCCCTTCACTGCCAGTCACATTTATACAGTAATCAGTGCATTTTTATAGCACTGATCGCTGTATAAATGTGAATGGTCCCAAAATAGTGTCAAAAGTGTCCGATGTGTCCGCCATAATGTCGCAGTCACGAAAAAAAATTGCAGATCGCGAGTGCCGAATCGCAAAAAGTGCTCTGGTCTTTGGCCAACCAAATGGTCAGGGGCTGAAGTGGTTAATCAAACCTGGATCATCAAACTACTACTACTACTACTACTGCAGATGTTACTCTTAAAATCAATATATTTATTTGATATATTTTTGTCCAAGAAGACACCAACAATTGCAGTGCAGCTGGTTTTAGGGTGTGCAGTGTTTTAAGTGCACAGTGCTTTTACTTTTTTTTTATTTTTTCAAAGGATGCAGTGAGGTTCTACAAAAAAGATGATTTTCAAAAAAAAAGTTGTTACTCTTAATGAACCTTATCTCTTGCCCCTTTAAAGATTCTGACCCACCTCCAGAGCGAGCAAATTATGAAAAAGTACACAGAAAGTGCAGACATATATAAACACAGCTTCAGTTTTGGGCTGTCTCTGGAAAAAGTGTAATAGGAGACATGTTTCTCCCCTTTTCATAGGATAGTGAAGTCTTATATTCATATAACTAAAACTGAATGAACAAAATCCATGATGGTTACTGTACTGCATGCTGCATCCAACCACCAAAATTTTGGCTTCTGTAATGAGGTGTGAATTTACCACCCCTCTTTCACATATACGATAATCAGTCTGTCAGGAAGGACATACCAGCGGACAGGATGGTTCCTCTAGACAGCATCCTGTGCATAGGCACAGGCTAATTCATGTTCCTTTATATGTATATAGAAATTGTGCACATGCTCATTCACATGCATGCGTGCACATCTGTTACTTGTGCGCGCATCTGTTGCTCGCAGTGGTGCCAAATGGGCTATTATAACTGAGCTTGTGCTATTCTTCAGTGATGTCTTGTCTACAGTGTCCCTGTGCATACCTGCTACCTGTTACTCTGCATCTGACTACTGTTACTGACCCAGCTTGTCTTCACTACTTCTGAACTCCGCCTGCATTGACCCCAGCTTGACTCTGACCATGCTTCTGCCTGCTGGTCTTCCTGCTGCAAGCCTCTGCCTATTTTCTACTGGTGCCCACTCACCGCCTGTCTGCTACCAGCCTGTGCCTGTCTGCTATCTTAAGTGCCAACCTGCTCCTGTCTTTTGCTCACTGGTGTCCATCCGGCACTCCTTCTCCTCTGTGGTCTACTGATGGATTTGCCTGCTTGATCCTGAGCATCCTTTCAGCCCTTCTGCTAGCAAGACCAATAGGCACTTATGACACATTATACTCCTGCGCTACCTGTCTGCTCTATCAGGAGAGGTGTAGAGAGGCTTTCCTCATCGTGTCAGACTCTTCTACCACATACAGTACGTGACATAAGTGCACAAAGGATGGCAGTCTTGGGCCTACAGCCCATATGGTCCACACACACGTTCTTTTTTTTTCCTCATCATCGCCTTCATTGTTGTTTATTTTGCCCAGACATTACCCTAATGTTATTTTATATCTACATTGTTTTTAAATGGATCACATGAAAAGTACAGTGAAATCTTGGTTTACGAGTAATGCGGTTTACGAGCGTTTTGAAAGACGAGCAACTTTTTTTTTTTTGCCTTGATCTGCGACTACTGTCTTGATATACGAGCGTTTTTTTTTTTTTTTTTAAATGTAAAAAAAAGAATTACACTCACAATGTGAAGGAGTCTGCTGCTCATCCATGTAAAGCTGCTGTATATACTGTATGTACGGTGAAACCGCTGGTGTACAGTATACAGCACGGTTTTGTATGTGGCCAGAGATTTGCGGGTGATGGTGGCTCCCAGCGCTTCCTGGCGCCCCAAGCAGGGGCGGGCGTACCCGAAAGTGATGTCAACAGTTCCCAAGTTCTCTAGGAAGCGCTGTGAGCTGAACCTGTGGCCACATACATTGTTGCACTGTACACCAGCAGCTTTACTGAACATACAGTACTGTATAGAGAGCGGCTTTAAAAAGATGAGCACCAACCTCTGGCCACATACAGAGCTGTGTACACCAGCGGCTTTACTCTACATACAGTATACACAGCGGATTTAAATAGGTGAGCACCAGACTCCTTAACATTGTCAGTGTGCACATTCTTTTTTTTTTTTACCTTTAAACTTTTGCAATAATACTACACAGTACTGTATTTTGAAGTGCAGTTTTATTTTATGTTTATAGTACACTTTATACAGTTTTTTTTTACCATAATCATTTTTATATGAATAAATGGTTGTGGAACGAATCATCTGAGTTTCCATTATTTCCTATGAGGAAATTTGCTTTGATATAAGAGTGCTTTGCATTACAAGCATGCTTCTGGAACTTATTATGCTCGCAAACCAAGGTTTTACTGTAAATGTATCTTTTATTTTATGTTTTGTTTTTTAAATCAGCTGATAAATAGAAGGTCCAAAATTGTGTATATAATTGTGCAGTATATAATTGCTTATGTGTGTGCTCTGTGGTAAGGGATGACTATAAAGTGGGAGGAGAAAGTCTTTTTTTAGTAATGATCATGCTATAGCTGAGCAGGACTCTTTCCACATATCTCTCACAGAAGCTTTCCTGATAGGTCTCTCGAACTACAGGGCCACATGACAGTAAGTGTGCCCAACATTCTATCCTTCTTCATGAATGGGTCATCTAAACAATGGATTTATCACTGCTCCACTAGTGATTTTCCAATGCAAACAGTAAATGACCTATCTCTCTCTGTGGCCTTCTCGGCAGGAATTTCTGATTCCCAAAGCAAAGGCAACCACATCTTTTTGGTTGATCCAGGTTTCCTGACTCTTGCTGCATCTCCTGTGGTTTTATTAGACTCTGTATTCTCAACCTTTCTGTAGCCAATGTTGTGAAGTTGGAATTACTCATATTTTTTTCAGACAGATGTTCATCTGTAAAAAGTGACTGTAATCCACAAAGAACTTTTTTTTCTAAAACGTTCCTGCTCCACACTTTCTGACCAATAATACCACATAGAGGACAGAAATGTGTAGGCACACTTAAGGAACCTGATATAGTTCCATACGCTCCTGGGCTGAGGGAAAAACTTTGCACCACCTACTGTATATGTTACCTCCTGTCCACTGACTCCTTTAGGAGATCTATACTCCAAACTCCTCTGTGACTAATGAATCTGTAATCAAACTCAATTACATCATGTCTGGGTTCAGAGCTGTCATTCTCCAGCTACTGTAGCCAGGAGATCATCTAATCAAGCCTGATCTGTGCTTTATTAACCACTTCCGAGCCGTCCACCGTGGATATACGTCGCTACTTTGATGTTAAATACCATTGTTATGGCAGCAGTTAACAATTATTTTTAAAAAGGGACATTGTAAAAGAAAAAGTAAAATAAAGTATAAGTTGTTTTTTTTTAAAGCGTCCCGTCCCTCCGAGCTTGCGCATAGAAGCGAATGCGTATGCAAGTCACACCAACATATGTGAACGGTGTTTAAACCACACATGTGAGGTATCATCGTGATCGTTAGGGCAAGAGCAATAATTCTAGCCTAATACCTTCTCTGTAAATCAAACTGGTGACCTGTAGAATTTTTAAAATTTTGCCTGTGGAGATTTTTAAGTGCCAAAGTTTGTCTCCATTCCACGAGCAGGCGCAATTTTGAAGCATGACATGTTCGGTATCAATTTTCTCGGCATAACATTATCTTTCACATCATAAAAAAAATATTGGGCTAACTTTACTGCTTTCTTATTTTTTTAAATCAAAAAAGTGTATTTTTTCCCAAAAAATTGCATTTCTAAGACACCGCATTCCTGTGCAATTCACATGCAATTCAGTGCAGTGTCATTTAAGCCCATTCATTTTGAATAGGCTTACTTGCACGGCATCACACCAAAGAATTGCAAGCACCTTTTTTGGCAGCGCACAGCAATCAGATCTTACGGAGCTTTTGTACCATGCAATCTGGTGCAGGCAAACTGCACTGCATTTGTGATGCATTGGGTGTGTCATTAACGTTGTATTTACACCCGCAACAAATCCCAAACACAGTGCAAATGCAATGCAGTGAAGTAAATGCACAAGGATCTTAGTGTTTCGTGCACCACATATGTGTGAACCTAGTTTTAACTTTATTGCTATCACGTGCAATAGCATAGGCAGATAACAGGTGTTCTTTATGGAAACAACAGGGATATATTAGACCCCCAATGTCTCCCCTGACCTCCCCTGGAATAACTGAATATTATGTTTAGTTTATTTACACACACTAAAACTAATTTTAGCGTATATTTTTTTCCTGAAAATATGCATTTGATCAACAGCTGTTCAAATATCATTTACCATTTTATTCTATGGGGCCTCTGCTTTTAGAAAATATATAAATGTTTTGGTGTTTAAAGGAATCTGCGGCGCTGTAATTTTTTGTAAAATGCAATGCATAATTGCTACCTGGAGGCATTCTTTACACAGATGGTGTACAGAACACCCCCTAGATATGTCACTTCCTGCTTTAGTCAGGATTTTTGGCATTCCCTGCAACAATAATTTGCAACAAAAAAATGTGTCCGACATACAGTACGCTCTGACTTAGAGAGTGTTGGTCCGACTTTAAAAAAGGTTCCTGCACTACTTTTGTCCAACTTGTGGCATGCGACTTGTGCTCTGAGGATCTTGAAAGGAAACCCCATGTCAATAAAAAAAAAAAAAAAAAAGACATGGGAACCCCCTAAAACCATACCAGACCCTTTGAGACATCACAAGGGGCGGGGTCTCACAGAGATGTCACCAAATGGCCATGACCCATGGATATATAAGAACTGGCAGACATCGAAGATGACACAACTGTGGGAGCCAGAGCCAGAGAAGTACCGGGTCGGCGGCGGAGAAGACAGCAGGCAGAAGAGTAGACAGCAGATAGAGGAGAAGACAGCAAGCGGAGGGGAAGACAGCAGAGGAGGGAGAAGACTGGAGGAAGAACACATCACCAGAAGGAGGAGACCAGAGGAAGAAGACACATTGGAGCTATGACGGGAGACATTGTTCACTTTTAATAAAGGAGTTGTCAAAAACAATCTTTTGTTTTTATTTACACTGATTTTTTTGGGGTGAATGGGTAGGGGTACAATGTACCCCATGCTCATTCACATAAGGGGGATCTGGGCACCCCCCTAGTTAAAGGGGTCTTCCAGATTCCGATAAGCCCCCTGCCTGCAGACCCCCACAACCACGGCCCAGGGTCGTCGGGACGAGGCCCTTGTCCCCATTAACATGGGGACAAGGTACTTTGGAGTTGAGGGTATGTAGCCTGGTATGGTCCAGGAGGGGGTCGCTCGCTCGTTCCCCCTTTCCTTATCTGCTGGGCTGCGTGCTTGGATAAGAGTCTGGTATGGATTTTGGGGGGACCCCACATTGTTTTTATTGGGGGGGCATGGGGTTTCCCCCTCAAGATTCATACCAGACTCAAAGGGCCTGGAATGGTCAGATCAGAGTCGGATCCTGTTTATTGAAGTAGCATGGAAGTCAAACATGGTCGTAGGGCAAAGTCAGATTGAAAATTGTCTGACTTCCATGTCGGAGCAGTGTGAACCCGCCCTAAATGAATGCAGGCCCAGCAGCTTTCCTCATTAGAGACCTGCAGGTGCTGCAGCTGATTGATAATTACAAAACCACTCCCATACAGATTCACTGAGCACATGCACACAGACAAACAAATAGCTATTCCTTCAGAATAACAAAAGGTAGGAATCTGCAACAAAGGTTGTTAAAATCCCTGCAATGTACATTAATCACCCAGGGAGGAATGTTTTTTTCTCAACAAAGGTGGAGTTACTCTTTAATGGTACATTGGGAGTGTGTGTCCAGGCCTATCTGGCCTAAAGAACAGCCACCTGAACCAGACTGATGTCTAATGAGAGTGGGGCTTGACACTGTGTAATTAAAGCAGTCTCTATGTGTACAGAATTGTAAGTCTGAAATGAGCAAGCTTTAGTTCTGTGTTTGAGTAGCCTGAAGGTCCAGTTTGATGACGTGAACCCGTCTAGCAAAAAGGCTGGGATTAAAGCTGCTCTGTCTTGTGAGCAAACAGACAGATCACTTAAAACATTTAATGAAATCAGAATTGTCAAGGCCAGCATGTCTATTGTTTTTATCCATAATTTTCTCTATGTACATTTCTTATGTCAGTCATATTTAAATATCTTGCATGGGTGTGTGATGTTCATATAGAAGGTATTTTTACTATCTGGCAAGTAGTTTGACATTTGTGTAGGGCGTATTGCACTCAATGTCATCATCACACTGTGAAGATATTCCTTATGGCATGCCATTTTATGGGTTAAGCCAATCTATATAACACAAGCTACATACTGAATGATATTTGAAAGAACATTTACATAATTTATAACAAATGGAACAGAAGTAACTCTTTACGCATTCATGCAAAATTAAACAAATCCGTGCATTATCCGGAGATATTTGGCAGGCTCTTTCTGCCAGCGTTTTGTACCCAATCCCATGACATAAAATGATTAGAGTGAAGGATGATAAAGTGGCCAAGTTACCTCAGGAATGGATCATTATAAAATGCCCTTGAGAGAACTCTAAATAGTATTGTGGTTTTTGACAGAGATGCAAATACATAGTTTTTATTACACTATATTTGAAACGTTTTTAAAAGCTTTTACTAGTGTATAGATTGGATTAATTTATAGTTATTTTAATAACAATTTAATGAAGACATTATTTTAGGATTACTTTTTCCTTTATTTATTAAAGCAGAAAAATACATGTTTATTTATTTTAAATGTATGGCTATGAAAATATTCTGTACATGCAAAACAAAACAAATATAAATTTATATACAGTGGGTATGGAAAGTATTCAGACCCCCTTAAATTTTTCACTCTTTGTTATATTGCAGCTATTTGCTAAAATCATTTAAGTTCATTTTTTTTCCTCATTAATGTACACACAGCACCTCATATTGACAGAAAAACACAGAATTGTTGACATTTTTGCAGATTTATTAAAAAAGAAAAACTGAAATATCACATGGTCCTAAGTATTCAGACCATTTGCTCAGTATTTAGTAGAAGCACCCTTTTGATCTAATACAGCCATGAGTCTTTTTGGGAAAGATGCCACAAGTTTTTCACACCTGGATTTGGGGATCCTCTGCCATTCCTCCTTGCAGATCCTCTCCAATTCTGTCAGGTTGGATGGTAAACGTTGGTGGACAGCCATTTTTAGGTCTCTCCAGAGATGCTCAATTGGATTTAAGTCAGGGCTCTGGCTGGGCCATTCAAGAACAGTCATGGAGTTGTTGTAAAGCCACTCCTTCGTTATTTTAGCTGTGTGCTTAGGGTCATTGTCTTGTTGGAAGGTAAACCTTCGGCCCAGTCTGAGGTCCTGAGCACTCTGGAGAAGGTTTTCATCCAGGATATCCCTGTACTTGGCCACATTCATCTTTCCCTCGATTACAACTAGTCGTCTTGTCCCTGCAGCTGAAAAACACCCCCACAGCATGATGCTGCCACCATCATGCTTCACTGTTGGGACTGTATTGGACAGGTGATGAGCAGTGCCTGGTTTTCTCCACACATACCGCTTAGAATTAAGGCCAAAAAGTTCTATATTGGTCTCATCAGACCAGAGAATCTTATTTCTCACCATCTTGGAGTCCTTCAGGTGTTTTTTACTAAACTCCATGCAGGCTTTCATGTGTCTTGCACTGAGGAGAGGCTTCCGTCGGGCCACTCTGCCATAAAGCCCCGACCGGTGGAGGGCTGCAGTGATGGTTGACTTTCTACAACTTTCTCCCATCTCCCAACTGCATCTCTGGAGCTCAGCCACAGTGATCTTTGGGTTCTTCTTTGCCTCTCTCACCAAGGCTCTTCTCCCCCGATAGCTCAGTTTGGCCGGACGGCCAGCTCTAGGAAGGGTTCTAGTCTTCCCAAACGTCTTCCATTTAAGGATTATGGAGGCCACTGTGCTCTTAGGAACCTTAAGTGCAGCAGAATTGTTTTTGTAACCTTGGCCAGATCTGTACCTTGCCATAATTCTGTCTCTGAGCTCTTCAGGCAGTTCCTTTGACCTCATGATTTTCATTTGCTCTGACATGAACTGTGAGCTGTAAGGTCTTATATAGACAGGTGTGTGGCTTTCCTAATTAAGTCCAATCAGTATAATCAAACACAGCTGGACTCAAATGAAGGTGTAGAACTATCTCAAGGATGATCAGAAGACATGGACAGCACCTGAGTTAAATATATGAGTGTCACAGCAAAGGGTATGAATATTTAGGAAAGAAAACAGGAGAGTGCACCGACCTAGTGCATTACCACTTACAGGTTTAATAAAATATAAATAAAAAGCAATAGTCCTACTCACAGACAGAGCTTATATACAAGCTTATCGGAACAAATGGCTGGAAATCTTGGCTTTCACCGACAGGACTTGACGACCAAGAGGGTCGGACGATACCCCAAAACATCCAGATGGCTGACGCTTTTCAGGGGCGCACCCCTTTTATCAGAGCCTAAGTGGTCCGTTTTACGGACCAACAAGACGTTTTACGGACCACTTAGGCTCTGATGAAAGGGGTGCGCCCCTGAAACGCGTCAGCCATCTGGATGTTTTGGGGTATCGTCCGACACTCTCGGTCGTCAAGTCCTGTCGGTGAATGCCAAGATTTCCAGCCATTTGTTCCGATAAGCTTGTATATAAGCTCTGTCTGTGAGTAGGACTATTACTTTTTATTTATATTTTAATAAACCTGTAAGTGGTAATGCACTGTTTTCTTTCTTTTTTTTAGCCATATGAACACCCATTGTTCTGAGGAGGGCTGCAAGATTATAGATTTTGCCTCTAGACAGAACCACGCCACCTATGTTTTGACGATCCACCGAGAGCGCAGGAGATTTTTGTTTCATTTGAATATTTAGGACCATGTGATATTTCAGTTTTTCTTTTTTTATAAATCTGCAACAATGTCAACAATTCTGTGTTTTTCTGTCAATATGGGATGCTGTGTGTACATTAATGAGGAAAAAATTTAACTTAAATGATTTTAGCAAATGGCTGCAATATAACAAAGAGTGAAAAATGTAAGTGGGTCTGAATACTTTCCGTACCCACAGTATATTAGAAGGCCGTTACACAATGCAAACCTAGTGATTGTATGTCAAAGCTAATGAAATAAAGAAGAAAATGTGTGACCCAGACAGACACTGCTGCCACTGGTTATCTTAGAGGAGAACAGGGGTGATCTGGACACATTTTTTTTTTCAGGTTTTATGCTTTCCCAGGCATAGAATCTGAATGAAAATGCCTGTTTAAGGATCTCATGTGTAGGGGCTGCATGTGTGTTATTATATTAGAAAGAATAAAGTGTATAAAGTTACATCTCCTGTAAATGCTAGTTCTTTGGAAGCCTTTAACTTCGATACTTTCTGAGTCACTGAACTGCAATGAGCATGCTGTTTTGAAAATTAAAATGAAGTCAGAACTCTTGATTTTCATACTTGTTCCACATCAGTGATATAGGAAGTACTACTGGATAAGCAGTATAACTGAGAATCTAAAATTTTTATAACCAAAATGGGCATGAAGCATAAACATTATCGCCCCCGCCCCCCCTACATCGGAATGTTGCAGCCATTTCATTTGAAGTTCAATTTCTTCCTTTTTTTGTTTACTTGTTACTTATCTTGACAGTTTAACTATCAACAATGTGTGGATGCTACACAGTGTCCTTAAGGCTAATCCAGTACCAATATAATGGAGAGAAGAAGAGCATTAACTGCCAGTAACACAGTAACACCAAGGTCACATTGCTCCCCAAGCCCCCCCCCATGTCACACCCTTTTCTTTTTTCCTTCCCTTGTATGTGGTTTTGTCATTAATAAAAGGAAAGGGGCTGATTTTTGTTGGTTAATTTGATTTAGTTTGGTAATCAACCTTAGCCGTACAAATAAGTTGAATGTTTTGTGTGTTAGGTTATTTTGGAATTGATTGCTTTGGTATTAAAATTGGGATCTTTGGTAAAATATATTTTAATTCTCCTAGGCCAATAATAATATTACAACTATTTACCAATCCAAGAAAGGGCATGCTATTTTGGTTGTTTAATTTAAATGTTTAGGTATGAGTATGGAACTGTAATACAATCCTAAGTTAGTTCAGCAATTTCAGCCTCATAGTTCCTCAGCTGGGGTTTCCTTTATCATTATTTAAATTCATCTTAGTTTCCTATAAGGGCAAGTGGCTTTATTTAGGGCAAGTGAATTATTCTTTAAATTTGCAGTACATTTTCCTTTTACAATTTCAGTATGTGTACTGTTCATACTGGAAGTAGTATTTATGTATTAATATGATTGTCTTCTTAAAGTACTTCCTGACCAGCCACAAGCATTAAGTGAAGTATTCAACACCATGTGGCTAATTGTTATAAAGCTCTCTATACAGCCCCTGTGGGTTTGTTAAAGATTCTGTTCACAGCTGACAAATGTAAGGATTTTCCCTTTTCAAAAAAACTTTTTATTAGATTTTACAGGCTAACAGTAAGTCATGAGCAAGTAGAGAAGGTACACACATTGTATGCAATACATATTAGAGTGATAAACGGTAGATCAAAATTAACAGAACAATCTTAGCAAACAATGAAATATTGTATAATGGTATACCTGACTGCAGGGATCTAGAGTAAGGTGAAGGCAGGGTAGGTCCATCCGCTCGTAAGTGAGTAAATGCGACAACCGTTGAGTATCGGGTGAGGCGGGGAAGGTCGCTCAATGGGGACGGGAAATGGGGTGGGTGTAAGAAGTAAGCCATGAGGCCAGGTAGAGTTTGGTATGGCCCACCAGCCTAGGTCGGCCTCTAATTCACCCACCCCTACACGGGAACTTGTTGTGAGAGAATGGAGGCCAGAATTGTGGCTTCAGATTTAGCAGGGCGGGGCTGGTGTGTCATAAAACATCGGTGAGGCTTAGTGGGGGAGGTAGTGCTATGTGGGTAAAGTGGGAGGGGGGTGAGTAGGGGGGTCCAGTGGTCTTATCGGGGCATCTTGGTACTCAAGCAGGTATGTGGATAAAATTGGCTGTTATGTGGTAAGGGTGTATACTGAAGCACGTTCAAGCATGGAAAAGGCGGGGTTACAAGAAAGGGAGAGAACGAGGGTTGGGACGAGCTAAGGGGTAGGTCCTGTTGGGAGGAGAGCCACAGGGGTGTGCGGAAGTGTGGTGCGTTGTGGTGAGGGTGTTCGTGTTGTATTGTCTCTATAGTGCATCCAGCAGACCCAGGTGTCAGTGAATTTAGTAGGGTTGTCATGAGCTTGGAATATGAGCTTTTCCATTTCAGCTATTCTGTCTACTCGTCGTTGCCACTCTGCAATCGTTGGAGGTGTGGAGCATCTCCAATGAACCGGGACACATAAGTTAGCTGCGTTTATGAGGTGCATAATCAAGGATTTCTTGTAGCTAGATAGGGACCTGGAGGAGTGGTGAAGCAGATATTGTGCGGGGGTAAAATCCAGGGCATACGTGGTGATCTGTGAGATGAGACCAGAAAGGTTGGACGGAGGGGCAGTCCCACCAAATGTGGAGCAAAGAGCCAGTGCTAGCGTTACACCTCCAACAGGTCGGGGGGAGGCCTGGGTAGTACTTGTGGAGTTTGTCTGGAGTCCTGTACCATTTGGAGAATATTTTATATCTATTTTCCTGCGTGGAAACGTTTAAGGTCCCTTTGTGCATGTGCGTGTAGATGCGTTCCCAGTCTAATTCGGAGAGTTGTAAGGATAGGTCAGATTCCCATTGTTGGGTCAAGTTATCATCTTTAATCTTATGAGTGGAGAACAAGAGAGCATAGAGGGTTGATATCAGGTGTCGTTGGGGTTCACCATTATAGCAAAGTGTTTTGAGGGGTGTAAGGTCTCTGGTCCAGGAGGCTGGAGATCTGTTTGAGTGTAGGTAATGTCGGATTTGCAAATATTTGTAAAAAGGGATGTGGCGGTTCGGGAGCGAGGTGGTAGGTTCTGTATAGGACAGGAGGGTACCGTTACGGAAAAACTTATGGGCTCTACAGGGGGTGTTGTCAGCGTCAGTGGTGGTGATGTGAGGAAGTAGGCCTAGAATGAAGTCGGGATTACGGTCCAAAGGGGTCATCGGCCCGGGGGAGGGTGTGATGTTCAAATAAGTGCATACTTTGGCAAGACAGGATAGTGTGGCTCTGATGAGAGGGTGTTTGGAGTTAGCAGTGGGTAAGGCAGTGCGAGAGATCCAAGGGAGGTGTGTTAGCGGGACATCAGAAGTGGCGTTCTCAAGTGTGATCCAATTTTATTGTGACTGTGGACATGCCAGTCCACAATTCTCGTCAAGTGACATGCCCAGTGATATTTTTGGATGTCTGGGAGGCCAAGACCTCCTGACAGTTATGGGAGCGTCAGTCTGTCCCAGCTCAATCTAGGGGATTTAGAAGCCCAAAGGAAGGTCCTACACATACGTTTGTATGAGGAGAAGAACGAGGGAGGAAGTGTAATTGGGACGGCCTGAAGGAGATAGAGGAGTCGGGGTAGGATGTTCATTTTTAAAACGGCAATTCTGCCTAGCCAAGAAAAAGTGCCAAAATGCCATTTGTGTAGGTCCTCCTGAATCGCACAGAGGGCCAGCAGATAATTTTTAGCGTAAAGATCAGACAGCTTTGATGGTATTTTGATACCCAGATATGTAAGCTCGTTAGTCTCCCAGCCAAAGGGGAAGTTAAGTTTACATTGTGAAACTAGCGTGTGAGGCAGGGAGATGTTCAGTGCCTTAGATTAAGCGAAATTATTCTGTAAGTTGGACAATGATTTGAACAAAGCAAAATCTGCTAGAAGGTTAGGGATGGAAGTAATGGGGTCTCGCAGAAAAAGCAGTATATCATCCGCATAGGCGACTATTTTGTACTGAGCGTCCCGGATGTCAATACCTCTAATATTCTGGTTTTCTCTTAGTGTACGCAACATGGGTTCCATTGTGAGAACGAAAATTGTGGGGGAAAGGGGACAGCCCTGACGGGTGCCGTTGGTGATGGAGAAGGCGCTCGACAGGCGGCCATTGATCCTGAGTTTTGCAGACGGGTTGGAGTAGAGTGCCATGATCATTCGGATCAATCTAGGGGGGAAACCAATTGCTTGAAGAGTAGCTTCCATGTAGTCCCAGGCCACTCTATCGAACGCCTTCTCCGAATCCAGAGACAGAAAAAAAACCTGTGTCGTTTTTTTGGATAGCCAATGATGGACATTAAGGGCCTTGATGGTGTTATCCCTGGCTTCCCTGCCAGGGACAAAACCAACCTGGTCCAGGGAGATTAGTCCCTGCAGAAAGGGGAGTATGCGGTTTGCTAAGGCTTTGGCATAGAGTTTCAAATCTACGTTGAGTAGGGATATTGGGTGGTAGTTAGAGAGTAGTTCAGGATCTTTGCCTGGCTTGGGGATAAGTGTAATGTGGGCTTCCAGAAATTCCCTACTGGCAGTGGAGTGAGGCGTTAAGGAGTTGAAGGTTTTGACCAGGTGGGGTAACAGAGAGTCTGGGAAGGATTTGTAGTAACTGACTGTTAAGCCATCTGGGCCTGGGCTTTTGCCCGGCTTCATTTGTTTTAAGGCCATGGTAATTTCAGCAAGTGAAAGAGGGAGGTCTAAGGCAGCCGAGTCCTCCGGTGAGAGGGGTGTCGGGCTATGTTGTGCTAAAAAGTCCATGATTGCTGAGCTTCTGTCCGAAGGTGTGACCTGGGTTTGAGTCTTGGGGAAGTTGTATAGATTAGTAAAGTATTGGACAAATTGGTCAGATATGTCTTCTGGCTTGACCAGTGGGTCCCCAGACGGCGTTCTCAGTTTGTGGATGGAGTGAGCCACCCGTTTGGATTGGAGGGCCCTTGCTAGGAGTTTGCCCGACTTATTGCCAAATTCATAGAACAGCTTTTGGGACATGGCAAACTTACGTTTGAGCGCAAAATTGAGCTCTCCAAGGAGCTCCTCTCTAGCCTGCGTTAATTCCAAGAGGGTGGACTTGGCCAGGGAAGCTTTATGTGTCTGTTCAAGCCTAAGTATGCGTGCGGTCAAGTCTGTAAGTCATGTTTTCCTGGCCCGAGATCTTTTAGCTGCCAGTGAAATGAGTTCACCTCGGATCACACACTTATGAGCGGCCCAGAGCGTTTCAGGGGATATCTCATCTGAGGCATTTTCCGAAAAATAGTTTGAGAGGCTCAGGCCTATAGTCTGAATGTTATCAGGGTCTGTGAGGAGGGAGTTGTCGAGTCTCCAAATATTGGATTTCGTGCCTGTCGGTGGGAGGGTAAGTGTCACGGAGATAGGGTTGTGATCAGAGAGTACGATAGGTTCAATCGTGGCTTTGGACAAATAGGTCAGGTCTTGTTGGGTAAGGAAGAAGTGATCTAATCTCGTGTACTATTTGTGTGGGGCAGAAAAGTAAGTGAAGTCCTTCATAGAGGGATGCAGCGTTCGCCAGGAGTCGTGCAATAGGAGGTTACTGAGTTGTAGTTTAATTGCACGTAGGGCTCTGTATGTAAGGGAAGATGTGCCGTTGGAGACATCTAAGGTAGGTGTGAGTGCGACATTGAATTCACCACCTACAATGAGGGTGCCAGAATAGAAACTGGTTAGTTGATCTCACATGGTTCTAAAGAAAGGGACTTGATTGGTGTTAGGGGCATAAATATTTGCTATTGTCACCTGTCTATGATGGAGGGTTCCTTTAATAAAAATGAACCTACCTAATGGGTCACTTTGCACGTCTGATACCTGAAAGGGGCAGTGTTTGGATATAAGAATGGATACACCCTTGGATTTGGCCTCAGCGTTGGAGGATTTTCCCTTTTCAGTCTGCTTCCCTGAACTCATCTGACATCGACCATGTTGCATCCCAAACTAATCAGTCCACTTCTCAGCCCTACCTTGGTCCTGTGTCTGCCAGTGCCTCATTTACACTTCACAATACCTGTGCCCAGACTTATGATAGCTTTATTCACATGCTGCTTTAGATGGCATTTGTCTGAAACTGTATCTTACCCTGCTTGTTTTCCTGCAACCTGGTCTGACCTATTGCCTGTTTTCTGACTATGTCTTTTACTTGCTGCCTGGATTGACTAATTTCCTGCCTATTAATCACATCTTTCTGCTGCCCTGACCCACCTTTTGTCACTTACTGATCACGTCTTTTGCCTGCCTCCTGGACTGTACTCTTGCCAGTTTACAGACCACATTTTGTTTGCTGCCTGGGCCAATCTTTCTGTCTATTTTACGAACTAGACCTTACCTTCCCAAATGTCAGTGTTTACCTCACTACCAGCCATCTTCAGTAACTGATGTTTTCATCCAACCACCCAGTCTGCTGTTCATTGCCTTAAACAGTCACCATTGCTGTTGACTACACATTTGTTGAGGCACATAGTCTCCTATATCTTCTGTGGGCACTCCACACCTGCAGTATAGTAGGTACTGTTTTTATGGAAATCTGTCTCCACTTCTTGGGCTACTTAACCAGATATAGCATTGTGTAATATGTCCTGGGGCTATGAAGTACTACTAGGCCTGCTTGCCTTAAGGGAATGGGGGCTGCCATAGAAGCAGCCATATTCTCTGACCTCTTACATAGGAGCAAGCATTACAATAACCTTGTCTGACCCAAACCCCTAATAGTTGCCACCAGTCCTCAAATAAATGTGTGACTGCTTACAGCTTGATAACTTTTTCCTTGCCTCTGGATTGACTATCTCTTTGTATTGTACTTGATTGCCTATTGTGCCAAGCTTGGTATTTCCACTGCCTGTATGACTTTAGATGGTTGACTATCCTTGTATGTTCAACTTCTGAGTACTATCAAACACATAAAGCTTGTCCAAAAGGTGGGTGATAAAGGGAAAATACACGTTACAAGGTCATCCTACATGAGTTCTTACATGGATTCTTAAATGCTATATCTTCACTGAAAGATATATTTACAAATTTATAGTAAAATGTGAAAATGTGTGACAGACATTGTTTTGCTAGCTAGAATAGTCTAGCATACCTTATAATTATTGTATTTTAAAATCAACTCTAATGTTCTGCAGGTTTTACATAGTACATAACCAATAGCTCAATTTTTTCTTGTTTGCTGGCAATATCTTACTTCAAACAAGCATTTCGAAAAAATGTTTTGAAGGTTTTGAAAAAAAAAGAAGCAAAAAACAAGAATACTTATGTATATATATATATATATATATATATATATATATATATATATATATATATATATATATATAAATATTTGAAAATAATGGATGAAACTTAATAAGCAAAATCTGTCTTGTATTACAATTTCAAATAAATAGTATGTGTTGTACAGATGGTGTGTTTTTTTGGGTAAAACATACCACTCACTTAATTTCTTTAAGTCAATAGTATGTGGTCTCCAAGTGTTATATGCTTTGTAATGACACTTAAAGGAAACCTATACTGAGACGTATAATGGCTGCAAATGCTGAATTCTTTCTTGGAAAATGCTAGTACCATAGCTTACATGGCAATTTTTTAGTTGTGACTTTGCTTGTCTCTTTTATTGGTTGTGGTCAGTGATTAAAAAATGTTGTAGCTAGAGATATCCAAGAAACTAGCATTTATAGAAAGTGGTCAAGAATGGTTGCTTCCTTATTTTTCTCAGTATAGGTTTCATTTAAAGTAACACTTATTTGAAATAGGTTTAACCACTTGTCTACCGCCCACCGTCAAATGATGGCGGGCGGAAGACTCTCTCGTTCTGACAGGATGTCATATGACGTCCTGCCTTTAAAAGCAGCTAGGGGGCACGCGCGCGCCGCGTTGCTGGGGACCCGATGCGCGTGCCGCCGGGCACCCTCGATTGCCTAGTAGCCGAGCAGGAAAGTGGATCTGTGTGTGTAAACACACAGATCCACGTCCTGTCAGGGAGAGGAGATCGATGGTGTGTCCCTTTTACATAGGGACAACCATCGGTCACCTCCCCCAGTCAGTCCCCTCCCCCCACAGTTAGAACACATCTAAGAAACACATTTAACCCCTTCCTCGCCCCCTAGTGTTAACCCCTTCCCTGCCAGTCACATTTATACAGTAATCAATGCATTTTTATAGCAGGGATCGCTGTATAAATGTGAATGGTCCCAAAAATGTGTCAAAAGTGTCCGATCTGTCCGCCGCAATATCACAGTCACAATAAAAAGCGCAGATCGCCGCAATTACTAGTAAAAAAATAAATTAAAAAAAATGCTATAAATCTATCCCCTATTTTGTAGACACTATAACTTTAGCGCAAACCAATCAATATACACTTATTGTGATTTTTTTTTTACCAAAAATATGTAGAAGAATACGTATCGGCCTAAACTGAGGAAAATTGTATTTATTTTTTTCAAAAAATTGATATTTATTTAGCAAAAAGTAAAAAATATTGTGTTTTTTTTCAAACTGGACGCACTTTTTTGTTTATAGCGCAAAAAATAAAAACCGCAGAGGTGATCAAATACCACCAAAAGAAAGCTCTATTTCTGGAACAAAAAGGACGCAAATTTCGTTTGGGAGCCATGTCACACGACCGCACAATTGTCATTCAAAGTGTGACAGCGCTGAAAGCTGAAAATGGCTTGGGCAGGAAGGGGGTTTTCGTGCCCGGTAGGGAAGTGGTTAAAGAGGCACTGTTAGCTTAACCATATAAGGCTTACTAACATTACCTGTGTAAAGCCTACATCCTGACCACTTTATACTCTTCTAGGTATGGGGGAGCATGTGACCTTTCCAGAAGATGCAGTGCTTGTGCCTAATGGCCATTCACTAGGCCTGACACATGATGAAGTGAGTAACATTATTTCTCCTTTCAAGGAGTCCCAAAACCAGCTGACACCTGGCATTTTTGTATTCTGGGGTAGCATTGGAGAGGTAAGTTCAATACAGGCATGGTGACAGTGTCTCTCTAATATAAAGTGGATGTAAACGCTGTGAAGTAAATAGCCTCAAATGATCCACAGAGATGGAATAAAAAATCCCTACATAAGTTTTCATGCATATCTGCTGTCTTCAGCTTTCTATATTCTTTAGAAAGTGAACATCATGTTAGAATTTTTACTTCCTCTTTCAGCAGTGGGAGGGGAGTCTTGGCATACACTGTGTGAGAGCTGATTGGAGGAAAGGCACACCCCCACCCCTTTCCACATAGGCAGAGAAAGAAAAAAACATGCAGCTCTCTGCTAATCTATTTATAGCAACCATCTTGACACAAATTTTCCGCTGCTTTTATCTCCTGTATCAGAGAGCTTGTCAGAAGTTATCATGCTGATAACAGAGGAATGATGCATCAGAAAGACATGGGACTTAGGGCTTTGGAGGGAGATAAGTAAACACCATAGATAGATGTGCCCAGGTCATATTTCATGAATCAGGTTTACATCCACTTTTATGTGAGTTCATTTAAATAATGTCAGTATAAATATGTTTCTTTTTCGTACATCACGGGACACAGAGCGACTTAGTCATTACTAATGGGTTATATAGATACCTTCAGGTGCTGGCACTGGCAACTTCCAAAACCGGAAGTACCCTCCCCTATATAAGCCCCTCCCATCCGGGAGCACCTCAGTTTTTTGCCAGTGTCTAAGGTGTTGGCCAAAGAGTAACATGTGTTTTCACTGGGCTTGCGTACAGGTTCTTTTACAGGCCTTAGTAAGCTGTTCCGGATCCGACCAAAAAAGCTTCATAGCTAAACGGTCGGTACCCGGGCCTTGCAACAGAAGAGCAAGGTTTTGCCTGTAATGCCTCTCTTAGGAGGGCTGGACCCTGGGATCCAGAGCTCTGGTCATACCCACGACCAAGATGTTGTCTGTGCAGGGTGCTATACAGGTCCAGGGGAGTGGAATCCTTGGGAACCCGGTCCCTGAAGGTTTAATTACAATGCCTGCCGTGATAGGTGAAGTTTGGGCTTCTGTGGACCAAACAAAGTCCTGCGGCGGGGAACAGGTAAGTGGGGGCCCCCAGGAACTTGGTTCTATTGGGGGACCCCCAAGCCTAATTTGTCTTTCTGTCTGTTATCTAACGGTATTCCCGCTGATATCTGGTGGATCTTTGGTTTTTTTAAGTCAAAAGATCCAGGCAGTTGGTAAGTTTCTCTGTGGGAATCCGCTTCCTCTGCCCTGTTGCTGCGCTCATCCACCGCACAGGCCCTCCGGCAAAAAGGGCCCTGGCTCCTAGTCCCTGCTTGGTTTCAAAAAAGAGTGCCAAAGGCGCACGGGCGCACACGCGGGCGCGTGCACGCGCCTCCTATGAAAGGAAAGGGGCGGGTGGATGACGCTCGATGCACGCCGCGGCGCTTCTGCGCATGTGCAGGCGTCCCAGCATGGATAAAAGACACAGTACAAGTGTCAGCTGGATGCAAGCAGAGCTAGCAACAAACGGTGGCACACAGAGGCGGTTGATGCAGGCATCCCCATAGAAAGACACTTTAGTGGACACCAGCTGGTATATAGCAGCAACTGTGTTAGACTATTACCAGCAAAATTGGTGTATGACGACGGGAATACCTCAGCTTTGTGCTTAAAGGATATGTCGTCCAGACGCTCTGGAAATAAGTCTTCCAGGAAGCAAAAGGGGTCTCCATCGGGCTCTGAGGATTTTGGGCATGCTTGTACTGCACCAATCTCCCCTGAAAATTCAGAGGTCAGTAGCCGTAGGAACCCTGCAGGAATACCTGGTGCTGCGGCTGTCCCCAGTCCACCTGCTCCTGTATATATAACAGAGGAGGTTTTTTCCTCAACTCTGGGAGGATTGGAAGAGAGATTAACAGCATTGATCGCTGCTTCCCTGTCACAGGGAAAGCGCGTCCGATCTCCGTCTCCTCCTTCAGAGTGCCTGTTAGTGGAGGAACAGTCCCACACAGAGATCGACCTACCTGAAGGGGATCAGGATGAGGTTGATTCAGTTATAGAGGAATCAACAGTGGAAGAACCTTTCTCAGCATCTCAGGCTGAAAGATTATGGGTTCAGTCTCTGACTAACATGATCCAATCAGCATTTAAAATGCCTCTGGCGGAACCATCAACCACTACGGTTTCCCCGCTGGGGTCGCTGAAAGCTCCCCAGGCTGTCTGTTCCTTCCCAATCCACCCCTTATTGGAAGGGCTTATTTACCAGGATTGGGAGCATCCTGATAAAATATTTACTCCCCCCAAGAGATTTCCAGTGATCTATCCCATGGAGGATAAGTTCATAAAAAATGGAGGGTCCCTACAGTGGACGCAGCCATCTCTTGTGTGAATAAATCACTGACATGTCCAGTAGATAATGTTCCAATGTTCACAGACCCAATAGATAAAAAATTGGAGTCTTTACTAAAATCTGCTTTCTCTACAGCAAGCATGGTGACACAACCTGCAGTAGCAGCGATTGGAGTCTGCCAAGCAGTGAAAGATCAGTTGAAACAAGTCTTAAGGGACTTACCAGATCAGCAGGCTCTTGCCCTAGCTGACCTACCTAGAGCCTTGTGTTTTGCGGTAGACGCCATAAAGGATACAATCCAACAGGCCTCCCGCTTTACGCTGTCTGTAGTACATATGCGTAGGCTTCTATGGCTCAAAAACTGGTCTGCTGAAGCTCCCTGTAAGAAATTGCTGATTAGCTTCCCATTTCATGGAGAACGCTTATTTGGAGAAGATCTGGACAAGTATATCCAGAAAATTTCTGCCGGTAAAAGTACACTCTTGCCGGTTAAGAACAAGGGTAGAAGTCCTTCTTTTAAGAGGCCTACTTCTCCAGTCCCTGGCACATCAGCTGTGAAACAGTTCCGACGGCCTCCGCGGTCAAATCCAGGGGGCAGAAATCAGGGACAATCACAGGGTAACAAGAAACCCTGGGTCAAGAGAGGTACAAAACCTCCCCCCAAGTCATGAAGGGTTGCCCCCACTCAATCGGGTGGGGGGAAGACTTCAGTTGTTCACAGAGACCTGGCGGGACACCATCAGAGACAGATGGGTGATCTCCGCAGTAAGTCTGGGATACAGGCTGGAGTTAAAAGACATTCCTCCTGCCCATTTTATGATGTCAAACGTGCCAAGCGATCCCCAGAAGAGAGGATCCCTCCTTCTGGCACTAGAACAACTATTGCTCCAAGGTGTAATCATGAAGGTTCCCTTGGAAGAAAGCGGGTTCGGGTTTTACTCGAACCTTTTCACAGTCCCCAAACCAAATGGGGACGTGAGGCCCATATTAAATCTAAAAGGGCTAAACAAGTTCCTAAATATCAGGACTTTTCGGATGGAGTCGATCCGATCGGTGGCCACCACCCTACAAGGGCAGGAATGGTTATCCTCGATCGACATAAGGGATGCATATCTGCATATTCCCATCTTTCCGGCCCACCAGAAATTTCTACGCTTTGCAGTAGAAGGGCGCCATTTTCAGTTCAGAGCCTTACCTTTTGGTCTGGCCACAGCACCACGAGTGTTCACAAAAATTCTGGCCCCACTATTGGCCAATCTAAGAACACAAGGTGTAACGATAATGGCATATCTAGACGACCTGCTACTAATAGACCACTCAGTGGAAAAGCTGGAAGTAGCTATTCACAAGACAATCAAGTATCTGGAATATCACGGTTGGATTATCAACCGGGACAAGTCAGCTCTAAGACCAGTCAAAAGTCTGGAATACTTAGGGCTAAGGCTGGATTCAAATCAGAGAAAGATTTTCTTACCTCCAGAGAAGGTGTCGTCTTTAAAAGATTTGACCCACTTAGTGGGTACAAAAAGAAAACCACCCATACGCCTGTGCATGAGGCTGCTGGGAAAAATGGTGGCTTCATTCGAAGCAGTACCCTACGGTCAATTCCATTCAAGGAACTTGCAGAGGGCCATACTGTCAGCCTGGAACAAAAAAGTTCAGGCTTTAGACTTACCAATGTCCCTGTTCCCTTCCGTTCGCAAGAGCCTCCATTGGTGGTTGGTGCCCCAGAATCTGGAAAAAGGGAAACCCTTCAGTCCGGTTTCTTGGAAGGTGGTCACTACAGATGCCAGCCTCATAGGCTGGGGGGCAGTACTGGAGCAATGGTCTCTCCAGGGCAAGTGGTCAGAAGCAGAGAAGGCCCTGCCCATCAATCTCTTAGAGATACGAGCAGCCCGGTATGCCCTAGTAGCATGGACATCCAAACTCCAAGGGTCCCCTGTCAGAATTCAATCAGACAATGCCACAGCAGTGGCATATATCAATCACCAGGGTGGCACCAGGAGTCGTGCAGCCCAGAGGGAAGCGAATTGCATCCTGGAATGGGCAGAAAGATATGTCCCAGCCATATCCGCGGTTTTCATCCCAGGAGTGGAAAATTGGAGAGCGGACTTTTTAAGTCACCAGCAATTATGCCCGGGGGAATGGTCTCTTCACCCCGAGGTTTTCCAGGCAATATGCCAGCGGTGGAGAACACCAGATGTAGATCTGCTAACATCCAGATTCAACGCAAAGGTGGACAGATTTGTGTCTCGCACAAGGGATCCCCTAGCTTGCGGGTCGGATGCCCTAGTGTTCCCTTGGGATCAGTTCAAGCTGATATATGCATTCCCACCGCCACAATTGTTACCGCGATTAATCCGCAGAATCAGGGTAGAAAAGAAACCAGTGATTCTGGTGGCTCCAGCGTGGCCCCGAAGGGCATGGTACGCGGAGATTGTAAAAATGTCAGTGAGGAGTCCTTGGACTCTCCCACATCGTCCGGACCTGCTTTCGCAAGGACCGATATACCACCCTTCCTTACCAGCCCTAGGTTTGACGGCCTGGCTATTGAAGCCCACATTCTAAAAAAGAGAGGGCTCTCTAATCCTGTGGTATCTACCATGATCAATGCCAGGAAGCCGGTATCCAGGCAGATCTATTATAGGATCTGGAAGGCGTACATTACGTGGTGTGAGGCCAAGAAATGGCATCCACGTAAGTACGTAATAGGTAGGATTCTGGACTTCCTACAGTGGGCTGTAGATAGGAAGCTGGCCTTGAGTACTATCAAGGGTCAGATTTCGGCCTTGTCAATATTTTTTCAAAGGCCCTTGGCTTTGCATTCTTTAGTCAAAGCTTTCATACAAGGAGTGATGCGTATTAGCCCTCCGGTTAGTATTCCCATATGTCCATGGGACTTAAACCTGGTACTGTCGGTTCTACAGAAACAACCGTTTGAACCATTGCAACACATTTCCTTGGTTCTTCTCACCAGGAATAGTGATGAGCCGAACACCCCCGGGTTCGGTTCGCACCAGAACCCGCGAACGGACCGAAAGTTCGTACGAACATTAGAACCCTATTAAATACAATGGATGCGAACGTTCGAATTCTAAAGTGCTAATTATAACGAGTATTATGCATGTTATTGTCCTAAAAAGGGTTTGGAAACCCGGGTTCTGCACCAGGGGACATGTATCAATGCAAAAAGAAGTTTTAAAAACGGTTGTTTTTCGGGAGCAGTCATTTTAATGATGCATAAAGTGAAAAAAAAAAAGTCAAATATTCCTTTAAATATCGTACCTGGGGGGTGTCTAAAGTATGCCTGTGAAGTGCCACGTGTTTCCCGTGTTTAGAACTGTCCCTGCACAAAATGACACTTCTAAAGGAAAAAAAAGCCATTTAAAACTGCTTGCGGCTTTAATGTAATGTCTGGTCCCGGTAATATGGATGAAAATCTTTAAGAAAAATGGCATAGCTACCCCATGACCCCCCCCCCTACCCCAGCCCATTACCAGCCCCTTTGGGTCTTGTATGGATATTAAGGGGAACCCTGCACATAAAATAAAAAAGGCCCTATATACTCTGAACAGCCGTATACAGGCGGTGCATACAAGACAGGGACTGTAGGTTTGTTCTTATGTAGAATCTGTTTGTAATTTTGAACAGGTACATTGTTTAAGTGTAGCTCCAGCCCAAAAATCTATTTTTAAACTTTTTGGAAAACATAGGTAAGGGTTATCACCCCTGTAACATTTTTTTTGCTGTCTGTGCCCCTGTTCAGAACATTTCACCTCACTTTCCGTCCCAATGACAACTGTTTTTGAAATGTGGTGTTTTTCTTGAAACAAGGATTGGTGATAAAGCATCAGTACAGAGGAGACACCTTTCTCCCATATTAATTCTTACAGGAGAGAATTTTTCTTCCTAGGGGTAGATTTCCTCTCACTTCCTGTTGTCTTCTTGCGTTTGCAAGTAGGAGTCGTTTGTAAGTTGGATGTTTGAAAGTAGGGACCTGCCGTATATACTCTGCAGAAATAGGCCCCTTAGTTGTTGGTGTTGGCACAACACTGTAAGCACTCACAGTTACTCTTGGTTGGTGCTGGAACGCCCTGCTGTCAACTATTATATCAGGAATTGTAATTACATATAATTGTTGAACAGTGGTAGTAAAAATTGGGCCTTTGATGGTGGTGCTGCTGCCACAACACTGTAAGCCCTGACAGTTACTCTTGGTGGGTGCAGCAATGGGCCCTGCTGTGAATTATTAGATCAAGAATTGTAATTGCATGCCCCTGTTGAACAGGGGCTGAAAAATTGGGCCTTTCGTGGTGGTGGTGGTGGTGTTGCCACAACACTGTAAGCCCTCAGAGTTACTCTTGGTGGGTGCAGGAATGGGCCCTGTTGTGAATTATTAGATCAAGAATTGTAATTACATGCCCCTTTTGAACAGGGGCTGAAAAATTGGGCCTTTCGTGGTGGTGGTGGTGGTGGCGTTGCCACAACACTGTAAGCCCTCAGAGTTACTCTTGGTGGGTGCAGCAATGGGCCCTGCTGTGAATTATTAGATCAAGAATTGTAATTACATACCCCTGTTGAACAGGGGCTGAAAAATTGGGCCTTAGGCACTGGTGGCACAACACTGCAACCCCTCACAGATACTGTACTTGGAGCACAGCAATGAGCCCTGTTGCAAAGTATTGCTTCAAAAAATGTAATTACACGCCCCTGTTAAACAGGGGCTGAAAAATTGGGCGTTAGGCACTGGTGGCGGCACCCATAAACAAAAATGATCTTCCAAGCTATCATCATCAATCGTATCATTGAGGACTCAGAGGAGGAGGATAGCCAGTCAACATAACAGCACAGGCACTCAGCATCAGCATCAGTCTTGAAGGGATGTGACATGTTAAAATCAATTAGTCTGTTATATCAGCATCAGGTGTGTGGTAGCTGGTGGTGATCCAAGACTGGTTCATCTTGATGAAAGTCAGTCGATCAACCGAGTCGGTGGACAGGCGCACCCTGTGATCCGTGACAAATCCTCCAGCAGCACTGAATGTGCGTTCCGAAAGAACGCTGGATGCAGGACAGACCAGTAGCTCAATTGCATACTGTGCAAGCTCTGGCCAGTGATCCATCCTCAAGACCCAGTAAGCCAGAGGATTTTCGGTGGGGAAGGTGTCCAAGTCTGACCTTGCCCCTAGATATTCCTGCACCATGTTTATCAGACGCTGGCGATGGTTGCTGGAACCGATCATACTTTGGGGCTGCGGACTAAAGAATTGTCTGAACGCATCGGTCAGACGGCCACCTTCCCCACCGCTCCTTCTTTGACTGGCCGAAGCCTCAGCAACTCGTTGTCCAGGACCAGGAGTTTGTAACCTCCCAGTCTCTGGGAACGCGTTGCACAGACCTTTCTGCAAGGCCTCCCGGAGTTGTCTCATCCTCTGCTCCCTCTGCGACGGTAACATAAGGTCCGCAACCTTACCCTTGTACCGTGGATCAAGGAGAGTGGCCAGCCAGTAATGGTCCCTCTCCTTGATCCGAAGAATACGAGGATCCTTCCGCAGACTTTGCAGGATCAGGGAGGCCATGCAGCGTAGGTTAGCTGAGGCATTCGGTCCGGAGTCCTCTGGGTCACTAAGGACGACATGATCCGCAGCCACCTCCTCCCAGCCACGTACAAGTTCACGGGTTTCTTGGGACTGTAAATCATCCCTAAAAGACTGCTGCTGTTGATGCTGCTGAGTGCCAGGCTCCACCTCCATGCTGACACAATCCTCCTCCTCCTCCTCCTCCTCCTCCTCGTCCTCCTCGTCCTCTTCCTGTGCGATGGGTGGGACAGAAGGAACACTGTCTGGGTAAAGGGGGCCTTGAGATGCAAGGAAGTCCTCCTCTTCCTGCCTCTGTTCTGCCTCAAGTGCCCTGTCCATTATTCCACGCAGCGTGTGCTCCAACAGGTGGACAAGAGGTACAGTGTCACTGATGCATGCACTGTCACTGCTCACCATCCTCGTGGCCTCCTCAAATGGTGCCAGGACAGTGCATGCATCCCTGATCATGCCCCACTGGCGTGGAGAAAAAAAACCAAGCTCCCCTGACCCTGTCCTGGTGCCGTAGTCGCACAGGTACTCATTGATGGCCCTCTGCTGCGTGTGCAGCCGCTGCAGCATGGCCAACGTTGAGTTCCACCTGGTGAGCATGTCACATATAAGGCGGTTCTTGGGCAGGTTCAACTCCTTTTGCAGCTCAGCCAGGCGAGCACTGGCATTATAAGATCTGCGGAAATGCACACAGACTTTCCTGGCCTGCCTCAGGACATCCTGTAAGCCCGGGTACCTGCCCAAGAACCGCTGCACCACCAGGTTAAGGACGTGAGCCACACAGGGCACATGGGTCAGTTGTCCCTGTCGGAGGGCGGAGAGGAGGTTGGTGCCATTGTCGCAAACCACCATTCCTGGCTTAAGCTGGCGTGGCGTCAACCACCTCTCGGCCTGGCCCTGCAGAGCAGACAGGACCTCTGCCCCAGTGTGGCTTCTGTCCCCCAAACACACCAGCGCAAGCACGGCATGGCATCTTTTTGCCTGCGTACTTGCGTAGCCCCTTGAACGCCTACGGAGCACCGCTGGTTCAGAGGACAAAGCACAGGAAGAGGCCATGGAGGAAGAAGAAGAGGAGGGGGTGGAGGAGAGAGGTGTGTCACAACCAGTAGTAGCATTTTGGAGGCGTGGCGGTGGAACAACCTCCAACACTACTGCACCTTGTTCTGCATCCTTCCCAGCTGCCAAAAGAGTGACCCAATGGGCCGTGAAAGAAAGGTAACGTCCCTGTCCATGCCTGCTGGACCACGAGTCAGCGGTAATATGCACCTTACCGCTGACCGCCCTGTCCAGCGAGGCCAAGACATTGCCTTCCACATGTCGGTAGAGAGCCGGAATAGCCTTCCGTGAGAAAAAGTGGCGTTTGGGAACCTGCCACTGAGGAACCGCACATTGCACAAACTCACGGAAGGGGGCCGAGTCTACCAACTGAAAAGGCAGCAGTTGAAGCGCTAGCAATTTAGCCAAGCTAGCATTCAACCGCTGGCCATGTGGATGGCTGGGAGTGAACTTCTTTCGACGGTCCAGCAGCTGGGGCAGGGAAATTTGCCTGCTAGAATCGGACGTCGGTGTACTGCTAGCAGAGTGGCCGCAAGTACTTGGCTGTGACACACCTAATTCTACACCTTCATTCCTCTCAGTGCATGTTTCAGAGAGGACTGAAGTTATAGTGGGGTTGGAGATCCCAGCTGATGCGGTGCAAGGAGAGGTCCGCTTTGTTCTTTGGTGTGGGTCTTTGAGGTAGGCTTGCCAACGAGCTGCATGGCAGGTCAACATATGTCTGGTCAGGCATGTGGTACCCAAGCGGCTGATGTTTTGGCCACGCGATATACGCTTGAGACATATGTTGCAAACAGCAGCTGTGCGATCTGATGCACTAGCCTCAAAAAAGGCCCACACCAAAGAACTTTTTGAATGACGGGCAGAGGCAGCGCCCTGCACAGGCGGAGCTCTGCGGTGTGATTCCGTCGGTGTACTGCCCTTACGCTGGCCACCAAAGGGCATCCTGCCTCGTTGGAGATGTGCCTCCTCCTCATCCTCCTCCTCCTCCTCTCTCCTATTAGGCACCCACGTGGAGTCAGTGACCTCATCATCCCCTCCCTCCTCATCACTGGAGCCAATCTGGCAGTATGCTGCAGCTGCTGGAACATGACTGCCAGATTGGTGTCCTTCTTGAGCATCCCCTCTGTCTGCTCTCACGCTACTGCCTTCCTCTAGCTGGGTTTCATCATCAGACCCTTCGAAACGCTGGGCATCCTCCTGGAGCATGTACCCAACACTGTGCTCAAACAGTTCGGGGGACTCCTCAGGAGGAGGACATGGTGGGTCTAGGGAAGGAGTGACTGATGATGAGTCTGACATTGATACCAGGGAAGAGGACGCTTTGGCAGCTGCTTTGCCAGTACCCTGAGCCTGGGTGAGAGAGGATGAGGAGGAGGAGGAGGGCTTGGTCATCCACTCTACCAAGTCTTCGGCATGATGTGGCTCAACATGTCCAGCTGCCGAAAAGAAGGACAAGCGTGTCCCATGGCCATGTGCTGATGACAATGCACCGCGTCCACGACCAGCACTGTTGCCCCCAGACACAGAGCCTGCTTGCCCTCTTTTATTGCCTCCTGACTGTCTGCCTCTCCTTGTTTGCCTTCCAGACATTCTAATGGATGGCCTGCAGGGAGATGGGAAAAAAAGCAATAAGGGCTACCTTCAGGTGTCCTTCTCTGTCCCTTTACTTAAGGATTTCTAAATATGGTTGAGGATGATTGCTTTCGCACAGAATAGCACAATGACAATTTCCCTGACTGTCCAAAAAACAAGGATTTCAAAGATGGTTGATGAGGAATGCTTTAGCACAGTATAGCACAATCAGAATTTCCCTCACTGTCCTTCCCTGTCCCTACAAACAAGGTTTAGCACAGTAAAACACACTGACACTCTCCCTACCTATAGTTTTCTGTCCCTATAAAATTTTTTTTTTAAAGATGGTTGATGAGGAATGCTTTAGCACAGTATAGCACAATGAGAATTTCCCTCACTGTCCTTCCCTGTCCCTACAAACAAGGTTTAGCACAGTAAAACACACTGACACTCTCCCTACCTATAGTTTTCTGTCCCTATAAAAAATTTTTTTTTTAAAGATGGTTGATGAGGAATGCTTTAGCACAGTATAGCACAATGAGAATTTTCCTCACTGTCCTTCCCTGTCCCTACAAACAAGTTTTAGCACAGTAAAACACACTGACACTCTCCCTACCTATAGTTTTCTGTCCCTATAATTTTTTTTTTTTAAAGATGGTTGATGAGGAATGCTTTAGCACAGTATAGCACAATGAGAATTTCCCTCACTGTCCTTCCCTGTCCCTACAAACAAGGTTTAGCACAGTAAAACACACTGACACTCTCCCTACCTATAGTTTTCTGTTCCTATAAAAAATGTTTTTTTAAAGATGGTTGATGAGGAATGCTTTAGCACAGTATAGCACAATGAGAATTTCCCTCACTGTCCTTCCCTGTCCCTACAAACAAGGTTTAGCACAGTAAAACACACTGACACTCTCCCTACCTATAGTTTTCTGTCCCTATAAAAAAATTTTTTTTTAAAGATGGTTGATGAGGAATGCTTTAGCACAGTATAGCACAATGAGAATTTCCCTCACTGTCCTTCCCTGTCCCTACAAACAAGGTTTAGCACAGTAAAACACACTGACACTCTCCCTACCTATAGTTTTCTGTCCCTATAATTTTTTTTTTTTAAAGATGGTTGATGAGGAATGCTTTAGCACAGTATAGCACAATGAGAATTTCCCTCACTGTCCTTCCCTGTCCCTACAAACAAGGTTTAGCACAGTAAAACAGACTGACACTCTCCCTACCTATCCTTCTCTTTCCCTAAACTAAAGGAATCCAGGTTAAGCAAGAAAAAAAATGTCACTGTCCCTGCCTATGCTTCTCTTTCCCTGCTCCGGAACACACTACACTAGGCCGCCGTGCTGGCAGCCTTTTATAGTGTGGGGCGTGTACTAAACACCCTCAGCAATAATTTGCCAAAGGCATCCTGCCTGTGGCCAATCATTGCTCTCCTCGCTGCCGGCGCTGTGATTGGCCAAGCATGCGGGGTCACAGTGCATGCTTGGCCAATCACAGTGCCTGGATGACACTGCGATGGCGTAGTGCATTGTGGGCCGTTCGCATCACTCGAATTTGACGCGAACGGCCCAAATCGTTCGATCTTCGTCGAACGATCAAACAGCCGATGTTCGAGTCGAATGTATGTTCGACTCGAACACGAAGCTCATCCCTAACCAGGAAATTGATTTTTCTTAGTAGCCATTTGTTCGGCTAAAAGAGTATCGGAATTAGCCGCCTTGTCCTGTAAGGAGTAGTGATGAGCCGAACACCCCCGGGTTCGGTTCGCACCAGAACTCGCGAACGGACCGAAAGTTCGCACGAACATTAGAACCCTATTAAATACAATGGATGCGAACGTTCGGATTCTAAAGTGCTAATTATAACGACTATTATCCATGTTATTGTCCGAAACAGAGTTTGGGAACCCGGGTTCTGCACCAGGGGACATGTATCAATGCAAAAAGAAGTTTTAAAAACTGACGTTTTTCGGGAGCAGTCATTTTAATGATGCATAAAGTGAAAAAAAAAAAGTCAAATATTCCTTTAAATATTGTACCTGGGGGGTGTCTAAAGTATGCCTGTGAAGTGCCATGTGTTTCCCGTGTTTAGAACTGTCCCTGCACAAAATAACATTTCTAAAGGAAAAAAAGCCATTTAAAACTGCTTGCGGCTTTAATGTAATGTCTGGTCCCGGTAATATGGATGAAAATCTTTAGGAAAAATGGCATAGCTACCCCATCAACCCCCCCCCTACCCCAGCCCATTACCAGCCCCTTTGGGTCTTGTATGGATATTAAGGGGAACCCCGCACACAAAATAAAAAAGGCCCTATATACTCTGAACAGCCGTATACAGGCGGTGCATACAAGACAGGGACTGTAGGTTTGTTCTTATGTAGAATCTGTTTGTAATTTTGAACAGCTGCATTGTTTAAGTGTAGCTCCATGCCAAATTCCTTTTTTTTAGCTTTTTGGAAAACATAGGGAACGGTTATCACCCCTGTCACATTTTTTTTGCTGTCTGTGCCCCTGTTCAGAACATTTCACCTCACTTTGCGTCCCAATGACAACTGTTTTTGAAATGTGGTGTTTTTATTGAAACAAGGATTGGTGATAAAGCATCAGTAGAGAGGAGACACCTTTCTCCCATATTAATTCTTACAGGAGAGAATTTTCCTTCCAAGGGGTAGATTTCCTCTCACTTCCTGTTGTCTTCTTCCGTTTGCAAGTAGTAGTAGTTTGTAAGTTGGATGTTTGAAAGTAGGGACCTGCCGTATATACTCTGCAGAAATTGGCCCCTTAGGTGTTGGTGTTGGCACAACACTGAAAACACTCACAGTTATTCTTGGTGGGTGCTGGAACGCCCTGCTGTCAACTATTATATCAGGAATTGTAATAACATATAATTGTTGTTCAGTGGTAGTAAAAATTGGGCCTTTGATGGTGGTGCTGGTGCCACAACACTGTAAGGCCTGACAGTTACTCTTGGTGGGCGCAGCAATGGGCCCTGCTGTGAATTATTAGATCAATAATTATAATTGCATGCCCCTGTTGAATAGGGGCTGAAAAATTGGGCCTTTGGTGGTGGTGGTGGTGGTGATGGTGGTGCTGGTGCCACAACACTGTAAGGCCTGACAGTTACTCTTGGTGGGCGCAGCAATGGGCCCTGCTGTGAATTATTAGATCAATAATTATAATTGCATGCCCCTGTTGAATAGGGGCTGAAAAATTGGGCCTTTGGTGGTGGTGGTGGTGGTGATGGTGGTGCTGGTGCCACAACACTGTAAGGCCTGACAGTTACTCTTGGTGGGCGCAGCAATGGGCCCTGCTGTGAATTATTAGATCAATAATTATAATTGCATGCCCCTGTTGAATAGGGGCTGAAAAATTGGGCCTTTGGTGGTGGTGGTGGTGGTGATGGTGGTGCTGGTGCCACAACACTGTAAGGCCTGACAGTTACTCTTGGTGGGCGCAGCAATGGGCCCTGCTGTGAATTATTAGATCAATAATTATAATTGCATGCCCCTGTTGAATAGGGGCTGAAAAATTGGGCCTTTGGTGGTGGTGGTGGTGGTGATGGTGGTGCTGGTGCCACAACACTGTAAGGCCTGACAGTTACTCTTGGTGGGCGCAGCAATGGGCCCTGCTGTGAATTATTAGATCAATAATTATAATTGCATGCCCCTGTTGAACAGGGGCTGAAAAATTGGGCCTTAGGCACTGGTGGCACAACACTGCAACCCCTCACAGATACTGTACTTGGAGCACAGCAATGAGGCCTGTTGCAAAGTATTGCATCAAAAATTTTAATTACACGCCCCTGTTAAACAGGGGCTGAAAAATTGGGCCTTAGCCACTGGTGGCGTCACCCATAAACCAAAATGATCTTCCAAGCTATCATCATTAATCGTATCATTGAGGAGGAGGAGGAGGATAGCCAGTCAACATAACAGCACAGGCACTCAGCATCAGCATCAGTCTTGAAGGGATGTGACATTTTAAAATCAATTAGTCTGTTATATCAGCATCTGGTGTGTGGTAGCTGGTGGTGATCCAAGACTGGTTCATCTTGATGAAAGTCAGTCGATCAACTGAGTCGGTGGACAGGCGCACCCTGTGATCCGTGACAAATCCTCCAGCAGCACTGAATGTGCGTTCTGAAAGAACGCTGGATGCAGGACAGGCCAGTAGCTCAATTGCATACTGTGCAAGCTATGGCCAGTGATCCATCCTCAAGACCCAGTAAGCCAGAGGATTTTCGGTGGGGAAGGTGTCCAAGTCTGACCTTGCCCCTAGGTATTCCTGGACCATGTATATCAGACGCTGGCGATGGTTGCTGGAACCGATCATACTTTGGGGCTGCGGACTAAAGAATTGTCTGAACGCATCGGTCAGACGGCCACCTTCCCCACCGCTCCTTCTTTGACTGCCCGAAGCCTCAGCAACTCGTTGTCCAGGACCAGGAGTTTGTAACCTCCCAGTCTCTGGGAACGCGTTGCACAGACCTTTCTGCAAGGCCTCCCGGAGTTGTCTCATCCTCTGCTCCCTCTGCGATGGTACGAAAAGGTCCGCAACCTTACCCTTGTACCGTGGATCAAAGAGAGTGGCCAGCCAGTATTGGTCCCTCTCCTTGATCCGAACAATACGAGGATCCTTCCGCAGACTTTGCAGGATCAGGGAGGCCATGCAGCATAGGTTAGCTGAGGCATTCAGTCCGGAGTCCTCTGGGTCACTAAGGACAACATGATCCGCAGCCACCTCCTCCCAGCCACGTACAAGTCCACTGGTTTCTTGGGACTGTAAATCATCCCTAAAAGACTGCTGCTGATGATGCTGAGTGCCAGCCTCCACCTCCATGCTGACACAATCCTCCTCCTCCTCCTCCTCCTCCTCTTCCTGTGCGATGGGTGGGACAGAAGGAACACTGTCTGGGTAAAGGGGGCCTTGAGAGGCAAGGAAGTCCTCCTCTTCCTGCCTCTGTTCTGCCTCAAGTGCCCTGTCCATTATTCCACGCAGCGTGTGCTCCAACAGGTGGACAAGAGGTACAGTGTCACTGATGCATGCACTGTCACTGCTCACCATCCTCGTGGCCTCCTCAAATGGTGCCAGGACAGTGCATGCATCCCCAGTGGCGTCACTAGGGTTGGTGTCACCTGGTGCGGTAAAATTTGGTGTCACCCCCCCCAGTTCATTGAGCTACCCGGAGCACTGAGCATTCTAGCACATCAGCACAGCTCTCCCCCCGTGTAATCCCCCTAATGGAACCCCTGTGTAATCCCCCTAATGGAACCCCTGTGTAATCCCCCTAATGGAACCCCCCCGTGTAATCCCCCTAATGTCACGTCCCGCCCCCGTACAACCTCCCTGCAATCCCCCTAATGTAATCCCCCTAATTTAACCCCCCCAATGCAATCCCCTTAATGTAACCCCCCTGTTCATTCCCCCTAATGTAACCCCCCCGTGCAATCCCCCTAATGTAATCCCCCCGTGCAATCCCCCTAATGTAACCCCCCGTGCAATCCCCCTAATGTAACCCCCCCGTGAAATCCCCTTAATGTAACCCCCCTGTATTCCCCCTAATGTAACCCCCTGTGCAATCCCCTAATGTAACCCCCCTGTGCAATCCCCTAATGTAATCCCCTTAATGTAACACCCCTGTATTCCCCCTAATGTAACACCCCTGTGCAATTCCTCCTAATGTAACCCCCCTGTATTCCCCCTAATGTAACCCCATCCTGTGCAATTTCTCCTAATGTAACCCCCCCTGTATTCCCCCTAATGTAACCCCCCTGTATTCCCCCTAATGTAACCCCCCCTGTGCAATTCCTCCTAATGTAACCCCCCTGTATTCCTCCTAATGTAACCCCCCCTGCAATCTCCCTAATGTAATCCCCCCTGTAATCCCCCTAATGTAATCCCCCTAATTTAACCCCCCCCAATGCAATCCCCTTAATGTAACCCCCCTGTTCATTCCCCCTAATGTAACCCCCCTGTATTCCCCCTAATGTAACCCCCCCGTGCAATCCCCCTAATGTAACCCCCCCTGTATTCCTCCTAATGTAACCCCCCCTGCAATCTCCCTAATGTAATCCCCCCTGCAATCTCCCTAATGTAATCCCCCCCACCTGCAATCTCCCTAATGTAACCCCCCCTATATCTCCTCTCTCCCTACAGTCACAGACCTCAGATCAGCGCGCTCTGTTCACATGGACGTTCCTCCTCCTAGGCTCCTCCTCCTGTTGTGAATATACTGTCAGTGTGGAGGAGGAGACTAGGCTCCGTCGGTCTGAGGAATGTATTTGTTGTGAGCCGACACCTCTCCCCACCTGCCTGAGCCTCAATAGGCGGATTGCAGTGCCGGGCGCTGTGCACTGGACTATGGTACTGTCTTCCTCGAGTCACAACACAATTCCTCCTCCCTCCCCGAACATTGCGGGGAGCGAAGGAGATACTGGAGTGCGCAGGGGAAGTAGGAAAAGGAGAGAGCCGCGGTGCCTCTCTCAATCCAGCGCCGTGATGGGTGATGGTGTCACCCCTCTGGCGGGTGTCACCCGGGTGCGACTCGCACCCCCCGCACCTGCCTTGCAACGCCAGTGTGCATCCCTGATCATGCCCCACTGGCGTGGTGAAAAAAACCCGAGCTCCCCTGACCCTGTCCTGGTGCCGTAGTCGCACAGGTACTCATTGATGGCCCTCTGCTGCGTGTGCAGCCGCTGCAGCATGGCCAACGTTGAGTTCCACCTGGTGGGCATGTCACATATAAGGCGGTTCTTGGGCAGGTTCAACTCCTTTTGCAGCTCAGCCAGGCGAGCACTGGCATTTTAAGATCTGCGGAAATGCACACAGACTTTCCTGGCCTGCCTCAGGACATCCTGTAAGCCCGGGTACCTGCCCAAGAACCGCTGCACCACCAGGTTAAGGACGTGAGCCATACAGGGCACATGGGTCAGTTGTCCCTGTCGGAGGGCGGAGAGGAGGTTGGTGCCATTGTCGCAAACCACCATTCCTGGCTTAAGCTGGCGTTGCGTCAACCACCTCTCGGCCTGCCCCTGCAGAGCAGACAGGACCTCTGCCCCAGTGTGGCTTCTGTCCCCCAAACACACCAGCGCAAGCACGGCATGGCATCTTTTTGCCTGCGTACTTGCGTAGCCCCTTGAACGCCTACGGAGCACCGCTGGTTCCGAGGACAAACTGCAGGAAGAGGCCATGGAGGAAGAAGAAGAGGAGGGGGTGGAGGAGAGAGGTGTGTCACAACCAGTAGTAGCATTTTGGAGGCGTGGCGGTGGAACAACCTCCAACACTACTGCACCTTGTCCTGCATCCTTCCCAGCTGCCAAAAGAGTGACCCAATGGGCCGTGAAAGAAAGGTAACGTCCCTGTCCATGCCTGCTGGACCATGAGTCAGCGGTAATATGCACCTTACCGCTGACCGCCCTGTCCAGCGAGGCCAAGACATTGCCTTCCACATGCCTGTAGAGAGCCGGAATCGCCTTCCTTGCGAAAAAGTGGCGTTTGGGAACCTGCCACTGAGGAACCGCACATTGCACAAACTCACGGAAGGGGGCCGAGTCTACCAACTGAAAAGGCAGCAGTTGAAGCGCTAGCAATTTAGCCAAGCTAGCATTCAACCGCTGGGAATGTGGATGGCTGGGAGTGAACTTCTTTCGACGGTCCAGCAGCTGGGGCAGGGAAATTTGCCTGCTAGAATCGGACGTTGGTGTACTGCTAGCAGAGTGCCCGCAAGTACTTGCCTGTGACACACCTAATTCTACACCTTCATTCCTCTCAGAGCAGGTTTCAGAGAGGAGTGAAGGTATAGTGGGGTTGGAGATCCCAGCTGATGCGGTGCAAGAAGAGGTCAGCTTTGTTCTTTGGTGTGGGTCTTTAAGGTAGGCTTGCCAACGAGCTGCATGGCAGGTCAACATATGTCTGATCAAACATGTGGTGCCCAAGCGGCTGATGTTTTGGCCACGCGATATACGCTTGAGACATATGTTGCAAACAGCAGCTGTGCGATCTGATGCACTCGCCTCAAAAAAGGCCCACACCAAAGAACTTTTTGAATGACGGGTAGAGGCAGCGCCCTGCACAGGCGTAGCTCTGCGGTGTGATTCCGTCGGTGTGCTGCCCATACGCTGGCCACTCAAGGGCATCCTGCCTCGTTGGAGATGTGCCTCCTCCTCATCCTCCTCCTCCTCCTCCTCCTCTCTCCTATTAGGCACCCACGTGGAGTCAGTGACCTCATCATCCCCTCCCTCCTCATCACTGAAGCCAATCTGGCAGTATGCTGCAGCTGCTGGAGCATGACTTGCAGATTGGTCTCCTTCTTGAGCATCCCCTCTCTCTGCTCTCACGCTGCTGCCTTCCTCTAGCTGGGTATCATCATCAGATCCTTCCAAACGCTGGGCATCCTCCTGGAGCATGTACCCAACACTGTGCTCAAACAGTTCGGGGGACTCCTCAGGAGGAGGACATGGTGGGTCTAGGGAAGGATTGACTAATGAAGATAATGATACCAGAGAAGAGGACGCTTTGGCAGCTGCTTTGCCAGTACCCTGAGCCTGGGTGAGAGAGGATGAGGAGGATGAGGTGGGCTTGGTCATCCACTCTACCAAGTCTTCGGCATGATGTGGCTCAACATGTCCAGCTGCCGAAAAGAAGGACAAGCGTGTCCCATGGCCATGTGCTGATGACAATGCACCGCGTCCACGACCAGCACTGTTGCCCCCAGACACAGAGCCTGCTTGCCCTCTTTTTTTGCCTCCTGACTGTCTGCCTCTCCTTGTTTGCCTTCCAGACATTTTAATGGATGGCCTGCAGGGAGATGGGAAAAAGAGCAATAAGGGCTACCTTCAGGTGTATACTGTGCAGGAGGCTTAGCAACAATGACACTGACACTGTCCCCTGCCTATCCTTCTCTGTCCCTAAACTCAAGGATTGAAAATATGGAACAGCAAAATTGGTTTAGAACAGAATAGCACACTGACACTTTCCCTCACTGTCCTACTCTGTCCCTCCCTACAAACAAGATTTAGCACAGAATAGCACACTGAAAATTGCCACGAGTGTCCTTCTCTGTCCCTAAACTCAAGGATTGAAAATATGGAACAGCAAAATTGGTTTAGAACAGAATAGCACACTGACACTTTCCCTCACTGTCCTACTCTGTCCCTCCGTACAAACAAGATTTAGCACAGAATAGCACACTGATAATTTGCACGAGTGTCCTTCTCTGTCCCTAAACTCAAGGATTTGAAATATGGAACAGCAAAATTGGTTTAGAACAGAATAGCACACTGTCAGTTTCACTCACTGTACCTCTCTGTCCCTAAATTCAAGGATTTGAAATATGGAACAGCAAAATTGGTTTAGAACAGAATAGCACACTGACACTTTCCCTCACTGTCCTACTCTGTCCCTCCCTACAAACAAGATTTAGCACAGAATAGCACACTGAAAATTGCCACGAGTGTCCTTCTCTGTGCCTAAACTCAAGGATTGAAAATAGGGAACAGCAAAATTGGTTTAGAACAGAATAGCACACTGACACTTTCCCTCACTGTCCTACTCTGTCCCTCCCTACAAACAAGATTTAGCACAGAATAGCACACTGAAAATTGCCACGAGTGTCCTTCTCTGTCCCTAAACTCAAGGATTGAAAATATGGAACAGCAAAATTGGTTTAGAACAGAATAGCACACTGACACTTTCCCTCACTGTCCTACTCTGTCCCTCCCTACAAACAAGTTTTAGCACAGAATAGCACACTGATAATTTGCACGAGTGTCCTTCTCTGTCCCTAAACTCAAGGATTTGAAATATGGAACAGCAAAATTGGTTTAGAACAGAATAGCACACTGTCAGTTTCACTCACTGTACCTCTCTGTCCCTAAACTCAAGGATTTGAAATATGGAACAGCAAAATTGGTTTAGAACAGAATAGCACACTGAAACTTTCCCTCACTGTCCTACTCTGTCCCTCCCTACATACAAGATTTTGCACAGAATAGCACACTGAAAATTGCCACGAGTGTTCTTCTCTGTCCCTAAACTCAAGGATTGAAAATATGGAACAGCAAAATTGGTTTAGAACAGAATAGCACACTGACACTTTCCCTCACTGTCCTACTCTGTCCCTCCCTACAAACAAGATTTAGCACAGAATAGCACACTGAAAATTGCCACGAGTGTCCTTCTCTGTCCCTAAACTCAAGGATTGAAAATATGGAACAGCAAAATTGGTTTAGAACAGAATAGCACATTGACACTTTCCCTCACTGTCCTACTCTGTCCCTCCGTACAAACAAGATTTAGCACAGAATAGCACACTGATAATTTGCACGAGTGTCCTTCTCTGTCCCTAAACTCAAGGATTTGAAATATGGAACAGCAAAATTGGTTTAGAACAGAATAGCACACTGTCAGTTTCACTCACTGTACCTCTCTGTCCCTAAACTCAAGGATTTGAAATATGGAACAGCAAAATTGGTTTAGAACAGAATAGCACACTGACACTTTCCCTCACTGTCCTACTCTGTCCCTCCCTACAAACACGATTTTGCACAGAATAGCACACTGAAAATTGCCACGAGTGTCCTTCTCTGTCCCTAAACTCAAGGATTGAAAATATGGAACAGCAAAATTGGTTTAGAACAGAATAGCACACTGACACTTTCCCTCACTGTCCTACTCTGTCCCTCCCTACAAACAAGATTTAGCACAGAATAGCACACTGAAAATTGCCACGAGTGTCCTTCTCTGTCCCTAAACTCAAGGATTGAAAATATGGAACAGCAAAATTGGTTTAGAACAGAATAGCACACTGACACTTTCCCTCACTGTCCTACTCTGTCCCTCCGTACAAACAAGATTTAGCACAGAATAGCACACTGATAATTTGCACGAGTGTCCTTCTCTGTCCCTAAACTCAAGGATTTGAAATATGGAACAGCAAAATTGGTTTAGAACAGAAGAGCACACTGTCAGTTTCACTCACTGTACCTCTCTGTCCCTGAACTCAAGGATTTGAAATATGGAACAGCAAAATTGGTTTAGAACAGAATAGCACACTGACACTTTCCCTCACTGTCCTACTCTGTCCCTCCCTACAAACAAGATTTAGCACAGAATAGCACACTGAAAATTGCCACGAGTGTCCTTCTCTGTCCCTAAACTCAAGGATTGAAAATATGGAACAGCAAAATTGGTTTAGAACAGAATAGCACACTGACACTTTCCCTCACTGTCCTACTCTGTCCCTCCCTACAAACAAGATTTAGCACAGAATAGCACACTGAAAATTGCCACGAGTGTCCTTCTCTGTCCCTAAACTCAAGAATTGAAAATACGGAACAGCAAAATTGGTTTAGAACAGAATAGCACACTGACACTTTCACTCGCTGTCCTACTCTGTCCCTCCCTACAAACAAGTTTTAGCACAGAATAGCACACTGATAATTTGCACGAGTGTCCTTCTCTGTCCCTAAACTCAAGGATTTGAAATATGGAACAGCAAAATTGGTTTAGAACAGAATAGCACACTGTCAGTTTCACTCACTGTACCTCTCTGTCCCTAAACTCAAGGATTGAAAATATGGTCGAGCAAAATTGGTTTAGAACAGAATAGCACACTGACACTTTCCCTCACTGTCCTACTCTGTCCCTCCCTACAAACAAGATTTAGCACAGAATAGCACACTGATAATTTGCACGAGTGTCCTTCTCTGTCCCTAAATTCAAGGATTTGAAATATGGAACAGCAAAATTGGTTTAGAACAGAATAGCACACTGTCAGTTTCACTCACTGTACCTCTCTGTCCCTAAACTCAAGGATTGAAAATATGGTTCAGCAAAATTGGTTTAGAACAGAATAGCACACTGACACTTTCCCTCACTGTCCTACTCTGTCCCTCCCTACAAACAAGATTTAGCACAGAATAGCACACTGATAATTTGCACGAGTGTCCTTCTCTGTCCCTAAACTCAAGGATTTGAAATATGGAACAGCAAAATTGGTTTAGAACAGAATAGCACACTTTCAGTTTCACTCACTGTACCTCTCTGTCCCTAAACTCAAGGATTTGAAATATGGAACAGCAAAATTGGTTTAGAACAGAATAGCACACTGACACTTTCCCTCACTGTCCTACTCTGTCCCTCCCTACAAACAAGATTTAGCACAGAATAGCACACTGAAAATTGCCACGAGTGTCCTTCTCTGTCCCTAAACTCAAGGATTGAAAATATGGAACAGCAAAATTGGTTTAGAACAGAATAGCACACTGACACTTTCCCTCACTGTCCTACTCTGTCCCTCCCTACAAACAAGATTTAGCACAGAATAGCACACTGATAATTTGCACGAGTGTCCTTCTCTGTCCCTAAACTCAAGGATTTGAAATATGGAACAGCAAAATTGGTTTAGAACAGAATAGCACACTGTCAGTTTCACTCACTGTACCTCTCTGTCCCTAAACTCAAGGATTGAAAATATGGTTCAGCAAAATTGGTTTAGAACAGAATAGCACACTGACACTTTCCCTCACTGTCCTACTCTGTCCCTCCCTACAAACAAGATTTAGCACAGAATAGCACACTGATAATTTGCACGAGTGTCCTTCTCTGTCCCTAAACTCAAGGATTTGAAATATGGAACAGCAAAATTGGTTTAGAACAGAATAGCACACTGTCAGTTTCACTCACTGTACCTCTCTGTCCCTAAACTCAAGGATTGAAAATATGGTTCAGCAAAATTGGTTTAGAACAGAATAGCACACTGACACTTTCCCTCACTGTCCTACTCTGTCCCTCCCTACAAACAAGATTTAGCACAGAATAGCACACTGATAATTTGCACGAGTGTCCTTCTCTGTCCCTAAACTCAAGGATTTGAAATATGGAACAGCAAAATTGGTTTAGAACAGAATAGCACACTGTCAGTTTCACTCACTGTACCTCTCTGTCCCTAAACTCAAGGATTGAAAATATGGTTCAGCAAAATTGGTTTAGAACAGAATAGCACACTGACACTTTCCCTCACTGTCCTACTCTGTCCCTCCCTACAAACAAGTTTTAGCACAGAATAGCACACTGATAATTTGCACGAGTGTCCTTCTCTGTCCCTAAACTCAAGGATTTGAAATATGGAACAGCAAAATTGGTTTAGAACAGAATAGCACACTGTCAGTTTCACTCACTGTACCTCTCTGTCCCTAAACTCAAGGATTGAAAATATGGTTCAGCAAAATTGGTTTAGAACAGAATAGCACACTGACACTTTCCCTCACTGTCCTACTCTGTCCCTCCCTACAAACAAGATTTTTCACAGAATAGCACACTGAAAATTGCCACGAGTGTCCTTCTCTGTCCCTAAACTCAAGGATTGAAAATATGGAACAGCAAAATTGGTTTAGAACAGAATAGCACACTGACACTTTCCCTCACTGTCCTACTCTGTCCCTCCCTACAAACAAGATTTAGCACAGAATAGCACACTGAAAATTGCCACGAGTGTCCTTCTCTGTCCCTAAACTCAAGGATTGAAAATATGGAACAGCAAAATTGGTTTAGAACAGAATAGCACACTGACACTTTCCCTCACTGTACCTCTCTGTCCCTAAACTCAAGGATTGAAAATATGGTTCAGCAAGATTGGTTTAGAACAGAATAGCACACTGACACTTTCCCTCACTGTACCTCTCTGCCCCTACAAACAAGGATTAGCAAAGAATAGCACACTGTCACTGACACTCTCCCTACCTATCCTTATCTGTCCCTAAACACAAGGAATCCAGGATTAGTAAAGGAAAAATAATGACACTATCCCTGCCTATGCTTCTCTTTCCCTGCTCCGGAACACACTACACAAGGCCGCCGCGCTGGCGGCCTTTTATAGTGTGGGGCGTATACTAAACCCCCTCAGCAATAATTGGCCACAGGCATCCTGCCTGTGGCCAATCATTGCTCTCCTCGCTGCCGGCGCTGTGATTGGCCAAGCATGCGGGGTCACAGTGCATGCTTGGCCAATCACAGCGCCTGGATGACACTGCGATGGCGTAGTGCATTGTGGGCCGTTCGCGTCACTCAAATTTTGCGCGAACGGCCCAAATCGTTCGATCTTCGTCGAACGATCGAACAGCCGATGTTCGAGTCGAACGTATGTTCGACTCGAACACGAAGCTCATCCCTAGTAAGGAGCCATATCTGGTTGTCCATAAGGACAGAGTAGTATTACGTCCTCATCCAGCCTTTCTTCCTAAGGTGGTATCGAGGTTTCATTTGAACCAAGATGTGGTTCTTCCTTCTTTTTTCCCCAAACCTAGCTCGGTAGAGGAAAAGTTATTGCATTCTTTGAATGTAGTAAGAGCAGTTAAAGCTTATCTAAAAGCCACTGCTCAGATTCGTAGAACGGATACTTTGTTTGTTCTGCCGGAAGGCCCCAGAAAGGGTCAGGCAGCATCAAAATCTACTTTAGCCAAGTGGATTCGACAGGTCATAATACAAGCCTATGGCTTGAGAAAGAGACCGCCTCCATTCAAAGTTAGGGCGCACTCCACAAGAGCAGTTGGAACTTCATGGGCAGTGCATCACCAGGCCTCCCTGGCTCAAGTCTGTAAGGCCGCAACATGGTCTTCAGTACACACGTTTACTAGATTCTACCAGGTAGACGTTAGAAGTCAGGAGGATGTCGCCTTTGGGCGCAGTGTGTTGCAGGCCGCAAAAGATCCTCATGCCTGATGGCGCCCAGCTTATGTATAGTGTATCCCTCCCCTCATTTGGCATTGCTTTGGGACGTCCCATTAGTAATGACTAAGTCGCTCTGTGTCCCGTGATGTACGAAAAAGAAAAAGGGATTTTTATAACAGCTTACCTGTAAAATCCTTTTCTTGGAGTACATCACGGGACACAGAGCTCCCACCCCTCTTTTTGGGACACTTATTGCTTTGCTACAAAACTGAGGTGCTCCCGGATGGGAGGGGCTTATATAGGGGAGGGTACTTCCGGTTTTGGAAGTTGCCAGTGCCAGCACCTGAAGGTATCTATATAACCCATTAGTAATGACTAAGTCGCTCTGTGTCCCGTGATGTACTCCAAGAAAAGGATTTTACAGGTAAGCTGTTATAAAAATCCCTTTTTCTTTTTCGTACATCACGGGACACAGAGCGACTTAGTCATTACTAATGGGTTATATAGATACCTTCAGGTGCTGGCACTGGCAACTTCCAAAACCGGAAGTACCCTCCCCTATATAAGCCCCTCCCATCCGGGAGCACCTCAGTTTTTGCCAGTGTCTAAGGTGTTGGCCAAAGAGTAACATGTGTTTTCACTGGGCTTGCGTACAGGTTCTTTTACGGGCCTTAGTAAGCTGTTCCGGATCCCACCAAAAAAGCTTCATAGCTAAACGGTCGGTACCCGGGCCTTGCAACAGAAGAGCAAGGTTTTGCCTGTAATGCCTCTCTTAGGAGGGCTGGACCCTGGGATCCAGAGCTCTGGTCATACCCACGACCAAGATGTTTTCTGTGCAGGGTGCTATACAGGTCCAGGGGAGTGGAATCCTTGGGAACCCGGTCCCTGAAGGTTTAATTACAATGCCTACCGTGATAGGTGAAGTTTGGGCTTCTGTGGACCAAACAGAGTCCTGCAGCGGGGAACAGGTAAGTAGGGGCCCCCAGGAACTTGGTTCCATTGGGGGACCCCCAAGCCTAATTTGTCTTTCTGTCTGTTACCTAACGGTATTCCCGCTAATATCTGTGTATGCCTGTAACTACTGGAAAATGTAAAATTTTAATAGTAGTCAAGAAAAAAAAAAAAAAAAAGAGGACCGCGGTACCTGTGTTGAAACACTAGAGGCCGCTGTGGTCCATTTTTTCTTGTCATGTGGATCTTTGGTTCTCAAGTCAAAAGATCCAGGCAGTTGGTAAGTTCTCTGTGGGAATCCACTTCCTCTGCCCTGTTGCTGCGCTCATCCATCGCACAGGCCCTCCGGCAAAAAGGGCCCTGGCTCCTAGTCCCTGCTTGGTTTCGAAAAGGGCGCCAATGGCGCACGGGCGCGTGCGCGGGCGCGTGCACGCGCCTTCTATGAAAAAAAAGGGGCGGGGCGGGTGGATGACGCTCGATGCGCGCCGCGGCGCTTCTGCGCATGTGCAGGCGTCCCAGCATGTATAAAAGACACAGTACAAGTGTCAGCTGGATGCAAACAGAGCTAGCAACAAAACGGTGGCACACAGAGGCGGTTGATGCAGGCATCCCCTTAGAAAGGCACTTTAGTGGACACCAGCTGGTATATAGCAGCAACTGTGTTAGACTATTACCAGCAAAATTGGTGTATGACGACGGGAATACCTCAGCTTTGTGCTTAAAGGATATGTCATCCAGACGCTCCGGAAATAAGTCTTCCAGGAAGCCAAAGGGGTCTCCATCGGGCTCTGAGGATATTGGGAATGCTTGTACTGCACCAATCTCCCCTGAAAATTCAGAGGTCAGTAGCCGTAGGAACCCCGCAGGAGTGCCTGGTGCTGCGGCTGTCCCCAGTCCACCTGCTCCTGTATATATAACAGAGGAGGTTTTATCCTCAACTCTGGGAGGATTGGAAGAGAGATTAACAGCATTGATCGCTGCTTCCCTGTCACAGGGAAAGCGCGTCCGATCTCCGTCTCCTCCTTCAGAGTGCCTGTTAGTGGAGGAACAGCCCCACACAGAGATCGACCTACCTGAAGGGGATCAGGATGAGGTTGATTCAGTTATAGAGGAATCAACAGTGGAAGAACCTTTCTCAGCATCTCAGGCTGAAAGATTATGGGTTCAGTCTCTGACTAACATGGTCCGATCAGCATTTAAAATGCCTCTGGCGGAACCATCAACCACTACGGTTTCCTCGCTGGGGTCGCTGAAAGCTCCCCAGGCTGTCTGTTCCTTCCCAATCCACCCTTTATTGGAAGGGCTTATTTACCAGGATTGGGAGCATCCTGATAAAATATTTACTCCCCCCAAGAGATTTCCAGTGATCTATCCCATGGAGGATAAGTTCATAAAAAAATGGAGGGTCCCTACAGTGGACGCAGCCATCTCTTGTGTGAACAAATCACTGACATGTCCAGTAGATAATGTTCCAATGTTCAAAGACCCAATAGATAAAAAACTTGGAGTCTCTACTAAAATCTGCTTTCTCTACAGCAAGCATGGTGACACAACCTGCAGTAGCAGCGATTGGAGTCTGCCAAGCGGTGAAAGATCAGTTGAAACAAGTCTTAAGGGACTTACCAGATCAGCAGGCTCTTGCCCTAGCTGACCTACCTAGAGCCTTGTGTTTTGTGGTGGACGCCATAAAGGATACAATCCAACAGGCCTCCCGCTTTACGCTGTCTGTAGTACATATGCGTAGGCTTCTATGGCTCAAAAACTGGTCTGCTGAAGCTCCCTGTAAGAAATTGCTGGTTAGCTTCCCATTTCATGGAGAGCGCTTATTTGGAGAAGATCTGGACAAATATATCCAGAAAATTTCTGCCGGTAAAAGTTCACTCTTACCGGTTAAGAACAAGAGTAGAAGTCCTTCTTTTAAGAGGCCTACTTCTCCAGTCCCTGGCACATCGGCTGTGAAACAGTTCCGACGGCCTCCGCGGTCAAATTCAGGGGGCAGAAATCAGGGACAATCACAGGGTAACAAGAAACCCTGGGTCAAGAGAGGTACAAAACCTCCCCCCAAGTCATGAAGGGTTGCCCCCACTCAATCGGGTGGGGGGAAGACTTCAGTTGTTCACAGAGACCTGGCGGGACACCATCAGAGACAGATGGGTGCTCTCCGCAGTAAGTCTGGGATACAAGCTGGAGTTAAAAGACACTCCTCCTGCCCAATTTATGAGGTCAAACGTGCCAAGCGATCCCCAGAAGAGAGGATCCCTCCTTCTGGCACTAGAACAACTATTGCTCCAAGGTGTAATCATGAAGGTTCCCCTGGAAGAAAGCGGGTTCGGGTTTTACTCGAACCTTTTCACAGTCCCCAAACCAAATGGGGACGTGAGGCCCATATTAAATCTAAAAGGGCTAAACAAGTTCCTAAATATCAGGACTTTTCGGATGGAGTCGATCCGATCGGTGGCCACCGCCCTACAAGGGCAGGAATGGTTAGCCTCGATCGACATAAGGGATGCTTATCTGCATATTCCCATCTTTCCGGCCCACCAGAAATTTCTACGCTTTGCAGTAGAAGGGCGCCATTTTCAGTTCAGAGCCTTACCTTTCGGTCTGGCCACAGCACCACGAGTGTTCACAAAAATTCTGGCCCCACTATTGGCCAATCTAAGAACACAAGGTGTAACGATAATGGCATATCTAGACGACCTGCTACTAATAGACCACTCAGTGGAAAAGCTGGAAGTAGCTATTCACAAGACAATCAAGTATCTGGAATATCACGGTTGGATTATCAACCGGGACAAGTCAGCTCTAAGACCAGTCAAAAGTCTGGAATACTTAGGGCTAAGGCTGGATTCAAATCAGAGAAAGATTTTCTTACCTCCAGAGAAGGTGTCGTCTTTAAAAGATTTGACCCACTTAGTGGGTACAAAAAGAAAACCATCCATACGCCTGTGCATGAGGCTGCTGGGAAAAATGGTGGCTTCATTCGAAGCAGTACCCTACGATCAATTCCATTCAAGGAACTTGCAGAGGGCCATACTGTCAGCCTGGAACAAAAAAGTTCAGGCTTTAGACTTACCAATGTCCCTGTCCCCTTCCGTTCGCAAGAGCCTCCATTGGTGGTTGGTGCCCCAGAATCTGGAAAAAGGGAAACCCTTCAGTCCGGTTTCTTGGAAGGTGGTCACTACAGATGCCAGCCTCATAGGCTGGGGGGCAGTACTGGAGCAATGGTCTCTCCAGGGCAAGTGGTCAGAAGCAGAGAAGGCCCTGCCCATCAATCTCTTAGAGATACGAGCAGCCCGGTATGCCCTAGTAGCATGGACATCCAAACTCCAAGGGTCCTCTGTCAGAATTCAATCAGACAATGCCACAGCAGTGGCATATATCAATCACCAGGGTGGCACCAGGAGTCATGCAGCCCAGAGGGAAGCGAATTGCATCCTGGAATGGGCAGAAAGATATGCCCCAGCCATATCCGCGGTTTTCATCCCAGGAGTGGAAAATTGGAGAGCGGACTTTTTAAGTCGCCAGCAATTATGCCCGGGGGAATGGTCTCTTCACCCCGAGGTTTTCCAGCTTTTTAAGTCGCCAGCAATATGCCAGCGGTGGGGAACACCGGATGTAGATCTGCTAGCATCCAGATTCAACGCAAAGGTGGACAGATTTGTGTCTCGCACAAGGGATCCCCTAGCTTGCGGCTCAGATGCCCTAGTGTTCCCTTGGGATCAGTTCAAGCTGATATATGCATTCCCACCGCCACAATTGTTACCGCGATTAATCCGCAGAATCAGGGTAGAAAAGAAACCAGTGATTCTGGTGGCTCCAGCGTGGCCCCGAAGGGCATGGTACGCGGAGATTTTAAAAATGTCAGTGAGGAGTCCTTGGACCCTCCCACATCGTCCGGACCTGCTTTCGCAAGGACCGATATACCACCCTTCCTTACCAGCCCTAGGTTTGACGGCCTGGCTATTGAAGCCCACATTCTAAAAAAGAGAGGGCTCTCTAATCCTGTGGTATCTACCATGATCAATGCCAGGAAGCCGGTATCCAGGCAGATCTATTATAGGATCTGGAAGGCGTACATTACGTGGTGTGAGGCCAAGAAATGGCATCCACGTAAGTACGTAATAGGTAGGATTCTGGACTTCCTACAGTGGGCTGTAGATAGGAAGCTGGCCTTGAGTACTATCAAGGGTCAGATTTCGGCCTTGTCAATATTTTTTCAAAGGCCCTTGGCTTCGCATTCACTAGTCAAAGCTTTCATACAAGGAGTGATGCGTATTAGCCCTCCGGTTAGTATTCCCATATGTCCATGGGACTTAAACCTGGTTCTGTCGGTTCTACAGAAACAACCATTTGAACCATTGCAGCACATTTCCTTGGTTCTTCTCACCAGGAAATTGATTTTCTTAGTAGCCATTTGTTCGGCTAAAAGAGTATCGGAATTAGCCGCCTTGTCCTGTAAGGAGCCATATCTGGTTGTCCATAAGGACAGAGTAGTATTACGTCCTCATCCAGCCTTTCTTCCTAAGGTGGTATCGAGGTTTCATTTGAACCAAGATGTGGTTCTTCCTTCCTTTTTCCCCAAACCTAGTTCGGTAGAGGAAAAGTTATTGCATTCTTTGGATGTAGTAAGAGCAGTTAAAGCTTATCTAAAAGCCACTGCTCAGATTCTTAGAACAGATACTTTGTTTGTTCTGCCGGAAGGCCCCAGAAAGGGTCAGGCAGCATCAAAATCTACTTTAGCCAAGTGGATTCGACAGGTCATAATACAAGCCTATGGCTTGATCAGGAGACCGCCTCCGTTCAAAGTTAGGGCGCACTCCACAAGAGCAGTTGGAACTTCATGGGCAGTGCATCACCAGGCCTCCCTGGCTCAAGTCTGTAAGGCCGCAACATGGTCTTCAGTACACACGTTTACTAGATTCTACCAGGTAGACGTTAGAAATCAGGAGGATGTCGCCTTTGGGCGCAGTGTGTTGCAGGCCGCAAAAGATCCTCATGCCTGATGGCGCCCAGCTTATGTATAGTGTATCCCTCCCCTCATTTGGCATTGCTTTGGGACGTCCCATTAGTAATGACTAAGTCGCTCTGTGTCCCGTGATGTACGAAAAAGAAAAAGGGATTTTTATAACAGCTTACCTGTAAAATCCTTTTCTTGGAGTACATCACGGGACACAGAGCTCCCACCCCTCTTTTTGGGACACTTATTGCTTTGCTACAAAACTGAGGTGCTCCCGGATGGGAGGGGCTTATATAGGGGAGGGTACTTCCGGTTTTGGAAGTTGCCAGTGCCAGCACCTGAAGGTATCTATATAACCCATTAGTAATGACTAAGTCGCTCTGTGTCCCGTGATGTACTCCAAGAAAAGGATTTTACAGGTAAGCTGTTATAAAAATCCCTTTATTGTCACACAGAACATACTACTACTATTTGAGGCAATGGTATATTAGATTCTAGCATCTCTGACAGTATTTATCCCCATTATAATATTGTATTTTTCATCATAATAGTATACATTTCTCATGATTTCCAGGATAATTATTAGGGATTAGAATCAGGTTTAGGACTAATGTAGAGCTTCAAGTTTAAGGTTAAGTTTAGAAATTAAGAACAGAATAGAGGTTTCCTTTAGGATTCAGGTAACGTTTAAAGAGGAAGGTTTTCTGACCTGCAAAATTAAAGGCATAATGTGCTAGTATGCATCGCATACTAGCACATTATGTTAAACTTACCTGAAAATGAAGCCCTCGTTGTCACTGCTGGAGGCCGCATCCCTCTTCGCCCGTCTTCCTTCGGGGTCCACGGACTCCGGCTGTGTGACTGGCCAGAGCCACATGACGTCACTGACATCACGTGCGGCAGCCGCCGGTCACGGCACAGGGTTCTGAAGAAACGACACGGGTGTACCTTCAGAACACATGCACCAATGACATAATCAGCTGCATATACTGTAAATATTATACTATATATTAATATTATAGGCTTACCTATAGGTACAAACAATACATGGAAGTTTACGTCCTCTTTATGAGGTATATTTATAAATGTTTTCACACAAGATTCACACAACTTTCAACCAAGATTCACACATTTCTCTAATTTGGATTTACTTTGAACTATCTGTGACTTTTAGGTGAAAGTTGTGTAAATTTTGCATGAAAACATACATATATATATATGTGTTGGTTTTGGGGTTAAGTAGAGGTTTAGTGTCAGTGAGTAACTATTAAATGTTCTGGTGTGATTAGCTAGTTTTTTTAAGTTTCATAAGCTTAAATTTCATGAACGCTGGCCAAATTTTGTCAGCTGACATTTTGTGAGCCAAACCTTCTGCCCTAAACAATGCAGATTTTCACAAATAAAATGAAAAAAATTCCACTCAGTGATTATTTTAATTCGAACATTCTCATGACTTAATGCATGGAGATACAGATGCCTACTATTGATAGATGTAGATATATTGTGGTCACAAAGAAGCTAAAGAAGCTGCATGGTCTTAGTCATTATGAAGGTGTTCCTACCATCCAACTACATGTAGCACTACCAGCATAGGAGTTGCTGAAGTTAGGGTTCCCCATTGCTGCACAGTTGGTCACACTACATTTTCTTCTTTCATCCGGACAGAGAAAATCAGTCTTTGGCTTGTTTTTTGTTGTTTTATTAGGGGATGATAACTTGGATGGGGTAAGGGATTATGGGATGCCCATTGTGACAACAAACAGAACTTTAGGGGCAACTTCCTCCCTATTTACAGACTCCTCTTCTAATTTCCTCCTGCACACACTTGGTTCCTCTATGTACAGCTCCTGCTGACTCACTCTTGAGGGAACGAACAGTATATCTGTCAGGGATGCCATACACAGGCATCCAGCACAGGGTGATCAGATCGATAGGCTGCACTTAAGAAATCAGGAACAAAAGAGTAAGTGAAAAAGGTATATTTATTAAGATAAAGACACAAGCGCAAACCAAACAACAGTAAACAAGTGATGAATACAAATAACACTGCAAACCCCAAATAACACCTAACTAGCTAACTAAACACTTTATACAAATGAAGGAAAAACACATAGGCAAACAACAGGGATAAGCGAAAAGGGGAACAGAAGCCAGGTAAACAGACCATGATGGGAGCAGGGAGCAGGCAACAGGGGACAGGTCTCAGGGTTAGGATATAGGATACAGAGTCCAGGACAAAAGACAGGAACAGATCAGGCTCAGGCAGGGATAGGGCTTGCAGGGGGAATTCTGAAGGCCTGAGCCTTGGTGAAGGGCGGGCTTATATAGTCCAGCAGTCCCACATCAAGTGTGTCTTGATTTTCAGTTAACATCTTGGCTGGGAGACACCTACTGGTGGCTATGAGAACTACACCCCTTGGTGCTAAACGCAACAGTACCACACATGTGAACCAAGCAATGACATGGTTCTTGACAGTTCCCTCCCCTAAAGGATTGGCCTCCAAATGCTCCATTCTGCCCTTGCCTTGACAGTCCATGTGGGTACGGAAAAGCCCAGAAAATTTTCCCCACCGAGTCTGGGGACTTCTTCACACTTTTCAGGCCAGAGTCTTTTAAGTCATTGGGAGGCGTGAAATCTGAATCTGAAAATGGGACATGCACCCCACCACTAGGGTCCAGCAGTTTGGATCCGGAAAGGAAAATTAGCAGGGCAACGGGCATGAACCCATTGGAGGCAGACCACACAGGGGCATCACATTCAGGTTGAGCCTCAAGCAGTGAAGAAAAAGCAGCAAGCTGGACATCCAGTTGGGAAGCATCAGCGACAAGCTGGATAATAGGAACCACTTTAGTAGGCACCGGCTCAGCAGGTTGGGCAACGAGACCCGGGTCATCAGGCTGGGCAGCAGGCTCCGGGTCATCAGGCTGGGCAGCGGCTGCCGGTCGTCAGGCTGGGCAGCAGGCTCTGGGTCATCAGGCTGGGCAGCAGGCTCCGGGTCATCAGGCTGGGAAGCAGGCTCCGGGTCATCAGGCTGGGCATCAGGATCTGGGTCATCAGGCTGGGCAGCGGGCTCCGGATCATAAGGCTGGGCAGCGGGCTCTGGGTCACCAGGCTGGGCAGCGGGCTCCGGGTCACCAGGCAGGGCATCGGGCTCCGCGTCATCAAGCTGGGCAGCGGGTTCTGGGTCATAAAGCTGGGCAGCGGGCAGAGGCACATCAAGCTGGGCAGCAGGCAGAGGCACATCAAGCTGGGCAGCAGGCAGAGGCACATCAAGCTGGGCATTGGGCAGAGGCACATGAGGCTGGGCAGGGGGCAGAGGCACATCAAGCTGGGCAGCGGGCAGAGGCACACCAGGCAGGGCATCAGGCATGAGACCATCAGACAGGGAATCAGGAACAGGATCGTCAGGCTGGGTATCAGGAACTGGATCATCAAGTAGATCATCGGAACGGGATCATCAGGCTGGACTTCGGGAAATGGAACAACAGGCTGGACAGTAGACACTGAAACAGGATGGACAGTGGGCACTAGAACAACATGCTGGACAGCGGGCAGAGGCACAGAATATCAGGCTGGACAGCGGGCACCAGAACATCAGACTGGAAAGCAGGCACAAGATCATCAGGCTGGACAGCAGGCAGGGGAACCAGAACATCAGGCTGGACAGTGGGCACTGGAACATCAGACTGGAAATTGGGCTCTGGAACAGGCTGGACAGAGACACCAGAAAACCAGGCTCGAAAACGGGCACCAGAACATTAGACTGGAAAGCGGGCACCGGACCATTAGACTGGAAACGGCATTGGAAAATTAGACTGGTGAGCGAGCAGAGGCACTGGCACAACAGCCTGAACAGCGGGCACTGGAACCGGCTGGACAGTGGGCACTGGAACAGCAGGCTGAAAAACGGGCACTGAAACATCAGGCTGGAAAGCGGGCACTGGAACATTAGGCTAGAAAGCGGGCACTGGAACATCAGGCTCGAAAGCGGGCACTAGATCATCAGATTGGACAGCGGGCACCGGAACATCAGGCTGGAAAGTGGGCACTGGAACATCAGACCGGAAAGTCTGCACCACTAGATCATCAGACTGGAAAGCAGGCACCGAAACATCAGACTGGAAAGCAGGCAGAGACACTGGAACAGCAGGCTGGATAGCGGGCACCGGAACATCAGGCTGGGCACGGAACATCAGACTGGGCAGCAGGCACCAGAACATCAGACATGACAATGGGCACCAGAACATCAGACTGGAAAGCAAGCACCGGAACATCAGACTGGAAAGCGGGTACTGGAACAGCAGGCTAGAAAGAGGGTAATGGAACAGCAGGCTGGAGCAGATCGGCTGGTGTGGAGGTAGGATTGGATAATGGCAGGATTGTATGGGTTTTAAAAAACATCAGTTTATTTTTGGGTTTAGCCACTGAAGACTTGTATGTGGATACAGGGCTGTAGGTAGTGGGTGCAGCTGGTGGAAGCGAAGAGCGAAAAGATGGTAAAACAGAGGGAGCCATTGATGAGGGGAGATTTAGTGGAACTATTTCAGGCGGCAGAGAAGAAGTAGAAGGGTTAAAGGCAGGGTAGGTGCAGCAGGTGGAAACAGGGTACTGGTACTTAGTTGGTTGCAGGGTATATGAAGCAGCAACTGTGGTTGCTGTGGGTGAAGGAGAGGAAGACATCCCAGCAAAGAAACTTGACCAGGCTTGTAATAATGATTGCACAAAATCAGATTTGCACACTGCTTGTCTGACCAGAGACTGCACTGAATTAATACATTCCACAAGCCCCTTTTGAATACAAGCTGAGTATTGCTCAAAGAATAAGTCATCCTCCAATAGCCAAACCAAAGACTTCACTTGAGCTGCACTAAAAGGGGCGCATAATCATCACCTCCACTAGAGACATTAGACAGGGCCAACTCTGCACAAATCTGAATCAGTGGTTGAACGTCCTCAAACAGAAAACTACCCCGAGTCATGAAAACGAGAGCCAGACGGATACATTCTAGCTCTGCTCTCTAGAACTGCTCTCTAGTGTGCTCTCTCAACGTCTGATAGCAAAAATCTTTGTCATCTGTTGCCAAGAGTGAGAAATACAAAATATCTCCCAGATGCATCTTGTTGTAATTGAGCAAGTGCTCAGACCTAATTCCCAGGTGCAGCCGATCTGATTATATGGCTTCAGGATTCTGTCAGGGAAGCCCAGCACGGGGTGATCAGATTGATGGGCTGCACTTAAAGAATCAGAAACAAAAGAGTAAGTGAAAAAGGTATATTTATGAAGCTAAAGACACATGTGCAAACCAAACAACAGCAAACCATAAACAAGTGATAAATACAAAGAACACAGCAAACCCCAAATATCACCTAACTAGCTAACCAAATACTTTATACAAATGAAGGAAAAACACACAGAAAAACAGCAGGGATAAGCGAAAAGGGGAACAGAAGCCAGGTACGGGGAAACAGACCGTAATGGGAGCAGGGAGCAGGTAACAGGGGACAGGTCTCAGGGTCAGGATGCAGAGTCCAGGACAAAAGACAGAAACAGATCAAGGAACAGATCAGGCTCAGGCAGGGATAAGGCTTGCGGGGGGGAATTCTGAAGACCTGAGCCTTGGTGAAGGGCGGGCTTATATACTCCAGTAGTTCCACATCAGGTGTGGCTTGATTTTCAGTTAACATCTCAGCTGGGAGACACTCGTTGGTGGCCATCAGAACTGCACCCCTTGGTCCTAAAAGCAACAGTGCCACCAGCAGGTGAACCAACTAATGACACGGTTCCTGACAATATTGCTAGTTCAGCAAAGGCCCATTAAAGGCAGGAACTCTCAGTCCCTTTGACAAAGTACAAAATGGGGGTGAACAGCATAACACTTCTCCCTCTGCTTTCCTGTGGCCACTGATCCCAGTTCCACTTGCTTGCAGAATGCTAGCCCACCTGGCTGCCACCAGCTGCACCTGATTGTTTCCTTTCCCAGTCCTCCTGACTGACTCTCTGCTCCAGTCCTGCCCAACTGACACACACACACATGGAGACTCCCCAGGACAAGGTTGGATGAAGACTTGGCACACCAATGTCTTCAAGAGAGCACTGCTTTCCCCTTGCCTGTCCCTGCACAGTGCTGATCTACCCACTGTCTCTTCTTGCTCTCTGTATTGCCTCTCTGGCTTAAATCCCTCCAACTGCCTCCTGTAGTGGGATCCTTCCAGGCCACCCTCCCGAGCTCCAGATCAGGGTAACTCCTCCCCCCATAGATTGGGTTCCTCACGGTGAACCAACAGCCTCTCCTCAGCACTGCTTGTCCATTTTCCACCTGGAGGCCTCGTACACACGGCCGAGATTCTCGTTGAAAAAAACATGTCGTTTTTTTCGACAAGATTCTTGGACAAGAAACTTGTCCCGCCCGAGTGTACACACGCTCGTTTCAAAGAACCCGCGGTTCTTTGAATGGAGCGTACGCGGTGACGTCATCGACTACGACGAGCATGCGCTCGTCACATTCGATGCCGTCGCCGCCATCTTGGTATACCCTATGTATGCCTAGGAAGCTACCGCGCATGCGTCGAATTCATTTCGAACATGCGCGGGCTTCCGGGAGGACAGGTAAGTGTACACACACTCACTTTTCTCGTCGAGAAACATGCCGAGGAGAATCTCGACGAGAAAATAGAGAGCAGGTTCTCTATTTTCTCGTCGAGGTTACTTGTCGGTTTTCTCGACGAGAAACCCGATAGCCGCGTACACACGACCGATTTACTCGGCAAGACCTCTCTGCCAGCAAGTTTCTTGCTGGTTCTTGCCGAGAAAATCGGTCGTGTGTACGAGGCCTGACTCCCTGCTGCCATGTCCCATGTCTATTTATGGGCTTTCTTAGTTCCCTGCCAGGCCCACTCCTGGGGATTGGCTGGGGGACCATAAATATTAAAGCTCCTCCTCAGCTCCACCCACTAGTTCCAGAACATTCTCCAATATTCTAGGAACAGGGGGAGGCACCAGAGGGCTGCCAGGATGAGTCATCCAGCCCTGGCCTCTAGTAACCCTGACCCAGATTTAATGACTCAGGTCTAACCCAGAGCCAGCTATGTTTTTCCTATTCTCACTACTAGTAGCACAAACTAGAGGGTGCTATATATACACAACAGTAAGATTATAAAACTGAATTAATTATAACTGATAATAATGCATTTTTGTAGTATTTCACTACATTAAAGTCCAACTCCTTCTTAGGAAAAAAACTAAAAATTCACTACCTAGCATTGGGGAATATTGGGTGAAAAAATAGATGCATAGACATGTAGATGGGTGAAGGTATAGCTGCATGTCTAAATGACCTAAACCCCTCCAGTCCCCCAGCCCAGGGAATGTTTGGTTTTGCTGATTCAAGTTTATACCTGCCTTTACAGATGTGCTTAATTGCTATAATAGTATTCCAGAATGTAGAGTGTAAACACATTCAAAGTTATTTTATTGTTTAACTGGGTCAGGGAAATCAGAGAACCTCAAACTGAAATGTGCTTACCAATTTCTCAAGGGTGATGGCTCCTAATATTAAAAAGGTAGTTCTTGAAGTCTCAACTAGGCAACATACACTCTTACATTTGCATGACTATATTTTAATAAAAGAAGGCATACAATTTTTACGCTGTTTTCAAACTAAAATGCTAAATCCAAATAGAGATTGTTATAAAGGGAAACTTGTATGAAAAAAAAGACTTTTAGACATAATATTCGAAATTAGTTTGGCCATACATCATTGTGTTATTTTCTGGAATGAATGGTACACTCTTGCTCGAGGCATGCTGTTGACTTCAGTTTTGCATGTATCCCAGTTTCTGCCTATTAAAGGATCCCTGTGAATATGTAGAGATATAAGAGTTGACTTGTTGAAATATGCAATCTCCAGGTCCTGATCCTGAGGTTTACTACCAAGTAAGTTGATAACCTAGCACATACATGAGGACACACGCTCAAACTTTAGTGGCTGCAGGCTTGTTCAAGATCAGGGGCTCTGTAGGATGTAATGCCAGAATAAGAAATCTGAAGACTACATCTTTAAAACCATTTCAGCAAATTTTGCTACTTCTGCCTTTTAAAGTTCTATTTTCTTCATTTGTTCTTGGTCTGCTTTAATGTTAGCAACCCTCTCAGCTCTGACTTTACTGATGTGTGCTAGCTTGAGGTTTGAAAAGATTTTAGATTGTGGGGGAAAAAAATAATGCAGTCTAATGCTTTTCAAATAGGTATTCTCAGCACACTCCTACACAGTAAGTGAAGGCCATGTTCTCCCTAAACCAGGTACTGCCATATAGTTATTTCATACCGAAATAAGATATTGCTTACAGATAGTTCATCCTAAGGCAATCCTGATGCAGCAGGTGAATAAAAACAGTAATACGATATGTTTAACTAGCTGCTAAGCTTTCTGTTTTGAAAAAAAGAAAGTCTAAAACAGGGGTAGGCAACCCCCGGCACTGGTGCCGCCAGCGGCACTTGAACCTTTTTTTGCGGACACTCGACTTTCTCCCCATCAGCAAAGCAGTGCAGGGATTTGTTAGTGAGACACTAATGCATTCCAATTTCAGAGTTCCCCATGCCGCACCTGCACTGAGGGGGAGGCACTGTGCCCCTACACATTGTAAAAGATGGAAAACATTGTTTGGTTCTCTAACTCAGCTTTTGTGATGGGGAAGAAATTTGGTGCAGTTCAGCTAGAGGGGGCGGTCCCTGTTTCCAGGAGGAGGACGACTGTCATTGGCCACTGCTAAAGCCAATCACAGTCCTGCTAGCTCAAGATGACTCGCTTGGTTGCCACTACCAATCTCAAAAAGAAGGAATTTCACTGTGATTGAGAAAACCACAATCAGGTGACAGTTTGAGGAATTACTGTTGAGCTTCTGGGAATTTTGTTGAAATTATTCCTGAACCTTTGCATTACTTACTACTGAACCCCTGCACTCTGTGTCCCTTCAAGCCACAGCCAGTATTCAGCACAATGAAAATCACACCCAACTTTTGCTGCGGCGCTTCGTACCACACTTTTCCTCAGCTGTGGGGACCCAACTTATGATCCTGCACACAGGCCCGCTGCTTTCAGAAAATGCCCCTGACCTGAGCTCATCATTGCTCATCCATTCCAGATGCTTGTATGTGACATCACATACATCACATACAAGCATGTGGGCTGGATGCGAGAGGTGGATCAGCAGGATGAGTGTGCCAGGACAGGTAGATGTGTCTCATCTCTGCTTCCTTTCACCACTCTGCATATCACGCATATCATAGATGAGAAGAGGGTACAGCGGTGGAGCAGATGAGCAGGAGGGGTTCAGAGGTGGAAATGAAGAGCAGGAGGGTACAGTGGTGAGGCAGATGTGCAGGGAGGTACAGTGGGGGAAGAGATGAGAAGGGGGTTCAGCAGTGTGACAGTAGAGCAAGGGGGTAAAGTGTGGGACAGATGAGCAGGGGATTTCAGTGTTGGGCCAGATGAGAAGGGGGTTTAGTGGTAGGGACAGAAGAGCAGGGGGTAGAGCAGTGGGACAGATGTGAAAAGAGGTGTATTGGTGGAACAGATGAGCAGGGGGGGTTACAGTGGTGAGGCAGGAGAGCAGGGGGAACAGAGGTGAGACAGATTGGTGGGGCAGATGAGAAAGCAGGTTACAGTGGCGGGGCAGATGAGCAGATGGGTTCAGTGTTAGGACAGATGAGCGGTGGGACAAAAAAGCAGGGGGTTACAGTGGTGGGAAAGATGAGCAGGGGGGGTTCACTGTTGGGGCAGATGAGAAGAGGGTTCAGCGATGGGACAGAAGAGCAAGGGGTACAGCAGTGGGGCAGATGTGAAAGGCAGTGCATTAGTAGGACAGATGAGCAGGGGGTTACAATGTTTGGGCAGAAGAGCAGGGGGTACGGAGGTGGGGCAGATGTACAGGGGGGGTACAGTGGGGGGGAAGAGGAGAAAGCAGGTACATTGGTGGGACAGATAAGTAGGGGGTTACAGCGGTGGAGCAGAGGAGCAGGGGGGTACAAAAGTGGGGCAGATGTGCAGAGGGGTGCAGGGGAGAAAAGAGGTACATTGGTGGAACACATGAGCAGGGAGTTACAGTGGTGGGGCAGAAAAGCAGGGGGAACAGAGGTAGGACAGATGTGCAGGAGGTATAGTGGTGTGGCAGATGAGAAAGGGGGTAACAGTGGTGGGGCAGATGAGCAGGTTAATTGGGGCTGATCAGAGGTGTAAAGGTTCAGGAACTGAGGCTGTTCAGAGGTGTGTAGGTGCACGAATTGGGGCTGATCAGAGGTATGAAGGCGCAGGAATTGGGGCTGATCAGAGGTGTGAAGGTGCATGAATTGGGGCTGATCAGAGGCGTGAGAGTGCAGGATGTTAATTTCTCACTACTACTCAAGTAGTTTAATGCATTTACTTTATAAAAAGTCCTTTTTGTGATTGAGAGTGTGAAGTTAAAAAAATTTTGTTTCAAAATCAGTGCGCTCAATTTCTTTGAAAAAATTGTTTGCCACACTGTGCTCAAAAGGTTGCCTACCCCTGGTCTAGAACAACCTACTTTTCTTATATTTAGTGCCAGGTGAAAATGACCAAAACAAACACAAAACCATACATTTAACTAAACCACTTAGGGACCGCTCCACGTACAAATACTGCGGCAGGGCCGCCCTTAAGCGCAAAATCACATACCTGTACGTAATTCCTGTGATCAGGTCTGGGGCATGCGTGATCCCCACTTAGCGATGGCCACCAGCCCCCTGCGATAGTTCACAGGAGAGGCAGAACGGTGGTCTGCCTATGTAAACAAGGCAGACATCTGTTCTGTGAGAGAGGAAAATGGAGATCTTGTGTTTCTACTAGCTCTGTTTTCCCCCAGTCACAGCATTCCCCCCAAAGTTATAAAGCACACTTAACCCTTTGATCGCCTTTGATGTTAATCCCTTCCCTGCCAGTGTCAATCATACAGTGACAGTGCATTTTATTTAGCAATGATCACTGTATTGGTGTCACTGGTCCCCAAAAAGTGTCAGATTTGTCACAGTCCCACTAAAAACCACTGATCGTTACTAATAAAAACAATAAAAAAATAAAAAAGTCCATAAATCTATCCCATAGTTTGTAGACGCTATAACTTTTGTGTAAATCAATCAATATACGTGGGATTTTTTTTACCAAAAATATGTAGCAGAATACATGTTGGCCTAAATTGATAAAGAAATGTGATTTTGTAAATTTTTTTATAGGATGTGTTTTATAGCAGAAAGTAATTTTATTTTATTTTTTCAAAATTGACGGTTTTTATTTGTTTATAGCACAAAATATAAAAAACGCAGAGGTAATCAAACACCACAAAAAGAAAGCTCTATTTGTGGGGAAAAAAGGACACCAATACTATTTGGGTACAGTGTCGCACAACTGCGCAATCAAATCAGTTAAATTAAAGCAGTGCCATATCGCGAAAAATGGCCTGGTCAGGAAGGGGTAAAACCTTCTAGAGCTGAAGTGGTTATTTAGCAGGCTTGCACATTTTAAGAAATGTTTCTTCTAATACTCCTTCTACCACTAATATACTCATTATATTCAGGGCCGCTGATAAGGTAGTACAGCCAGTCCTCCTGTACTGGGCGGAGGGCCGGCTACACTGTCTTATTGCTGATACTAATCCTCTTCTACCTCCCCCTGCAGAGCTGCCAGCTTCTTCTCCTCTTTCTCCCTCCAGCTGCAGGGGGATTGGTCCTGGCACATGTGTCCATTCCATCTGCTGTCCAGAGCCCCCCCATGTACCCCTTTCCCCCACAGCGCTGCCAGCTTCCCTCCTCTCCTGCCGGAAGCTGCTATGGACACACAGAGAGATATTTCAGAATGGAGAGTGGGGGAAGGGGCTGATAAGTGTAATTTATTGGCCCCTGTCTTTTCCTGAATGAACACAGTGAGCAATCGGTACCAATCACTCATGTGTCCATTCATCACTGAAGCCCGATCCTGGCCAGCCGTAGGTCCCCTGGACCCCAAACTAGGCACACATATAGCCCCACTCTTCCTCTACAAGTGTTCAACGTTTTTTGTCCGGGAGACCTACGGCCGGGGAGCACAAATTTTTTTAAAGCCGGGCACCCCTTCCATAGACTCCCATGTTAAACGGTAATTTTTCTGGTGATTTTGGGGACCCAGTACCGACTGGCCCTAGGTTCCCTGGACCCCAAACTTATATGTAGCCCAACTCTTCATATACAAGTGTGCAAAGCTTGTTGTCCAGGGAACCTACGGCCGGGGAGCACCGATTTTTCAAACCCGGGCACCCCTTCCATAGACTCCCATGTTAAACGTCAGTCTAGTCACACAGCGCTGGAGATCAGGTAGAGAGATTGGACACAGTGACAGCGAGGCATTGGCACAGTGAGGCATGGGCACAGTGAGGCATGGGCACAGTAAGGCACAGTGAGGCATGGACACAGTGAGGCATGCACATGGACACAGTGAGGAAAAGGGAGGCACAGTGAGGCATGCAGATGGACACCCTAGGTTTATACTCGAGTCAATAAGTTTTCCCATTTTTTTGTGGTAAAATTAGGTGCCTCGGCTTATATTTGGGTCGGCTTATACTCGAATATATACGGTACATGCTTGGGAAATGCCTTTAAGGCAGAACTAAACTCTTTCAATCACCATTTACTATTTGCAATCCTTATGCTGCTAGCATTGATAAAACAAATATGGGAAGGTATTTACTTGTGTTAAACTTTCCTTTTTTAATTTCTTCAGTTTGTTTCTGGCCTAGGCCAAAATGATGTCTTACATCCCAAGTGTCTTCATTGGCATTTTTCTTTTCAGTCATCTTGAATAGACAGAAAACAGAAAGGACTAACAGGAGCAGTGTGAGCCTTTTTTAACATATCTGCTGCCGGCAACACTATTGAAGTCTGCGACCTCTGCCTGCAGTGTATCAACCATGGTAAAAATATTAGACATTTGGGTAGCACATGACTACGCACCAAAGAGCTTGGAGCTCAATGTGGTCAGCAGCAAAAGGCACACAACCCCTCCTCCTCAAGGGCACACAACCCCTCCTCCTCAAGGGCACATAGCAGCCCCTCTTTTTAAAGTGCTGTTATTGCACCCTTTTCTTCCTACTCCGCTTCCTCAAGGGTTCTTAGCAGCCACTTTCTTTTAGAGTTCTGCTAATGACCCCCTTTTCTCTTCCTCTATAAGGGCAAATATAAGCAATGTTTTTTTTTTAAAACATGCTAATGCACCCCTTTCCTTCTCTTCCTCCTTAAGGGTACATAGTTAAAGGTGCATAGCCGCCATTTTTCTGATGATTGCTAAAGAGCCCTTTTCCTTTTCGCCTCCTTAAAAGGACAAGACAGCCATTTGTTTTTAGAACTTCCAATGTTCTTTTTGTGACCTATGGAATGCCATTGTGGCATCAGGAGGCAGAGGAGGAATAAGAGGAGAAGGAGGTGTAGTGTTGGCATGCTGCAAAAGGGATAAGCAACAGAAATGTTGGGGATGCTAGTGTTGAAGAGGAGGAGGAAATTAATAGGGAGGCTTTAAGGGGGGCATTTCACGATCTAAATTGCAAAGGGAAAATTTGAGGCATCTACTGGATCCCAGTGGGAGTCGGCTTTGAGGTGGTGATACAAACAAACTATTTTCCACATTTACTGATGGTGGCAGGACCCACCACAAAGGAGACATAGGTGCAGGAGGAAAATTTATGGCCATATGAGAAAGGGTAGGCAACAGTAATATAGGGGAAAATCCTGTGGCCAGGGAGGAGGGCAAGCAGAAGTAAAAATTATGTGTACAAGTCTATAGTCATAGGGCGCCCTCCCTGCCCCAGCTTAGGGTCTTTTTTGTGTAGGTTTACTTTTCACTGTATTTTATTTTATTTTCCTATGGTCTTTTTTCATGGCTTAACCAACATATACACCTGTTCCTGACACAGGCAAAAAACATGCAGGCCTCCAGTGAGACATACAGGGTTATGCATATGGAGTTCGATTTTTTTTTTCTTTCATTTACAGAATTATTTTTTTCATTTATAATTTTTTTCTTGTAAGGCCACCCTTGCACCAAACATGGGTAGGGATGGTAATTTATACTGGGTACTATTTAAAGAAGGAAGTCCTAGGCCTAAACCCCACCTTGTTCCTATGCAAAAAAAGGCTGCTTACTCTGCCACAACGCAGTGGGAAGAATAAACAGCAGTAATTAGAGGACAAAAAATATATAAATCAGAGGGAAAGCCAGGCAGCAGCATAGAATTATGTTGTCATATGCTACCAGCCCTTCCTTGCATCTTCCCTAAATGATTACAAATAAAGCAGAGAGACACACCCAATAATCCAAGAAAACATACTCCGGGACACTAATGACATATCACTCTTTTACATGTAGTCATAAATTACAAAGGCTGAAAACAATAAAACCACATCCAGACAATGAAGGTATGTCATGTAAAGTGCTCACTTTTTCAAGACACTTCAATATCAGAAAGGCAGTTTGGATGAGGACATTACCTGTCATAGACTGTAGGCTGTGAATGTTATGTTTGTGATTGGTATATACAATTATATTACATTATTTTACATATCTTATTACTTACATATTTACACCATTTATAGACTTTTTATTTAAATGGGGTTTTTTTAATTGTAAGACTGCCCCTGCCCTGGTGAGTCAAATTTAGGCAGGGATGGAGATGCAAACTGTGTACTATCTTTATGAAAATGGAAATGTCTTAGGCCTAAACCTCACCTTGTCGCTAAGCAAAAATAAAATATGGGTTCATTGCAATGTAAGGAACTCTGGCCCCATAGAGGTGATAGAAAAGAAATTCCTTCTGGACAGCCGCACTCTAAATAAAATTGCCTTTATTGTAAGTCCAACACAGCACTACAAGTCACAGCACATTTGGTCAAGCTGATGCGTTTCACACTATACTAGTGTTTAATCCTAGCTATGATTAAACACTAGTATAGTGTGAAATGCATCAGCTTGACCACGTGTGCTGTGACTTGTAGTGCTGTGGTGGATTTACAATGAAGGCAATTTTATTTGGAGTGCGGCTGTCCAGAAGGAATTTCCTTTCTTTTGCCTTGCATATGCATTGCTTGCACCCGGGGTTTCTGTGAGTACTATCATGTCTGAAGATATCCACACCTGAGCGGCTTCTCTCCCCGTTTCCCCATAGAGGTGATGTCTACAAGAAATCCCACCTTGCAGGTAAGAGTAGCGCGATCAATGTCTCTTATGGTAAAAAATTAACGTTTCTACAATACATTGAGAACCAAATTAGATCTTACTAATTAAGGCGTGAAAGGCCAATGGTTTCTGAAACAATATAGAAAGGGAAAAAACATGACCTTTCATAGTTCTATAAGCCAAATACTGGACCTGATGAAGACAGATTTAATCAAGGATAACAGACCTAACTGATGTATGAATGCAATACAATATCAGTAGGGGTGTTCAGTAAATGTAAGCGATGTAATGTGAAGTGCTTTAGTTGCACACAAAAAAGGGGCGGAATACCCCCAAATTATAAAAAAAAAAGTTTCTGTGCAGAAATACCCAGGTAGAATTAGCTATGTGTTACAACTGACTCTTTAAATCCTTTGTTTTGTCACAGCTGCCCCTGTTATGCCAATTGTTGATACATTTGAGAATAGAATGTTAGAGCTGTCTATGTACTGTCACAATTGCCTGTGTCTCGCCAATATCTATATTTGGTCAGAATTTTTTATGTACATTAGTGCACTATGTGAACTGCTTCAACTGGATCTTGCAGCATGCTATTTGCACAGCACGGTGCAGATAGATGTGGGACCAAAAAGGCCAGTGTTGACTGTGTTCATCATTGCTGCACAGTTTCTGTACTGACCATATCTTTGTTAATGAAATTACAGAACAATAGTGGTTACTATCTACAGGTCCTTCTCAAAAAATTAGCATATTGTGATAAAGTTCATTATTTTCTGCAATGTACTGATAAACATTAGACTTTCATATATTTTAGATTCATTACACACAACTGAAGTAGTTCAAGCCTTTTCTTGTTTTAATATTGATGATTTTGGCATACAGCTCATGAAAACCCAAAAATCCTATCTCAAAAAATTAGCATATCATGAAAAGGTTCTCTAAACGAGCTATTAACCTAATCATCTGAATCAACTAATTAACTCTAAACACCTGCAAAAGATTCCTGAGGCTTTTAAAAACTCCCAGCCTGGTTCATTACTCAAAACCGCAATCATGGGTAAGACTGCCGACCTGACTGCTGTCCAGAAGGCCATCATTGACACCCTCAAGCAAGAGGGTAAGACACAGAAAGAAATTTCTGAACGAATAGGCTGTTCCCAGAGTGCTGTATCAAGGCACCTCAGTGGGAAGTCTGTGGGAAGGAAAAAGTGTGGCAGAAAACGCTGCACAACGAGAAGAGGTGACCGGACCCTGAAGAAGATTGTGGAGAAGGACCGATTCCAGACCTTGGAGGACCTGCGGAAGCAGTGGACTGAGTCTGGAGTAGAAACATCCAGAGCCACCGTGAACAGGCGTGTGCAGGAAATGGGCTACAGGTGCCGCATTCCCCAGGTCAAGCCACTTTTGAACCAGAAACAGCGGCAGAAGCGCCTGACCTGGGCTACAGAGAAGCAGCACTGGACTGTTGCTCAGTGGTCCAAAGTACATTCGGAAATCAAGGTGCCAGAGTCTGGAGGAAGACTGGGGAGAGGGAAATGCCAAAATGCCTGAAGTCCAGTGTCAAGTACCCACAGTCAGTGATGGTCTGGGGTGCCATGTCAGCTGCTGGTGTTGGTCCACTGTGTTTTATCAAGGGCAGGGTCAATGCAGCTAGCTATCAGGAGATTTTGGAGCACTTCATGCTTCCATCTGCTGAAAAGCTTTATGGAGATGAAGATTTCATTTTTCAGCACGACCTGGCACCTGCTCACAGTGCCAAAACCACTGGTAAATGGTTTACTGACCATGGTATTACTGTGCTCAATTGGCCTGCCAACTCTCCTGACCTGAACCCCATAGAGAATCTGTGGGATATTGGGAAGAGAAAGTTGAGAGACGCAAGACCCAACACTCTGGATGAGCTTAAGGCCGCTATCGAAGCATCCTGGGCCTCCATAACACCTCAGCAGTGCCACAGGCTGGTTGCCTCCATGCCACGCCGCATTGAAGCAGTCATTTCTGCAAAAGGATTCCCGAACAAGTATTGAGTGCATAACTGAACATAATTATTTGAAGGTTGACTTTTTTTGTATTAAAAACACTTTTCTTTTATTGGTCGGATGAAATATGCTAATTTTTTGAGATAGGATTTTTGGGTTTTCATGAGCTGTATGCCAAAATCATCAATATTAAAACAAGAAAAGGCTTGAACTACTTCAGTTGTGTGTAATGAATCTAAAATATATGAAAGTCTAATGTTTATCAGTACATTACAGAAAATAATGAACTTTATCACAATATGCTAATTTTTTGAGAAGGACCTGTATATTCTTTGTTTTCTGTTAATGTTATAAATTATTCTAATTTCATGAAACTCTTGCCTCCAAAGAATACTGAAACATGTACACCTTAAGCAAAAATATAAAAAAGGATTATTATCTGACTAAAGTCTAAAATGTTTACTTCTAATACAGACTATTATTTGTTTACCTATAAAAACTTTAAAAATAGTAAGGTCGTGTGCATGTGAATAAATTAATGTTTGGACAAAAAAGGAGGATTTTTAATGTGGCTATGACTAGACATTTTACTAACCTGTAAGTAATTTTCATATGCATTTTTAAAACACATTGGTAACTTGCAAATAACCTACATTTACATATTTCTTGCTTGCTTTTCTCAATGTTTTATTCAACTTTATTTACATTTTCTAAACCTATTTCAATTAATATTGCCACCTGTTTCTCTTATAATTCCATTAGATAACAGCAAGCCTCTACTTTTCAGCATAGTCCATAGACATGTGCATTTGTTTTTGTCCGAATGCATTTTCGTCCGAATTTCGGGGATTTTCGCTTTCGTTTTATCAGACAATAACGAATGTGCAGAGTCCGAAATCCGAAAGATCCGACATAAACAAATGCTTTATTTTCATTTCGTTGCGACAACTGTTCAATATAGATAGAAGATTCGACATGACGGTGACAATAGCAATCTCTGTCTATCGAATCTGCAGTTGAATGTGCCTAACCTAACTCTATTAGTCCGAGATCATTCGACATTATAGAGACATGAAGATTCGACATAGAGAGAAAAGAGTCAACATAGAGAGAAAAGATTTGACATTGAGAGAAAAGATTCAACATTATAGAGACATGAAGATTCGACGAAGCAGCTAAAAACATATATCGCAACGAGCAGGCATTTATGGTCAAATGCTCAGCCCATAGGCTATAGAAGAATTCTAATGTTGGTTGACTAGTAATAATAATTAATAAGTATAATTATTACTAGTCATACAACATTAGAATTCTACTATAGCTTGTGGGCGGAGCATTCAACCTGAAATGTATGATTGCAGTGTCGTACAGTATATCTGCTTCGTCGAATCTTCTTAGAACATGGGCTCGTACAAAGGGACTCAATAAAGAGAGAACACAACGATAAAAGGTGCAAATAAATTTATTAATAAATAATTCTTTGGCATTTTAAATGGCCACAGTGTATCCAAGGGGTAACCTGATAATTACTATAATTAAATTAAATAAGAAAGCCATCTTGGCTAATAATTAAAATGAGATTAACGGGGTCCATCCAGACATGCTGGACAACTACACCCCACCGGCTGAGGCCAGTAGGGAAACTACTGGTTGAAGCCCCCCCCCCCACCGTGGCCGTCTCGATTAAACTTTGCAAACCCATACAAAAAATGTCCAAACCTATAGGGGATAAATGGATTGAATCCTCCCGGAACAAACCCGGAATGAAACCTTCCAACTCCGAGTGCCGATAAGAGACACCACCTGACGCTCTAAGAAAACTATGGATTGTTCTATTTAGGCACCTCCTTATCCTGTCCACGTAGAAGAGATTACTGGCAGGAGACCATACTAATCTCGGAATCATTTCTGAGAACGCCAGAATGGAAGAAGGAAACATCACCTTAATAGAACCTAAGTCTCTTTTCATTTCGCATAACAGGTCCCAAGTCCTAACTTTACCTAAGTCGTTCGCCCCTGCGTGAATCACTAAAACCTGAGGAAAAGGCCAAATACTGGACAAATAAATCAAATGTTCCCTTAGGCCCCTCCATCTCAAACCCCGTACACCTGACCATAAGACTAAATAAGACTTAGCATCCAGACCTAAAGTGGTGGAGTAGTTCCTGTTTCCGGCATGTTGAGCAGCCCAGAAAACTAAGGAATGACCCACTATCCAGATAACTTTTCTGGAAATATCTGAAAGAGAAAATCATACAATTAGTAGATCAGGGCGGACATAAATTCTATATCTATTACTCTCCCAACTCTTTTTAACATTTCCGCAGAGAAACCCAATGCATCGGCCGTAGTGGCTGCTCCAATCCGAAAGGAATGTGACGAAAAGCAAAAACCTGACAGATTTAAGCGTTTCAAAGAGGAAGCCAGTACGGACGAGAATTGATATCTGGTAAGGGAAGACAGGTCTTGGTGAACAAAGAAGGAATCCCCAGAGGGAGGTCTGACCGCCAAATACCTCGCAACATGCCGTACAGGACAGATCACATGACTCGAGGATCTAGCTAGAGAGAACCATTGGCCCTTACCACCGGGCTGAGACTTAGATCTAGCCAGAAAAATGTGAAGAAAATCATTGTCTATACGAACGTGGTGAAAAAGCAGAAAGGCCAAAGATCTTTTATTGGCCGCTGTAAATTCACCCAGCCTCATAGCACCAAAGAAAGCCAACGCAAAGGATGCACGGAAAAGGAGAAGCTCAAATTTTGAAAAACAGACTTCCTCTATAACCCTTAATAAATCAATCAGCAAAGGGATTGAAATGGGACGCCGGGTATCCAAAGACGGACAGGACCTCCGAAGGCCTTTTAAGACTTGACTGACCTGAAAGAATGAGGTTAAAGCCGGTAAACCTGCAAACTTCAGAAAGAAAGATACTCCTGCTAGAATCCGGCTTATGGAAGCAGGACTTAAATTTGATTGCATCAGAGCGGACAAAAAGGATAAAGAGGTGTATGATGTCACAACTAAAGAATCCAAACCCGAATCATGACAAAAAGAGCACCATCTGTACCAGGAAAGAAGATAATCCGACCAAGTCTTCTCCGAAACCGAGTTCTTGAAATACGGAAGTATCAGCTCCGGATTAAGCCCCAGAGGAAATCTGGGCAAGGAGTTCCATGCAGGTCTGCCTCCGGCGCCAAGTCCTGAAATCTTTCGAGCTGTAGACGAGACAAAGCGTCGGCGATGTTATTCTTTATGCCTGCTATATGTGCAGCTTTTAACCAAATATTATAACGCAAACAATGCAATACTAAAAAACGTAATAGGTTAATCACTGGTTCCGACTTTGAGGACAGGGAATTAACCGCAAAGAAAACACCTTTGTTGTCAGTGTAAACCAAAACTCTACGATTCTCAAAGGTCTCTTTCCAAATTACCACGGAAACCACAACAGGAAATAATTCCAAAAGCACAAGGTTATGGAGAATATCCTGGTGAAGCCACTCCTGATGCCACCGCTCTGCGCACCAGTGGCCATCGAGAAATGCCCCAAAACCAACAGATCCAGCTGCATCTGTGAAGAAATTCAACTGAACACTAGAGACAAACTCCTTTTGCCAAATGGTCGTACCATTGAAATTACACAAGAAGGCATCCCAAGCCTTCAGATCTTCTTTAATGGTTTTAGAGATGTAAACGTGGGAGTACGGGTTCTTAAGACCTTTGGTAGATAAAGAAAACCTGCGAGAAAATACCCTGGCCATCGGAATTACCCTGGCTGCGAAGGCAAATAGCCCCAACAGTGACTGAGCCTCTTTGAGAAAAACTTTACGTTTAGATAGAAAGACAGAGATCATAGATCTCATCCTTTCTAACTTTTGAAGAGGAAGCCTGAATTCCATAGCAGAGGAATCAATGACAATCCCCAGAAACTCAAGAGACACAGTTGGAAGAACTGTCTTCTCTACAGCCAGAGGAACCCCGAAATCATCACAAATGGAGAAGAATGTTTGCAGGTAATTTAAACATGAAGGAGAACCCGGAGGGCCAACAAATAAAAAATCGTCTAAATAATGTAAAAAACCGCCTTCAGGACACCTCTGAGTCAATACCCAGTGCAAAAAGGTAGAAAATGATTCAAAATAAAAACACGATAAGGAGAAACCCATCGGCATACATTTGTCAAAGAAAAATTGATCTTGAAAATGAAAACCTAAAGAGTTAAAACCTTGAGGATGAACCGGGAGCAATCGAAAAGCAGACTTGATGTCTGCTTTTGATAATAAAGCACCCCGGCCGTGTTGTTGCAAAATAACCAAAGCATTATCGAAAGAAGAGTAGCAGACTGGAGCCTCCACATCCGACACTTCATTGTTCAAAGAAAAATTTACAGGATAAGAGAGGTGATGAATTAAATGATAACAACCCGCCTCTCTCTTGGGGACTATTCCCAAAGGAGAAAGCCTGAAGTTGGAAAATGGAGGGGATGAGAAAGGGCCCGCTACTCTACCTTCCACCAATTCCTTGGAAATTTTTTCCTGCACCACTGCATAATTCAAGGCAACTGATTTCAAATTGTTGACCATAGAACAGCCAGGACCTTTGAAAGTGGGTACCAAAAAACCCTCCCAAAAGCCTTCAATGAGCAGTGTTGCCATCTTGCGATCGGGGTATCGCTCTAACCACTGGAGCATGTTTGGTAAGCTCACTGGTGTCCGAGCTTTTTGGCCCAGCATCCCTGGCATGTGATTGAAAAGAGGTTGCAGAAGACTTGCAAAACATCTGTTGGCTGCATGGCTACCAGAACAATTAGAACATTCGTGCCGATAACGGCAATTAGTAAGGAATTTACACTGCCCTTCATTAAAGGCGAAACAAAAACCTTTGCGAAAAGGGGACTGTTGATTGGACGCTAACCTAGGAGCAAACTGAGGCTTTGGAGGTAGCATTAAATTCAACCACAATCCGACGTCCTTAGACCCCCAGTTTAGAGAGGGATGAACCACCAATTTCTGGCGAAAATTTTCATCATAAGAATACCAAGCCGAACCGCCAAAGTGGCGGAAGGCTTCAGCAATAATATCCACATGTTGAAATAAACCCGAGCACTTGCCTGGAAAGCGTTCCCCCAAAACCGCAGCAAAAATACAAAAGGCCTGAAGCCAGTTTTGGAAAGTTTTGGGAATCGCTCTTCTTCTATCCTCCTCAGATCTATCACCTGACAGCTTATCACTTTTAGCCAGAAATTCTTTTGAAGCTGGCAACAATGATAATAGGTCAATGAAGTCACCTCTCCAAATTTTTTCTTTCACTGACTTTGACAAGTGAAAGCCCAGAGGTGATAATATACACGGTAGGGGTTCTTTAAATGAGGATTCACCAACCAAAGTAGCAGAAGGTCTTAGAGGCAAGGCAGGGTTAACAAACTGTCAAGGGTTAAAGCTCCTAATATTCAACAATAAGGTAGCATCATTATTCATAGATTGCTGAGCATTCAAACCCTGCCATACAGAACCAGCGTCCGCATCACCTTCATCCATAGCACCATATAAATGTGCACCTTCATATAAATCTTTAGAATCAGTCATATAACTGCAGCCTGCACCAGATACCTGTGCCCTCTTATTCTCATTAACCTTCATACTAGGATGAAAATTTTCGTTTTCACTGGGGACTTTGCCCATTAATGTACCAACCTCCTCCAATGATTCAGCACCAGAGACCTGTGCTCCCTGACCCAACAAAGCACCATATGAATGTGCCCCTTTCATCTTAAACATGTTAGATAGTGAGATAAAAAGCGCTGACATGTCAGCCATAGATACAGAACACTTCTCACCATCTTCTGGATGTTCACAGTTTGTGACCACTTGAGGCAGCGGAGTAGCGTCTTTTTTCCTCACAGACTGCAGGCTCCCGCCGGCTCTCTCCCTGTCAGGTACCTGAGGAGAAGCAGAAATCTTCCGTTTTTTGGCTCTGCCTGGCTGCTTGCGCGGACCGCTCTTCCCTAATACTGACTCTGGGGATGCGATAGCCGCCTCCACTGGCAGAGCTGAACCGTGACCTTCATCCAGGCAACGAAGCAGCCACTCCTCACCGCCCTTTCCCTCTGCCTTCTCTAACAAGCGGCGTAAGAGGGACTCGCGATCCTGAGAACTGCGCTGCATGCTGCTGCCGTTGAGGTCCGGTTCAAACGGTCTGAGGCGCCCCGCTCACTGGTCCCTTATATAACCTCTCTCCGCGCGGGCTTTTCGCTTCCTGTAGCCGACCAATCCTCTTCTGATACAGGTAACCAATCCCATGGCTGTTGCTGCCCAGGGAAACTGCTAATATATCATACCTAGAAAATAAAGCACAGTATCTGCGGTCCCCTTTGAACTCCCCCATGTTGGTCCAGCATATTGCTAGGACCTTTCATTCGACAGACACCATAAGCCTTCAATGACAGATTTGACCTTAATTAATTCTGATTTTTGGACGAATGCATTTTTTAACGAAACAAAATAAATAAAAACAAATTTCGGAAGTAACTAAATAATAAAACGAAATTCCGAAACAAAATTTATCAGTGTGCACATATCTAATAGTCCACTGTTCTGCACACAATATACCTTAACAGATGCCTTCTTTTGTAAAGTGTTTAGTGACCAATACATATACCTATTTCCTAATGTTCTCGACCCCGTGTTGCCTTATCAGCCAGATGCCCATTCTTTGTACAATGACCTTTTTTCTGTGGGACATAAGATTTTATCAGCTGTGACTAAAGCTTGTAAAATGTGTGTGTATATATATATATATATATATATATATATATATATATATGTATATATATATATATGTAAATATATATATATATATATATATATATATATATATATATATATATATATATATACCATATACTGGTTAGTCTTGAAGCTAGAAATGTCATCTAAAAAGCATGTTAACCGCTATAAAGATATTTTAATGGGTAGAGTCTCATGACCAATAATTTGTTAAAATAAAGGAATAAAGACAGCCAAAGCATTCTCATTCTGAATTGGAAATATAAACTTATGACATATAATTTAAATTTAAATGGCCTTACCTGTTCTGTGAATATACAAAGGATGCCATTGGGGATTTTTCCATTTGAAAATTTTTATTTCCTGGCTTTTATGTTAATCATAAAAGTTCCAATACTTTTATGAATATTTGATCTGGTACAAGTACACAGATCAAAGGTTTTGACTTTGATAATAAGTATCTGTTGTAAATTGCTATAAAATATATTACTGTAGTATTATAAGGTTATTATTGTGAAATGTGTTTGTGATATTCTGCAAAATTATATCAAAATTATATCAAAGTATGGTCATAAATGGAACAGTTACCACTGTGTGGTATCAGTGGTGGTGAATTAAAACACTATAGTATACTGTACATCAACAGGGGTCCATGTTTCAGCTTTCGCCCAGGATCTATAACAGTTATAATTTCTCACAATTGATTTCCCTCAAAACGAGTAGTAGTATTAAACACCAACCCAAAATTTGTGATGCTGCCAATTCTTCTTATAAGCTCCCACAATTAGATCTACCAGATGGCAGTTAATACCATTAACTTCTAACATACAAACAATTGTAAGAATTGTATTTTATTTTTTTATAAAATAAAAGTGATATGTGGTTGAAGATGCTAGCAGAAGACAGATTTTGGACTTCTAATGGTTAGAAAGCTGCAAATGTTCTGCTAATTTGCCTTTAGCACAGAATGGATGCTTTAAGAAGAGACCTTGAAAACTGTACCACACCTCAAACACTAGTCTGGAACCGATGGGATATTTTACACCAGCAGTACTCTAGGAGGTGGTGTGGAAATGCAAGCAGCTTATGTACAATTTTCCTGGTTCTAAGCACAGAAGCATTCTAATTTACCATCTAAAAAAAATATTTTATTCAATTTTAGCCTAGTACTTGACCCCCTACATTTCATTTGGTGCCGGTTCTGCTTCTGTACAGCATAAGAAAATCGTTTTTACAGAGCAGTGGTATCTCACAGTGCACAGGAGCTGGTGGACCATGTTTATTCTTCCTGTCCCCCTAAGCCAACTCTCTTATAATACTCACACCAACCTAGTTAAGTGGCTATGCTTTGTATTATATTAACAAGATCAGATTTTATAGCCCCACAAGGCCTGCCAATGGAGAGCCTGAAACCAACCATTGCCCTCTCTGCATTAATATACTTAGATGCAATAACTAGGACAGTAAAGCCTGCCAACAGTTCAATGCTAGGTGCACAGACCCAGAGAAGGTGCATAGCACACTCTTCTACTCATTTTAAATGCACACACTGTACAAGGATAGCAAAAATAAGGATGTAGGCAGTTTAGGACATTTAATATACATAGGAATGAATGACTGACAATATGATGTCAAATTTGATTTGTCTGGCCTCTCGTGGCAGGCCTGTTATCCTATGCCACAGACTGTGTTATCCATATAGAAATTCAGTCCTGGTAGCAGGGAAAAGCTGAAGGAGTAAAAAACTTGTCTTGTGCCATGAGATGGCACCTCCTGATCCAGTGATTTGATGGTAGGAATCGTTATTTAAAGTTGGTTCCAATATTTATTTATTTTTTTATTATAGCTTTTGGCTTCTGTTCTATAATAATATTTTGGTGAAACTGAGCAAATGTTTGAAAATGCCCTTTTAGCAATTTGCACTACTGCTAATCTGGGCAATTTGGGTTTATTTTTATTTACTTTAGTTATTTAAATAATGCCTCTAATTTACACCTCATTTGACATTCATGTAAGTCCCTGCCTCCCAAGGAGTTTACGATCTGTAGTCTGTATTTCACATGCATACATACAGCACACACATGCTAGGGTCAATTTGGAAAGAGACAAGTAACCTACCAGCGTATCTTTGAAGTGTGGAAAGGAACCCACACTAGCAGAGGGAGAGCATGTAAACCCCATGCAGATAACGTCCTGAGTGAGATTTAAACCGGGTACCCCAGTGCTGCAAGCTAGCCACTAGGCCACAGGTGATTCCAATCAATCACTTTTCTCTGTTAGGGACTACTGGGTACAAAAAAAAAAGAAAGATAATTATTCCATCATTATTTTGAGACAAGAACAGTAAGAAAGTAACTACTGTATTAGTTTATGTTGGCCTCGGAGTAAACATTATCACAGTGGAACCATCATTTTTACACTATTGTCTTTGAGCATACGCACACACATATATAGATATAAAGATTTACAGTATATATATATATATATATATATATATATATATATATACACAGAGAGAGAGAGAGAGAGAGTTAGCGTGTGTGCGTGTTACACCTATTCCATTATCTATTCTAATAGTAAAAAAAGTGGCACATATAGTGAACTATACCATTTTACAGTATACTGTTATCGTCCTTCTAAATAATATTGATTACATTGTTTTTCTCCTGTGTTATTATGTTTAATTTTATAGAAGATGATCATGTGACTTAACTACTCAGTGTTCATTTATATATAGTCTATAGTTTATAAAAACGCCATATGCCATAAAACATTATTTAGTTTATATAAAACCAAAATATTTATATGAACGTTATAAATAAAAATACAATCGTGCCCAGAGCATTTATTAATACATAATTAAATTACCAAGCGGAAATGTATGGCACAAGATATCATGTACTTGAAAAGCTACACCAGCATGTTCAAGTGTAAACAAACCAGATATTTGACTAAATATTCCTTTCTATATATAGACCAAAAAGTATAATGCCCTGTACACACGATCGGATTTCCGATGGAATAAAATCCGATGGAAAATCCGATGAAGCTGACTTCCATCAGTCTTGCCTACACACCATCAGTCAAAAATCCGACCATCCCAAACGCCGTGACGTAAAACACTCCGAAGAGCCGGGAAAAATTAAGTTCAATGCTTCTGAGCATGCGTCGACTTGATTCTGAGCATGCGTGGGTTTTTTCTCCGATGGAGTTCCCCTCAGACAATCGGAATTTGCTATCGTTTTTTTTTTCCATCAGTAAAATTTAAAACATGTTCTATTTTTTATACCGATGGAAAAAAGACCGATGGGGCCCACACACGTTCGGTTTGTCCGATGAAAAAAGTCCATCTGTCTTTTTTCATCAGAAAAACTGATCGTGTGTATGCGGCATAAGAGTTGGGGCTCATAGATTATGTACTGTTTCCTGGGACCACACTTTTTAGCCTGGCATTATTTTGAAACCTTCAAAAGTAAGTTCCTCAACAGTTTAGATTCTGTTGAATGTCTTGGAAAGCTAAAATTTCTTGCAGCATCACAAATGTTGTCCTGGCCCACAGGTTTAACAGCACTTTGTTTTTTTTGAGATTAGGTAATATATGAAAAAAGGCCTTAAAAGCGAAGTATGAGATTTTTGTTTTTAAATCATACTTACCTATGTGGATGGAACATTGGACCGATGCTGCATCTTTTCCCCCAAGGGCTCTAAGGCTGAGAACCGAGCGATCAAACACTGTGGTTCTCAGACCTCCCTGAACAGAAAACCAGGGATTGTCATTCAACGGCTCTCTGCTCTGCCCCGCCATGCTTACTGGAGAGCTGGGCTGTGGAAAGGACAGGAGAGGCTGGCTTAGGCTCTCAGCGGCTTGGCAAGAGGCTGAGCCGAGTGCCGGTCCAGGCATGTGGGTGAATCCCGACCATATGGTCGTGATCTTTTCCGAGCCTGGACTGTCTTTGTGACGTCAGCCGAAAGCGGGCTTCAGCCCGCTGTCTGCTGAAAATGGGTCACAGGAGTGCAGAACGATCTTTGGCTATACCTCTCCTTTAACCTCCCTGGCGGTATGATTATGGCAGATTTTTGAATCTCGAAGCAATACATTGTTTTGCATAGAAATTTGGCGTTTTATATTGTAGGCCTGTAATTCTTAGTAATAAGTCACTTAAATCTGTCCAAACAAGAGTCTAGTAGACATCCCGGGTATGATAAAGTTTGAAACACAAAATCATACATTATAATATAATAAATAACTATAAATAATTATAAAAAATAATAATATAATAATATAATAATAATAAAATGAATTTCCTCACGATTCACTATCGCTCAATTAGGGACAAAAGGGGGGTGAAATGATTTGATAAAGTAATGTAATCTGTAAGATTACAGTGTACTGTATGTGTTCTGTATTTTGTACTTTTTGAATTTGCCAGTGAGCTCTGCCCCCATGCGTCATGACGCTCACAGGGAACAGAGCCCGGAACACAGAGCAGAGCATCGAGCGTATGCTCTGGCGGAGGACACAGCAGAGGGACATCGCAGGATCCTGGAGAAAAGGTAGGTATTCTGTACCAGGATTCTGCAATGCAATCCCAAGTGTGGCTTGGGGTTACCGCTAATGGTACTGAAATGTAACCCCAAGCCACACTCTGGAATACCGCCAGGAGGGTTAAACAGGTTTAAACCCTTACATTTACCCAGTGAAGTAACTAGCCTCAGGTGATACACAAAGAAGTAACAAATCCTCCTGCATAATTTGTACCTGTTTATCTGCAGCCCTTTCTTCTCTACAGCCATTCAAAGTGTGGAAACTTTTAGAAAACAGGGGGCAGGGAGCTGAAGTTGCACACTTCCAGGCTATTGGAGGGAAGAATTACCCCCCCTTCACACAGCACACAAAAACAGAGTTAAGGCTGTTAATTACAGGCTGTGTGCTGGATTTCCTTCCCTGTCACCGCTTTAGCTTTTCGTGTTAGGAAAAATGTGATTCAGCCTGATAACAGAGGAATGCAGAAGCAGAGAGAAACGACAATTAGTGCCCTGAATTGAGACAAGTACACACTGTAGAGGGATATGTTTTGTTCATCAGCCACTTTATAATAATATTATCAAACACTGTGTTAGCCAGTATTTATCATTTTTCTGTTCAATTTATAATGCTACTATAATGTCTGTGTAATAAAAAATAAAATGCTGTATATTTTTATATTTTATATTTATATATATATATATATACAAATACATATATATATTTCACCTTTATGGATTACATTGTCATCAACCATCTAGAAAGGGATACATGACAATGCAAATATTGCAAATGTTATTGTAAATTTTCCACAAATATGCATTATTAAAAACAAAAGTAATTGGAAGCAAAACTTTGCCTAACTTATTATATATATCCCTCCACTGCACTTGAAAAAAAAACTCCCACCATGCACCTATGTAAGTCCAATCCCTGTTTTTTTATAGGCTCATGCAATTTTATAACATTTTATATAATATAAAAGTAAAGAATTTTATGGGCATCTATTTTTGTGAAAGATATGTTTGTACATAACTGTAGATTGCTATTCAGATAGTACTGGGGCTGTGGTATTAACTAAGATTTGCGGGATAACATTGGCTCATGGTTTCTGAATGTGCAATTTGATTATAATGAAATGTCCTTTCTCATATAATTTTGTAAGAAAAATCACTACACTCCTTCCACTGTCTTTTGTGTAGTCTTTAGATTGATACATATAGCCTAATTTAATAAAATGGTAAACAAAAACTACATTTGTGTTTCTAACAGCAACCTATTCCGAGTCTTCCACTCTAATGCCACGTACACACGATCGGAATTTCCGACAACAAATGAGCTTTTGGTCTGATATTCCGACCGTGTGTAGGCTCCAACGGACATTTGCTGTCGGAATTTCCGACAACAAATGATTGAGAGCTCGTTCTCAATTTTTTCGACAACAAAAGTTCTTGTCGGAAATTCCGAACGTGTGTATCCAGTTCCGACGCACAAAAATCCTACGCATGATCGGATTCAATTTGACGCATGCTTGGAACCATTGAACTTCATTTTTCTCAGCTTGTTGTAGTGTTGTACGTCACCGCGTTCTTGGTGATCGAGATTTCCAAGCAACATTTGTGTGACCGTGTGTATGCAAGACAAGTTTGAGCGAAAATCCGTCGGAAAAAAATCCACGTTTTTTGTTGTCAGAAATTCCGATCGTGTGTACGCGGCATAACAGTTGGTATCTAAACATCCTAATCTAATTACTGAACATGAGCAACACAAAATAATCTTATTTGGTACAAGCAAATAATATGACGTATTATTTGCAGCTTTTTAATAGCATGTTCACACCAGTGCATCATGGTAAAGCCCAGCAAAACATAAGCATTGCTGCAATATGTGATAATCCACTATATACTGTATGTGTTGGTGTGCAGAAGCACCATTCATTAATGCACTGTGCTGTAACACATGACAGAACATGGAAACACATGGCGTGTTTTGTGTTGTGGTGTGGTACACTATGGTGCACTGCTAAAAAAATACAAAGAGGCCTAGTTTTTTGTGTGCTGAGGTGTGTTGATCCCCATTTTGAAAAGACTGTCTAATGAGGTGTGCCATAATGGGAAAGATTTACTAAAGCTGGTGCACTCAGAATTAGGTGCAGCTGGGCATGGTAGCCAATCAGCTTCTAACTTGAGTTTGTTCAATTAAGCTTTGACAATAAAACCTGGAAGCTGATTGGTTTCTAGCCAGAGCTGCACCAGATTTTGCACGTTCCAGTTTTAGCAAATAACCCCCCATGTGTCTCAACACACAAAATTGTGTGCATTGTGACGCATTGTGATCTACAATAAACCTGTCACAAAAAACAAAGAGTATGCTATTGTTGGCCTACATCTAAAAATGGTAGTTGCCTAGCTGTTATACTGGCTTACTCGATCCAACAGTTGTTCTTTAAGGTGAGACTGGAGGCCAAAGGCTGATTCATAGCAACCAAAGCAAAGGTATACCTGGAGAATACCTGGGAATATTGCCCCTACATCTATATTTATATGTATTTGTATCTAATCTAATTTAGCAAGCAAGATCAGAACAAGTTCTAGTACAAATGAGGCTGCATCTCATTCAGCAAAAGATTTGCTGTAGTTATGGTGCAGATTTGTGACTGCTGCTTGTGCAATCCCGGTCAGCCAACAGCAATAGCTTTACAAATGCGCCAGATTTATCAACCTACTTGTGGTATTTTTTCACCTCATGGTCAAAGTGGTCAAGGGCTGGTTTTAGTTTTACAGTAGTACTGCATATGTCTGAGCAGCAATGAGTCAAGCAGCAATATTATAGTAAATTCTTCTTATAGTCCTTCTTATAGTCCTTCTCACTACTCTTGATTTGCACTGCTTTGATGTGTTGATCCCTTTTAAACAAATGTCTGATGTAATGGTTTAAATTAATAATAAAAGACATTAAACACTTGATTATGTATAATAGTATGTTAATGGTTCTGATTATTTTATCAAATGGGTATGCTAGTTTTGCAAATATTGTGACAAAAAACTAAATAGATGGGAACATTTCTGTATAGGGTATTGCTGTGCCACACCGTTATTATTGCACTTCGTAAACACATAATCAAACTAATCTTTTAAGTGTTTTTAAATTAATATTAAAAAGGTAGTATGATAAAAAAACAAAGTAATAGCAATAAAAAAAAGAATGATATGAGAAGAAGTGAGATTTGTCAAAATGGATGTACAATAAAATGCAATAAAACCATTTGTCTGGTAAAATACAGCTAATATTATTCCACAAAAGGCAGGTCTCAAATCATTCTCCACAGGAATGTATACACAGCTGTGTTGAATCTGAGTCCTTGTGTTAGGCATTTGGCAACTTTGTTGTTAAGGATCTAGCTATTACTAGGGCCGCCGACTTTGGAGAACAACCAGCCACACTGGGGTTCCCAGCCTGAAAATATGTCAAATTGCATGTCAGAGACGGGTGCATAATTTCTTTGTTCCAATACTGAAGTCCACAGAATACACGGAGGCTGATTTTCTAAAGGCATTGAGAATTTCCACATTGTGTCAAGATTTACTTCAATTATACAATGATGTGAAAAGTAAATTCCTGTTTACCTATTTTAACTGCACACAATTGGATAATTGAAATTCAGTTCTCCTGAGTTTATTGTGTGAAGATTCTCAACTCCTATAGTACATCAGCTCAGTGAAGTAGGGCTTATCTTAGTTTGAAGGGTATCCTCAATAACTAGGGTGATGGCTTTTGGGGCTAAATGAAGGCCAAACATTAGAGGTCAAAGAGAATGACATCACATATTTTGGAGGAATAATATGGATCATTATTTATGAGGTAGAACCTAGGGCAGTGTGGCTCTAAATAGAAATAATCAGTGAAGATATCAAAATAAAAAAAATTGCGCAGTTATTGACACGAGTTACAGTAAGTATCTCCACAATCAGGGTAAGGGGGCAAGTAAAACTACTGGATGCTTCAGTGGTAAAGATTGTATCGGTTTTGAAGCATGGTGCTTTGAACAAAACAAATGTCATACATATATATATGACATTATTATCGATCTGTAAATCTATACTATAAAATATGCAAGAGGCTTTCAGCTTTGTGGTTCCTATTATTCAAATATTACCTGTCATATGGGAGAAGAAATTGCAATTGAAGCTGCACTGAGCACAGACTATAACTATAAATTAGCCCATCAATAAATGTTTAGATGTTACTGATTAAAATAGGAGCATGTTTCATTTGCTGCTCCTTTGTGCAGAATGTTGTCCTTACTTGATACAATTAAAGACAATGAACTTCACAAACAGTACAGTGTTATTCATCCCCACATTACTAGGCAATTATTAAACAACACTATATTTCAGATCTCTTTGATGCAGGAAATAATCTCAATTTCCTGGTAGGATGAATAATACATTTTGTCTTTGAGCAAAGCCTTGACATCTTTCTTAGTAGAGCAAAGGCTTCTGGGAATCTGAAACTTCTCAATATAATGGTTTACTTAGCCATTCCAAGTGGTTTGTTTCTACTGATTTAGTGTCTAATGCGTAAAAACAAATAAGGGTAATAGCTAAACAAAAATTAAACAAGAACAGATAAAGAATAAAACATCTCCAGTATTTGCTTGCTTGACCTCTCAATCACTACGCACACACAGGTTTGCCATTTCTATTTTAAATAATTAAATAACTAACATCTGCATCTAAACTAAAATTAATCCTCTCCTTATTTGAAAAAAAAAAATTGTTAAGCCTAGATTATTGCTACAGGAAAAAATAAATACAAATGATGAAAATGCCAGAGGACCAAATACTATATTCCAACACCCTCATCCTACTCATTCTATATGTATATACAAAAAGGTGCTTAAGCAAATGATCAATTTGCCCTGAACAAGTTTAAATGATCAGGCAAAAGATAGTGAATATTCAAACAAACACTAAGAGAAAAAAAGACTTCTTTTAATTTGTAAGCTTTACTTTGATTTACAGCTATATACTTTTTTTCGTATTGGTCAACCTAATTTACATGGTCAGCACCCTGAAAAAAAAAAATATCAAGAATACACAAACAACACAAAAACAAAATAGATAATTCCAATCGTGCAAATTTTGCTTGTCTGTATAAAGCACTTCTTGACACAGTCATGTCCATAAATCCAAAAATATACATTACTGAGACTGAAGCCATTCGTTTCTTAAGGCTATACAAACACTAAAGAAAGCATTGCAAGAACACGTAATCTGGATTTTTGATTCTTCTCTTTGTGACTCCTCACATTGACTGCGTAGTCCAATTATTTGTCTCAGAATAACAACAAAAAAAGTCAATGATCCCAACAATAAATTCCGATATTGACTTTACAATCACAGGTACAAATTGCTTGGGTCGATAATTTCATTTATCCTAAAGATCACTGTCGTCTAAAACTAATTAGAGGCGCAGTTTCCCAAGGAAATGTCAATATCATAGTGTATATTTTACCTAGAAGATAATTCATTCTTCTACAGAGACAATCAGAGAGGGATGTTGGAGATAATATCTTGTTCCACCACATTAATGGCTACGTGGAGCTACGTGGACAGTCAAATCCTTGCTGTTCTCTCTTGCATTCCTTATAATGGAAAAACTAAAAAGCCAGAGAAGGTTGAATATTTCCATCCTCCCATGAGGTTGCCCCTGTCCAGTCTTAGGTGCACCTTATCAGCTCTTTCCATATGCAGCAAGACCCCATTACTGGCTGCTTCTCTGGTAACATCCTGATCTCCAGCAAAGGCAGAAATCACTGGGTAGTTGTTTTGCATTAGACTTACCTGCATAAAAGAGAAAAACATCATCATTTAGAAATATGGCATGTGGTTTTTAAAGACAGGCCCACTCTATAAATCTGCCTAATAGCCTATTTCATTTAATCACCCATTTGACTGCAAGATTATTAAAGGGCATTTTCAATATCTATTATGTATAGTCCACCCACAACCCTTCATGTGCTTCTAAGCCATGTATTTAGTACCCATTCTAACTATTCTATTATGAGATTGTATTATTTGTTATTTTTATACATTATTTGGTCCATTTAATTGATAACAAGCAATTAGCAGAGTGCAGTAGCCCATGAGAGGTAGTTAACAGTCGCCTTTCATTATCCTGACTGTTTTCAACTGAAGGTAGGTGCAATCTGATTGGTTCCTGTGGGGTACTGCGTTTTGCACATTACCATTTCTTTTTCTGTTGTCTTAAATAATAAATAATACATAAGCCTGTATATAATTTAAGCATTCCACACAGGATTCATTTATACTTTAGTAAAAAAATAAATCAAGCTTTTCTTGAAAAGCAAACAGAAAAATATAAAGTGAAGTAACTCAAAGCACATGCTTATGATCTTTCATTCTTAGAATTCCTCTAAACTGTTAAAAGGTGAGATCTAACTAATTGCTATGGGTTATTGCACCTTTCCCAGCATCTATGTTTAGTCATTCTTCCTTATTAAGCAATACATATCTCTAAAAATAATGTAATACTTAATAGCATGTAGTCTTGTATGTTACCAACCTGGATCGTCTGTCTGTTGTAAACTTTGACCACGTGAAAACTGAAACTGTAGATTCCTTTCCTGGGTGCTACAAATGCACTGGAGGCAAGATCAAAATGGTTTCCAATATTTACTAACACCTAGAAAAAGGTTAAGCCACACTTGATCAATCACGATAATAGAGCATGGTGTGCATCAGTAACATTGTGAAACCTTGTAACATCCTCATAAATCTGCTGTGCTTTATGACAGCTATTCCTATAACATTTGGTAGAGCTTATAAGCCTTTACCGTAAGTCAACCAATCCTATCATACAGAATTTAAAATAAGGTGCAAAGACAAGGTAAAATGTCTTCCTTGTCATATATAATATTAATGTGCTTCTAGGGTGACTGCTAAAATAACAGTGCGAAACTAGGGCATTATAAGTAATACTGTCAAGGCAAAGAATACCATCCACTTTTATATCCCATCAATATGCACATAAAATTCTCTGCGTGATAACTCTACAGAGACAAGTTTACAACAATGCAGCAGGTCCATTCTCCCCATATCTGTAGGCTTTGAAGATTTCATTGGCTATTTTACAAGGTGACATTTCTACAGTCATTCTCCCCAACTCACATAATGAGACCTACAACAGGTGTATTCATTGCTATATTTAAATACTTATTCTAGAGTGTGGATGGATGGCATTACAGTAAAAGGCAATTAACATAAACAGGAAGGTAGGTCATCATAACTTTACTACCCTTTATGACTTGATGAAAAACCAATTTGCATATACTGATCAGATTAAGAAGAGTCGGTGCTGAAGGCTCTTCTGCTTGGAAGAAACTAATAGTCACCCTATCCTTTCTATAGGTATTACTATAGCAAATACACACTTGCTACAGGTATCCTTTCAATCTACAACATATTTGCAAATATTTTAATGTATAATAATTCAAATACATCAGTTTACTGGGTATGGATGTCATTTTTTGAATGTAGCTAAAAATACTTTCAGCGTTCCAAAAATAGATGCTTAGTGAATTAAACAAATACCAGTATAAAAAACAACCCAGGGTGTATCCTAATAGTTATTGTTATTTTAAAATACAGATTCCAGAGCCTCTGTGTAGGATATCTCAATAATAGATAATTGACTTGCTTATATCCCTTTGTCAGTATGTGTTTGCATATAAAAAAGCGAAGTAAAAAAGTAATTAACACAAAGGACTGCCAACAATATCAGCTATGAATATTTCCCATTTTGCTAAAAGGCCAGTGATCTGATATAGCTGAGTAATTAATAATACAACCCATCTTTGTTTTATTTTTATTTTTCACACAGTATTTTTTAAAATATTTGATCCACATATTTGGCAAAAGTCTCATTATATTAAATATAAGCAACATGGTGAAAAATACTGTCCACAGCATTTGCATTTTTTCTTTTTTTTATTGTATTATTTTTATTTGATTTTTACCTGTATGATTGGAAGTGGCCTTCAGTGTAAAGTATGTATTTTTCAGACCCACACCCCACTAAAGCAATGCTGTCACTTCATTTTAGTGTAAGTTATGAAGCAGACAAGCCAGCCGTGTAGTGTAGTTTCGGATGATTAAGTATTTCATCTTCACCGACAATAAAACAAAGCAATTAAGCGGTGGCCTTAGCCATTTTTCCACTTCTCTTAGCAATCATGTACTAGCTTAAGAAACAAGTAGGAACGGAAATCAAATTCAAAGGAAAATTGATCTAAGCCAAAGGTGAATCATCACATTGTCAAATGGGGAATGGTGTCATACATGGCATGTCATCTCATCCAGTTAGCAGCTCTACACTGTACATGTCATTCCTGTCCAATTCTGATTACAAGGAGATCAGGGAGCTTAGCCTTACTTTTCAGGATTGTATGTCTACCTAGGACTTGATACAACTCACAGTGGGCCAGGTGAACCTGTGAAAGCAACCATAGACTGTGTTTTGGTGTCACATATCTACCTGATCAAAATAGATAGTCATGGTGCGGTTGCTCATCTCAGAAGGCTCGTGGTTGGTGTTCCTAATTGCAGAAAAGGCCACTTTGGCACTTCCAGAACGCACCGAAATGCCCAAAGACGACGTGATGGCTCCATCTGAAGACGGGTTAGAATCACACACCACCAAGCACTTTCCTTCCAGCACGATAGGTTCCGTGTCGTTCTGAGCTCCGGCTGTAGGTGGCGCCAGCAGCATCAGCACCATGGACAGCAGCACTTTAGCAACTCTTAGGAAGCTTTGCTTCCACTTCAAAGGTTTCGACGCTGCTCCGGCTCTTCTCTCTCCTGCAGCATTTCCCCATAGACTCATCCTGCTACAGCAAGCACGGCAGCCTCCGACTTGTCTCTGCCTTCGATGTGTCTAAACACCGCTGGTCTGCTCACTGCGTTCACTTAGCTTGTTGGGCTACACCTTCAAATAGAAGCAATAATTCAATGCAGGAAACATCGCAACTTCTTCAAATCATAACTTCTATATACACATTCCAAACGTTTTTACTAGTTCGTGCAAGGAAATGGGAGAGCTTTGCTCTAGGTCCTCTGTATCAGTATGTTAAACCTTACACAGCTGTATATCGTGTATACATCCTCTGTAAAAGCATGTCAAAGCCACACACAGCTCTATTTTTGCTATTTATGCTTTGTATTACTATAGTAAAGTATCACACAACTCAATTTTTGCTATGCATGCTTTGTATTACTATAATAAAGTGTCACACAGCTCTATTTTTTACTATTTATTCTTTGTATCAGTATAATAAAGTATCACACAACTCTACTTTTGCTATGTATGCTTTGTATCAGTTTCACACCAACTATGTTTTGCTATTTATGCTTTGTGTTACTACAGTAAAGTCTCACGCAGCTCTGCTTTTAATGTAGATACTACCGGTATATAATAGTATATATATACTATGTATACTAGCATATATATATATATATATATATATATATATATATATATATATTAGTATACATATATATATATTAGTATACATAGCATATATTATATGTCTTATACATATGCATTTCTTGGATGTAGATGTTCTGTATTAGCATATTAAAGTCTTTGCACAGCTGCATTTTTGTTACAGATGATCTGTCATCATAGTAAGCTCTAATACATCAGTATTGCTTTGCTATAGGTGCTCTGTGTAGGTATATTACACACTTGCACATCTGTATTTCTTTGCTATAGATGCTCTGTGTTATTGGAGTAAAGTTCTCTTTTTCTTTGCTGTAGAAACACATCTCTATTTCTTTGATTTTATGTATTAGTATATTAGTTTTACACATCTGTATTTCTTTGCTATATAGATGCTCTGTTTTAGTATTTTAAACTCTTACACATCTTATTAGCTTTGCACAGCTGCATTGCTCTGAATTATTATACTAAACTCATACACCTCTGTATGTCTTTGCGATATGTTCTGTAGTATACCGCTGTGTTGTTGTTTTTTAAAGAGTTGTTACTATTTTAAACTTTTACACAGCTGCATCCATTTGCTATAGATGCTCTGTATTAGTAGATTAAAGTCTTACACAGCTCTTTAACTTTGCTATATATGCTCTGTATTAGTAGAACGAAGTCGTGCACAGCTCTTTATCTTTGGCATATATGCTCTGTATTAGTAGAATAAAGTCTTGCAAATATATATATATATATATATATATATATATATATATATATATATATATATATATACACACACACTCTGTAATTAGTAGATTAAAGTCTTGCACAGCTCTTTATCTTTGAGATATATATATATATATATATATATATATATATATATATATATATATATATAAATGCATGCTCCGTATTAGTAGAATACGGTCTTGCACAGCTCTGTATCTTTGCTATATATATATATATATATATATATATATATATATATATATATACACACATGCTCTGTATTAGTAGAATAAAGTCTTGCACAGCTCTGTATCTTTGCTATATATATATATATATATATATATATATATATATATATATATATATATACACACATGCTCTGTATTAGTAGAATAAAGTCTTGCACAGCTCTCTATCTTTGCTATATATGCTCTGTATTAGTAGATTAAAGTCTTGCACAGGTCTCTGCCTTTGCTATAGATGTCATTAGTAGATGAAAGTCTTGCACAACTCGTTTTCTTGGCTATATATGCTCTGTATCAGTATAATAAAGTCACACACAGTTGCTTTGTAACAGAACGATCTTAAAGCACATGCAATCCCAGGATTAGTACAGTAAGCCATCTAAGATGCCAAGCTTCTCCCAGAAAAAAAAGTCTCTCCTCTAGTCCACTATTATTCCTAATGACAAGAAGACTGCAAATTGCAGACAACCTTAGACTTTCCTTCAACTGATAAACTTCTCAACATGCTCACCCCCTTTCTGATCACCTAAAGGCCACTTCTAATAGTTTGAAGTCACTATCTAAGAAGGGCAAAGCAAAAAAAAAAAAAAAAGAAGAAAATCGATGATTGAAAATGATCACTGTCAAAAACTAAAGACATATCAATTGGGCAGCAGGCAAGCTATCAGGGAAAGTGAAGGCTGGACCTGTAGGTTATAGAAGCAAAGTCAAATCATAAGTTACATCTCTGCTTCTTTTTTTTTTTTTTTCTTCTTTTTTTCCAAGTTTATACTAAAGGACATTTCTAAGGAAAGGCTTAGAGGTTGTGGAAGTATAAAAAAAGAAATCATTACCTGGAACGTCCATTGTGTGACAATACAAATCAGGCTGGCTTCTTGGTTGCCTATGAAGTTGTATTGCTTAGACACAACGATCAGGGGTTGTGCAGGCAAACACACAGGAAAAACAGGAGTCGCCTCATTCTCGCCCGCCCATTGCTAACAGTCTCTATCTCCCTCCTCTCCCTCTCTTTCCCTTTCTCTCGTCTCTCTGCCTTGTCTCTTTCTCCCTCCCTATGACTTACTTTACATATCTGTAATTTCCTCTCCCACTCTTTCCCCTCAATGCAGGAGTTCATGGCTTTCTTTTTTTTTTTTTTTTCTGCTGTCCTGCACATATTATCCCCACTGACACTCATCATTTAAAGTGATCACCAGGGGGAAACCCTCTTGAGATTGCAGAGGGATGAAGTGTAGGACCTTTGTGCTCCATTCTGAAAGCAAATATAGGATCAGTAGTCATCAGAAACTTTAAAAAAAAGGCACAACTAAAATATATTGATAACCACATGCCATCATAGATTGTTTTAGCTATCTTATAGTTTTCTCTCTTTTTTTTTTTTTTTTAATTATTAGAAACTAATTGGAAAGGATAGCCTTACAGCCATGCACTTATTATCAATAAATCTGGCAAAGCATTTTTATAGGCTTGTGTCCACATAGGAAAGTGTTTTCTTCCCAGCATAAAGCTTCATTGTTCGTTCTGGCAAACGACTTATTTATCAAGGCTATTGAACCTTCTGTTACATCCCAATTAAATGGAAAAGGCACCCAAGAGCTGTGTATTGATGGTTTAGTGGCGACATCTAGTGGTCAAATTACGAATGTGCGATTTTAACAAGCTCTTTGCTACTTTGGTTTCTTTCAGTGGGAATAAAGGCTTTTCTAATCCTTAATTAAGTCTTTTCCCCAGTGTGAAGAGAGTATAGTGTGAACGTTGCCATGATGATGTATGTCGCAGCCAGTCGTATCATCAGTCATAACTGCATGTTTCACTGAACACAGCAGGTGGTGTCATTGCCCTGCAGTAAATGGGCATTGTTGTGGAATGTCCTTAAGTATTTAAAAACATGGCCACTTATAAATGGCATGTGATGCTTTAACCATATCTCTAAAAGTAATTAACACTCTCATGCCAGTTTGATTAATTATTAGTCCTTTAAGAAGAACACATACATCAATCTAGCCTCTAAAATACATAAATATTTCATTTTGAAGGTAACCCACAGAGGGATCTTTATAACAAAAGAGTCCAAAAGACAATGTATGTAAAGGAAATTAACAGAGGATGGTTTTCTGTGGTCAAAACAATGAAAGAATGGTTAGTATCTATTGGCTGCTTTTTTAACCATCTCATTGTTAGAATAATGTTCAATGGAACAATAAACAGTATAGACAGAAAAACACCATCAGCTGCGTTATATCTTTAAGAGCTGATGCACTTTCATACTTGAAACTCTTTATTACTGACTTATTTACCATCACTTCAAGCTACAATTGTTATTTTGCATGTGGTGTAAATTGAACAGTTTAATGAAACTGTTCAAGTCCTACTAAAAAATAATTATTCTGTTGATGTATTTTTGCTACAAAAAATGCACAATTAAATAGTGAAAGCCTTATTTTCTCAATAATAGTTATTTTATCTTAGGCATTGTTATTTCATCTACACCTGGAATGGCAGCATTTTCTGCTCCCTTTCATAGAAGCTCATTGCTAATGCCAACCAGAAGGTAGCAGTATTTTTAGGAATCAAAAAACGTGTTTAACAATTATCCTACATTGACTTTAAAATACAGAATTAAAAAAAAAAAAAAAACATTTAGTGAATGGAAATAAAATTGGGTTATTGAAAATATCATATTATGCACAGCAACAAGCCTTACCAGCTTCTGTTCATTTCCAAGTTGTTGTCTTACAGAAGTGGCTAGATATAAGGGGTTTTCTTTTTTTTACATAAAGGGTCAAGTTTCTTAACTCTGGCAGAAGTCATTTTCAGTGATCTTATCAATGATAGCAGGTTGCTATGGGTTACTGCATATAAATCTGATCATCACTCTGCCTCCATTACTATTACATAAACCAGTCTGTATCATGTAGCTATTGCAAGGTCAACCTTAAATTGTCTTTGTATTACTTCCAGGAACAGCCTGTGTTATCCTTATCATCAAACAAACACGGCATTACTGATTTCTTTTTTAAACATCTTCCTTGATGATAAGACTCCTAATAAAGAGCATGTAAGTTACTTGTATGACAATACAACATACACATGGTGACATTTTATCGGTATATTCCTGTTGACATTTCCGCCTCATATGGGACACTTTGAAAAAGAACACATTGAAAACATTTACAATAAATCCGATAAACTCATGCATAGCTGGATGAGATGTCAACTTGGTTTTATTGCAGTCTGTACCTGTGTGATGATATTTCCCCGGCCTCCTGACGATTGGTTTTCATGGAAACGTCCTATAGGAATCCCTGAGGGATTTTTGATGTGATCACACAGACATGTTTCATGGATGGGTAATGTCTAACTCGGCATCAATTTGCATGGATTAATGGTTTCTAAAGAAAACATCTTGAAGTGGATGTAGCGAGGCAATTTTTACAGGAAAAAATAAAAAAAACTAGAACCAACTAAGGCGTTTTCCTTGGTGTATTTGTGCATCATTGCATCTAGATATTTTATTTAAATTGTTCTCAATGAGCTCTAGTCTTGGAGATGTATTCACAGAGAGGATTTCAGCATACATATAATAATGTTTTTTTTCTATGCAGTGTCTGGTGCAACTATTCTTAATAAATTTGAGATGGGGAACTGGATCCGGCTTGTGGACTATGTTATTATCATGCATTGCATGTGGATGTTTTCATCCACTATACTCATTGTATGTATTTATGCACTGTAAATTCAAATGTCACCAGTTCCCGCAAGAGATCAGTGCACTCTATTGTTGTGTCTGCGTGTAAAGTCATGGCTACACTTTTTATTACGCTGGGTCCCAAACCTTATTAGTTCAGTACTGTAAAGGTTTTCAATTACTTGTTTTATCCTATAGAGATTGGCAATGCAAAAAAGAGACACTGTAACACAAAGGGCATGGAACAGAATTTGTTTAGCTGAAGACTGATAATGCCGGTCACTTTCATAATAGATTCAGCTTGTCACACTGAAAGAGATATTACACATACATATTAACTTCTTGCTCCCAATTGACATTCCTATCACTGCAAACAATGTCAACATATTTTTCAGAAATGTAAAGTATTAAAATCGACAGACCGTTTAGAAAATTGACATTGATTTTTAGATGTGTTTCAGTGAATGAAACACATACTGTTGGGGTCAAATGTCAGTCATCTTGCATCCACATGCACCTCACCCCCCTTTCCAATATCTTCTGCAGCTTTAAAGCTCTTTAAAGCTCTTTATAGTCCTTTACCCTTGCATGTTATGATTTGTGATTGATTTTTGCTTGAAAATGCTTTAAAATATCAGTTTCTTTTAGTGAAAATGCTGCTTCATGCTCTTCCCCCCCAGTAGTCTGAGTTGACATAACTAAATAGAATCTTACTCACATGGGCAATTAGGGAGTCACAGTCTGTCATTTATTTGTACAGAATTTCTAGCCACAGCTGATCATACACACCCGTGGTCTCCGCCACAGCTGTGCACTGACTCTTGCCACAGCATGGACCTAATGGACCATTCAAATGAGGCCTAACTGTTACACCTCTCAGCACATGTCCTCACACACAGGACATAACTACAAATCACAGGGCCCATTACAAATTTTTATGGGGCCCCAGACCAACTTTCTCTGTAGCAGTTGGCAATGTCACCTGTGACAATACGCGTCATAGATCCAAACCTGCAGTAGCTAATCAAGGACAGGTAGTAGAAGAGCTGTCAGCATAGTTAGTACATTACTAGGATAAAAATCAGTGGCAGCTGGTAATCCATTGGTCTGGGGGGGGGCAGACAGCTCTGACCACAGACAACCCCCCGTCGCTCCAACCCGCCACCCCACACTAACTCTCCACCCGTCGCTCGAGCCTGCCACCACACACCATACCCCCCTGGTTGCTGGCTCGCCCTCTGGCCCACCAGGCCTCCTGTCAGCCCTGCACTTACCACATGCAGGTCACTGTTGCGGCAACGGCTTCTCCCCTCCACCTCCTCCATGTCCCAGCCGTCACTCCTCCTTCCGGCCAATCGGGTCTTCAGGCTCCCGGCCAATGGGGTCTTAAGACTCCCAAACAATGGGGTCTCAGGACCCACTTCCTGATTGGCCAGGAGATGAAACAGGAAGACATTAGCAAATATTAATTCACTAATGTCACACAACAGGGTGGACTCAGGACTCAGGCCTCCGGCTCTAATCATGTGCTTAAAAATAAATAACCCCATTGAAATCTATGCGTCCGGTGCCCTAAATGTAGAATCGGGGCCATGGCACATGAATTAGGGGGGGCGGCACGCCTGCGCCCCTAATGAGCGGCCGCTACTGATAAAAATATAGTTGTAGTAGCAATAATATTATTATTGATAATAACAATAGTAATAACCACAATGACATTTTATATTATGACAAAATTATAAATGCTCAACCATCATAAAAGGTTTTAGCTCAGAAGACTGCATTAAGCATACAGGGCTATTTTCAGTCTGTAGAAGAAGTTCAGCGGACAATAAATCTACACTGACTGAATAGCTAAGCAAATGCTTCCTACTGCACAGAAGGGTATCTGGGACTAGCAACATCCTAAAAAATATTTTATGTCACCATGATAAAGGTTTTCCCTCACTTTGTGTCCAGCTATCAGTTGTAGGATAGGACAAGAAGAGAATACAGTATTTTAAGCCTAGAACAGAAGTTCTAACACTTCCCCACTTTATCCAAAACTAAAATTTATTTTTTTGCTGGAGTTGGGTTTTACATACAAAAGAAATATATGGATTGATCATGATCATGATTAAAATTTTGTATTGGATTTATGTAAATTTTACAATAACAGCTGCTTGCCCTAATTCGACTCCAGAACTCAAAGGACAAAAAAATAAAAATGAAATTTGTTGTTCAGATTCCTAGGCTGTGGGTCTAAAAGACTGTCCCTATGGCATTTTTAGTATTTGTGGGCAGATGTGAGTATAGACAATACAAATTCTGATTTTGGCCTTCTATAATTCAATACTCTGACATTGGGGTGGGTATATACAGTATAAAGGTTAATGGGCAACAAGATAACATGCAAAGTTATCCAAAGCATGTCTTCAAAAATGGAATGATAAATTTTAAATGTAATGATTTTTCAAGCTGGTCTGGCTGTAGGGGAAACATGTGGAAATAAAATATAATGGCAACCACATTTTAAAGCTAGTCTAGCCTAGATGTCAAGTTGACAAAAAGTGTCAAAAGACTTCAGTACATTGTGAGTCATGTGAGTGTGCTTCAAAGCAGATCTTACTTTACATCACTCTCAGAATGATTGTTCTTGGCCACTGCTTCAGAAATAGGTGTGGTTTGAGCCCATTCACACAGGGGCGACTTTGGATCCGACTTGAAGTCGCCCCAAGTTGCCTCAAGTAGCGCGGCATGAGAAAATCAATGTAAGTAAATGAGAGCCGTCTTAATGCACACTACTGAAGTCGCTCCGACTTCAAAAAAGGTTGCTGTACTATTTCAATCCGACTTCTAGGCGACTTGTAGGCAACTTGTATCTATAGATTCCAATGGAAGTTGCCTCCAAGTCTGATCCCCTGTCTTAACTGAAGCAACTTTCCAGGAAGTAAAAATTTTTTCCAGGCAAACCCCTCCCTCCCCCCTCCCTCCCACAAAGCTGATTATTGTTTGATTGGCCACTGGAAAGTAGCCTGTCCTGGAGTTGAAGTTGCCTTGTAAGTTGCCTGGAGTCGCGCTGTGATTCATGCTCAAGTCGTGTCCAAGTAGCCTCCCAAAGTCGCGCTGGAAGTCGTGTTGCCCCTGTGTGAATGGGCTCTAAGAGACAGCAATGCTACTAGCATTTTCAGATGAAGGCCAGAAACAACAGCCCAAAGTTTCTTTATTAAAGGCTTTTTTGCCGTCTGACCTTTCAAGTATAATGTTTCTTTTATGCCTTAGATTCAAGTTATTACCAGCAGATAGAGAACTGTTGAACTCTAATGTCATAGCTCTTATGGTGGCCATATACAATTTGATAAATTATAAAAAAAAATTCCCAGTTGATCTCTTCCAGAGGAATAATCAATCTATAGTTGACAACTCGTTAAATTGATATGTCACACGTGGGAATGTGGATTTCAATCTATAGTTAAACTCCAATTATAACTTATGATCGCAAACTATTGATTGCGTTTCCAACATGTAATCTCATAGTCTGATCAATCAAAATATGATTGCATTAATGAGCAAAGAATCTTGGTGCTGCCAATTGATGTAAAATCCTCACTAATATTCCTCCCTGATTGATTGAATCAGTTTGACCGAATCCAATCAAAACTGAGTCTAAAGCGATCTAATCGAAATCTGAATCTAAAGAGAAGCTATGGCTATTAGATTTTTTGTGGATTTGATAATTTTGCTTGAATCACACATCAATTGGAAAAAGAAAAAGTGTGTGTGGTCGCTATTAGCCCCTTCACACCGACATAATGCAAATATGTGGCCTTCGGATTGAGGGTGATGAATGCAGCTGCACTCATCACCCCGGTACCATTTTTTAGAGCGGACGGTAGGCTTTCTTGTAATAACAACTGATGTGGCTAAACAGCCACTCGGCTGGTATTACAAGCAGTGGGAGGGGACACCCCCCTCCCGCCACCTTCCACGGCTCACCCTGGCTCTCACATCCCACGAGGAGGCGCGAGCGTCCAGCCGACACATCTGCCGACTGGCTAGAGACTCAAACAAATTTCCGAATTGGCTTTGATCGGGTCTCGGATCTAGTAACCCAGAAGAGATGTCATGACATCACTTCCGGTTTACTGAAGACTTAAAGGCGCCAGATTTTAAAAAATTACAGCATTCAAAACAGCCAAACTTGGCGTTTTGAATGCTTTTAAGTACAAAGGAGGGATTTGGGGTCTTATAGACCCCATATCTCTCCATGAAGAGTACCTGTCACTGCCTATTACTGTCACAAGGGATGTTTACATCAGCAATAAAAGTGATCAAAAATAAGAAAATCTAAAGGGACAGTGTAAAAAAAATAAAATAAAAAAAATATGAAAAAAAAAAAAAGGAAAATGCCCCATCCCTCTGTGCTCGTGTGCAGAAGTGAACACATACACAAGTCGCACCCACAAATGTAAACAGTGTTCAAACCACACATGTGAGATATCGCTGCGATCGTTAGAGCAAGAACCATATTTGTAGTGCAAGACCTCTTCTGTAACTCTAAGCAAGTAACCTGTAGAAACTTTTAAAACGTCGCCTGTGGAGATTTTTAAGTACTGTAGCTTGTCGCCACGAGTGTGAGCAATTTTTATTTACTCGGCATAACTCAATTTTTCGCAATATACAAAACAATTGGGCTAACTTTACTGTTTGTTTTATTTGAATCATGAAAGTGTATTTATTTAAAAAAAATTGCATTTGATAGGCTGCTGTGCAAATACAGTGTGACATAAAATATTGCAATGATCGTAATTTTATTCTCTAGGGTCTCTGCTAAAAATATATAATGTTTGGGGGTTCGAAGTATTTTTCTAGCAAAAAATACAGATTTTAACTTGTAAGCAACAAGTGCCAGAAAAAGACTTAGGCATGAAGGGGTTAACTATCGCAGAGTTTAGCTGTTCAATTAGCTTAGTGAATAAGCTGAAGCTGTATTCACCTAAGTCATCCGATTTTGTACAAATAAAACTTCACCATGTTTAAGTTAAGTGCACGTTAATTTTGTTAAGCGCACAGTGCATTCCCTTTAGTAAATAAACCCTATTTAGTCAGCTATCATATACATTTTCCTACTGCTGTAGGTTCCATATCTGTAACATGGAATCCTAAGGTATGTTATGTTTTGCACTGCATACAACCAATCTTGATCTGTGTTATTTTAAGTGCTTCCTGTATGTAAAACACTAGCTAGAACAAGAACTGTGACGGGTGCAGTGAAAGGGTCAGGCTGCAAGTGAGACACAGATTACAATTCCCCATGGATTCCGTACTAGAAGAAGAGCACAGGTGACTGTGATAAACAATTGTTAGAGAATGTTACAGGAATGGCCTGTTTTCATGTCTATTTTAAAAGAGCTGTCACTTCAGCAGGCACTATCATTCTTCAGTACGCAGCAGCAGAACTGGTAACTGCTGAGGTGTGTTAATTAGCAAAAGCTCTTGTGCTTTTATTGTTCTGACAGTAAATTTCTTCTCCTTTTTTTTTGTTTGTAATTGCATCTCCTGTTAGTAAAAATAAGGAGTTTAATTCTATGGTTGGTGATGGTTGTTTGCATCATAACTTTTTCTAATTTAGACAGCACATATTTCATGGAGTTTTTTCTTCACTAGCTTTGGTCAAAATGTAATTATGGCTTTGGTAGGTTGTAGTGGGATATACTGTACATGATCTAAGTTTTTGAGAGATATGCTTTATGCTAGGGCCCTAACTCTTGGCTTACCATGTAAGAATTTTGTAACCATAGGATCAATAAACATTATAATGTCACCTACCACATATTTTAAGCACCTGTGGGTTGTAAGCATGGAACACTTCAGGGGTCTTGTACCAGAAAATCTGAATTTTATAAATATGTGCTGACCATATTTTATCCTGTATCAAAGGGGGTATAGGAGATTGAAGGGCCTTTTCCCACTTGGACATCTAAAGATGAAGATCTCTAGGTGTAAGCTGGGATTCATGCAGTACTTTATAGATAGAGATCAGGTGGGTTTTAGAAGAACCTAGTGCACATAAATATTTGAAAGTAGTGGGATGATCTAAGGTTAAAGAGGGATGTTTAGTGAAAAAGTAAAGTTTAAATTGTAGATAGGAGTGCAATAGGTGAGTGGCTGTTTCTTTCTAGAGCAGAGATCACTAAAGGGATATATTTGTAGTGGGATGGAGGGAATATCATATTTGAAAAAGATAAGCTTGTACCCAAGGAAGCATTTGCATAATAGAAAGGCTATCCACAATTTTTGGGTTGTACAAAACATTAGTTAGATCTGAGATTGGAGATCCCTGAGAGAGATAAGGAGTCAAAAGAGTGGTATATGGACTAGTGAGAGTAAGTTGAATGTCACCTGCCAAAAAAGAAAATTTATATTCCTTATGTCTAATGGGGATCCCTTTGATATTGTCATTGGCTCGTATGACTGCCGCTAAAGGCTCTAAACAAAGCATAAACAATAAAAGGGATATCGAACAGCCCTGCCTGGTGCCATTATTCATTGAGAAGGTTTAAGTAATTGTTGTTGAAGCATGCGTTTTTGGTCATTTTTATTGTGTTTAAGGCAGAAACCAGTTGAAAAACACTGGCGAATGCTTTGTGGGCTTACCAGAGTATAGAAGCCTAGTGCACTGTATCTATATTCAATTGAAATAATTCCACCAAAGAAGTGGATAACTTATTTTGAGTTTCAGGGTGTTTAAGCAGAAAATCATTTAACCTCCAGTGACAAGTTCTGGGACTTAAACGCAGGACCTCTAAGTCCAACATAATGGCTTTATGGTCTGACCATGCTATAGGGTAGATATCTGAGGAAGTTAAATATTTTAACCAAGGTGCAAATACAAAAAAAAATCTAATCTACAAAACATCCAATGAGCAGGGGATTAAAAAGAGTACTGTTTATGTAAAGGATGTTTAAAACTCCAGGCATTAAAAAAGGCGGGTTCTCTTATAATTTTCCTGGATGACATGTTAAAATGAATATGGCTTTTAGATGGGCGTCCACTGAGTAATGATTGTCTCTCATAATAGGCGAGCAAGACTAAATTTAAATCACCCCCTACTATAGTAACTGGACTGTTACAGCTGCTTATTTAATTTCTGGGTTATACATTTATTTTGACCAGAGTTTGCTTTGTAGATATAAATTACCCACAAGCATACAGTTAAGTAAGATATACTCCCCTTAAATGTGCACCGGCAGGTGGTTTGGGGCCTAAGGACCTATGAGCATGGTCCTTACTCCAGTCAATATCTGGTATAGACGGAACAAGGGTGGTAAATAAGTTCAACAAGTAGAATTGCAAGTCTGAACCCTCTATGAGAGAGATCTTTTCCGCAATTAATAGCTGCAAATCCTCACTGTCTGAAATATTTGGCCAGCTGCGGGAGATAAAGGAAGATATGTCAGTATTAAAGCAAGATGTGCAGGGGATTGGCGTGAGGACCTCCGCTTTGGAGGAGAGGTTAAGCCAGGTCGAGGATGATGTTAGCCCTATGGTAACCGAGATGGAAACAATGAGAGAACAACTGAATATGTGTATTAATAAAATCGATGACATGGAAAATAGGTTACGAAGGAAAAATATAAGGGTACTAGGCCTCCCCGAGAAAAGTGAAGGTAACTGCCCTACTGAATTTATGGAAGACTGGCTAATAGGAGTATTTGGTAAGGACTGCCTATCAAAATACTTTTCAATTGAACGGGCCCATAGGGCGCCGGCTGAGGGAGGTCGACCGAGACCTATGCTCATTAAACTCTTACACTTTACGTCTAAAATTACCATTCTCCAAAAGGCAAGGGAGATGTAAAATATACGAGTTAACGGTGCAAGAATATCAATAAATGCGGATTTCTCCCCCGAATTGCAGAGACAGAGAGCTAAATTTACCGAGTGTAAACACAGACTTCAACAAAAAGGAATTAGATATGCAATGTTCTATCCAGCACGTTTAAGGATAACTGCGAATGGGGAAAATATGTTTTTTAATACACCCGCCGAGTTCACATCTTTGATGAACACAAAAGAAGGAGAACCACAGCAGGGTGGAAATGAGTAGTAAACACACAAAGAAATTTAGTAACACTTTTCTCAGTCTACCTCTTTTTTTTTTGGAAGAGGGGGAAGGAGGGAGGGAGAGGAGGAAGCAGAAACTTAAGGGAAATTGTTTCCCCCCCTCTTTTTTTTCTCTCTCTCCTTCTCCCCTTGTGTGTTTTTTTTTCTTTTTTCTTTTTTTTTGCACAATGGGGAAAAAGGAAAGGATTTTTTCTATGCAACATGGGAGTGGGAGGGGGGTGGGTAGGAGGGAAGGGTTGTGAAAGTGTACTCTCAGTATTTTTTGAGGGGAGCGATACAATGGTGGAGGGAAAAGAAGATAAAATATAATGCATGTAAAAAGTGTGTAAGAAAGATTGATACACTCAAAACACTTAAAACACTAAAGCACATATTAAGAGGAGTAGTAGGGAGAGGTCTCACCTCAAAGGTAGGATGCTGTCACATTAGAAGCCCTCTATTTGGGCCCCAAGAAGGGCAGGGGGGGCAGGGGGTGGGAGTGGGAGGGGCGGGCGGGAAAGTATGTTTGATTTGGGCACTAGAAGGGGGGGGGAGATTCACTAAAAACACAATTTCCTGAGCAAATAGTATTAACGGCACATTTTGGCAAGATGGGAGGCATAAAGATAAGAGTAGTCCTTAAAGGGGTAGATGACGGATAGAAGGGAGGATGGGAAGAGAACCCCAAAACCAGGTAAAAGTATGAAAGTGTGTTCATGGAATGTCCGGGGGGTAAAAGATCCAACTAAGAGACAGGTGATTTTCTCAACAGCAGAAATGAATGACATCAAAATGCTGTGTCTGCAGGAGACGCATTTGGACGGGGAGACTATTAAGATACTGTCAGGGTCACCTGTGGCCAGGTGACAGATGCACACCGTAGGGGGACAGGAGTGCACCGCGAGGTAGTGAACCCTATGGCTGGCTTCTGTGGATAGGAAACTGGGTGGTTGTGGAAAGCGGGACCAGAGGAGCACAACCGGGATCCCAACGGAAGCGAGAGCCAAGATTCCCCAGGGCGCGGAGTCTAAGACCCAGCTGGTCTTCTCCAGGGCCTCTAGTGGTGAGGATGTTACGCTGCAGGCTGGGACCAGGTCGCGGCCCCTGGAGTTTCCTAGCTCACGCCCCGTAGGATAAGGGGAAGCAGCAGCACACGATAGAGAGAACCGAATAACAAGCCAAAGGTCAGGGGCCACAAGCAGACAAGGATAACGAAGAACGAGCCGAAGGTCAAGGGTCACGAGCAGACAGGGATGGTCGGGGATAAGCCAATAACGTAACAGAGAGACAGACGTAGCACACGGCAGGCAGGAACCCAAACACACAATGCCTAACAAACACGTTGATCAGCAAAGCAGGCTTGCAGTGCACAGGTTAATATAGTGTTCAGTGATAGGGCCTGGGGTGGAGTCAGGCTGGGAGGAGATTATAAAGGAAGCCAGGTGAAGGAGGTCTGGTCTCTAGATGAACACATGAGGAGGAAGGTAAGATGGCAGACAGACATTAATGCATATCCATGACAGTACCCTCCCTCTTACGAGGCCTCCCCCTTCCCCGCCTGGGCCCAGGTTTAGAGGGAAACTTCAGATGAAACTCCTTTAACAGACGAGGTGCAAAGACCTCAGATGCAGTGATCCAAGACCTCTCCTCAGGACCAAACCCTTTCCAATGAACGAGGTACTGAAGAACGCCTTTACAGAGTCGGGAGTCCAGAATTTGACTGATCTCGTACTCCTGATTATCCTCAGAGACAGGCGCCACGGTAGGAAGAGGACGAGAGAATTTATTGAGGACTAAAGGCTTTAGAAGAGCAACATGAAAGGAGTTAGTGATTTTAAGGCTCTTAGGAATCTGGAGTTTGAAACAAACCGGATTCAGTTTAGCAGTTACCGTGTATGGACCGATGAATCGTGGAGCAAACTTCAGAGAAGGAACTCGGAGCTTGATGTTCCTGGTAGAGAGCCAGACTTTGTCCCCTGGCTGAAGAGAAGGCGGTTTACGCCTGCGGCGGTCGGCAAAGCCTTTGAATTTTTCAGCAGCTGCCCGGAGGGAATCATGAACGTGACCCCAAACGGAATTGAGAGACTCCTGAACCGAAGCCAAAGCTGGAATGTCTGGAGAACAGATCATAGGAAGAGGAAGTTGAGGGTGTTTTCCATAAACTGTGAAAAAGGGTGTCTTCTGCGAACTGGTATTCACATGATTGTTATGGGAGAATTCTGCCCACGGGAGTAGAGAGGACCAATCGTCATGGTGAGAAGACACAAAGGTGCGAAGAAAGACCTCTAACTCCTGATTAACCCTCTCAGTCTGTCCATTGGATTGGGGATGGTAAGAAGAAGAAAAATCCAAGACAATATTGAGGGATTTGCAAAAGGCTCTCCAAAAACGAGACGTGAATTGGACTCCCCTGTTGGAAACAATATGAGAAGGGACCCCATGTAGGCGGAGAATTTCTCGAATGAAAATGGGAACCAAGGCAGGGGCAGAAGGAAGACCAGGAAGAGGAACAAAATGAGCCATCTTGGAGAATCGATCGATTACCACCCAAATGACTGTATTATTCTCAGACAGTGGGAGATCGGTGATAAAATCCATGGCAATATGGGCCCAGGGTTCCTTAGGAATAGGCAAGGGCATGAGGAGACCAGCAGGAGCTTGTGTGGAGGATTTGGACTGAGCACAGACATGACAAGCTTTAACGTAGTCTTTGACGTCTGAGCGGAGATTAGGCCACCAGTAGTGACGACTGATGAGTAGGAAGGATCGGAGGAATCCAGAATGCCCTGCCACCTTGGAATCATGTCCCCAACGAAGGATCTTAGCTCTTAGCCCAGTGGGGACAAAGGTCTTACCAGGCGGAATTTTAGACTTCAGGGTGGTAGAGTGGGCAACAATGCATGAGGTGGGAATGATCGGCTCAGGTTCAGGGGCGGACTCCTCGTCCAAAGTGTCAAATGACCTAGAGAGCGCATCAGCCCGACCGTTGCAGGAACCAGGTTTGTAGGTAATCGTGAAATTAAAACGGGCAAAGAAGAGACTCCACCTGGCCTGTCTAGGATTCAGACGTTTAGCATTCTGTAGATACTGTAAATTCTTGTGATCGGTAAAGATCGTTATGGAGTGAGGGGAACCCTCCAAGAGATGACGCCACTCCTCTAACGCCAATTTAATTGCGAGAAGTTCCCGATCACCGATGGCATAATTCCTCTCTGCCTGAGAAATTTTTTTGGAGAAGAACGCACATGGTTGGCGTCTCTTCTCAAAGATTTGAAGAAGCACAGCTCCCACCCCCATTGAGGAAGCGTCCACTTCAATAAAAAATGCATTCCCAGGATTTGGTCTCCTCAAGAGGGGGCCAGAAACAAAGGCCTGTTTCAGGTTGTGAAATGCAGAGACAGCTTCGGGAGGCCAGTCTCTGGCATTCACACCCTTCTTGGTCAAAGCGATAATAGGCGCGGCAATGGAAGAGTAATTCCTTATGAACTGCCTATAATAATTAGTGAAGCCAAGAAAGCGCTGTGTGGCCTTGAGGCTAGCAGGAAGAGGCCAGTTGGTGATAGCCAAGACCTTCCCAGGGTCCATACGAAGCCCCGAACATGAGACAAAGCACCCCAAAAACAGGACCTCAGAACATTCAAAGGAACATTTCTCCAGCTTGGCATAGAGATTGTTCTCTCTAAGACGTTGAAGTACAGTGCGGACATGGTTTCTGTGGACGAGCAGATTTTCAGAAAAGATCAGAATGTCATCCAGATAGATGACAACAAACTGGTACAGCAGATCTCTGAAGATTTCATTGACAAAGTTTTGAAACACGGCTGGAGCATTACACAGACCAAAAGGCATCACCAGATATTCGTAATGCCCGTCTCTAGTGTTAAATGCAGTCTTCCATTCGTCACCCTCCCGTATTCGAATGAGATTGTACGCGCCTCTGAGATCCAACTTGGTGAAAATGGAGGCACCCTTCAACCTATCGAATAGCTCAGATATTAAGGGTAAGGGGTATCGATTTTTAATAGTAACCGCATTTAAACCCCGATAATCGATGCAGGGTCTTAAGGTACCATCCTTTTTGGCAACAAAAAAGAACCCTGCCCCTGCAGGCGATGAGGATTTCCGGATGAACCCTCTCTCCAGATTCTCTGCTACATACTCCGACATGGCCTGGGTCTCTGGGATGGACAGAGGGTAGGTACGACCCCTGGGTAGAGTTGCTCCGGGGACAAGATCAATAGCACAGTCAAAAGACCTGTGGGGAGGAAGCACCTCAGCTGATTTTTTACAGAACACATCCCGGTAATCGCTGTATGCGGCGGGAAGATCAGAAGAAACAGAAGTGGCAGCAACCGGAAGACTCTCCTTGGGGGTCACCTTGAGAAGACACGACGAGAAACATGAGGAACCCCAGGCCAGGATCTGCCCAGAGACCCAGTCCACATGTGGAGAGTGGAGCTGTAGCCAAGGGAGGCCCAATACAACTGGGGTAGAGGCCTTGGGTAGAATAAGAAAGGATATCCACTCCTGGTGGAGAATCCCTACCGACATCCTAATGGGTAGCGTCTGGAAGCGAATAGGGCCCCCTGGGAGAACAGTGCCATCAATTGCCGAGACTACCAATGGGGTAGTGAGAGCTGAAAGGGTAAGCTTCATAGAAGAAGCAGTTCTCCAATCCATGAAATTGCCGGCAGCCCCGGAATCCAGGTATGCAAGGGTTGACTGAGGAGAAGTGCCTACATGAAGGGACACCGGCAAGAGCAGGCGAGAAGGTGATGTTTCTGGGTCCAATACTCCACCTTCCAAATGTATTAGACCCGAGCGTTTCCCGGACGAAGCGAGCAGGAGTCACGAAAATGACCCTTGCCCCCACAATAGAGGCACAAGCCCAGAGTTCTGCGCCTAGCACGTTCTTCGGGGGTTAGTCTGGTCCGGCCCAGCTGCATAGGTTCTTCAGCAGGAAGAGGATGCTCCACGGAATGAAGGGAGGGGAGCTCAGACTGGCTAGGACCCAGAGAGTGCTGGCGTCTTTTTTCTAAGGACCTCTCTTGAAAACGAATGTCGATCTGGTTGCATAATGAAATTACATCGTCCAGACCGACGGGAATGGCTCTTCCCGCTAATTCGTCTTTCACTCGGTCAGAGAGGCCATGTAAAAAGGTAGCGACCAGGGCCTCATTATTCCAGCTCAATTCAGCTGTGTGGATACGGAACTGAAGAGCATATTGCCCCACTGAACTAGATTCTTGGCGAAGACGTAAGACAGCACTAGCCGCTGAAGAAGCCCGAGCCGGCTCTTCGAAGATATTACGAAAGAGCTTCAAGAATTCGGACAGACTGGAAACCACCGGATCGTTCCTCTCCCACAGGGGGGCAGCCCAGGCCAAAGCTTCACCGGAGAGGAGGGAAATGATATAGGCTACCTTAGCCCGGTCAGATAGGAAGCTTTGAGGCTGAAGCTCAAAATGAATAGTGCATTGGCTGAGAAACCCCCTGCAGGCCTTGGAGTCCCCAGAGAAACGGAACGGAGCTGGCAATCTTAGTGAGTGTGAGGCTGCGACTGGTGCGATAGGTACAGCCGCTGGTTGTACTTGGGGTTGCGGATTCGGGGTTCCCAAGGAGACCTGAAGCTGCTCGAATCGAGAAGCCAGATCCTGGAGGAATCGCATCACCTGGGTCTGATTTGATTCCTGGGTCTCAAGTCTGCGAACTATGCCCTGCAATGGATCATCCGCGGGAAGCGGGATGTCAGCCGGGTTCATGGCTGATCAAACTGTCAGGGTCACCTGTGGCCAGGTGACAGATGCACACCGTAGGGGGACAGGAGTGCACCGCGAGGTAGTGAACCCTATGGCTGGCTTCTGTGGATAGGAAACTGGGTGGTTGTGGAAAGCGGGACCAGAGGAGCACAACCGGGATCCCAACGGAAGCGAGAGCCAAGATTCCCCAGGGCGCGGAGTCTAAGACCCAGCTGGTCTTCTCCAGGGCCTCTAGTGGTGAGGATGTTACGCTGCAGGCTGGGACCAGGTCGCGGCCCCTGGAGTTTCCTAGCTCACGCCCCGTAGGATAAGGGGAAGCAGCAGCACACGATAGAGAGAACCGAATAACAAGCCGAAGGTCAGGGGCCACAAGCAGACAAGGATAACGAAGAACGAGCCGAAGGTCAAGGGTCACGAGCAGACAGGGATGGTCGGGGATAAGCCAATAACGTAACAGAGAGACAGACGTAGCACACGGCAGGCAGGAACCCAAACACACAATGCCTAACAAACACGTTGATCAGCAAAGCAGGCTTGCAGTGCACAGGTTAATATAGTGTTCAGTGATAGGGCCTGGGGTGGAGTCAGGCTGGGAGGAGATTATAAAGGAAGCCAGGTGAAGGAGGTCTGGTCTCTAGATGAACACATGAGGAGGAAGGTAAGATGGCAGACAGACATTAATGCATATCCATGACAGATACTAAACACAGGAAATACAAAACACAGTACCATTCTATACACACTTCCTACTCAAGGGGCGTGAGTGTTTTGATAGATTCGCGTGCAGTGTTCTCCTGCAGACAGAGCAAGATAGATCCTAAGGGACGTTACGTGTTTCTCCATTGTTGGATAGAAACAAAAGAATATGTGGTGGCAAATATATATATCCACCCCCCATTTGAAACCGTAGTCCTTTGGGCGTTAATAGAGTTTGTTATGGATAAGGTGGTCCCCGTTATAGTGGCGGGGGATTTTAATATGACTATGGATAAAGGAATATATAGGTTCCCGGCGGGTGCCCCGCCGGACATTCGTCTGCCAGCCCTCTCCTTTAATTTTGTGAGGAGGTGGGTTTGACAGACGTGTGGCGGAGGAGACACCCGGGGGATAAACAATTCTCCTGTCACTCAAGAACGCACGGTACCCTGTCCAGAATAGACCTCGTACTTTGTAACGAGGAGGCACTAAAAGAGGTGGGGGAGGTGGTATATGAATCAAGAAGCATCTCAGATCACTCCCCAGTAATATTTGAAATAAAGTTGGATAAGGGGCATGGTAGAGGGGACTGGAAGATAAACCCATTCTGGTTGGAAGTAATTGGGGACCCGGGGGGAATATGTGACAGCCTGAAAGAATTTGTAACAACAAATACTGGATCAGCCTCAATAGGAGTGATTTGGGATGCTTTAAAAACATTCTTACGAGGAATATTAATTCAAAAAGTATCAGTAGTTAAAAAACAATCACGCGCTAAGGAAATTGCAGGGAGAGAAAAAGTGTTTAGTTCAGAGTTCAATTATATAAGAAATCCAACCCCAGAAAATCATGCAGAATGGTTAGTGTCACAGGGAGAGTATCAAAAAATAGTAATAAGTAAGGCGGAAAATAAAAAATTATTCCAGAAGCAGAATTTCTATGGGGAGGGTGAGAGAGTGGGGCGAATCCTGGCCCTAATAGCTAGGGCGGGGGCCCCCCCATCGGTCATTCCGGTGATAAGAGATGATGAGGGGGAATTCAGAAGAAGTACATCGGAAATAAAAGAGACCTTTAAAAAATATTATCAGAGTCTGTATAGTAGTACAACAAATGGCAATATAGAGAGGGAGATGGCAGCCTTTTTTAGGGGCTTACAGATCCCTCGGCTATCAGAGGAAGACAGGGGGAGCTTGGAGGCACCGCTCACACTGGAGGAGTTACAAATATTAATAAAGGAGATGGCAGGCCAAAAGGCCCCGGGGCCGGATGGCCTACCAATAGAAATATACAAAACCTTTGGTGAGGTGTTGCTCCCAAGACTCCTGGAGGTTTTCAACTGGGCAGCGAAAGAAGGGCAGTTACCCCTGTCTATGACAGAAGCGACAATTATTATATTATTAAAGGAAGGGAAAGATCATATAGAGACAGACTCATATAGACCAATATCTCTTTTATGTGCAGATGTAAAAATCCTGGCTAAAACCCTGGCAAGGAGGTTAAATAGGATAATCCCAAGTTTGGTACATACGGACCAGACGGGATTTATCCCAGGTAGGTCTACCTGCTCCAATATAAGAAGAGCATTTTTAAATACCCAGCTGCAGACGGAAACAGAGGGGTCCAGAGCGATATTGTCCTTGGATGCAGCCAAGGCGTTTGACAGCCTTGAGTGGCATTTCCTATGGAAAACGCTGGCAGAGTACCATTTTGGTCCTAACTTTATCCAATGGATTAAAATATTATACAAAAATCCTAGAGCGAGGGTAAGGATAAACGGAGAATGCTCAGACTGGTTCCAATTGGCGAGGGGGGACAAGACAGGGATGCTCCTTGTCGCCCCTGCTTTTCACCCTCGCCATGGAAACATTGGCCAGTGCTATAAGGACAGATCCGGGTATAAAGGGTTTCAAGAGGAGACTGGGGGAAGGGAAAATAGCTATGTATGCGGATGATATATTGCTCTTCCTAGGGGGCACTCAAGCTTCACTGGTAGGTGCAATAAACATAATAGGGGAATTTGGAAAGTTCTCTGGGTTAACAATCAACTGGGAAAAATCGGTTCTCCTACCGATAGACCCATTGATGGGAGAGATAGAACAAGTGAAGGTGGTGTCCCAAATAAGATACCTAGGAATTAATATAACAAAGGGCCCGAGGCAATATATAACCGGAAACTTAGTACCCTTACTGGCTAAGCTCAGACAAAAATGACGGGTGTGGAATAAGCTCCCACTTTCAGTAGTTGGTAGGACTAACTTGATAAAATAGGTTTGGATGCCACAAGTCTTATAAATCCTCCATAATTTTCCAGTATGGATCCCCAGACAGTGGTTTAAGAAAATAGACAGCATGTTCAGGGAATTGATTTGGAGGAATGGAGCAGCAAGGATATGTCTCCGCGCCCTACAACAACCAAAAGAGAAGGAGGGACTGGACCTCCCGAACCCTAGATACTACTTTTTAGCTGCTCAGATGCAGCACATGAGTGGCAGTAACCGAAGGGCAGAAGGAGAAATAAAGGGGTTAATTTTGAATGACACACGCCATGATACAGTAGTAGAGGCAGTGGAGGCAGACTCTTTCTGCTCTAAAGGCCCCACGGCCCAATTAATGGTAAAGAGCTGGAAAGAGGTTAAGAAGATCATGGGATATAAGGGATTTTCCGAATTCTCACCTATATGGGATAACAGCAATCTGAAAGAACTCAGAGTCATGGGTAGGGTTGAGGAGTGGGATAGAGCGGGAATACACTTGCTGGCGCAACTCTATAAGGAAGAAAGAATAAAATCATTTCAAGAAATAAAGGAGGAGTACACAGTCCCAAATAGATCCTTTTATAGATACTTGCAAATCAGACACTCGCTGAAAGCACAATTTGGACAGAGCCCACCAGAATGGAACGACATGCCCATCTTATGTAAATTAGTAGACGCAGAGACCTCTAGAGGGGTAATCTCTGACATATACAGATCTCTAGAAAGGGCTGTTCAGGGAGAGATTCTGTTTAATAAAAATAAGGTTAAATGGGAGAGAGATGTGGGCCCACTTTCGCAGAAACAGTGGGAGCAAATAGTAGCGATAGGACCCAAAGTGTCACTTTCACCCTCTCAAACAATATCCCAACTCTACCTGTTATACAGAGTATATCATACTCCCCAAAGGATGTTTCAATTTGGTAGGAGGTTGGATTCGAGTTGTCAGAGATGCGGGGACAATAGGGGAGATTTAATACACATGGTCTGGAGCTGTCCCAAGTTATACCAATATTGGAAGCAAATAGTAGAAAGGATAAATATGGTGTTTGAGACATCCTTTCGCCCAGAAGCCAGACTATGTGTATTGGGTCTCCTGGAAGAAGAGGGACTGTCAGTATACGAACGGATAGCAATAACAAGATGTTTGTTCCAGGGCAGGAAAATAATTGCTCAAAAATGGCAAGCCGAAAGTCCCCCTACAATGAGAGAGTGGAGGATAGTGATGGATGATACAGTATCAAAAGAAGAATTTATATATAAAAAGAAAGGAAACAAACACAAATTTAATAAAATGTGGAAAAAGTGGATAGAGAGGGGATCATGTTAAGGGTGGGTGTAGGAAATGTATGTATGGGAGAGTGGGAATACAGTTGTGTAGTGGGGATAAGGCGGGTTTATATGGTATAATTTTATACATGCTCAATGTGATGTACTGAAATAGTGTATGTATGATTTGTTATGTGGAAAAAAGGAAAATAAAGAATATTTGATTAAAAAAAAAGAATTGCAAGTCTGAGTCCCCAACTGTTTCTGGGACTTCTCAAAGGCATAGGCATAGGATCCCGGTCTGTATATGGATAAATAAAAGGGAAGAGGATTTGTGCTGACATGAGGGAAGGAGGGAGGAGAGCCAAGTAGATGGAGGCCAATGGGACTGGAGAGTAGGGATGAGCTCGGTGTTCGAGTCGAACATACGTTCGACTCGAACATCGGCTGTTCGATCGTTCGCCGAACAACGAACGATTTGGGCCGTTCGCGCCTAATTCGCGGCCCACAATGCACTACGCCATCGCAGTGTCATCCAGGCGCTGTGATTGGCCAAGCATGCACTGTGACCCCGCATGCTTGGCCAATCACAGCGCCGACAGCGAGGAGAGCAATGATTGGCCACAGGCAGGATGCCTGTGGCCAATTATTGCTGAGGGTGTTTAGTACACGCCCCACACTATAAAAGGCCGCCAGCACGGCGGCCTAGTGTAGTGTGTTCCGGAGCAGGGAAAGAGAAGCATAGGCAGGGACAGTGACATTTTTTTTTCTTGCTTAACCTGGATTCCTTTAGTTTAGGGAAAGAGAAGGATAGGTAGGGAGAGTGTCAGTCTGTTTTACTGTGCTAAACCTTGTTTGTAGGGACAGGGAAGGACAGTGAGGGAAATTCTCATTGTGCTATACTGTGCTAAAGCATTCATCAACAACCATCTTTAAAAAAACATTTTTTGTAGGGACAGAAAACTATAGGTAGGGAGAGTGTCAATGTGTTTTACTGTGCTAAACCTTGTTTGTAGGGACAGGGAAGGACAGTGAGGGAAATTCTCATTGTGCTATACTGTGCTAAAGCATTCATCATCAACCATCTTTAAAAAAAAAAATTATAGGGACAGAAAACTATAGGTAGGGAGAGTGTCAGTGTGTTTTACTGTGCTAAACCTTGTTTGTAGGGACAGGGAAGGACAGTGAGGGAAATTCTCATTGTGCTATACTGTGCTAAAGCATTCATCATCAACCATCTTTTAAAAAAAAAAATTATAGGGACAGAAAACTATAGGTAGGGAGAGTGTCAGTGTGTTTTACTGTGCTAAACCTTGTTTGTAGGGACAGGGAAGGACAGTGAGGGAAATTCTCATTGTGCTATACTGTGCTAAAGCATTCATCATCAACCATCTTTAAAAAAAAAAAAATTATAGGGACAGAAAACTATAGGTAGGGAGAGTGTCAGTGTTTTTTACTGTGCTAAACCTTGTTTGTAGGGACAGGGAAGGACAGTGAGGGAAATTCTCATTGTGCTATACTGTGCTAAAGCATTCATCATCAACCATCTTTAAAAAAAAAAAATTATAGGGACAGAAAACTATAGGTAGGGAGAGTGTCAGTGTGTTTTACTGTGCTAAACCTTGTTTGTAGGGACAGGGAAGGACAGTGAGGGAAATTCTCATTGTGCTATACTGTGCTAAAGCATTCATCATCAACCATCTTTAAAAAATCATTTTTTATAGGGACAGAAAACTATAGGTAGGGAGAGTGTCAGTGTGTTTTACTGTGCTAAACCTTGTTTGTAGGGACAGGGAAGGACAGTGAGGGAAATTCTCATTGTGCTATACTGTGCTAAAGCATTCATCATCAACCATCTTTAAAAAAAACATTTTTTATAGGGACAGAAAACTATAGGTAGGGAGAGTGTCAGTGTGTTTTACTGTGCTAAACCTTGTTTGTAGGGACAGGGAAGGACAGTGAGGGAAATTCTCATTGTGCTATACTGTGCTAAAGCATTCATCATCAACCATCTTTAAAAAAAAAATTTTATAGGGACAGAAAACTATAGGTAGGGAGAGTGTCAGTGTGTTTTACTGTGCTAAACCTTGTTTGTAGGGACAGGGAAGGACAGTGAGGGAAATTCTCATTGTGCTATACTGTGCTAAAGCATTCATCATCAACCATCTTTAAAAAAAAATTTTTATAGGGACAGAAAACTATAGGTAGGGAGAGTGTCAGTGTGTTTTACTGTGCTAAACCTTGTTTGTAGGGACAGGGAAGGACAGTGAGGGAAATTCTCATTGTGCTATACTGTGCTAAAGCATTCATCATCAACCATCTTTAAAAAATCATTTTTTATAGGGACAGAAAACTATAGGTATGGAGAGTGTCAGTGTGTTTTGCTGTGCTAAACCTTGTTTGTAGGGACAGGGAAGGACAGTGAGGGAAATTCTCATTGTGCTATACTGTGCTAAAGCATTCATCATCAACCATCTTTAAAAAAACATTTTTTATAGGGACAGAAAACTATAGGTAGGGAGAGTGTCAGTGTGTTTTACTCTGCTAAACCTTGTTTGTAGGGACAGGGAAGGACAGTGAGGGAAATTCTCATTGTGCTATACTGTGCTAAAGCATTCATCATCAACCATCTTTAAAAAATCTTTTTTTATAGGGACAGAAAACTATAGGTAGGGAGAGTGTCAGTGTGTTTTACTGTGCTAAACCTTGTTTGTAGGGACAGGGAAGGACAGTGAGGGAAATTCTCATTGTGCTATACTGTGCTAAAGCATTCATCATCAACCATCTTTAAAAAAAACATTTTTTATAGGGACAGAAAACTATAGGTAGGGAGAGTGTCAGTGTGTTTTACTGTGCTAAACCTTGTTTGTAGGGACAGGGAAGGACAGTGAGGGAAATTCTCATTGTGCTATACTGTGCTAAAGCATTCATCATCAACCATCTTTAAAAAAAAAAAATTATAGGGACAGAAAACTATAGGTAGGGAGAGTGTCAGTGTGTTTTACTGTGCTAAACCTTGTTTGTAGGGACAGGGAAGGACAGTGAGGGAAATTCTCATTGTGCTATACTGTGCTAAAGCATTCATCATCAACCATCTTTAAGAAAATAAATTTATAGGGACAGAAAACTATAGGTAGGGAGAGTGTCAGTGTGTTTTACTGTGCTAAACCTTGTTTGTAGGGACAGGGAAGGACAGTGAGGGAAATTCTCATTGTGCTATACTGTGCTAAAGCATTCATCATCAACCATCTTTAAAAAATAATTTTTTATAGGGACAGAAAACTATAGGTATGGAGAGTGTCAGTGTGTTTTACTGTGCTAAACCTTGTTTGTAGGGACAGGGAAGGACAGTGAGGGAATTTCTCATTGTGCTATACTGTGCTAAAGCATTCATCATCAACCATCTTTGAAATCCTTGTTTTTTGGACAGTCAGGGAAATTGTCATTGTGCTATTCTGTGCGAAAGCAATCATCCTCAACCATATTTAAAAATCCTTAAGTAAAGGGACAGAGAAGGACACCTGAAGGTAGCCCTTATTGCTTTTTTCCCATCTCCCTGCAGGCCATCCATTAGAATGTCTGGAAGGCAAACAAGGAGAGGCAGACAGTCAGGAGGCCATAAAAGAGGGCAAGCAGGCTCTGTGTCTGGGGGCAACAGTGCTGGTCGTGGACGCGGTGCATTGTCATCAGCACATGGCCATGGGACACGCTTGTCCTTCTTTTCGGCAGCTGGACATGTTGAGCCACATCATGCCGAAGACTTGGTAGAGTGGATGACCAAGCCCTCCTCCTCCTCCTCATCCTCTCTCACCCAGGCTCAGGGTACTGGCAAAGCAGCTGCCAAAGCGTCCTCTTCCCTGGTATCAATGTCAGACTCATCATCAGTCACTCCTTCCCTAGACCCACCATGTCCTCCTCCTGAGGAGTCCCCCGAACTGTTTGAGCACAGTGTTGGGTACATGCTCCAGGAGGATGCCCAGCGTTTCGAAGGGTCTGATGATGAAACCCAGCTAGAGGAAGGCAGTAGCGTGAGAGCAGACAGAGGGGATGCTCAAGAAGGACACCAATCTGGCAGTCATGTTCCAGCAGCTGCAGCATACTGCCAGATTGGCTCCAGTGATGAGGAGGGAGGGGATGATGAGGTCACTGACTCCACGTGGGTGCCTAATAGGAGAGAGGAGGAGGAGGAGGATGAGGAGGAGGCACATCTCCAACGAGGCAGGATGCCCTTTGGTGGCCAGCGTAAGGGCAGTACACCGACGGAATCACACCGCAGAGCTCCGCCTGTGCAGGGCGCTGCCTCTGCCCGTCATTCAAAAAGTTCTTTGGTGTGGGCCTTTTTTGAGGCTAGTGCATCAGATCGCACAGCTGCTGTTTGCAACATATGTCTCAAGCGTATATCGTGTGGCCAAAACATCAGCCGCTTGGGTACCACATGCCTGACCAGACATATGTTGACCTGCCATGCAGCTCGTTGGCAAGCCTACCTCAAAGACCCACACCAAAGAACAAAGCGGACCTCTCCTTGCACCGCATCAGCTGGGATCTCCAACCCCACTATAACTTCAGTCCTCTCTGAAACATGCACTGAGAGGAATGAAGGTGTAGAATTAGGTGTGTCACAGCCAAGTACTTGCGGCCACTCTGCTAGCAGTGCACCGACGTCCGATTCTAGCAGGCAAATTTCCCTGCCCCAGCTGCTGGACCGTCGAAAGAAGTTCACTCCCAGCCATCCACATGCCCAGCGGTTGAATGCTAGCTTGGCTAAATTGCTAGCGCTTCAACTGCTGCCTTTTCAGTTGGTAGACTCGGCCCCCTTCCGTGAGTTTGTGCAATGTGCGGTTCCTCAGTGGCAGGTTCCCAAACGCCACTTTTTCTCACGGAAGGCTATTCCGGCTCTCTACCGCCATGTGGAAGGCAATGTCTTGGCCTCGCTGGACAGGGCGGTCAGCGGTAAGGTGCATATTACCGCTGACTCATGGTCCAGCAGGCATGGACAGGGACGTTACCTTTCTTTCACGGCCCATTGGGTCACTCTTTTGGCAGCTGGGAAGGATGCAGGACAAGGTGCAGTAGTGTTGGAGGTTGTTCCACCGCCACGCCTCCAAAATGCTACTACTGGTTGTGACACACCTCTCTCCTCCACCCCCTCCTCTTCTTCTTCCTCCATGGCCTCTTCCTGTGCTTTGTCCTCTGAACCAGCGGTGCTCCGTAGCCGTTCAAGGGGCTACGCAAGTACGCAGGCAAAAAGATGCCATGCCGTGCTTGCGCTGGTGTGTTTGGGGGACAGAAGCCACACTGGGGCAGAGGTCCTGTCTGCTCTGCAGGGCCAGGCCGAGAGGTGGTTGACGCCACGCCAGCTTAAGCCAGGAATGGTGGTTTGCGACAATGGCACCAACCTCCTCTCCGCCCTCCGACAGGGACAACTGACCCATGTGCCCTGTGTGGCTCACGTCCTTAACCTGGTGGTGCAGCGGTTCTTGGGCAGGTACCCGGGCTTACAGGATGTCCTGAGGCAGGCCAGGAAAGTCTGTGTGCATTTCCGCAGATCTTATAATGCCAGTGCTCGCCTGGCTGAGCTGCAAAAGGAGTTGAACCTGCCCAAGAACCGCCTTATATGTGACATGCCCACCAGGTGGAACTCAACGTTGGCCATGCTGCAGCGGCTGCACCATCAATGAGTACCTGTGCGACTACGGCACCAGGACAGGGTCAGGGGAGCTTGGTTTTTTTTCTCCACGCCAGTGGGGCATGATCAGGGATGCATGCACTGTCCTGGCACCATTTGAGGAGGCCACGAGGATGGTGAGCAGTGACAGTGCATGCATCAGTGACACTGTACCTCTTGTCCACCTGTTGGAGCACACGCTGCGTGGAATAATGGACAGGGCACTTGAGGCAGAACAGAGGCAGGAAGAGGAGGACTTCCTTGCCTCTCAAGGCCCCCTTTACCCAGACAGTGTTCCTTCTGTCCCACCCATCGCACAGGAAGAGGAGGAGGAGGAGGAGGAGGAGGATTGTGTCAGCATGGAGGTGGAGGCTGGCACTCAGCATCATCAGCAGCAGTCTTTTAGGGATGATTTACAGTCCCAAGAAACCAGTGGACTTGTACGTGGCTGGGAGGAGGTGGCTGCAGATCATGTCGTCCTTAGTGACCCAGAGGACTCCGGACCGAATGCCTCAGCTAACCTACACTGCATGGCCTCCCTGATCCTGCAAAGTCTGCGGAAGGATCCTCGTATTCTTCGGATCAAGGAGAGGGACCATTACTGGCTGGCCACTCTCCTTGATCCACGGTACAAGGGTAAGGTTGCGGACCTTATGTTACCGTCGCAGAGGGAGCAGAGGATGAGACAACTCCGGGAGGCCTTGCAGAAACGTCTGTGCAACGCGTTCCCAGAGACTGGGAGGTTACAAACTCCTGGTCCTGGACAACGAGTTGCTGAGGCTTCGGCCAGTCAAAGAAGGAGCGGTGGGGAAGGTGGCCGTCTGACCGATGCGTTCAGACAATTCTTTAGTCCGCAGCCCCAAAGTATGATCGGTTCCAGCAACCATCGCCAGCGTCTGATAAACATGGTGCAGGAATATCTAGGGGCAAGGTCAGACTTGGACACCTTCCCCACCGAAAATCCTCTGGCTTACTGGGTCTTGAGGATGGATCACTGGCCAGAGCTTGCACAGTATGCAATTGAGCTACTGGCCTGTCCTGCATCCAGCGTTCTTTCGGAACGCACATTCAGTGCTGCTGGAGGATTCGTCACGGATCACAGGGTGCGCCTGTCCACCGACTCGGTTGATCGACTGACTTTCATCAAGATGAACCAGTCTTGGATCACCACCAGCTACCACACACCTGATGCTGATATAACAGACTAATTGATTTTAACATGTCACATCCCTTCAAGACTGATGCTGATGCTGAGTGCCTGTGCTGTTATGTTGACTGGCTATCCTCCTCCTCCGAGTCCTCAATGATACGATTGATGATGATAGCTTGGAAGATCATTTTTGTTTATGGGTGCCACCACCAGTGCCTAACGCCCAATTTTTTAGCCCCTGTTTAACAGGGGCGTGTAATTACAATTTTTGAACCAATACTTTGCAACAGGGCTCATTGCTGTGCTCCAAGTACAGTATCTCTGAGGGGTTGCAGTGTTGTGCCACCAGTGCCTAAGGCCCAATTTTTCAGCCCCTGTTTAACAGGGGCGTGTAATTACAATTTTTGAAGCAATACTTTGCAACAGGGCTCATTGCTGTGCTCCAAGTACAGTATCTGTGAGGGGTTGCAGTGTTGTGCCACCAGTGCCTAAGGCCCAATTTTTCAGCCCCTGTCCAACAGGGGCATGTAATTACAATTCTTGATCTAATAATTCACAGCAGGGCCCATTGCTGCACCCACCAAGAGTAACTCTGAGGGCTTACAGTGTTGTGGCAACGCCACCACCACCACCACCACGAAAGGCCCAATTTTTCAGCCCCTGTTCAAAAGGGGCATGTAATTACAATTCTTGATCTAATAATTCACAGCAGGGCCCATTCCTGCACCCACCAAGAGTAACTCTGAGGGCTTACAGTGTTTTGGCAACACCACCACCACCACCACCACCACGAAAGGCCCAATTTTTCAGCCCCTGTTCAACAGGGGCATGCAATTACAATTCTTGATCTAATAATTCACAGCAGGGCCCATTGCTGCACCCACCAAGAGTAACTGTCAGGGCTTACAGTGTTGTGGCACCAGCATCACCATCAAAGGCCCAATTTTTACTACCACTGTTCAACAATTATATGTAATTACAATTCCTGATATAATAGTTGACAGCAGGGCGTTCCAGCACCAACCAAGAGTAACTGTGAGTGCTTACAGTGTTGTGCCAACACCAACAACTAAGGGGCCTATTTCTGCAGAGTATATACGGCAGGTCCCTACTTTCAAACATCCAACTTACAAACGACTCCTACTTGCAAACGCAAGAAGACAACAGGAAGTGAGAGGAAATCTACCCCTAGGAAGGAAAATTCTCTCCTGTAAGAATTAATATGGGAGAAAGGTGTCTCCTCTGTACTGATGCTTTATCACCAATCCTTGTTTCAAGAAAAACACCACATTTCAAAAACAGTTGTCATTGGGACGGAAAGTGAGGTGAAATGTTCTGAACAGGGGCACAGACAGCAAAACAAATGTTACAGGGGTGATAACCCTTACCTATGTTTTCCAAAAAGTTTAAAAATAGATTTTTGGGCTGGAGCTACACTTAAACAATGTACCTGTTCAAAATTACAAACAGATTCTACATAAGAACAAACCTACAGTCCCTGTCTTGTATGCACCGCCTGTATACGGCTGTTCAGAGTATATAGGGCCTTTTTTATTCTATGTGCGGGGTTCCCCTTAATATCCATACAAGACCCAAAGGGGCTGGTAATGGGCTGGGGTAGGGGGGGGTGATGGGGTAGCTATGCCATTTTTCTTAAAGATTTTCATCCATATTACCGGGACCAGACATTACATTAAAGCCGCAAGCAGTTTTAAATGGCTTTTTTTCCTTTAGAAGTGTCATTTTGTGCAGGGACAGTTCTAAACACGGGAAACACGTGGCACTTCACAGGCATACTTTAGACACCCCCCAGGTACGATATTTAAAGGAATATTTGACTTTTTTTTTTCACTTTATGCATCATTAAAATGACTGCTCCCGAAAAACGACCGTTTTTAAAACTTCTTTTTGCATTGATACATGTCCCCTGGTGCAGAACCCGGGTTCCCAAACCCTTTTTAGGACAATAACATGCATAATAGTCGTTATAATTAGCACTTTAGAATTCGAACGTTCGCATCCATTGTATTTAATAGGGTTCTAATGTTCGTACGAACTTTCGGTCCGTTCGCGGGTTCTGGTGCGAACCGAACCCGGGGGTGTTCGGCTCATCACTACTGGAGAGGGATGGGCAGGGATGGGCATGGGGAATACTGTTGGCTGGTAAGGTAGAATGTATGTATGCAACACATTTTTCCATTTATTCCAGTTCCAGTTTTATGCAGGCTCATAACCTCCAGTTTTAAGCAGGTTTATATTGCTGTCTGACTGTCCAATTGGGACATACTTTCTACCCAGAGAGGGTACCTGTTCTGGTGACAACAGTGAAAGATGGGACTCCCCCTACTTTGGGGTGCTTTATATTCACTTCATGTTTTGTGTCCCAGGCCGGCTGTTACTGGAGATTTTTATAATGGGTACACATCTGAGAGGATTACACTCACATGTCTAGTACACACGACCGGTTTTCTCGGCAAGAAAACTGCTGGGAGAGCTTTTTGCTGAGAAAACTGTTTGTGTGTATGGTTTCTCGTCGGGAAAACTGCCTGGAATCTCGACGAGAAAAATAGAGAACCTGCTCTCTTTTTATCTCGTCGGGATTCTCGGCAGAGTTTTCCTGCCGAGAAAACCGGTCGTCTGTATGCTTACCTGTCCGAGGTAAACCCACGCATGCTCGAAAAGACTTTGATGCATGCGCGGTAGCATAAAAGGTTAGTGTGGGGTGTAGCAAGATGGCGGCGACGGCATTGAATGTGACGAGCGCCGGCTTGTCATAGTCGATGACGTCACTGCGTTCTTGCCATTCAAAAGAACGGCGGTTCTTTTGAATAGCCGTCAGTACACAGGGCTTGGCAAGACAAGCTTGCCAGGAATCCCGTCGAGAAAACCAACGTTTTTTTTTCCGACGGGATTCCCGCCCGTGTGTACAGGTCTACACAGTAAGTTGTGTGTAGACAGTAACAAAACCAGACAGAAGTTCCACTTTCTCTAAAGCTAGAAAAAAAAAAGCTTTGGTTGGAGCTACACTTTATAGAAAACTTTAACTTTAAATAAAACATGCAGTCTGATATTGCAGACCTCTTTCTAAAAATGCTAGTTGCTTGGCTATATCTGATTTTAAACATTTTTGATTTACTTACCTGAAGATGCAAACAGTGAAGTCAAAACAACAGATCTGCATAATTCTTGATCAATAAATCAGAAAGTATTAAAGGTAAGACTGTTCATTTGCATTATGCACATCCACTTTCCATGTAAACAGTAAGCTTAGTAAATAATGTAAATCTGTGTTCACTGCATCATCATCCAGTCATGTGCAAGATATAATACTTTTTTTTTTTTCAATTTACTTACCGGTATATATGATTGGGCATTCAAAAGAAAAACAGCTTCATCTTGGTAGTAGTCTGGACTTATTCTTTAATATTGAAGACATTTCACCGCTCACCCAAATGCCTTACTCAGATTACTTAAATTTTGGCCACATACCTCAGAATCCCCATTCAGTCATCACCAGTGTCACAGCTGAAAGTGTTACACACCCTGTTCTATTTAACATAAAGCAATCACCAATGGGCCACAAAGTGTGGCGTAGGTGTTTTTGAGTTTCACATCTGAATGTGTGAATTGTTGTCAAATTGTCAGAGTGATATGTGGTGTCAAAGACCTTCACCCCTGTTTCTGGATGGTTGTTCCAGTTTATCATAGATGGCCTCTTTTAAGCCTCTTAAACAAGATGCCCCCTGTTAAAAATGTGCACCTCACTGTACTCACTGTACTTAAAAGAAGGCCTTTCACCTTAAAGAGACCTGTCACCAACCTAAAAAATTAAGGTAAGTGCACAGAAAAAAAAAATGTAAACAGTAATAAAAAAAAGTTTTTGACAAGTCCTTTAATAAAAAAAAGTCCCATGATGTACAACCACCATCCATAACGTCGACCAGTGATGTAGATGCACATCAATCATGATATCCACATCCCCCCCCCCTCTTTCCTGGCCAACCAAGCTTCATGCTTTAATTAAGGGTCTAGTATGGATTTTTAGGAGGACCTCACTATAAATTTTCAAAATTTTTTTTTTTTGTATGGAGCCCCCTTAGACACCGTACCAGCCTAGGTTCCACCAGAAACCAGGTTCCTGATGTACCTCATACATTTTTGTACATGTGATACCCCCTTAAAATCAATACTAGAATCAGTTTAAATAACAACAGCACAGTGGAAAAGTGGTTAGCACTTCCAACTAGCAACAATAGAGTCATTGGTTTGAATGCCAAAATACACACTACCTGCGCAGAGTTTGCATGTTCTCCTTCTGTCTGCTTGGGTTTCCCCCCCCCCCCATTCTCCAAGGACATGCTGGTGGGTTAATTGGCCCTAGTATGTGTATGAATGTGAGGTTGGGACCTTGAACTGTAAGCTCCTTGAGGGTAGGGACTGATGCGAATGTATAATAAATATGTGTAAAACACTATGTAGGAGCCACAGTACCTGTAATTAACCACTTCCCTACCGCCCATAGTCATATGACGTCCACAGATGGGATCTCCCATCCTGGGTGGACGTCATATGACGTCCTCGGCTTTGTGGGGGGATATCTGAATGATGCCTGCAGCTAGAGGCATCATTCAGATATCCTTTTGTTATGCCGGCGATTCTGCGCACCATAAGAATGATCATAGTGGCGGTTCCACCGCTTGATCGTTCTTATAGGCGGCAGGAGGGGACATCCCCCCTCCCGCCGCCATCCGGTGCTTCTCCGGGCTCTCCCGTGCCATCGGGGACCCGGAGAGAATCGTCCGGTGCCGGTGGTGGGTCACGTGACGAGCATAGAGATGACTGGTGACCATATGGTCACCAGTCATCTCTATGACCATCGGAGGCCCGGGCGCGATGTGATGACGTCACGCCCGGGTCCTCAGATGTAAACAAAGCCGCCATTGCGGCTAGTAAGTATGAGATCAGAGAAAAAAAAATCACGATCTCATGCTTTCCAGCCTGGAGGAGAGATGTGGGGTCTTATTGACCCTGCATCTCTCAATAAAGAGGACCTGTCACACACATTCCTATTACAAGGGATGTTTACATTCCTTGTAATAGGAATAAAAGTGATTAAAAAAAAAAAGTAAAATAAGTGTAAATTTTTTAAAAAAAAATAAGTAAAATAAAAAAAAATAATAATAAAAAATAAACAAAACGTCCCTGTCCCCGGTAGCTCGCGATCAGAATCGAACGCACACTTAAGTCCCGCCCACATATGTAAACGCCGTTCAAACCACATATGTGAGGTATCGCCACGTGCGTTAGAGTGCGTGAAACAATTCTAGCACTAGACCTCCTCTGTAACTCTAACCTGCTAACCTGTAAAAAAATTAAAGCGTCGCCTATGGAGATTTTTAAGTACCGAAGTTTGGCGCCATTCCATGAGTTTGCGCAATTTTAAAGCGTGACATGTTAGGTATCTATTTACTCGGCGTAACATCATCTTTCATATTTTCCCCAAAAATTGGGCTAACTTTACTGTTTTGTTATTTTTTAATTCATGAAACCATTTTTTTCCAAAAAAAAGGCGTTTTAAAAATTATTGCGCAAATACCGTGCAAGAAATAAGTTGCAATGACCGTCATTTTATTCCCTGAGGTGTCTGCTAAAAAAACATATATAATGTTTGGGGGTTCTGAGTAATTTTCTAGCAAAAGAATGATGATTTGTACATGTAGGAGAGAAGTGCCAGAATAGGCCCAGTATTGATGTGGTAAAAAAAGCCCGTTGTTGAAGTGGTTAATAAACTACTGGCAGCTGACACTTTTTTTTTCATTTGCTGGCAATTTAAAATGGTTTTGTGTTTACTGTGTAAATGTCAGTGCTGCTACAGCACTTCTGTACATCACATAGGTTAGAGGCGTAACTAGAACCTTCAGGGTCCCGATGGAAGAAATCATGAAGAGCCCCACTGGCCTTCCCACTGTTCCCAAGGCCCTTTACTCCCATTTTGGGACCCTTTATTATGGTTGCACAGCAGGCCACCTTCCTGCCGTCTTGGAGTCCCCCCACTGTGGTGGAACGCTAGAGCCTAGTCGTAAGTGCAACCCTAGTAGTTCTGCCACTGGTGTCAGTAGTTTTTTTTTATTCGTTTTTTTTTAATATTTTGTACCATTGTATTTATTTATTCTTCAGTCTTCTTGCGGAACAACAGAATGATTATAAGGTTATAATTTACAAGCTAGGCAAAGAGCTCCTGCCAGGAAACTTCTATTCTGGGGGACATAAAATACTGTACCATTTTCTCTCTTATGGTACAGGCACTGATTTGTGTTGAAAAATATACTTTATATATAAAGTACATAAAAACCAATTACTTTGTTAGGGTGATACACCACATAACAATATAGTTCCATTTACACAATATATTACTTTCACTCAACTACATGATACCTAGTGTGTTATGAAGAGCAAGGTTCCCCAAGCCATTAAGTCATGCATGATGTCGCTTTACCTTGTAAGCATTATGTGGCCCCTAAGTTACCAGCAAAGTCCCTAGCAAAGCAATATTAGGCCTCATGCACACTGGACATTTTTTGGACATTTTTACAGCAGCTGTTTTTGGCTGTAGACATTTTTTTCTACAGTCATTAAAATCTTCATCATGTTATCCTATGTGTCCATGCACACATAGGCTGTTATTAGCAGTATTTTTATTAAGTTTTAAGAGAAAAACATAACATAAACAAGTAAAACATAGCAGAAAAAGCCTCAATGAGGCAAAGAGATAGAAACATCATACATAACAGGGTGATGCTGTGGAATACAAAGCATTAGCAGTTAAGTTGTAGCAGTACATTCAAATAAGGTGATATCACAACACATGTAAATCAACATATCAGGAAGACTGGCTTAGGATCATCAAACACATGAAAAACATGAACCAAAATTGTCTATGTGGCTAAGGAAGCAGAGCATAAAATCTCAGAGAATTACAATTAAGTAATGCACAAGCTACACATCAGGGGAGATAGACACAGTTGGTATAATATGGATTGGCATTTAAAGGAGACCTCAGTGGGGGGGTCCAAATTTTATCAAATATGAACCGAGCTGTGAATTGTAGCCATCATATATTTTATTTGTCTAACATCTGCTATAATAGACAAGAGTTGGTCTAAGGGTAGAGGCTTATTAGTTCACCAGTGGAGGGGATAAAGTATTTAAACAAAAAAAGGACAAAACCTGTGTAGTATATCTGCTATTGTATAATTCGATCTCTGATCCACTGTCGCTCCTCTTTGATTAAGAGTTAACTGCCGTAGCCAAAAAGCTGCATATAAGAATAGGTATTTCCTTGGGAGAGCCTAAAGAAGCAGGAACCCCCAAAGGAAATTAGAGTCTACTATTGGCTATAATGGACAATAATGGATCATGCATAAAAATTAGATAGTTTATTTGTTGTATCAAAAAGATCAAGTTACATAGTAAAACGTGTCGCTCTCCTATTGAAAGCTAATGGTTATTAGTCTAGCTAATAAACAATCAGTGTTGCACCGTTAATTCCATATTAACAATAAAGTGCACCAACATAAAAACAAAATAACACACTTAGAGACAAGTACAAACATTAAACAATGGTGTGTGGCGAAATCATGCGGCAACCAGGAAGCAAAGGGGGGACTGAGAGGCAGCCAGAGCACCGACCAGAGCAAGTGGACGGGAACGTGACATCATACGATCGAAAAACACAGGTCCAAAACTAACCTTGGAGCACAACAGGTGGAGAGCAAGCTGAGGAGAATAGAGAGGGAAGATATCTGCCGTCTTGACTACGCGTATCGGGGTGTGGCCCTTCTTCAGGTCATGTGACATAGGCTGAAAATGGGGTTTAAATAGGGGCAGACCACGGGAAGAATCACACATTTAAAGGAACCATGATTGTTTTTTCCACCGCAGCAGACCGCCATAGTTTAAACCAGTGGTCATCAACCCTGTCCTCAGGGCCCACTAACAGGCTAGGTTTTATGTATTACCTTGGGGAGATGCAGACTAGAATACTGCAATCACTGAGCAGAAAATTATATCACCTGTGATGTATTTCAGCTATCTTGCAAACCTGGCCTATTGGTGGGCCCTGAGGACAGAGTTGATGACCACTGGTTTAAACAACCTGATGACACAGGCTTATTATAAATAAACTACAAACAATTAGACAAAGACAAGGGAATACAATAAAAATAAGCAGGATGGACAAGAAACAATGGTTAGAATATGAATTAAATGTCAATTGAGATACAGTCAGGTCCATAAATATTGGGACATCGACACAATTCTAATCTTTTTGGCTCTATACACCAACACAATGGATTTTTAAATGAAACGAACAAGATGTGCTTTAACTGCAGACTTTCAGCTTTAATTTGAGGGCATTTACATGAAAATCTGGTGAACGGTGTAGGAATTACAACAGTTTGTATATGTGCCTCCCACTTTTTAAGGGACCAAAAGTAATGGGACAATTGGCTGCTCAGCTGTTCCATGGCCAGGTGTGTGTGTTATTCCCTCATTATCCCATTTACAAGGAGCAGATAAAAGGTCCAGAGTTCATTTCAAGTGTGCTATTTGCATTTGGAATCTGTTGCTGTCAACTCTCAAAATGAAATCCAAAGAGCTGTCACTATCAGTGAAGCAAGCCATCATTAGGCTGAAAAAACAAAACAAACCCATCAGAGAGATAGCAAAAACATTAGGTGTGGCCAAATCAACTGTTTGGAACATCCTTAAAAAGAAAGAATGCACCGGTGAGCTCAGCAACACCAAAAGACCCAGAAGACCACGGAAAACAACTGTGGTGGATGATCAAAGAATTCTTTCCCTGGTGAAGAAAACACCCTTCACAACAGTTGGCCAGATCAAGAACACTCTTCAGGAGGTCAGTGTATGTGTGTCAAAGTCAACAATCAAGAGAAGACTTCACCAGAGTGAAAACAGAGGGTTCACCACAAGATGTCAACCATTGGTGAGCCTCAAAAACAGGAAGGCCAGATTAGAGTTTGCCAAACAACATCTAAAAAAGCCTTCACAGTTCTGGAACAACATCCTATGGACAGATGAGACCAAGATCAACTTGTACCAGAGTGATGGGAAGAGAAGAGTATGGAACAGGAAAGGAACTGCTCATGATCCAAAGCATACCACCTCACCAATGAAGCATGGTGGTGGTAGTGTCATGGCGTGGGCATGTATGGCTGCCAATGGAACTGGTTATCTTGTATTTATTGATAATGTGACTGCTGACAAAAGCAGCAGGATGAATTCTGAAGTGTTTCAGGCAATATTATAAGCTCATATTCAGCCAAATACTTCAGAACTCACTGGACAGCGCTTCACAGTGCAGATGGACAATGACCCGAAGCATACTGCGAAAGCAACCAAAGAGTTTTTTTAAGGGAAAGAAGTGGAATGTTATGCAATGGCCAAGTCAATCACCTGACCTGAATCCGATTGAGCATGCATTTCACTTGATGAAGACAAAACTGAAGAGAAAATGCCCCAAGAACAAGCAGGAACTGAAGACAGTTGCAGTAGAAGCCTGGCACAGCATCACCAGGGATGAAACCCAGCGTCTGGTGATGTTTTTGTGTTCCAGACTTCAGGCTGTAATTGACTGCAAATGATTTGCAACCAAGTATTAAAAAGTGTGAAAGTTTGAAATATGATTGTTAATCTGTCCCATTACTTTTGGTCCCTTAAAAAGTGGGAGGCACATATACAAACTGTTGTAATTCCTACACTGTTCACCTGATTTGGATGTAAATACCCTAAAATGAAAGCTGAAAGTCTGCAGTTAAAGGACATCTTGTTTGTTTCATTTCAAATCCATTGTGGTGGTGTATAGAGCCAAAAAGATTAGAATTGTGTCGATGTCCCAATATTTATGTATATATATATATATATATATATATATATATATATATATATATATATATATATAATATATATATATATATATAAATAATGAAAAAAGTAATAAAAAAAAATGATATATATATAAATAAATAAAAAATTACATTTGAATTACAGTGGAACCTCCGATTGCGAGTAACGTGGTTAACAAGCGTTTCGCAATACGAGCACTGTATTTTAAAAAAATCCTAACTCGGTTTGCGAGTGTTGTCTCGCAAAATGAGCAGGATTCAGGCCAAAGGGGTTCAGTACCGCGTTTGGCCTGAGGTGGGGGGCGCCGGAGCCGAGCAGAGCCGAACAGCGCCGATCGCAGCCGATCGGGGGCCATTCGGAAATCCCCAGAAAGACACGGAAATACTCCAATCCTGAGCCTTTCCGAGGTTTGCCAAGGTCAGCCGAGGTGTCCTCGGGCCTATGAAGCCGTTTCCGAGGCTCTCCCCCACCTCTCGCGCATGCGGTATTGCATGCCATTGAAGTCAAGGCGGAACAAATTATTTTCGTTTCCATTGACTTCAATGGGGAAACTCGCTTTGATATGTGAGTACTTTGGATTACGAGCATTCTCCTGGAACGGATCATGCTCGCAATCCGAGGTTCCACTGTACATTTGAATTATAATGAAAATAAAATTAATAATAATAATTAATAATGATAAGGATGAATCTCAAAAAAGTAAAATTCGATACAGACCATACTGTGTGTGATAGCCCAAAGTATATAATCATTAAAGATTGACAATAATAATATTCGTGATAGAACCAGGCAAGTTAGTTAATCAATTCAATGATTCGTTAGTTTATGATTAATGTTCCCATGGTTCATAATGTCAAAACCCAATGAGAATGTTTTATCTATTACCATGCATATATAACAAGTATATGGATGAAAACAATATAGCAAAAGATATAATGGTGATTGGAAGCCATGTAAGAATGGACAAGTGGTGCCCAATACAAAATATCCTATGCTATATGTTTACTATGATCCCCTCAGTATGTAACCTATGGGTACACCCAGTCTGAAAACTGGTGGTGACAGGACAATAAAGAATGATAACAGAAGGAATCTAGATGATACTATGAATCTCTAGGCCTTCGTTCATTATTATTAATAATTAAATTTTCATTAGTAATTCAAATGTAATTCAAATGTATTATTTTTTTATTTATATATATATATATTATTTTTTTATTTATATATATTTTTTTTCATTATATACATTTGTAGCGCCCTGCTCCTGATGACCAGGTGCTATGTTTAAATTTAGTGTGTGTCTGAGCTGGCAGTTAGCTCAGACTTTAATGATTAAGGCTAAATCAGCCTCTGTATCGGCTATGGCTGTGCTTGGAAGGATTTTCCCACTGTTTGCCTGAAGGTGGCGTTACCACCACAGGCCAGTGTTGGAAAACAGGCAGGCCAGAGTGTATTGGGTATTTTTCCACGGGAACAGCTCAGTGGGAGTGGTCCCCCCGCTGAGCATGCTGGGGAAGGGTATTTAAGGGGCAGACACCATTTCTCGAGGCTCTCTTCGCCTCGTGGCCCTCCTGGCTCGAGGTATGTGATACTGGAATTTCAGCCGCGGAGCCATGTTGGCCCGAAGCTGCATCTCTACCAGGTAGGCCCAGTAGTCCTAGTCCCAGTAGTAGAAGGTGATCCTGTGCTGTCTGTCCCGCAGGAGGAAGCCACTCAATGGAGGAAACCAGGGGAGGACCTGTCCTGGAGAGGACCAAGCGGAAGGCTGGTATCTTGGGGAAGGCCTGGTGACCCTATTGGAATATGCACCGTAGTTCATGTTACCTTACAGTGTGCTGGGTTGGCTTAAAGGCTCTAACACTGTAAGGCTGGATATCCGGGTCCTGAAATCCTGTGGCAGAGGATTACTGAACAAGTTCATCTTTATTGTTCTAAAGTTTGTAGCAGAGACTGTTATTTCTTCATCTTTTTCGTGCATCCCCCCGGCTGCTAGGCCAAGTGAGAGGGGCCTATCCGGGTGAGCAATACCCACTTGAAGGAGAGTGGTGAGTGTGACTTTTTGAAACTTAAGCCGCGTACACACGACCGTTTTTAATGTCATGGAAAAAAAACGAAGTTTTTCTCGACGTGATTCTTCTGAAGCCTGCCTTGCATACACACGTGAAAAAAAATGCTCGAGCAAAGCGCGGTGACGTACAACACGTACGACAACACGTACGACGGCAATATAAGGGGGAAGTTCCATTCGGATGGCGCCACCCTTTGGGCTGCTTTTGCTGATTTTGTGTTACCGCGTGTTAGTAAACGTTTGGAGTTAGCCGATTTGCGCTTTTCAGTCTGTGCTTTTCAGTCCGTTACAGTATGATGAATGTGCTATCTCCATTACCAACGCTAGTTTTACCAGAACGAGCGCTCCCGTCTCATAACTTGCTTCTGAGCATGCGCGTTTTTTTACCGTCATTAAAACGTACACACGACCGTTTTTCACGGCGAGAAAAACGACGACGTGAAAAACTACGAGAAAAAATAGAGCATGTTCTAAATTTTTAATGCCCATTTTTCTCGTCGAGATAAATGCTCTGGAGACTACACACGATCGTTTTTAATGACCAATTTAAAAAATTGCATTTTTCTCGTCATGAAAAACGGTAGTGTGTACGCGGCATTAGAAGTTTCCCCAGTGATCTGCATCGTGTGCCTGAACCTTCCCCTAACCCTCCATCCCTCTACCTATGCAAGTTTGTTTGGAAATAAAACCAGACGAAAAGGATTCATAACTTGTGTGGACATTGAAGTTACTATAGACTCTCATCCCCTAGACAACGAATGGTGAGGTAACGTGCAAGGCCCAAATCTAAACCAGCAGCTCCTACAGGGGTGTGCTACACATATATATATATATATATATATTTTATCTCAATTGAGACATTTAATTCATATTCTAGCCATTGTTTCTTGTCCATCCTGCTTATTTTTATTGTATCCCCTTGTCTTTGTCTAATTGTTTGTAGTGTATGTGTAATAAGCCTTTGTCATCAGGTTGTTTAAACAATGGAGGTATGCTGCGGTGGAAAAACCAATCATGATTCCTTTAAATTTGTGATTCTTCCCGCGGTCCACCCTTATTTAAACCCCATTTGCAGTCTATGTCACATGACCTGAAGAAATCAAGACGACAGCTATCTTCCCTCTCTACTATCCTCAGCTTGCTCTCCACCTGTTGTGCTCCAAGCTTCGTTTTGGACCTGTGTTTCTCGATTTATGTGGGACGTTATATGTGTATAGATATATGTGTCTATGTGTATATATATATATATATATATATATATATATATGTATATATAGATATATGTATGTGTATATTGTATGAGTACAAGATTGACCAGGCCATATTTCAGCTGACTTTGGTATCTGTAATCTAATTACACATATCAAAGTGTGGTTGTTGATCAAAGGGGGTTAGTGGCCAAACAAGGTTTACTACACATATCAAGGGGACAGATAATGACTGATGTGCTAATCTTACACAAGCCTACCTAGGTGTGTGAGGTGGCCTGTTAACTGAATTGAACACTGACATTTCAAAGGGTGTTTGTTGACCAAAGGGCCAAACAGGATTTACTACACATATTAAGGGGACTTGCAAGAATCCAGGACGAGTCTATTCAAAACGGTGTTAAGGCCACCTTTCGTATCTGTAATCTAATTGCGTGTGTCAAAAGAGAGCTTGTTGATGTTATTATGCAAGAATGCAAATGATGGCTGTGGTCGTCTCCGGCTAGGTAGGGGGTCATTCTCTGTCATCCTGAATGACAGAGTGTAGATCAAAGACAGCCAATCAAATTGCTCAGTCATTCAATGGATAAGCCATATAAGCTGATATTCAGTCTAGTCTTGTTATATTCTGTAGGAATATGCAGGCACAGGATATATTCTGTAGGAATATGAAGGCACAGGCTATATTCTGTAGGAATATGAAGGCACAGGTCTAGAACAGATCTAGATAATATGGGACCCTAAAAGACGTATATTCTGGGTCATATATATATATATGCTGTTGGATTCGTTGTCATCTGTGCAAGTATTGAACTTTGTTCTGTATTGGAATTCAATAAAGTGCACTCTCTGGAGAACTTGGGTGATGCTGAGGAAACATAACTTATATCATCATATAATACTTAAACATCAATTATCTACTGGAAACCACTATACTAGATCATTACAGTCACGTTCGGGTGTTCCTGTCCACTTGCTCCGGTCGGTGGTTGCTCTGGTTACCTCTCAGTCCACCCTTTGCTTCCTGGTTACCACATGATTCCACCACACACCATTGGGGATCCTATCGAGGCTCCACACTGTCCATCCCGCTATGCACATGCTGGCTTCCCTCTTCCTAGTGACATCCAGGAACACATGAAGGTTTTGCCCTCGCAGCACTGCCCCACCAAGCCCGTCCACCACCGACTGTTGCTTAAGGTACTGTGACAGTGAGGAGCACACTTTGCAGTTGTTCCATCTATGCAAGGAGATCATTCTTATCCAATCATATGTTATTATTAAATCGACACGTTTTTTTCTCATTGAACGTTTTAATTATTTGACTGTTTGTCCTTTCAAGACTGTCCCCATGAGTGCTTTCAATTGTGGTGGTTCCTGAATGTTTTTACTTGTATTCACACCCCTCCTGGTGTGCTCATCCACACAGCTGCTCTTTTGGGCTCTTGCAGGACATTCACAAGGTTCTTAGTGCAATAGATGTCCCAGTTTCCTGGCGCCAGACTGTTTTTGTCTGTTCAGGTACGAGAGAGCGTCCCCCCCTCCTGAACCGTACCAGGCCACATGCCCATTTTTTTACACTTTCTTCGTGAAATGGTAGGGGTACAATGTACCCCTTACCAATTCACATAGGGGGGCAGGATCTGGGGGTCCCCTTTGTTAAAGGGGTCTTCCAGATTCCGATAAGCCCCCTGCCCGCAGACCCCCACAACCACCGGGCAAGGGTTGTGGGGATGAGGCCCTTGTCCCCATCAACATGGGGACATCTTCCCCATGTTGAGGGCATGTGGCCTGGTACGGTTCAGGAGGGGGGGCGCTCTCTCATCCCCCCTCTTTTCCTGCGGCCTGCCAGGTTGCATGCTTGGATAAAGGGTCTGGTGTGGATTTTTGGGGGGACTCCACGCCATTTTTTTTTAATTTGGGGTGGAGTTCCCCTTAAAATCCATACCAGACCTGAAGGGCCTGGTATGGATATTTGGGGGAACTCCACGCATTTTTTTTTAAATTTGCGGTGGGGTTCCCGTTAATATCCATACCAGACCTGAAGGGCCTGGTAATTGAATTTGGGGGGACCCCCACGTTTTTTTTTTTTTTTTATCAATGACTTTTCTATGTATTGCCGGGAGCCGACAATTCATTATAGCCGAGAGTGAGTTTTAAATTACTTTTTTTCCTTCAGAAATGACATTTTGTGCAGGGACAGTTTTAAGCACAGGAAACAAGCGCGACTTTACATGCATATTATACACATCCCCCAGGTACGAATTTTAAAGGAAAATTTCACTTTTATTTTTTAATTTTAAGCATTATTAAAATCACTTCATCCGGAAAAACTGCCGTTTTTAAAACTTTTTTTGCATAGATACATGTCCCCTGGGGCAGGACCCGGGTCCCCAAACCCTTTTTAGGACAATAACTTGCATATTAGCCTTTATAATTAGCACTTTTGATTTTGAACGTTCGAGTCCATTGTATTTAATAGGGTTCTAAAGTTCACGCGAACATTCTAGCTGTTCGCAGGTTTTGGTGCGAACCGAACAGGGGGGTGTTCGGCTCATCCCTAGTGATGAATATAAAACCGATAAGGCTTTAATCACTTCAACACCGGGCACTTTCACCTCCTTCCTGCCCAGGCCAATTTTTTAGCTTTCAGTGCTTATACACTGAGTGACAATTGCGCAGTTATGCAATGCTGTACCCAAACAAAATTTTTTAGAATTTTTTTGAGATCGTTAGAGCTTCTTTTTGCTGGTATTTAATCACCATTGAGTTTTTTAGACTGATAATTGTGAAAAAAATATGTTTTTCTTCATTTATGTTACAAAATTTTGTAAATAATAATAATTTTTCTCCTTCACTGATGTGCACTGACGCGACGGGCACTGATAGGCTGCACTGATGAGGCAGCACTAATGGGCACTGATCGGGCGACACTGATGAGGTGACACTGATGGGCTTTGATAAGAAGGCACTAATATGAAGCACTGATGGGCACTGATAGGCAGCACTGATATTCAGCACTGATGGGCACTGATAGGCGGCACTGATGGTCACTGATAAACAGCACTGATAAGAGGCACTGATGAGAAGACACTGACAGACATCACCAATGGGCACTGAAAGGCCCAGCACTGGTGGGCACTGGTGGGCATCACTGATGGGGCTGCACTGATAATCAATGCACTGATTATCAGTGCAGATCCCCTCTGTCAGGAAAGCTGCTTATCGGCTTTCCTCCACTGTCAACATGAGTAGAGGAATGCTGATAGCTGGCATTTCCTGATTGGACACAGCTGATCACATGGTAAAGAGCCTATGTCATAGGCTCTTTACCATGATCAGAGATCAGAGATACGGTGATCAGAGATGCAGTGTCAGGGAAACGGTCGTAGGAGAACTGGCAATAGTGCCAGTACTGGTAATGGCCGCTTCCAGCACATCCCTGTGCGCATTGCCGCAATGGAACCAACGGGCGCATGCACAGGCGCAATGAAACCAACGGGCGCACGCACATGCGCAATGGAACCAACGGGTGCATGCTCATGCGCAATGGCACCAACGGGCGCGCGCGCGTCAATCGGCGCACACAACAGATGCAGCCACTTGCTGGCCTATATAAGACTGCCACTGAGCCCATCTCATTGCTTGATGGTCGTCAGCCTTCCTGTGTTCCTGAGACTCTGTTAAACTACTGTTTGGATTCCCTGTTGTGACCCGGCTTGTTCCTGACCTGTCTGACCTGCTCTTCTGGTTTGACCCCCTGGCTTGCCTTACTGACCTGTTGCCTTCTCCTTCACCTGATCCCGGCCTGTTCCACGGACTTTGTACTCAGCCGCAAGGGGAGCCCTCTCGGCATCTTGGCCTCCAACCAGGTACGTGACAGTACCATCAAGCCATGTCTGAGGTCGACAGAGGTGCTTCCCCGTTCGAGCTGATGTGCCAACAAGTCACCTCTCTTTCACAAGCCATTCAGAGACCAGCGGTATCCAGTCCTTTTCCTGGAAGAGAGGAGCCACCTCCGCCCCCAGTCTTAGTAGAGGGGGAAACGGAATTCGAGGTTGAAGCCATTATGGATTGCCGGAGGAGAGGTAGGCAGATCCAGTACCTCATTAAGTGGAAGGGATATCCCCCTGAAGACAATTCCTGGGAGTCTGCAAACAATGTACACGCTCCCAGACTGGTACGGGACTTTCACAATAGATACCCTGAAGCATTGGCCCGTGGGGGCATCTGGAGGCTGCCCCTTGGGGGGGGCACTGTCAGGGAAACGGCCGTAGGAGAACTGGCAATAGTGCCAGTACTGGTAATGGCCGCTTCCAGCACATCCCTGTGCGCATTGCCGCAAGCGGCGTGAATAGGCGCACGCACATGCGCAATGGAACCAACGGGCGCACGCACATGCGCAATGAAACCAACGGGCGCACGCACATGCGCAATGGAACCAACAGGTGCACGCACATGCGCAATGGCACCAACGGGCGCACGCGCATCAATCGGCGCACACAACAGATGCAGCCACTTGCTGGCCTATATAAGACTGCCACTGAGCCCATCTCATTGCTCTATGGTCGTCAGCCTTCCTGTGTTCCTGAGACTCTGGTAAACTACTGTTTGGATTCCCTGTTGTGACCCGGCTTGTTCCTGACCTGTCTGATCTGCTCTTCTGGTTTGACCCCCTGGCTTGCCTTACTGACCTGTTGCCTTCTCCTTCACCTGATCCCGGCCTGTTCCACGGACTTTGCCACAGTCTTCTGTTCCTGCCTGTTTCCTGTTACCAGACCATTGGCTTGTCTCCGTTCCTGCAACCCGCTTCTTCCTCCTGCTGGATATACTGGGTTTGACCCCCAGCCTGGCTGCCACTACTACTCCTTGAGCGGTGTCCTGCATCCACCGGTGTTCTTCAGGATCCTACCAGCTCTGCTCTCCTGGACCCATCTGGCAACCTGTGCTTCTCTGGGCACTACACCCTCTGTACCCAACCTCAGAGGTGTACTGTACTCAGCCGCAAGGGGAGCCCTCTCGGCATCTTGGCCTCCAACCAGGTACGTGACAGTACCATCAAGCCATGTCTGAGGCCGACAGAGGTGCTTCCCCGTTCGAGCTGATGTGCCAACAAGTCACCTCTCTTTCACAAGCCATTCAGAGACCAGCGGTATCCAGTCCTTTTCCTGGAAGAGAGGAGCCACCTCCGCCCCCAGTCTTAGTAGAGGGGGAAACGGAATTCGAGGTTGAAGCCATTACGGATTGCCGGAGGAGAGGTAGGCAGATCCAGTACCTCATTAAGTGGAAGGGATATCCCCCTGAAGACAATTAATGGGAGTCTGCAAACAATGTACACGCTCCCAGACTGGTACGGGACTTTCACAATAGATACCCTGAAGCATTGGCCCGTGGGGGCATCCGGAGGCTGCCCCTTGGGGGGGGCACTGTCAGGGAAACGGCCGTAGGAGAACTGGCAATAGTGCCAGTACTGGTAATGGCCGCTTCCAGCACATCCCTGTGCGCATTGCCGCAAGCGGCGTGAATAGGCGCACGCACATGCGCAATGGAACCAACGGGCGCACGCACAGGCGCAATGAAACCAACGGGCGCACGCACATGCGCAATGGTACCAACAGGCGCACGCACATGCGCAATGGCACCAACGGGCGCGCGCGCGTCAATCGGCGCAGACAACAGATGCAGCCACTTGCTGGCCTATATAAGATTGCCACTGAGCCCATCTCATTGCTCTATGGTCGTCAGCCTTCCTGTGTTCCTGAGACTCTGTTAAACTACTGTTTGGATTCCCTGTTGTGACCCGGCTTGTTCCTGACCTGTCTGATCTGCTCTTTTGGTTTGACCCCCTGGCTTGCCTTACTGACCTGTTGCCTTCTCCTTCACCTGATCCCGGCCTGTTCCACGGACTTTGCCACAGTCTTCTGTTCCTGCCTGTTTCCTGTTACCAGACCATTGGCTTGTCTCCGTTCCTGCAACCCGCTTCTTCCTCCTGCTGGATATACTGGGTTTGACCCCCAGCCTGGCTGCCACTACTACTCCTTGAGCGGTGTCCTGCATCCACCGGTGTTCTTCAGGATCCCACCAGCTCTGCTCTCCTGGACCCATCTGGCAACCTGTGCTTCTCTGGGAACTACACCCTCTGTACCCAACCTCAGAGGTGTACTGCACTCAGCCACAAGGGGAGCCCTCTCGGCATCTCGGCCTCCAACCAGGTATGTGACATGCGGTGTGTCCGAGCGACACACTGCACCAACATTTGCCGTGCTGTGCACCCCCGGGTCATATGACGTCCAGTCAGAACAATTAAACCACTGCCCGGTCATGATTTTGCTATAGGCCAGACGGGAAGTGGTTAAGAAAAGGTACCCTAAAGCCCAAATGTTTCAACATGGCAAACATGCATGCTGGCCAACTCAACCTATCAAAAGATTTCTGAGTATCTAACCTTAAAAATAAAGTAGGTTCCTGGGACTTCATCACCACACCTACCAGATCTATTGTATGTTGGGTGTTATCGCCTGTCTTACTAGGACTAAACTGACCTGGTCTCTGTGTACAAGGTGTTCGGGTATCTTATATAGTCTATTGGCAAGGATTTTCGTAAAAAGGTTGTAGTCAGTGTTTAAAAGAGTGATGGGTCTATAATTAGCCGGGGAGGTGGCATGTTTTCCAGGTTTCAAAATGACAGTGATATAGGAATGAAGGAATTGAAGGTGTGGACATTCCCCTTTAAGTAAGGATCTGCAAAAATGAACTTGGGGCTAGGATGGGTAGAAATTCCCTGTAGTAAATATAAGGGAGTCCATCGGGCCTAGGCAATTTATGCAGGGGGAGATATTTAATAACTGCAGACAATTCCTCAAATGAAATATCAGTAGTCAAGAAGGTCATGTCTGCTGGCTTGAGTTTTGGTAATTTAAAAGAAGACAAAAAATGTGTGAGATTGTCACTTATAAACAGAGCACGAACCTCAGGTGAGAGACTATAAAGCTTACTATTTCACAAAGTGAAAACATTTGCTATATGGGTTGTAGGTAGGGGCAGGGCCGGATTAACATAGTGGCTGGTGGAGCTGCAGCTCCAGGCCCCCATCATAATGTAGGCCCAAACTTAACTCTCTCACCAGGGCCCAGCCGTCGGCCACTATATAATACATCCATATTGTCCAGGCAGCAGGCAGCTGCAGCCTGCATCTGCATTATTCATAGGCCCAATATTGAGTCAGTCAGACAGCTGATCATCATTAATCGCGGGCTGCGGGCCGCGAGCCGCGAGCCGCGGCTATCATACACAGCAGAGCCGCGAGCAGCGGCTATCATACACAGCAGAGCCGCGAGCCGCGGCTATCATACACAGGAGAGCCTCTTGCGGCACGGGCGGTGCCAGTGCGCCGAGGCTGAGCGTGCTCCTCCCCTTTCAGTACTAAACACAAACACTGTAGGCGGAGCTTGACGTCCCAGCGGCTTGACGTCACTCAGAGGCCGTCCCCGGCGTCCTATGAGGCCCGATTGCCTTGCAAAAGGAGTGCTGTGTGTGCGGTGCTGTGAGAGCCAGGAGAAGGACAGTAAAAATTAAAGTAAGTAAGCCATGAGTGCTGGCCCGCTGCTGGGGAAGTCACTGTCAGACAGATTAGGTCTAATTGTGCAGAAGAAGTGTGTACCAGTACAGTACTGGCTGAAGCCTGAAGTGGTTAACTTTTTTTTGGGGGGGGGGGGCTATATCAGTGCAGGCAGCCCATCAGTGCCCATTAGTGCATCTCATCAGTGCCACATTTCAGTGAGTGCCCTCTATCAGTGCCACCTGACCTATCAGTGCAGCTCATCAGTGCCACCTATCAGTGCCCATAAGTGCAGCTAGCCAGTGCCACCTATCAGTACCCATTAGTGCATCTCATCAGTGCCACCTATCAGTGCCACCTATTAGTGCCCATTAGTGCATCTCATCAGTGCCACCTTTCAGTGCCAGTGCCCTCTATCAGTGCCATATATAAGTGCCATCCAATCAATGCCAGTGCCACCTATCAGTGCAGCTCATCGGTGCCACCTATCAGTGCCCATAAGTTCAGCTAGCCAGTGCCACCTCTCAGTGCCACCAATCAGTGCCCATCAGTGCTACCTATAAGTGCCCATTAGTGCAGGCCATCAGTGCCGCATAATAGTGCTGCCTCATCAGTGCCCATACGTGCTGCCTGTCAGTGCGGCCTTTAGAGCCCATCAGTGCTGCCCATTAGTGCAACTCATCAGTTCCAATTAGTGCAACTCATCAGTGCCAGTGCCACCTATCAATGGCCATCAGTGCTGCCTATCAGTGTAGCTCATCAGAGCCCATCAGTGCTGTCTATCAGTGCCCATCAGTGCTTCCTCATCGGTGCCCATCAGTGCCTATCAGTGCTGCCTCATCAGTGCTGCCTTATCAATGCCCATTAGTGGTGCCTCATTGGTGCCTATCAGTGCTGCCTCATCAGTGCCGCCAATCAGTGTAGCATCGTTAGTGCCAATCAGCGAAGAAAATAAATACTTATGGCAACAAACTAAGAAAAACATATATTTTTTTTATGTCTGTCTTTTTTTATGTTTAGCAAAAAATAAAATACCCCAGTGGTGTTTAAATACCACCAAAAGAAAGCTCTATTTGTGTAAAAAAAATATAAAAATGTCATTTATGTACAGTGTTGCACGAACGCGCTGTCATTTAATGTGTGACAGCGCTGAAGGTGGAAAATTGGCCTGGGCAGGAAGGGGGTGACAGTACCCATAGGAAAGTAGTTAAAGGATAAGTTCACCTTTGGGAACATGTTCCCACTTCCCACTGCAGCATCTCCCCTATCCACTGGATATAGTGACAGCAAGTGGAGAATCTTCTCCCTGAACTCGCTGTCACTATTTAAAAAAATACATAGTGTAGTTCCTGAGTGCCACCACTTAGGTTAGTGGAAATAATTGGATATGAGGGAATGTTAATCTATGATGCTGGGGGTTATTATTGCTGCTACTGACACCAATGATGTGGGTTGTTATTGCGTAAACTGCCACTGATGTCATGCCGGGGGTTATTATTGCTGCTATTGATACGAATGCTTTTGGTTGTTATTCTGTAAATTGGCACTGATGTTTTTGGTTATTATTATGGAAATTGCCATTTAGGATGGAGGTTATTATTTCCTATACTGGCAGTGATGCTGGGTGGATATAATCGCAGAAACTGGTACTAATGCGGTGGGTTATTGTGTAGACTGGCACTGATGCTGACGGTCCATCATTAATTATAGATGATGTGCCAAAAAATGTGTTTATGGCAACCATATGCACTGTGCAGTGCTTATACAAAGTGTAAAATACGTTTTTTGCACCACATGTCAGTAACAAGCCATGCAATCCATAAATACAAAGAAACCAAAACAAATACGTTCAGAAATGAAGTTATGTGTAATAATATGGAAGGACACAGGGAAAAAGTATTGAACACGCTAACTGAAATGTATTTAATACTCGGTACAAAATTCTTTGTTGGTGATGACGGCTTTAAGATGCCTCCTGTATGGAGAAATGAGTCACATGCAATGCTCAGATCTTCAAATCTTGTCTTCAAATCTTGAAGGTTCCATGTATTAGAGAATATCTAACACCGTGGACCTTTTCTATGAACTCTGATCTTTAGTTCTTTCCATAGATTTTCTATTGGGTTCAAGTCAGGTGATTGGCTGGGCCATTCTAGCAGCTTTATTTTCTTTTTTTGAAACCAATTGAGAGTTTCTTTGGCTTTGTGTTTGGGATCATTGTCTTGCTGAAATGTCTGCCCTCGTTTCATCTTCATCATCCTGGTAGATGGCAGCAGATTTTTATCCAGAATGCCATATGCTGAAAAACATCCCCACACCATGATGTACCCACCTCCAAACTTCACTGTTGGTATGAGGGGTGTTTTTGGGTTGTGACCCCCAAAACATGATGTGTATTATGGCATCCAAAGAGTTCCATTTTGGTCTCCTCTGACCAGACTATATTCTCCCCGTATTTCACAGGCTTGTCTAAATGTTGTGGAGCAAACATTAACCGAGCTTCAACATGTTTTTTCTTCAGCAATGGAGTGTTGCGTAGTGAGCGTGCGTACATGCCATGGCCAGGAGTGCATTTCTTTGAAACAATTGTACCTGCTAATTCCCAGGTCTTTCTGAAGCTCTCCACAAGTGGTCATTGGCTCTTGGACAACTCTTCTGATAATTCTTTTCACTCCTCTGTCAAAAATCTTGCGAGGAGCACCTGGTCATGGCCTGTTTATTTATGGTGAAATGATGTTCTTTCTACTTCTGAATTATGGCCCCAACAGTGCTCACTGAAACATACAGAAGTTTAGAAATCCTGTAACCAATGCCATCCATATGTTTTGCAACAATAAAGTTGTGAAGGTCTTGAGAGAGCTCTTTGCTTTTACCCATCATGAGATGTTTCTTGTGTGACACCTTGGTAATGAGACACCTTTTTATAGGCCATCGGGTGAGACTGAAGCGGCTGATATTAATTTGCACTGAGAAGGGGCAGGATTGCTTTCTAATTACTGATAGATTTCAGCTGGTGTCTTGGCTTTCCATGCCTTTTTGAACCTCCCTTTCTTCATGTGTTTAATACTTTTTCCCTGTGTCCTTCTATTTTATTACACAGAACTTCATTTCCGAACGTATTTGTTTTGGTGTCTTTGTATGTATGGATTTCATGTGGTGAAAATTTCAGGTCAATAGCACCTTTAGAAATATATTTACCTAGAAAAATTGTGACGTGTTCAATACTTATTTCACCCGATGTATATGTAAATGGAGCTGGTTTTACAAATGCCAAATAGATCAATGTGGCCTTCTGCATGGTTGCATGAGCCTGAGGTGTTAAGGAGCTCCTGGAAAAAGTACTGTAATTTTAAAAAAAAAATTACTCATAAGGATGAAAAAACAACGCAGTGGTTGGGAGAAAGTGAAAGCTAAGAAAGAGGAAGAAAAACAAATCCAAAAACTCTTGTCTAGCACCAAAAAAATTACTGAATTTTGTAGAAAAGGCACACCTGGAACAAGTGGTGCAACTGATATACTTGCTTCAGCTTCAAGTTCAACCAGTGCAGCTGATGTCAGTACAACAAGTTTGGTTGTTTCACATGCATCAGATGAAAGTGCAACTAGTGCAGGAGCAAGGGGATCCACGGAGTTGGACTCAGAACAGCAAGAGGAAATTTATTCAGATGATATTGGAAACTGGATTATCTGTGATGCTTTAAGGGAATATTTTTGCCAAAAAGGAGTTGATTGTCAACATATAGACAGTGATTTTAGAGCTTCAGAAAAGACATGTCCAGGTGAAACTTTTACAAGACACTGTACAAAGTCTTTGTTTTTCCGAGAACAGTTGAATGGAGAAAAAATTAAGCGTGAATGGCTGTGTTATTCTCAAAAAACTGGCAACGTTTTTTGTGCTTTTTGCAAACTATTTTCAAAAGAGGAAAGTCATTTGGCTTCAAAAGGGTATTCAGATTGGCGACATGCCACAAGAGATTTAAGCAGGCATGAAAATAGTGCTGGCCATGGAAAAGCAATTGAAAACCTCATCAGGAGAAAGACTTCTGGCCAACGAATAGACAAAAGTCTTGTTAATCAGTTTGAGAGGCAGAAAAAATATTGGCATGAAATACTTCGCCGTATCCTGAGTGTTATAAAACTACTTGCATCAAGAGATCTTCCTTTTCGAGGAAGTGATGAAATTATTGGATCCGTACATAATGGAAATTATTTGGGCTGTCTTGAGCTGTTAGCTGAATATGATCCATTTCTTGCTGAGCATATTCAAAAGCATGGCAACAAGGGAAGAGGTCACATATCGTACTCATCATCAACGATATGTGATGAGTTTATTGAACTGATTGGTCAGCAGGTGCTACAGCAGATTGTAAAAGAGATAAATAAAGCCAAATATTTTTCAATTTCTGTTGACTCAACCCCTAACATAGCACATTTTGACCAACTGACCATCATATTTCGCTATGTACTACCTAGTGGTCCAGTGGAACGTTTTACTAAATTCATTCCAATATATGGACACACTGGTATGGAGCTAACAAACACTCGTCTTCAATTTATGGATGAAAATGTAATTTCCATCCAAGAATGCAGGGGTCAGTCTTATGATAATGCATCGAATATGAGTGGCAAATATAATGGCATGCAGGGGTCAGTCTTATGATAATGCATCGAATATGAGTGGCAAATATTGTGGCATGAATGGCCACAACACTTGCTGAATACATTCCTTGTTGTGGCCATTCACTTAATCTTGTGGGACAAAATGCCGTAAACAGTTGTCCAGTTGCAGTTTTGTTTTTTAATTTTGTACCGCAGTTGAATTGTTTTTTTTCTGCTTCAAGTCATCGATGGAATCTTTTAACAAATAGTTTCAAACCATGTGGTATACCGACATTAAAAAGGTTAGCTGATACACGTTGGTCTGCTCACCATGATGCTGTAAATGCCTTACAAAAAGGCTTTAGTACCATCAGAGATGTCCTTTCAAATATTTTGAATGATGAAGCCACAAAGGGAGAGATCTGCTTACAAGCAAAGGGCCTAAGCAATGTCATGGATCAGCTGGAAACTGGAATAATGGTTGAATTATGGTCTGTCATCTTACCTAGGTTTCACAGAACCAGTCAGTGTCTCCAAGATACAAAATTAGATTTGCATACAGCGACAAACATGCTGAACTCTCTGAAGGATTTTGTGCAGTCTCTCCGGTCTAGATTCTCTGAATTTGAAGAGAAGGGTAAAAATATTTATGGCTGTGAGGAGTACCAGCTACAACGTGGAAGGAAAGTGAAAAGAAATAGGAGGTGGGACTATGGTGATGCAGAAGATGCTGATGCTTATATGACACCCTCTGAGCGGTTTAAAGTGCATACCTTTTATCCTATAATTGACCAACTGACAGAATCACTGAGGCACAGGCAAGCAGCATACAGCATAATTCAAGAAAGATTTGGATTTCTATCAGAAATATGCACTCTAGCAGCTGATAGTCTACGTTCCAGGGCCAGTACACTAGTGACAATATACCCTGAAGATCTTGAACCCCGGTTTGCAGAAGAAATTGTACAGTTTTCCTCTATTTTCAAAATGTACCAATCTTCACCTGCAAATAAAGACATTCATGGTAGCCAAGAAACTCAAATGTGCAAGTTTATGATTGCACAATCCCTAGTCGTTGCATTTCCAAATACATATGTGACCCTCCGCATGTATTTGTGTTTAATGGTCAGCAACTGCAGTGGTGAGCGTTCATTTTCAGCATTAAAACGTGTAAAAAATTAACTAAGATCTTCCATGGGTCAGGAGCGTTTAAATGCGCTTTCTCTGTTGTGCATTGAAAATGGGTTGCTGAACACGCTTAATCTTGACTCTACAATTGAGGAATTTGCAAGTAAAAAAGCAAGAAAAGTTAATGTGTAGTTTTATTTTATTCTGCCAACTTGATTCATATAGGTTAAACGCAGTTTAGAGTTCCGTGAATAATCTGTTTGTGTGTTTATAACTAGTGGTTGTGATTTATTTCAAGAGTTACTCTCTGCACCATAATCATAACAGCAGGCTGTATTGATTATGATGCTTTAATAATAATAATAATACTTTAAGGAACATATTTGTATGAGCCAAACATCATATACGTACGTATATTTAAATTGTTTATATGGTTTACGTTTATTTAAAAAAGAGTTGTTGTGAATTTTCTATTTATAATGGTTTTATTTACCGTAATTAACAAGTTTTCTATTGTTTACAAAAAATTTATATTTTCAATATGTTTCTGTTTTGGCACTTTAATGGTAATTAAAATATTTAATTTGTTTTAAAAAAAAAAATTGTTTGCATCTTTATTTTATTTATTTACATAAAAAGGCCCACCGAAATCCTCAGCCCCAGGCCCATGATGCTCTTCATCTGGCCCTGGGTAGGGGTGCCATTCGATTGATAGTCAGAGGCTGAGTAAGTGGGCCTCGCCTTTAGTTTGCTAACCAGCACTCTGTGAGGTTTATTGGTGAATTTGTAATACTTTTGCTTTGTCCACGTGAGGTGTTTTTTGAATTTGGACAGGTACATTTTTTTAAGTTGAGTATGCAGTATGGTGACTGCCTGCAAACAGAATACTGTTGGGACTGTGAGAAGTATAGGTTACGATTTACTTAGATTCTGAATTATAATATGTCTCATGAGGTTTTTAGACGTGTGCCAGTAGAGATACATTGCCCCCTGAAAAAAAGCCTTATTGGCCTCCCATAAGGTAGACACCTTAGTGACCGTGCCCGTATTAACTACAAAATATTCTGTAAATGCCTGGGATAGTTAATCTTGAGTAGCAGCATGAGATAGGAGAGTCTCATTTATGTCAGGATTTAGGACTAGAATTGGCCAGCAATACTTTTAGTAATATGGGGGAGTGGTCAGACTAGGCAATATCATCTATCTCAGAAGAGACCTTTGTTTGTAGCATAGGTGGGGAAATAAGAAAGTGATCTAGCCTTGAGTACATCCTATGGGCCAGGGAAAAGAAAGTGTACTGTTTACAACAGGGATGTTTATTCCACCAGGAGTCTAATAGATGGAAATTTCTCAAAAATTTTGTAAAGATGTAGATTGCCTAAGTATATGTTTAGAGGGCAGATTCTCAGAGAGAGGCTGTTGGTCTCTGGAGGGGGCAGTACCATTATAAAATCCCCACCAATAATAGTAAATAGTGAAAGGACAGTGAGTATTTATCCAGAAGCTGCAATAGATAGGCAATTTGGTTAGAATTATGCATGTAGACATTTAGCAGCGCTAAAGGCTTACCCATGAATCTGCAATCTATTAAAATATAATGACCATGAGGGTCTATAATAAAGAAGAGCACTTTTTAAGGGGCAAGTGGCTTTCATAAGAACTGTTACAATTGCTTTGCCAGAGGGATCCAAGGCTACAAAAGAAATGGGGGAGTGCTTTTGTAGCAAATTTGAAAGAGCCCCCTTTTTCAAAATGTGTTTCCTGTATAAAGATAATGTCATCTAGAGAGGATCTAAACTCTTTTAAGGCCATCAATTGCTTTCTGATAGCGTCTAGACCTTTCGCATTAAGTGACACTAATTTTAAAGCCATAATGAGTCAAGGGGTTAGTATTTCAAATACAGTAGATAAACTCCATTGGAAGAAGTCTTACGACGAAACTAGTCTGGGAGGAGCTACACGACAGTCACCTGGTGTGCAGCGTTCGGATCTTTCGACCACTCGTCGAATATACAGTTTGGTGTTTGGGCGGGAGTCTGCGGTGATTCGATTGCAGTGGAGAGGCAAGCGTACATGAAGGAGGGTGAGACATACATGCTTATATGGTCCGCCGAGACCGCAATACATCGCGGCAGCCTACTATAAACTTGCCTGGCGTTTGGAAATGTTTGCTTTGAAGTGCCCAATTTGATCTGTCTAAATGTGAGTGTAACCATTGATGGTCACTTGTGCTGTGTTATTTTAATTAAAAGTTTTGATATACTTCACTATTGGAAGCATTTGTTTTTTCATGTGGGAGACTTGACTGACCTAATTTCATCATTTTGGAATCATTTGTGATACCCTGGGGGGTAATCAAGCTGATTAGCCAAGCATGAGAGTGCGAGGCATATTCTTGTGGTGAGTGCAAGTCCTTAGGGAGTGGAATCACTGAGCACATTGGTGTGGTGAAGGTTTGAAGAAAACACAAGAAAGTTTTATTTGGCATCATCTTCATTTGAAGTCACTTTTGGATGCACTTTTTATGGACTTATTTTGTGCACTTTTTTATGGACTCATTTTCAGTTAAACACTTTATATCAATTGTTTTAAATCACTGTCATGAACGTTATTGTCAGGGACGTGCTGGGCTTGAACCTGGGACCTCTTCTGTGTCTGGCATTGACTCTACCAGCGGAGCTATCTGAGATGCTGGACAGTTCCCTGCCTGATCTGCTGGATAACCTATCTGATCCATTAGACTACTCTGCTTGGTGTCTGATTGCTGTTGAACTCTGAACCCCTTGCTCCTCCCATGTACTTCCTATAAAAGACATTCCAGAGATGTTGCCCCTTGCGGTTTGATCTGCTTCTGTTCCCTGAGTTCCTGATTCTGTGCTTGTGTCCTGTGCCTGTGTTTGACCCGGCTTCCTGACCACGCTTCTGTCCCCAGTCCTGACCTTGGCTCGTTTGACCCTGCTCAGTTATCTGCCAGTCTGCCTGTTGCCAAGATTCGACCTGGACTTTGACTACTCTCTGCCTGCCACTTGAGATGTTTACCTTGATGTGTATGACCCGGCTTGTCTGACTCTGCAAACCTGCACCAGCTTACCTGCATCCTCTGCTCTGCAAGCTGCACACGCTGACCTGCATCCTTTGCAATGCAAACCTGCACCTGCTGACTTGCATCCCTGCTCTGCAAACCTGCACCTGCTGACCTGCATCCCTGCTCTGCAAACCGGCACCTGCTGACCTGCATCCCTGCTCTGCAAACCGGCACCTGCTGACCTGCATCCCTGCTCTGCAAACCGGCACCTGCTGACCTGCATCCCTGCTCTGCAAACCGGCACCTGCTGACCTGCATCCTCTGCTCTGCAAGCTGAACCTGCTGACCTGCATCCGCTGCTTCCGGAACCAGCCGTTCCAGTCTCCACTCGGCTCCACCACTCCAAGCAGTGAGGATCAGACAGGCACCCTTACCTCACCGTGCTCTTACCACCACTGTCCCCACTCCAGTGGTCTCCGAGATGGGGTTGTACGGGAGGTCCCTCTCCGCACGTCAGGCTCACACCTAAGGTACGTTACAGTTATGGACACTTGATGAGTTTATTGTATGCACATTTCTTTACAGGGTGTATATTTATGAACATTCGCATTTATGCACTATCTCACGGAGTGTACATGGTTTATATTTAGATTTGTGTTGTAAGACACTGAGCGCTACTATTTTGGTTATTCAAAATTATTTTTCACTTTTTATTTTTTAAAGTAGCAGCTGATAGGGTAATTCAGTCTGAATTTATCAGACATTTCTCCAAGGCGCAGTGGAGAGTGTTAAGGAAAGGGGGCGGTTTATTTCTTAGTACACTGTTATTTTTACAGTAGATAAACTGATTATAGCTAAAAAAGCATCAAACATAAAAGCAAAACAAACATATATACAACCATGGGTAGGAGTATGGTTTAGGAAAGACCCAGTAATTAGCAACATAGGCAAGCAAAGACCTGAGATCATCCAAAATCCCAGGAGCCCACAGAAAAATTCATGGGACCAGTGGGGGCTATAAAATGACTACAAATAGCCATGGCAACATACCACCTCTTGACTAGGGATGAGCTTCATGTTCGAGTCGAACACACATTCGACTCGAACATCGGCTGTTTGACGAAGATTGAACGTTATGGGCCGTTCGCGCCAAATTCGAGTGACGCGAGCGGCCCACAATGCACTGCACCATCGCAGTGCAATCCCGGTGCTGTGATTGGCCAAGCATGCACTGTGACCCCGCATGCTGGGCCAATCACAGCGCCGGCAGCGAGGAGAGCCTTCATAGCTCAGGGGGGTTTAGTACACGCCCCACACTATAAAAGGCCTCCAGCGTGGCGGCCTTGTGCAGTGTGTTCCGGCGTGCAGGGAAAGAGCTACACAGGCAGGGACAGTGTGTTCTACGTTCTTTTCTCAGGCATCTGCAGGAGTTGCTGTTCATTGCTGTTCTCTAAGCTAGATAGGCAGGCAGAGACAGTGTGTTCTTTTCTCAGGCATCTGCAGGAGTTGCTGTTCTTTGCTGTTCTCTAAGCTAGATAGGCAGGCAGGGACAGTGTGTTCTTTTCTCAGGCATCTGCAGGAGTTGCTGTTCATTGCTGTTCTCTAAGCTAGATAGGCAGGCAGGGACAGTGTGTTCTCTTCTCAGGCATCTGCAGCAGTTAGTGGGTGTTGTGTGCCCCAGCACAGTATACACCTGTATATACCCATCATTGCTGTTCTCTAAGCTAGATAGGCAGGCAGGGACAGTGTGTTCTTTTCTCAGGCATCTGCAGGAGTTGCTGTTCATTGCTGTTCTCTAAACTAGATGGGCAGGCAGGGACAGTGTGTTCTTTTCTCAGGCATATGCAGGAGTTGCTGTTCATTGCTTTTCTCTAAGCTAGATAGGCAGGCAGGGACAGTGTGTTCTTTTCTCAGGCATCTGCAGGAGTTTCTGTTCATTGCTGTTCTCTAAGCTAGATAGGCAGGCAGGGACAGTGTGTTCTTTTCTCAGGCATCTGCAGGAGTTGCTGTTCGTTGCTGTTCTCTAAGCTAGATAGGCAGGCAGGGACAGTGTGTTCTTTTCTCAGGCATCTGCAGCAGTTAGTGGGTGTTGTGTGCCCCAGCACAGTATACACCTGTATATACCCATCATTGCTGTTCTCTAAGCTAGATAGGCAGGCAGGGACAGTGTGTTCTTTTCTCAGGCAACAGTGATGGTTGTGGACGCGGCGCATCGTCATCAGCACATGGCCATGGGACACACTTGTCCTTATTTTCAGCAGCTGGACGTGTTGAGCCGCATCATGCCAAAGACTTGGTAGAGTGGATGACCAAGCCCTCCTCATCCTCTCTCACCCAGGCTCAGGGTACTGGCAAAGCAGCTGCCAAAGCGTCCTCTTCCCTCGTATCAATGTCATCATCAGTCACTCCTTCCCTAGACCCACCGTGTCCTCCTGAGGAGTCCCCCGAAATGTTTGAGCACAGTGTTGGGTACATGCTCCAGGAGGATGCCCAGCGTTTCAAAGGGTCTGAAGATGATACCCAGCTAGAGGAAGGCAGTAGCATGAGAGCAGAGAGAGGGGATGCTCAAGAAGGACAGCAATCTGGCAGTCATGTTCCAGCAGCTGCAGCATACTGCCCGATTGGCTCCAGTGATGAGGAGGGGGGGATGCTGAGGTCACTGACTCCACGTGGGTGCCTGATAGATGAGGGGAGGAGGAGGAGGATGAGGAGGAGGCACATCTCCAACGAGGCAGGATGCCCTCCGGGGGCCAGCGTAAGGGCAGCACACCGACTGAATCACACCGCAGAGCTCCGCCTGTGCAGGGCGCTGCCTCTGCCCGTTATTCCAAAAGTTCTTTGGTGTGGGCCTTTTTTGAGTTGAGTGCATCAGATCGCACCGCTGCTGTTTGCAACATATGTCTCAAGCGTATCTCGCGTGGCCAAAACATCAGCCGCTTGGGCACCACATGCTTGACCAGACATATGTTGACCTGCCATGCAGCTCGTTGGCAAGCGTACCTTGAAGACCCACACCAAAGAACAAAGCGGACATCTCCTTACTCCTCATCAGCTGGAATCTCCAACCCCACTGTACATTCAGTTCTCTCTGAAACCTGCACTGAGAGGAATGAAGGTGTAGAATTAGGTGTGTAACAGCCAAGTACTTGCGAGCACTCTGCTAGCAGTACACCGATGTCCGATTATAGCAGGCAAATTTCCCTGCCCCAGCTGCTGGACCGTCGAAAGAAGTTCACTCCCAGCCATCCACATGCCCAGCGGTTGAATGCTAGCTTGGCTAAATTGCTAGCACTTCAACTGCTGCCTTTTCAGTTGGTAGACTCTGCCCCCTTCCGTGAGTTTGTACAATGTGCGGTTCCTCAGTGGCAGGTTCCCAAACGCCACTTTTTCTCACGGAAGGCGATTCCGGCTCTCTACCGGCATGTGGAAGGCAATGTCCATGCCTCGCTGGACAGGGCGGTCAGTGGTAAGGTGCATATTACCGCTGACTCATGGTCCAGCAGGCATGGACAGGGACGTTACCTTTCTTTCACGGCCCATTGGGTCACTCTTTTGGCAGCTGGGAAGGATGCAGGACAAGGTGCAGTAGTGTTGGAGGTTGTTCCGCCGCCACGCCTCCAAAATGCTACTACTGGTTGTGACACACCTCTCTCCTCCACCCCCTCCTCTTCTTCTTCCTCCATGGCCTCTTCCTGTGCTTTAACAGAGAAAGAGTCTCCCCAAATGAGAGTGTAGGGACTTTCTAGGCAACAAGGTTGTATAAAAAATTTATAGAGATAATTGAATAGATAAATATCATTTAATGAACAAGTATAAAAATCTGGTATACAAACACCAATATTCTGGTATCATAAAATCACCAATATACAAAATGAAGTGTGATGTTTTCATGCGGTCACTATTCCAACCAATGCGTTTCGGGACTTTGATCAGTGTCCCTTCATCAGGGTTAATTCGGATTAGTTTGACCACAGCATGTTCTAGACAAAGTACAAAAAATATAATAAATACATATAGTGAAAACATATAGAAATAGTGCATACATAAAAAATAATATAAACACAGAACACATAATCATCATCATCATGTATGGGGACAGGGAAGAGGAGCATCGTTGAGGACAAGACCACAGATAGCCACCTACCAGCTCAAAGAATTGTTGAAAATGTCTCCAAAAAGATCACGCCATACCCAAAAGCACATAAATGGAGTGTGAAAATTGATGGAAGAATACTCCAGAGAGAAGACCACATAGGGAAAAGTTAAAGTATGGATGCTTGGTTGTATATTTCTGTGACCCAAGCAAACTCAGTGGATCTCTATAAGAGGACAATAAGGAAAGTATACATAAGCTATTTTAATTGAAAGGAGTGGAATTTTTAAACAGATGGTTCTTATCATTGTCTATGCCTGACTGTGTAAACATAGATGCAGATTATGGTGTTTATACTGTATATACAAAGAGCCGAGTATAGTATAAGGAGCTAAAAATTATATATTTGACCTGTGTGTATATACACAGGATCAAAAAGGATTAGATGAAATAAAGCAAACATCATTTAGCTTCATTACTATATATCGTTGGTTTTAGTGGTCATATTAATGCAAATTGCATATGATGTAAAGACAGCTCAAGTATAACTCTGATATAGTTAACACTAAAGAGCCGTGGCCAAACCATCCAACTTGTACTAACCTTATCTTTAAAGTGATCCAGTAAGGAGTATATTTCTTCAGAGGTTCCCTGTGCGACTGTCCTGGTGCATGGGGAGACAGCTAGTGAGGATCTCTCATCAGCTGTCTTTAATATTGCAGTATCAGACATCCGCGCTTGCGCGGTGTCTAAAGATAATACATGGAGCATTGAGTTGTCCTATCAGAGCCTACGCAACGTACGTAGCACGTGACGTCATTGCGGCCTTTCTAAGGATGTTGGGAAATGTAGGCATCTGGGGGAAAGACAAGAAGCCACAATCTCCAATTGTATGGCGTGGGCACGGCTGAATCTTAGCCACTCCTCACTCAATCCGGGAAGATGTCATAGCCATGACAGCCCCAGACATTGCCACATATTATCGAGTGAGGACGTGGAGAAAGATGCTGCGGCGCAAGCTGAACACACCGCTCCACACCATAGCACAACCACGCCCCCACACACAGAGAACGCCCCCAGTGAAGACAGGACATCCAATGGACACACGCGCAGCGAAACACACGTCAGTCCGCGCATATGTCCCACACTGCTAGCACATTGCTGCGTGTTTGAAGCAGCGCTAGTGCTACAGCCCCCCATCTGATAGGGAGGATATATAAACTCAACGACCCATCAGTAATGGGCCCCAGGACTGCATTGGTACCCCATCATGAGATGCATACAGGAAAGATATCCTAAAAGAGATCCCTCCTTTTCTTGACTAACCCAGCATCACATGGATATTATCCCTCTCAGTAATGCTATCCAATAAAAGGGGTAAAAGAGGAGATTAGTTGTCATTTGGATATATGGTAATAATACCCTGTAGTGACAGATTTGTCCAGAAGCATACTGGATTATATCAAAATAGGGAGACAATTAGAGTTTATGTCCAGGGGCACGACATGAACATCAAGGGAGACACTTAGTTGAGGTAAAGGGGGGGGGGGGCGACTGGGATCCTGTCCTCAAGGGATTATAAGGCATATCAAGACCAAGCCATGAGTGAGAGGCATGAGATAAAAGTTGTTCAAAAAGCATCCCATCTCACCACAGATATAGAAAACCAACAAAAAAAAAAACAACAAACAAAAAAAAAACATAATTCAACTCCTCCTTTAAAAAGGTAGTAGCCATATGCAGATTGTTTGTTTATAGGTCCTTTTCACATACCCCTGACTCGAATCCCTCTAGGAATGGTCTGAAACCGATCTGAGTGTTCAAGCCTGGAAAACAAGTAGCATTTAATTCCATTATCCACCTGGTCTCCCGTTGTAGTAGGAGTTTGTTCCAATCCCCTCCTCTAACATGGGGATGGATACGGTCCAAAATCAAGAAATTAAAGTGGGGACATACACCTCCATGGTGGGTAAGTACATGTCTTCCCATGGGTAGGTCAGGGTTAGCTTTCTGCATACTTGTTATGTGTCGTCTTGCACGTTTCCTGAATTCCAATTTTGTTTTGCCAATATAATAGCATTCACATTGACATAATAGTAGGTATATTACACCAACTGTTTTGCAGTTGGCGTAATGCTTTGGTTTAAAACATGTGCCATTAGGAAGTATTATTTCTTTCTTGGTATTCATGAAACGACAAGTCGTGCATCCGCCACACATGAATGTTCCCAGGTTCTTACATGGATCAGATCTAAAGGCCCCAACGAATTCGCTTTGGACTAGCTGATCTTTAATTGATCTGGTTTTGCGGTAGGTGACTAATGGGCATGAAGGTACATATGGACTTAGTGTTGGATCAACAGTGAGCAAATGCCAATACTTTTCAAAAATTCTCTTAATTGTCTTGTGTTGGCTACTATATCTGGTAATGATACGGGTAGTTTGCAACTGAGAACTCTCAGTTTGTTCAGTCTCTGGGAAGAGAAGACTTCTTGTTTTTTCTTTTGTTCGGTTAAAGGCCCTTTTAAGGCATCTATGAGAGTAGCCTCGATCTAGGAGTCTCTTTCTTAGATGATTTGCCTCAGTGAAGACTCTTCATCTGAGCAATTCCTCCTTAGTCTCAAGTATTGAGAATAAGGAATGGATTGAACAAGGGGACTTGGGTGCGCACTGGAAGCATAGAGTACAGTGTTCCCCGCAGTCGGCTTCCTAAAAAGGCTACTAGAGAGAGTACCATCAATGTTTTTAGAGATGCGGATATCAAGAAACGTAACCACATCTCTACTAGAAGACATAGTAAAAAACAGATTGAAATTGTTTTTATTTATGGCTAGTAGGAAGGCATTGAGTGAATCCATTGACCCCTCCCAGACGATGAGGATGTCATCGATGTACCTATACCAGGTGGTAATATGGCACATCAATGTAGACAACTCCTCATCGTCTAGGAGGGATCGTTCCCACTCCCCCAGGTACAGGTTGGCATAGGATGGGGCACAGCAAGTCCCCATCGCTACCCCCTGCACCTGGAGGAAATGGGAACCGTTGAAGGAGAAGCAATTGTGGGTTAGAATAAACTCCAGGGCAGTGGTGGTAAATTGCCAAGTCTTCCAATCATCTTTGTGGGACTGCGAGATTATGTGCCTCACAGCTGCAATTCCAAAATGATGGGGAATCGAGCTGTAAAGAGCCTCCACATCTACAGTTACCAACAGTGTGTCAGAAGTGAGTTGCATACCCTCAAGATTTTTAAGCAGGTGTATAGTGTCTTTTATGTAGGATGGGATATTGAGTACATAAGGTCTTAATTGGGCATCAACGAACTTACTCAAATTTTCTGTGATACTACCAATTCCTGATATTATAGGTCTGCCAGGTGGAATTTTTATGTCTTTATGCACCTTCGGCAGGCTATAGAAGGTAGGGATTCGTGGATGTTTCGTTCGTATAAAATCCCAGGTCTCTCTATTTATAGCTCCATTGGCAAATCCTTCATCTACTAGAGCATAGAATTGTTTGTTATATTTTTCAATTGTAGCATTCAAAATCTTTCTATACCATGTACTATTTGTGAGGATCTTATTGCACATCTCCTGATATTGAATATTCGTCATTATGACAATATTCCCACCTTTGTCCGCTGGTTTAATGGTCAGCTCATGGTGGTCTCTTAATGATTTTAGTGCCGTTTTTTCCTCTTTTGTTAGATTTCCATTTGTTTTAAATTTGTTTTTATTTTGAATTTTTTTGAGATCAGCGCTTACCAAATTTACAAAGGCTGCCAAATTAGCATTTTCGGACAGGTGTGGAAATTTGTCCGATTTTTTTTCTTAAAGGTTAGGGGATGAATATCAGATTCAATTTTTTTGAGGGTAGACTGTTGTTGTGAAAGAACAGCAGTCTCGACAATGTTCGTTGTATTAGCGGGGTCTGATTCCTCAAGTAGACTTATCAATATGTCTAAGGCTTTATCTGTCTGTGTTTTCACCAACGTATCAACTTTTTTTGTTTCTACATTAGGTTTTTTCGAGTATAAGCTTCTGAAAAAGAGACGTCTTGCGAATAGTTGGATATCCTTTATGGTGTCAAAGGTATCCATATCTGAGTCGGGACAGAAATTAAGACCTTTGGACAAAACTTGGGTTTCTGCTTCTGATAGCATATAATTATTGATGATATTTAGAGTATCGGAGTTTTCTGCCTTTGGGCTAATCTGTTCCTCTAATTTTTTGTGTCAAGATTTATCTTCCCGTGATGTGTCATGTCCTATTGCCTCTTGTGAGAAAGGGGTTCCCGTGTGCGAGGAAGTTGATGACCCATCACCAATAGGCCCTGTATTACGAGAACTTGTCACCCCGCGTGCGTTACCTTTCCCTATATTGGGGGTGCCTCCGGATAGAGAGGGTGTAGAATATTGTTGTATTGTCGGTTGTTCTACCATTCTTTTCTTTGTTACGACATCATGACCCGAACCTTGGCGTTTTGTCTTCAAGCCTTTTTTCTGAGATTTCCTAGAGCTCTGTGAGAAGGAGGAAGATGCTGATGAAAAAGTCGAATCAAGACCCTTTTCCTTATATTGTGTTTTCTGTTTTGTATATGAAGGATTTGTTTTATTATTACTTTGCTGCCACCTATATGCCTTCCCCTCATGAAATGCTCTCTGATCTCTCCAAAACCTCTTTTCCTTTACAACTAATGTCTCTCTAGTAAACGCGTCCAAATTGTTTTTGACCCTTTCCTCCTGTTCCTTAAATATTGTCGTTTTATTGAAGGGTTGTAGTTTATTGTAGATCAAATCGATCTCTTTATCCATGACCATGATGCGCTTGTCATATTCCTCAATGAGGAGGCGCATCATGGTCATGGCGCAATTTTGTAAGTTCTCCTCCCATTTTTGTTTGAAGACCATATCAATGTCTTCCAGCATGGGAAAGATTTGAATTCTAAGACCGAAAGGGTTTATATTTTCTCTCATATATCGCTTGAAACTTTTGATATGCCAAAAACAAGCAGCCTTCTTTTCCACCACTTTTCTCAGTTGCAGAAATAGGGACAAGACCTCAGTGTGAGATGATTCCCTCTCTTAATGGCCTTTGTAATAGCCTGCCATAAGGGCCTCCCATTCCTGTCCCCGAAACATGGTGAAGAGGGGGGGGGGGAGAAAAAAAAACACAACACCCACCCTTAAATAGATCAAAGCACTGACGTGTCACCAGTCAGAGCCATGACATATTCATGGCATGCATGTAACGCATTGAACAATGCTGCAGACGATTGACATTAACCGGAATTAAGGAATACACAACATAAAAAAGAACATATAAATATAAATGGAATCCACAAATTAGTCCACTAGATCCAAGGATTTGTGGATGTACATATACAAATAGTAATGATACTATACATTCCACTTCACTCTAAGTATGCGATTAGAGTGATGGGGGGAGTATAGATGGTCTCCTAGGGTGAGAGAAGTAGGGGAAATGGGTATTTTCTACCCAGGGTTTGAGATATACACAGTTTGATCTCACCAAAGGGGGCCTGTGGTTGCCAATCCCAGTAATGATATAACAGAGAAAGAGTCTCCCCAAATGAGAGTGTAGGGACTTTCTAGGCAACAAGGTTGTATAAAAAATTTATAGAGATAATTGAATAGATAAATATCATTTAATGAACAAGTATAAAAATCTGGTATACAAACACCAATATTCTGGTATCATAAAATCACCAATATACAAAATGAAGTGTGATGTTTTCATGCGGTCACAATTCCAACCAACGCGTTTCGGGACTTTGATCAGTGTCCCTTCATCAGGGTTAATACGGATTAGTTTGACCACAGCATGTTCTAAGTGCTTTGTCCTCGGAACCAGCGGTTCTCCGTAGATGTTCAAGGGGCTACGCAAGTATGCAGGCAAAAAGATGCCATGCCGTGCTTGTGCTGGTGTGTTTGGGGGACAGGAGCCACACTGGGGCAGAGGTTCTGTCAGCTCTGCAGGGGCAGGCCGAGAGGTGGTTGATACCATGCCAGCTTAAGCCAAGAATGGTGGTTTGCGACAATGGCACCAACCTCTTCTCCGCCCTCCGACAGGGACAACTGACCCATGTGCCTTGTTTGGCTCACGTCCTTAACCTGGTGGTGCAGCGGTTCTTGGGCAGGTACCCGGGCTTACAGGATGTCCTGAGGCAGGCCAGGAAAGTCTGTGTGCATTTTCGCAGATCATATAATGCCAGTGCTCGGCTGGCTGAGCTGCAAAAGGAGTTGAACCTGCCCAAGAACCGCCTTATATGTGACATGCCCACCAGGTGGAACTCAACGTTGGCCATGCTGCAGCAGCTGTACACGCAGCAGAGGGCCATCAATGAGTACCTGTGTGACTACAGCACCAGGACAGGGTCAGGGGAACTCAGGTTTTTTTCACCACGCCAGTGGGGCATGATCAGGGATGCATGCACTGTCCTGGCACCATTTGAGGAGGCCACGAGGATGGTGAGCAGTGACAGTGCATGCATCAGTGACACTGTACCTCTTGTCCACCTGTTGGAGCATACGCTGCGTGGAATAATGGACAGGGCACTTGAGGCAGAACAGAGGCAGGAAGAGGAGGACTTCCTTGCCTCTCAAGGCCCCCTTTACCCAGACAGTGTTTCTTCAGTCCCACCCATTGTACAGGAAGAGGACGAGGACGAGGAGGAGGAGGAGGATTGTGTCAGCATGGAGGTGGAGCCTGGCACTCAGCATCAACAGCAGCAGTCTTTTAGGGATGATTTACAGTCCCAAGAAACCCGTGGACTTGTACGTGGCTGGGAGGAGGTGGCTGCGGATCATGTCGTCCTTAGTGACCCAGAGGACTCCGGACCGAATGCCTCAGCTAACCTACGCTGCATGGCCTCCCTGATCCTGCAAAGTCTGCGGAAGGATCCTCGTATTCTTCGGATCAAGGAGAGGGACCATTACTGGCTGGCCACTCTCTTTGATCCACGGTACAAGGGTAAGGTTGCTTACCATCGCAGAGGGAGCAGAGGATGAGACATCTCCGGGAGGCCTTGCAGAAAGGTCTGTGCAACGCGTTCCCAGAGACTGGGAGGTTAAAAAGAAGGAGCGGTGGGGAAGGTGGCCGTCTGACCGATGCGTTCAGACAATTTTTTAGTCCGCAGCCCCAAGGTATGATCGGTTCCAGCAACCATCGCCAGCGTCTGATATACATGGTGCAGGAATACCTAGGGGCAAGGTCAGACTTGGACACCTTTCCCACCAAAAATCCTCTGGCTTACTGGGTCTTGAGGATGGATCACTGGCCAGAGCTTACACAGTATGCAATTGAGCTACTGGCCTGTCCTGCATCCAGCGTTCTTTCGGAACGCACATTCAGTGCTGCTGGAGGCTTTGTCACGGATCACAGGGTGCGCCTGTCCACCAACTCGGTTGATCGACTGACCTTCATAAAGATGAACCAGTCTTGGATCACCACCAGCTACCAAGCACCTGAAGGTGATATAACAGAATAATTTATTTTGAAATGTCACATCCCTTCAAGACTGCCTATGCTGATGCTGAGTGACTGTCCTGTTATGTTGACTGACTATCCTCCTCCTCCTCAATGATCCGATTCATGATGATAGCTTGGAAGAACATTTTTGTTTCTGGGTGCCGCCACCAGTGGCTAAGGCCCAATTTTTCAGCCCCTGTTTAACAGGGGCATGTAATTACAATTTTTTATGCAATGCTTTGCAGCAGGGCTCATTTCTGCACTCCAACTAGAGTATCTGGGAGAGGTTGCAGTGTCGTGGCACCAGCACCAGTGCCTAAGGCCCAATTTTCAGCCCCTGTTTAACAGGGGCGTGTAATTACAATTGTTGATGCAATACTTTTCAACAGGGCTCATTGCTGTGCTCCAAGTACAGTATCTGTGAGGGGTTGCAGTGTTGTGGCACCAGTGCCTAAGGCCCACTTTTTCTACCCCTGTTCAACAGGGGCATGTAATTACAATTCTTGATCTAATAATTCACAGCAGGGCCCATTCCTACGCCAGCTGCACAGACAGCAAAACAAATGTTACAGGGGTGATAACCCTTCCCTATGTTTTCCAAAAAGCTTAAAAATAGATTTTTTGGCTGGAGCTACACTTAAACAATGCACCTGTTCAAAATTACAAACAGATTCTACTTAAGAACAAACCCACAGTCCCTGTTTTGTTTGCACTGCCTGTATACTGCTGTTCAGAGTATATAGGGCCTTTTTTTATTTTGGGTGCGGGGTTCCCCTTAATATCCATACAAGACCCAAAGAGGCTGGTAATGGGCTGGGGTAGGGGGGGGGTGATGGGGTTGCCATGCCATTTTTCTCAAAGATTTTTATCCACATTACCGGGACCAGACATTACATTAAAGCCGCAAGCAGTTTTAAATGGCTTTTTTTCCCTTTACAAATGTCATTTTGTGCAGGGATAGTTCTAAACACGGGAAACACATGCCACTTCACAGGCATACTTTAGTCATCCCCCAGGTACAATATTTAAAGGAATATTTCACTTTTTTTTTCACTTTATGCATCATTAAAATGACTGCTCCCGAAAAACGGCCGTTTTTAAAACTTTGTTTTGCATTGATTCATGTCCCCTGGGGCAGAACCCAGGTCCCCAAACCCTTTTTAGGACAATAACATGCATATTAGTCATTATAATTAGCACTTTAGATTTCGAACGTTCGCGTCCATTGTATTTAATAGGGATCTAACGTTCACGCGAACTTTCGGTCCATTCGAAGGTTCTGGTGTGAACCGAACCGGGGGGTGTTCGGCTCATCCCTACTCTTGACTTTATAACATAATATAGGAAAAAAATATGTAACTTCAACATCTCCTAAAGCCTTTGTGTAGGAAAAGGCGAAATAACCCCCCCCCCCCCATATTGTAAATGGGAAAATAAATTCCATTTTGACCCCTGTATCTTCTGGGCGGTCAGACTTTTTTGTCCCTGGAAGGCTTCAACATTCCTTTGAGCAGGATTAGCAATGTCCTTGGCAGTCTGTGGAAAGAAAGTCCATATGATGAAAGTCTCTTGTCCTCCTCCTGGTCATAAGGAAATTCTCAGATGAAAGTCCACTCCAATTCAGCCACCATCGGGAAATCAACCCCATCTTCCTCAGACTTTCTTCTGGTCTCCCTCGACCCATCTAGCCTGGTCATCTGCTCTGCTTGTTCCACCTCTCGATGCTTCCACTTCCAATGCTGGTGTAGGAATACAATTTCCTCTCTAGGAACCTTCAGCAAATCAGTCCACATGTGTCTCCTAGAGGCCATAGGCCTTGCCTTACTTTCATCTGACTTAACTCAGCCATCTATAAACGAGCTGATCAGATCCTCAGTTTCCCGCTATGGGCAGTAACAGTGGCACATGTCCTACTTTTGCATAGGGCCTTTGTCCTTTGTTAGGGCATCATTAGACTTGTTTATAAGAGCTGCACACCGCTCATTCAAATCTTCAGCGCTGCCTACAAGGGTTTGAACAGACTTCGAAGCCACTACAGGTTTAACTTTGATTACTCTACATTCTAAATCTTTTGCCTTGCTTGCAGTGTCTACCAAACATTTGGATGCCACTGCAAGCTGCTCCTTCAGTAAATCTCTTTCTAATTCTGCTTTTTCCCTCTTTTCAGATTCAAGATGTAGAGCATGCAGGAAGTGCAAACCAAACACAGCAACTGCTTGCATCTCTCCCTTACAGATCCCAATATTTTTGAGACTAATATCTGAGGAAAGATCAGAGACTCCATCCCCCCAAGCTCTGTTCAAAGAAGAAGCATATCTAGCTAGCTTGTTTGCAACATACATCCACTGACTATCTCTGGCCAGGTAGGAAGGGCGCACGCCTTCTCCTCCTGGACACCAGAAACCTTTGCAGCCTTACTCTTCCTAAACAGTGTACGCAGTATTTTCCCCCAGAACAAGCAAAAAAACACACCACAGAAAACAGGTCTGCTTCAGTTGAGTTTTTAGCGCAAATCCAGGCCACAAGCTCCCAATGTTTTGCTTCCGCCTATCTATTAAAGGTTCTTGTGATAAAATCAAGGAAGCTTAGACTTCTAAACAGGGCTGGACTGGGACAAAAATTTGGCCCTGGACTTCATCCAGACTGGCCCACTTTAATTCAACAAAATGCTGCCCCCATCCCCCCCAAAAAAATCACGCCCACCAAAAGGCCCCTACATCCATTATTGTATATCATGAGAGGGTGAGAGAGAGGGGAATGAGAGAGAGAGAGAGGGTTGAGGGAAAGGGGGTGAGAGAGGGGGGTGAGTTTAAGAGAGAGGGAGTGAGTGTAAAAGAGGGGGTGAGTGTAGGACCCCTTTCACACTGAGGTGTTTTTCAGGCGCTTTTGGGCTAAAAATAGTGCCTGTAAAGCGCCTGAAAAATGCCTCTGCTGCAGTCCCAGTGTGAAAGTCGAGTGCTTTCACACAGGGGCTCTGCCAGGGCATTAAAAAAGTCCTCCAAGCAGCATCTTTGAGGCGGTGGAGGAGCAGTGTACACACCGCTCCTGCCCATTGAAATGAATGGCCACTGCTGCTGAAGTGCCTGCAAAGCACTTCAGCAGCAGCGCTACACGGGTGCATTTAACCTTTAATTCGGCTGCTAGCGGGGGTTAAAAGCGCCTGCTAGAAGCCGAATAGCGCAGACAGAGGAGGGGTCTGAGAGACAGAGGAGGGGTCTGAGAGACAGAGGAGGGGTCTGAGAGACAGAGGAGGGGTCTGAGAGACAGAGGAGGGGTCTGAGAGACAGAGGGGGGTCTGAGAGACAGAGGGGGGGGAAGCTGAGAGACGGAGGGGGAAGCTGAGAGACAGAGGGGGGGAAGCTGAGAGACGGAGGGGGGTGCTGAGAAATGGAGGGGAGGGAGCTGAGAGACGGAGGGGAGGGAGCTGAGAGACGGAGGGGAGGGAGCTGAGAGACGGAGGGGAGGGAGCTGAGAGACGGAGGGGAGGGAGCTGAGAGACGGAGGGGAGGGAGCTGAGAGACGGAGGGGAGGGAGCTGAGAGACGGAGGGGAGGGAGCTGAGAGACGGAGGGGAGGGAGCTGAGAGACGGAGGGGAGGGAGCTGAGAGACGGAGGGGAGGGAGCTGAGAGACGGAGGGAGGGAGCTGAGAGACGGAGGGAGGGAGCTGAGAGACGGAGGGAGGGAGCTGAGAGACGGAGGGGAGGGAGCTGAGAGACGGAGGGGAGGGAGCTGAGAGACGGAGGGGAGGGAGCTGAGAGACGGAGGGAGGGAGCTGAGAGACGGAGGGAGGGAGCTGAGAGACGGAGGGAGGGAGCTGAGAGACGGAGGGAGGGAGCTGAGAGACGGAGGGAGGGAGCTGAGAGACGGAGGGAGGGAGCTGAGAGACAGAGGGAGGGAGCTGAGAGACAGAGGGGGGGGCTGAGAGACAGAGGGGGGGCTGAGAGACAGAGGGGGGGCTGAGAGACAGAGGGGGGGCTGAGAGACAGAGGGGGGGCTGAGAGACAGAGGGGGGGCTGACAGCCAGGGGGAGCTGAGAAACGGGGAGCTGAGAGACAAAGTGGGGCTGAGAGATAGAGGAGGAGAGATGAGAGATAAATGAGGGGGGAGCTAAGACAGAGGGGGGAGCTAAGACAGAGGGGGGAGCTAAGACAGAGGGGGGAGCTAAGACAGAGGGGGGAGCTAAGACAGAGGGGGGAGCTAAGACAGAGGGGGGAGCTAAGACAGAGGGGGGAGCTAAGACAGAGGGGGGAGCTAAGACAGAGGGGGGAGCTAAGACAGAGGGGGGAGCTAAGACAGAGGGGGGAGCTAAGACAGAGGGGGGAGCTAAGACAGAGGGGGGAGCTAAGACAGAGGGGGGAGCTAAGACAGAGGGGGGAGCTAAGACAGAGGGGGGAGCTGAGAGACAGAGGGGGGAGCTGAGACAGACCACATAGCACTTTCCCTTTCTGCAGTCCCTCCTTTGCTCACCTCCCCGCTGTCTCAGTGTTCTGGCATGTTTGTGTAGGATGCCGGGTACCAGATGGCCAGCAGCATCAGCGCCAAGTCTCCCTCTTGATCCGGAGGGTGCTCTTGCTGCTCTGCTCCTTACAGCGGTGCATGTTCTCTTCCTCCGGGCTCCCAGTCAGCCTGCCCTCCTGCCCAGGCCGCATGGTACCTGGAGCAGAGAGGAGGTGAAGGAATCAAGGTTCTGGGAGCGCGGGGGTGGCCGCGCTCGCTCCTGTTCGCCTCTTCGGTGGTCAGAGAGGGGGTGGAGCTCTTTTCCCTCCTCGGCTTTTACATCCAACTGCTCTCCTCGCTGGCCACCTTCCTCGAATCCCCGCCGCTGTTTGCTGCCACGTTCCCGCTGCACCCGAACTGCAGAAAAGAAACAGCCCACATTTTTTTTAAACGGCCCACTGAGCCAACGGCCCACCTGGAAACTCCCGGTAGTCCCAATGGCCAGTCCATCCCTGCTTCTAAACAGCTTACTAAACAGAAAAGCTGAAAATACAAATGTAGGATACACAACACAACACAATTAGTTACAAAATATTCCTATAACATGCACAAGCAAATGATCCTTTCTAGCAAAATAAGCATGTACAATATGTTTGCAATAAGTAAACTAAACAGTTACTCAACTTCCATTGATGGATCAATCTTCAAACGTCTCCAAAGTTCTCCAGCTTCTGGCAGCCATGTCTTGCTCTTTGTCCTTCCAAAACACAACTCTTTTGTCCGACCACGTGCTTCTTTCAAAAACCCTAAGCCCATCCCCCCCCAACTTCCTGTATACATCACATCCTGTCTTCTGCTCAGCTCCAAAACCCATCCAACTGGTTTATTTACATATTAATGGGAGGGGGAGCCTGGCTTCTTTTAAAACTCATTGGGGCTGATTTACAAAACGTTTGCGCCATGAGTATCAGCGCATCTGCGCGCGCAACGGCTGTTTTGGTATTTACAAAATATTTGCGCCGGTAGAGCAGCAGCGCTATTCCCCATTTACTATAGTGTTCTCTGCGCACGTTGAGGGCATGTGGCCTGGTACGGTTCAGGTGGGAGGGGGGCCGCTCTCTTGTCCCCCCCCTTTTCCTGCGGCCTGCCAGGTTGCGTGCTCGGATAAGGGTCTGGTGTGGATTTATAGGGGGACCCCCACGCTATTTTTTTTTTAAGTTTGGTGCACGGGTTCCCCTTAAAATCCATACCAGACCTGAAGGGCCTGGTATGGATTTTTAGGGGGACCCGCACGTCATTTTAAAAAAAAAAATTGGCGCGGAGTTCTTCTTAATATCCATACCAGACCTGAAGGGCCTGGTAATGGAGTTAGGGGGGACCCCACGCATTTTTTTTTTTTTTTTTTTTTTTTATCAATGACTTTTCTCTATATTGATGGCAGCCGACAATTCATTATAGCCGCGGGCGCTTTTAAATGCCTTTTTTTTTCCTTTAGAAATTTCATTTTGCTGGCGCACTGTTATGTAACGGCAAGTTCAGAGCTGCGCCTGTTCAACTTATGCAAATTTATTAACGTGACTTGACATTTACGAAGATTTTGCCGGCGCAGTGACCCGGCGCGTTTGAACAAGTGAAATTCCCACGCTGAGCACAAAAAAACCTCTCGCAGTTCTAAACGTACTTGCCGGCGCAGCGGGCTGGTTCCGAAAAGTTACTTTCTCACTCTATTTTGGGCATATTTGTTACTTGGGCAGGTGTCACTTCACTTCCTCACATCACCCCACATCACCCCCATTATATTGGCACTTCCACCTTCTTTATATTTTGATTTTAAGATGCCGTGGTGGCTCCACCCCCTCTGACACCACAGGGAAAGTCCCCGTGAAATCCATGTGCGTCAGAGGGGGGCGGGGTCACCGGGTGGCAGCGGACCCAGAGGAGAACTGAAGAACTGAGGCGTCACATAGCAGGAACCTCGAATTCAAACGGAGCGGCCGGAGAAAGAAGAAGGGAACAAGAAGCCGGAGCAAGATGCGGACGAGAACACAGAAGGAAGAAGGAAGATGAAGATGAAAAAGATGGAGGAAGAAACCCGAATGGAGAAAAGAAGAAGATGTAAGAAGAAGGTGGAAGAAGAAGAAGATGGAAGTAGAAGATGGAAGTAGAAGATGGAAGAAAGGAGAAGACATTAATAAAGGAATTGTCAAAAACCGGCTATTGTCATTTTTAACATTTTTGACACTTTTTTTGTGAAATGGTAGGGGGTACATTTGTACCCCATTACCATTTCACATAGGGGGGCCGGGATCTGGGGGTCCCCTTTGTTAAAGGGGTCTTCCAGATTCCGATAAGCCCCCTGCCCGCAGACCCCCACAACCACCGGCAAGGGTTGTGGGGGTGAGGCCCTTGTCCCCATCAACAAAGCATCCTCCCCATGTTGAGGGCATGTGGCCTGGTATGGTTCAGGTGGGAGGGGAGGCCGCTCTCTCGTCCCCCCTCTTTTCCTGCGGCCTGCCAGGTTGCGTGCTCGGATAAGGGTCTGGTGTGGATTTTTAGGGGGACCCCCATGCTATTTTTTTTTAAAGTTTGGTGCGGGGGTTCCCCTTAAAATCAATACCAGACCTGAAGGGCCTGGTATGGATTTTTAGGGGGACCCGCACGTCATTTAAAAAAAAAAAATTGGCGCGGAGTTCTTCTTAATATCCATACCAGACCTGAAGGGCCTGGTAATGGAATTTGGGGGACCCCCACGCATTTTTTTTCAAAGACTTTCAATGACTTTTATCTGTATTGACGGGAACCAGCAATTCATTACAGCCGCGAGTACTTTTAAATGACTATTATTTTACTTTAGAAATGTCATTTTGCTCTCGAACTGTTATAAACATGGAAAACATGCGCTACTTTACAGGCATACTATAGACAACCCCCAGGTATGATATTTAGGGCCAGTTCACACCGGATGCGGTGCAGTCCATTTTTTTGATGCATGAAAAATGCAAAGAAAGTTGATCACATTAATTCCAATGACATAGTTCACACCACTGCAGTCCGTTCCAGTGCGTTTCAGAAAGGAAAAAAAATTGCTCATGCTGCATTTTTTAGGTACAGAACTGTACTGGACCACAGTAAAACACATCAAAAACGCTAGGGAACGTACCAAAAATGTACTGGAATGCACCGGAATGCACCTAAATGCACCAAAGACGCACTGCAACACACTTGTCCTAAGTGAAAAGAGGGGGGAAAAACACTGGACCGCATCAAAAACGCATCAAAAATGCACTGGAACGTGTCAAAAATGCACATGCAGAAAAGCACCCGGAACGCATCCAGACTGCGTTTCTATGGTGTGAACTAGGGCCAGTTCACACCATAGAAACGCAATCCGGATGCGTTTCAGGTGCTTTTTTGCATGCACGTTTTTGATGCGTTCCAGTGCATTTTTGGTACGTTTTTGATGCAGTCCACTGCTTTTTTTTTCACCCCTCTTTTTTATTAACCATAGATAAGGACAAGTATATTCCAGTGCATTTTTGGTGCATTTAGGTGTGTTCCTGTGCGTTCCAGTGCGTTTATGATGCGTTTTGCTGCGTTCCAGTGCAGGTAAAATACAGCATGTTCTACTTTTTTTGTGGAACTTGAACGCACTGGAACAAACACTGCCATTTAGAACCATATAACCAACTTTCCATTAATTTTTGATGCATAAAAAATGCAATGGACTGCATGTGGTGTGAAATGGCCCTTAAGCAATTTGGCATATTTAAAGGCACTTCTCCTTGTTTTGTTTTTGGTGTTGTCCAAATTGGTGACATTGATATATGTCCCTTAGGGTGGGACCTGGGCCCCCATTTTAAGGCCAATAACTAGAAGATAAGCCAGCCAAGTGGGGACTAGCAAAATTAACAAATCAGTTCCCATAGACTGCAATGGTATTTGTTGGTGGGGGGGGGGGGTGTTTGTCCCATCTCTAATTTTGTAGCATGCTGGATGATGTGATGATGTGCTTAATTGTGGACAGGGGGGGCGGGTTATTTTCTGCTAGCTGCATTTGTGTTGGTCTGAGCATGCCCAGGCAGTTCGTTTTTTTTTTTGGTGTTTTTTTTTTGTGTAAACAGCACCTGGATATTTCTGGGCATGCTCAGAGTGTTTTTATGGGTTAGTAATTGAAGGACATCCTTAACAGGTGTACCCACTTTGAAGTTCAGTCTCCACATTGGGTGAACTTGCATTTTGGGTGTTTCATGGACTGTGCATGTGTTTTCAATTGCCTCATTAGCTCACAAACCTATGTGATATAAAGCTCGCAGATAGCATCCTCTCCCTTGCCCTGAAAAGAGGCAAGTGTGTGTGTGCGTGCCTGGCAAAAAGTACATTTTGGTGTCCTTATCGAATTTGTAACACATGTATTTTATTTGTTACTGTATGTCTTTGCAAAACAGATGTTTTACTTTTGTTGATTGTATTTTTTTGTGTGAGGGAAATGTTCCCCTGAAATAATTTTGATGTTGTTAATGTGTGTTGTTTGTTCACTTTGATTTAATTGTCTGTGCTGCATTATTTTGCTAAATCTTTCTCAAGATGTGACTAATGTTTCAAATTGACCCTGTTTTTTATTTTGGCTTCCCTTTGTTTTGTTGACCAATAAAATTTGATGCAAAGTTTTGATGTTTGTTTTGTGTTTTCTTTGCAACAATGTGACAGCTGATTGGCATGTCAAAACAAAACAGGTGTGGTTTGTCTCACCTGGTGCCTTCATGCTAGCATATGCATGTATTGTGTGCTGCCATGGATAGTCACCAGGAAATGAAAAATACAGAGCGGTAAGTATTCAATTTTCCTTTTTACTGCAGTGGTTCTCAGCCTCAGTCCTCAAGTACTCCCAACAGGACATGTTTTGTGAATTTATCTTATCGAGAATTGCTGTCCAAAAATCAAAACCATTGACTGTGATTTAAAGCACATGTGCAAGATGAATGAAAACCTGCAAACATGGCCTGTTGGGGGTACTTGAGAAGCACTGATTTAGAGCACTGCACTTAAAAATAGCTCAAGGCAATACGATTCTAATTGTGGGCATTTTGGGGGAAAAGTGTTAGAACCCCTGCTTTTTTTATTTTTTTTAGGCTGGGCTTTGTGTCCCTTTTAGTAAAATTGGCTTCACTTCCTGTCACACAGCTAAACAGGAAGTGAAGGTAAAACCCTACCAATGTCTTTTCTTGGGGACACACAGATCAATTTAACTAGTGTCCCCATTAAGCAAATTGCACTCTAGCACTTTGTTGTGTACACCCCAAATCATTGGGTAGTTTGGGGTTTAGTAAAGATAAATCCACTCTGCAGTAAAAATGTAGCTGCTGAAAATCTGAGGGGAAGCACTGGTGATTGTAACATCCAATCATGTAAAAGCAAAGATGGTGTTTTTTTGTTTGCTTGCATGTCCCCCTCGGATATCCAGCAAGTGCACTTGTAGTGCAAAGTAGATTTGCCTTTAGTAAATAAACCCCAAAGTCCAAAATACCTAATAATTTGGGGTGTACATAATGGGAAAAGTATTTAGATTGACCTGTGTGTCCCCCAAGGAAAGACAATTGTAGGATATTTACCCTCACTTCCTGTGTGGCTATGTGACAGGAAGTGAATTATTTGGAAGGATAAAGTGGCCAAATTTGGGAGTTGTCTTCACCCAATCAGGGGTGCAGACATTCCCAAAAACTGTCTAGCCTTGTAATCCCTCTGCACTCTATCCCCAAGCAAAAATAAGAAAGGATTTCATTTAGTTTAACTTTGCAAAGATTCATTCCTAAGTTGAATTGTGATGCATGTCAATGGCCCATTTAGACCCTCTTTAATCACTTGAGATCAGCGCTATAACTGATCGACGGCCACAGCACGGTCCTCAATTGCCGGGAGTCCGTCAATAGATGTCCTCCCCTTCGCGCTGTGGTCTCCGAGTCACTGAGACTCGGGTGATGACAGATCCGAGTAAGGGGCCGATCCCTGCCCCTTACCATGTGATCAGCTGTCAGTCAATGACAGCTGATCATGTGATGTAAACAAAAGCTGGGTAATGGTTTTTGTTTTCTCCTTGTGCTGACAGCGTGAGCATAAAAAAAGGCAATCACCGGCTTATGTGCAAGGGACATTGGGCCCGAAGAGGAAGAGGCAATTCTGCATCATCTGTGACAATCAGTAGCCCCTGCCAGTGCCACCTATCAATGCCCACCACTGGTGGCAATCAGTGCCACCTAGCAGTGCTGCCTATCAGTGCCCATCACTGCCAACTATCATTGCCACCTAGCAGTGCCACTTCTCAATGCCCACCAGTGCCAACTAGCAATGCCACCTCTCAGTGCCCACCCTTGCCACCTTATCAGTGCAGCCCATCAGTGTACATCATTGAAGGAGAAAAATTACCCTTTTTCTAAATTTTCGAAATATTAACCACTTTCCTACCGCCCACCGTCAAATGACATCCTTGGTTTGTGCGGTGACATCTAAATGATGCCTGCAGTTGCAGGCATCATTCAGATATCGTTCTTTTCAGCCGGCGATTGTGTGCACGATAAAAACGATCATAGCGGCAGTTCCGCAGCTTGATCGTTCTTATAGGCGGCGGGAGGGGACATTCCCCCTCCCCCCTCCCGCCGCCATCCGTGCTTCTCAGGGCTCTACCGTGCCATCGGGGGCTCGGAGAACGAATTGGCCGGCGCCGGATGGGAAGCATAGAGATGACTGGTGACCAGATGGTCACCAGTTATCTTTATGACCGTCGGAGGCCCGGGCGCGACGTTATGACATCACGCCGGGTTCCCGTATGTAAACAAAGCCATGATCTCGGCTGTCAGCATGAGATCGGTCAAAAAAATTCACTGATCTCATGCTTTCCAGCCTGGAGGAGAGATGTGGGGTCTTATTGACCCTGCATCTCTCCATAAAGAGGACCTGTCACAATAGATTCCTATTACAAGGGATGTTTACATTCCTTGTAATAGGAATAAAAGTGATCCAAAAAACAAAAAAGTAAAAAAAAAGAGTAAGAAATACAAATAAAGAAAAAAACAAAAAAATGATAACAAAAAAAAATGCCCATGTCCCCGGTAGCTCGCGCTCAGAAGCGAACACACGCGTAAGTCCCGCCCACATATGTAAACGCCGTTCAAACCACACATGTGAGGTATTGCTGCATGTGTTAGAACGAGTGCAACAATTCTAGCACTAGACCTCCTCTGTATTGCGAAAATGGCAACGTGTAAAAAAAATTGAAGCATCGCCTAGGGAGATTTTTAAGTACTGAAGTTTGGTGTCATTCCACGACTGTGCACAATTTTAAAGCGTGACATGTTAGGTATCTATTTACTCAGCATAACAACATCTTTCACATTATACCAAAAAATTTGATGTTTTGTATTTTTTTTAAATTCATGAAACCATTTTTTTTCCAAAAAAAAGGCGTTTGAAAATTTATTGCGCAAATACCGAGCAAGATAAAAATTAGCAATGACTGCCATTTTATTCCCTTGGGTGTCTGCTAAAAAAACATATATATAATGTTTGGGGTTTTGAAGTAATTTTATAGCCATAAATTTATGATTTTAACATGAAGGAGAGAAGTGCCAGAATAGGCCCGGTGCTGAAGTGGTTAAAATATCCAAATTTCTTTTTTTTTAGTCGGTCTTTTATATTTATATAAAAAAAAAACGCAGAGGTGATCAAATAGCACCAAAAGAAAGCTCTATTTGTGTGCAAAAAAATAATACATTTTCATTGGGTTACAGTGTTGTATGAGCGCGCAATTGTCATTCAAAGTGCATCAGCGCTGAAATTTGAAAATTGGTCTGGGCAGGAAGGGGGTTTAAGTGGCCAGTAAGCAAGTGGTTAATATAAGGCTACATGCACACAGATGTTTGAGCGTTTTTTGCAGCTTAAAAACGGCTCTCCATGTTAGCCTATGGCCTCATGGCCACCATGGCTTTATTGAGCTGTAAATGGCATAGGCGTTTTTAGGACCCATGTACACAGGACGCTGGTGCAAAGTGTTCAGAACTAAGGTTGAAAGCGGCGTTTAGAAAGGCGCGCTTTGTCGCGTTTGCATGCCGCGTTTTACCACATTTGCGTCTATATGCGTTTAGTTAGGAAACATCATACGGAGCCGCCCTAAGCTCCAAAAACAGTATTATTAACCACTTCAGCTATTTTGTGAGACCAGAGTGAGTAGCAGCAGCTGAGAGAGCAGCAGTGTACTTGTATTTAGCGTGTCACTTGCCACAAGTTGTGGATTGTCCACTTGCCACGTCACCTGCCCCAAGTTGTGGATTGTCCACTTGCCACGTCACCTGCCCGTATGACGTCATAGTCCCATCATTCCCCGGGACTGTGACATCATACAGGGGCGGGGTCAGTGCGGAGACGACACCGGAGAACAGAACAAGAGACCCCCGAAGTCGGAAGAAGACGATGAAGACCGGGACCCCGCTAGCAAAAGAGCTGGAAGAAGATAGCGGGGCGCCCGGCAGAAAGACCCCCGAAGTCGGAAGAAGACGCCGATGAAGACCGGGACCCCATAAGAGCAAAAGAGCTGGAAGAAGATAGCGGGCGCCCGGCAGAAAGACCCCCGAAGTCGGAAGAAGACCCCCGGAGCTGCCTAATAAATTACTTTAAAAACCTGTGTTGTATTTTTTATTGACTTTTTTTTCCACCAGGTGAATGGGTAGGGGTACGATGTACCCCATACTCATTCACATAGGGTGGGGGGCCGGGATCTGGGGGTCCCTTATTAAAGGGGGCTCCCGGATTCCAAAAAGCCCCCTGCCCGCAGACCCCGACAACCAACGGCCAGGGTTGTCGGGAAGAGGCCCTTGTCCCCATCAACATGGGGGCAGGGTGCTTTGGGGTGGGGGGGCTGCAGGGCGCCCCCTGCCCCAAAGCACCCACCCCCCCATGTTGAGGGCATGTGGCCTGGTACGGTTCAGGAGGGGGGGCGCGCTCGCTTGCCCCCCCTTTCCTGACCTGCCGGGCTGCATGTTCGGATAAGGGTCTGGTAGGGATTTTGGGGGGACCCCCACGCCGTTTTTCGGCGTAGGGGGTTTCCCTTAAAATCCATACCAGACCTAAGAGCCTGGTATGCTCCTGGAGGGGAACCCATGCCGTTTTTTTAATTAAAATTTGGCGTGGAGTTCCCCTTCATGATTCATACCAAACACGGGACAGCAAGCAAGAGGCTTGCAGTACCCTGTCGCCGAGAACCAGCACGATGGCATCGCGCTGGAGACCTTCTCGGGCAGGTAGTCGTCTCTAGGACACGACTTGAGCGGCTGTTTCACGCTCAAGTCGTGTCCAAGTTGCCTCGCAAAGTCGCGCTGTCCCACTGTCAACCGGCACACGAGTCGCCCCACAAGTCGGATCGTCTTCATCCGACTTCCCGGGCGACCTCTATTCAAATCAATGGGCTCCCATAGGGAACCATTTATTTCCAATAGAGCGCCGCTGACATTTTTATTTACTATAGCAGTGCGCCGCTGGTTCATGCGCTCAAATAAGGATTTATCCGGCGCACCAATTAAGGTATGAACCGGCGCAGCGCACTGTTGATAGTAAATCACCCCCATTGTCTCAAAAATATAACTATGCTATACTAACTAACAAATACATACAGCCTATGCTATTAAATCACTACAAATATCCATGGCAACACACCCTGGTTCAGTGGTCCCAGGCCATGTATCTCCAGTTTACCAGGTCCTGAGTAGGGATGAGCCGAACACAGTTCGGTTCGCACCAGAACATGCAAACAGGCAATAAATTAGTTCGAACATCCGAACCCCGTTAAAGTCTATGGGACACGAACATGAAAAATCAAAAGTGCTAATTTTAAAGGCTTATATGCAAGTTTTTGTCAAAAAAAGTGTTGGGGACCCGGGTCCTGCCCCAGGGGACATGTATCAGTTCGGGAGCAGTGATTTTAATAATGATTAAAGTGAAACAATAAAAGTGAAATATTCCTTTAAATTTCATACCTGGGGGGTGTATATAGTATGCCTGTAAAGCAGCGCTTGTTTCCCATGCTTAGAACAGTCTCTCTTGAAAGTCATTGATAAAAAAAAGGGGTGCCCCCAAATTCAATTACCAGGCCCTTCAGGTCTGGTATGGATTTTAAGGGGAACTCCGCGCCAAATTAAAAAAAAAATTGGCGTGGGGTTCCCCCCAAAAATCCCTACCAGACCCTTATCCGAGCACGCAACCTGGCAGGCCACAGAAAAAGAGGGGGGGTGAGAGAGTGCCCCCCCTTTTGAACCGTACCAGGCCACATGCCCTCAACATGGGGAGGATGCTTTGGGGTCTGGACCCCAAAGCACCATGTCCCCATGTTGATGGGGACAAGGGCCTCATCCCCACAACCCTTGCCCGGTGGTTGTGGGGGTCTGCGGGCGGGGGCTTACCGGAATCTGGAAGACCCCTCTAACAAAGGGGACCCCCAGATCCCGCCCCCTATGTGAATTGGTAACGGGGTACATTGTACCCCTACCACTTCACAAAGAAAGAGTAAAAAAAAAAAAACACACACACAGATACAGTTGGGATAAGTCCTTTATTAAAAAAAAAAAAAGAATAAACAAAAAAAGACTCCAGCGGTGGTATTCTGCTCTCGATCTCCACTCCAGTGATGTCGGTATCCTGCGATGAATGATCTCTCCAGGCTCCAGCGACAATGTCCAGCTGCGAGGAACAGGACACGGTCCTCTCTTCACCGGAGCGGAGACACCCCGGGAATGACGTGGCTTCAGACAGTGACAGCTCTTATGTAGCTGAGGGCGGGGCCACCCATCACATGACCCTATCCCCCTGTGACGCAAGGGGTGACCTCGCCCCCCTCTGATGCAAGGGAAACCTGTGTTGCATCAGAGGGGGGCGGGGTCACCCACACGTCACTGGGGAAGCCCGGGTTTCTCCTTGCGTCAGAGGGGGACGGGGTCACGTGACGGGTGGCCCCGCCCTCAGCTACATAAGAGCTGTCACTGGCTGAAGCCGCGTCATTCCCGTGGTGTCTCCGCTCTGGTGAAGAGAGGACCGTGTGCTGTTCCTCGTAGCTGGACATCGTCGCTGGAGCCTGGAGAGATCATCCATCGCAGGATACCGACATCACTGGAGTGGAGATCGAGAGTGGATTACCACCACTGGAGTCTTTTTTTTTTTATTCTTTTTTTTTTTTTTTAATAAAGGACTTATCCCAACTGTGTCTGTGTGTTTTTTTACAATCTTTTACACTTACTTTGTGAAATGGTAGGGGTACAATGTAACCCGTTACCAATTCACATAGGGGAGTGGGATCTGGGGGTCCCCTTTGTTAAAGGGGTCTTCCAGATTCCGATAAGCCCCCTGCCTGCAGACCCCCACAACCACCGGGCAATGGTTGTGGGGATGACCCCAAAGCATCCTCCCCATGTTGAGGGCATGTGGCCTGGTATGGTTCAGGAGGGGGGCGCTCTCTCGTCCCCCCTCTTTTCCTGCGGCCTGCCAGGTTGCGTGCTCGGATAAGGGTCTGGTATGGATTTTTGGGGGGAACCCCACGCCATTTTTTTTTAAATTTGGGTCTGAGTTCCCCTTAAAATCCATACCAGACCTGAAGGGTCTGGTATGGATATTTGGGGGGGAACCGCACGCAATTTTTTTTTAATTTGGCGCAGGGTTCCCCTTAATATCCATTTTTTTTTTTTTATCAATGACTTTCAATGACTTTTCTCTGTATTGCCGGGACCGGCAATTCATTACAGCCATGAGTACTTTTAAATTACTTTTTTTCCTTCACAAATGACATTTTGTGCAGAGACAGTTCTAAGCACGGGAAACAAGCGCTGCTTTACAGGAATACTATATACACCCCCCAGGTACGAAATTTAAAGGAATATTTCACTTTTATTGTTTAACTTTAAGCATTATTAAAATCACTGCTCCCGAAAAAAATGGCAGTTTTTAAAACTTTTTTTGCATTGATACATGTCCCCTGGGGCAGGACCCAGGTCCCCAAACACTTTTTATGACAATAACTTACATATAAGCCTTTAAAATTAGCACTTTAGATTTCTCCCATAGACTTTTACAGGGTGTTCGGCGAACACCCCAAATTGTTCGCTGTTTGTCGAACGGGCGAACAGGCAATGTTCGAGTCGAACATCAGTTTGACTCGAACTCGAAGCTCATCCCTAGTCCTGAGCAAAATGTTAACTTCTCACAATGGGGAAACGGTGGTTCCTAAATGACTGCTGAAATGTAACATCATTAAAGGTTATAAGGGATGTTTTCTGATATCAAGCAGAGTTCAGTGTTAAAGAAGGCTATAATTATATATATATTTTTTTTTTACAGTTACCCCATGGAACAAAGTAAACATAATATTTTGTCCCGTTTGTAGGTGCTTTATATCCCTAGTTATGAGACCTAGCCTCCCCCCTACCCCCCCCCTCACCCCTCCTGCTGTGGCTGATCCAGCACTAGCTGTGAAAAAGAGAAGGCTGATTCATAGTAGCAGCTTGTCTTGGCTGTGAGCACTTTACTGAGACAAGTGATAACAAGAGGATTGCAAAAGCTGACATATCCCTCCTCCCTCTGCATTCCTCTTGCTGTTGCTTCTCTCAGTAAAGTGTTCAAAGCCAAGGCAAGCTCCATCTAGGAATCAGCCTTCTTCATAGCTGTTGTCATGTTGGCCTTTGAAGGAAGGGGGGTTAGAAACTATGGTCAGAAAACCATAACTATGGTTAGAAAACACTTTTCTAACCATAGGAAACATGGGACAAAACATATGTACTTTGGCTCAAGGGGGACAGAAATAAAACATACCAAATTGTAATGATAATAATAACGCCATTATGTTTTTGATTGGGAATGAAAAAATGTAATGGAAATGATAATTGATGGCATTTGTATTAGCAATATGTTTCCTTTTTTTTTTCCTCACACCTCGTTTACATGGGCAATGACAGACAATCCTGTTTGTAAAATCCATGTGGAGGGTGGTACATATGTAAAATAAAAAGAAAAGTTGTTGCCATTAGTGATGCCTTCTTTAGTTTTGGAAAAATGGCACACACACAGCATTACCTCCCATTGACACCTGCTATACACATATACTGCATATACAATCCAATGAAAATGTCAAGCAAATTTCCAAAAGTCCAAGGTAACATAATGATAAAATTTACCTTACTTTGCTGCATTCACTAAGGTTTAAAGTTAAAGGGATGTAAGTCCCAAAGGAAAAATAATGATAATATGTATTTTGCCTTTTGCCTTACTACCACTCAGCTATCTGTAATTATACAGTAAATAGATAGCAAATATGTCAAGCCCCCAAATTGTGTTCTGCACAAAGCAGTGAAGCATTAATGACCAACAACTTCCCATAGGTGGTCCTTTAAAGGCCTTTACAGGTCATATAATTAGAGTTAACTGTGAAATATGGCCCTAGAAGTATTTATCTTACTCTGGAGTGATATACAGTACCTAATATGTGTATCATCTTTTTCGTATGATTGCACATCCAATGTGTGTGTTCTGTTCATATGTGCATATATGTGGTTGCAGGGAGCTTTAAAAACATTTTTGGGGACTATTTAAGTTATATATTTAAAAAAAAAAACATATTTAGATTTTTTCTTGGTTTTAACTTACCTTTATTTCTATTACAAGGGGGCTGAAATGCCATTCATGTGATAGCAGAGTGCAGGTGACAGATTTCATTTAATAATACATACAGGCTTTCTTAGATCCCTACAGAGGAAGGATTTGACAGCTCTGAAATGGAAGTGCTCAGAGTGCTTCTGGGTTAAGCTCTCTATTCTAACATCAGCTATGGAGTAACCCGGGTGGAATAGGTAAGCTTATGACACGTGGCAGGGGAAGGGGGGCTCAGGCAGGGGGGTGGCACCTTCACTCACATGTAAAAGTGCCACCTGAAGGCTTCTCTTTAGGTGCACATTAAGAACTGTTGAGTTAAAGATAGCAGCCAAAGGAATAGTAAAGCAGAAATATTATGTAGTACTGCTACAATGAGTAGGAACGTTTTTATTCCTGCGCTGATGGAATAATGTGATAGTGATAAACATAGGAGCTGCCGCCTTCATTATGACACCTACCTAGGTAGGGTCTAAAGTGAAAAATTGTCTATTGGTTTTAGTGGTATTGGCGCTGCTCTGTAGTAAATTTGTTTTAATATTTTATTAGTGATGATAGATAAAATCTGTGATGTTGACTAATCAATAAAGTGCCAAGTGCTAACCATCTGTAATGCTTATATAGCTGACATGTGCAAAGCGGAAAAAATAAATAAATAAAATAAAAATAAATCAATAAATCTGTGTACAGTAAATGAGATGAACAGTCTCAAAAAAGGAGCAATCTCAGGGGCTTAAGCCACTGAAGATAATCACTAATTATTAGAAAAAAAAAATCACAGTGTATATGTAATAAATATAAATTAAAAAGTCACACAATATATCTATAATAAATAGTAGGAGGTATCTTAAATGTTCTAATAAAAAACTCAAAGAAACTCCACTGGGCATGAAAAAATAGTCATGATAAAACAATCCATTGAAAAAGGAGAGCAAAGGAAAAGGATTTTCTTGTTAAATACCCTCCAACCAGAAGGCCTGAACATTGATATAGACCTGAATTGTTTTATTACAAATTTTTAAGATCAAATTAATTAATTAACTAAACTTTGAAAATTAATTCTGTATCACAGACACAGGCCTTAAATTACCCATTTGCTCTCAAAATACCTAATCATTTGTCAAATTAGTACACCACATGCCCCTTCCTGCTTTCAATTTCCAATCTTTCTCAGTAATGCCCATTTTTATACCCTTTCTATTATTTTTACACAATATTTTATACAATAGATTTTTTTTCATAAATCCCTCAAAATATATGTTTTTTAGGTGTTTTTTATTAGATAGTTTTAGCATGTATTTTAAATAATTTTTTGCAATTTTTGTGATCAAATGTGTGTATTTTTTCAACATATAACATGCGGTGTCCCCTACATATCCTTTTGCATAGTATTCTATATGCCGTGACATGAATTACGGACTAATTTTGTCCGTTATACTAATTTACCAAATATATTTCTATCAACACTAAGGCCCTCCATAAAGTATCTTCCCATATTTTTAGGAACTACACATGCAGGATACATTTTGAATTTCGGAACTACAAAAAGATTAATTTAACTTAACCAAACATGGGTACATTATAAACCATTCGTATAGAAGCTAAGTAAGGACATGGTCTACAACAAAATGGTGGCTAAACCTAATTACACCGGGTTGCTTGGTTACCACATGGCATATACTCCAGGAAGTGTAGCAAGATGGCGCCCCTCCAGATGATGTCTTGATGAAACGCATATAGATGAGCCACAGCATCATTGCATCCCTTCCTGTTTTTGTCTGAGGAACCTCCGGGAATCACGGACCTCCCGTTTCTCATTGCTCACGCAAATTTTATACAATATGAGTGCAAATTTATACCAAATAAATCGAGTTAAAACTGTATTGCACTACTGGGTGTTATTTATTTTCCTTGCATATTGTGCATTATGAGGCTGTTAGAGATCAACACCACCGAAGGTCTGATCCAATACTTCAGCACACAGTGGTGTGGCTGTGACGGCACTACACCCCCTTGAGGGGAGAGCCCTCTGGTAAGCGCATTATATAGAAAAGTTTTAAATATTCTATATCGAGCACAGAGAAGATTAAGAAGCACAAGTCACCTTCTTTGTCTGTTAGAGAAGATTTTTTTCCTTTGCTTTTGCCTTTTTAATGGATTGTTTAATGGATTGTTTTATCGTGCATTTTTCAACAGATTGTTTTTTCATGCCCAGTGGAGTTTCTTTGAGTTTTTAATTAGAACATTTAAGATACCTCCTACCATTTATTATAGATATATTGTGATGACTTTTTAATTTATATTTATTGCATATACACTGTGATTATCTTCAGTGGCTTAAGCCCCTGAGATTGCTCCTTTTTTGAGACTGTTCATTTCATTTATTGTACACAGATTGATTGATTTATTTTTATTTTATGTATTTACTTATTTTTTCCGCTTTGCACGTGTCAGCTATATACGCATTACAGATGGTTAGCAGTTGGCACATTATTGATTAGTCACCATCACACATTTTATCATCACTATTAAAATATTAAAACTAATTTACCACAGAGCAGCACCATCACCACTAAAACCGATAGACAATTTTTTCAGTACTGCTACAATATTGTTACTTTCTTCGAGTTTATATACCTGGACAACTATCTGAGATTCCATTTAACATCATTAGCAATCTGTTACAGCCTAAATTTTTGCTAACTTGATTTCATTTATGGAGTTGTTATTTCATTTATTAATTTTCCTTCATACATTTTAAGAACTATTAACCTTTAGGAATTAAAATGTATTACTTTGCATGAAAGAGTGAATGTTTACTTAATGAATGGGGCAAAGATGCAATCATTCATCCCCTCTAGTACAAATAAAATGTCCTATTTAATTATTTCTCTGCTCCAAATCCTGCCACGGAATGTAGTCACTGGTCAGGCAATGATTGTTCTCACTCCTCATGTACAGTGCACGCAGCTGGTTCTCCAATGTACATGAACATTGTACATTGTATAAATGAGGAGGCAGCCACACGACCATAAAGGAGCTACTTTGTGGGACTGGCCTTCCAGTGCAGAAGCCTGTAGGAATGAAGAAGAAGCTAAATATTATTTCCCTATTAAATAAACAAGCATTAGACCCTTACCATATTAGAAGGGGGCTACATGGGAGCATTATATATACATTCCATTATACAGTATATACAATTACTATATGTACATTCCTTAATATTGTATAATCTCTATGCTTTAATTTTTGGAATGCATTTCATGTTTGTTATATATTCCACTTGTATCAAACCCCAGTAAAATTCTGGTACCAGGATGAGGGCTAGGTAGTTTTTATGAGCTTTATCAGCTAACCAGAGTTCAGCTTTAAGCTAAGTGAGCATTTACTATGCAAATTAAATATTCTCTTTTCCTTTAGTAAATAAATCCCGTTATCCATTGATGAGTTTTGCATAGCTGGGTTTCCGCTATATCCATTATATCCTAATCTTGGTTTATCATTCTAGATAGCTAATTTTGTTTGAAGGGATTCTTGCATTTGAATAAATAAATAAAATGCTGCCCTCATAAATACACAATCCCTACACCCAAAGTAATTCATTAGTACAAACCACTGCATAAGATAAAGTGATAAAAATGTGAACAAATATAATATTAGCAATACATATACTGCACATATATTTTGCTAAAGCACCCAGTGCAATCAGTGTGGTTCAAAAAATCCCTTATAACAATCTGTCTTATGTATCTTTTGGGTGTGCTCTCACCTGGAATATTGGACCTCCTAAATTACAGGAGGACACATAAGCCATATACCCCCGAGAGGTTAATGCTTTCTCCTCTCTCCTTAAGGCTTTCTCCTGGCACAACTCTTGTGGTTCAAAAGACTTTTATAATATATTTTGAGATATGTTCATTATGCACCATTAGTGATCTATTACATATGGGTGCTCTAGGATTATTTATGTATATGTGTGGTCACTAGGGATGAGCTTCGTGTTCGAGTCGAACATACGTTCGACTCGAACATCGGCTGTTCGATCGTTCGACAAAGATCGAACGATTTGGGCCGTTCGCGCCAAATTCGAGTGACGCGAACGGCCCACAATGCACTACGCCATCGCAGTGTCATCCAGGCGCTGTGATTGGCCAAGCATGCACTGTGACCCCGCATGCTTGGCCAATCACAGCGCCGGCAGCGAGGAGAGCAATGATTGGCCACAGGCAGGATGCCTGTGGCCAATTATTGCTGAGGGTGTTTAGTACACGCCCCACACTATAAAAGGCCGCCAGCACGGCGGCCTAGTGTAGTGTGTTCCGGAGCAGGGATAGAGCAGCATAGGCAGGGACAGTGACTTTTATTTCTTTCTTGCTTAACCTGGATTCCTTTAGTTTAGGGAAAGAGAAGGATAGGTAGGGAGAGTGTCAGTGTGTTTTGTGCTTGTGCTATATTGTGCTTAAAAAAAACATTTTTTCTAGGGACAGAAAACTGTAGGTAGGGAGAGTGTGTCAGTTTCTTTCACTGTCAAAGTCCTTGTTTCCAGGGACCTGGAAGGACAGTGAGTGAATTCTCCTTGTGCTAAATTGTGCTTAAAAAAAAACATTTTTTCTAGGGACAGAAAACTGTAGGTAGGGAGAGTGTGTCAGTTTCTTTCACTGTCAAAGTCCTTGTTTCCAGGGACCTGGAAGGACAGTGAGTGAATTCTCCTTGTGCTAAATTGTGCTTAAAAAAAACATTTTTTCTAGGGACAGAAAACTGTAGGTAGGGAGAGTGTGTCAGTTTCTTTCACTGTCAAAGTCCTTGTTTCCAGGGACCTGGAAGGACAGTGAGTGAATTCTCCTTGTGCTAAATTGTGCTTAAAAAAAACATTTTTTCTAGGGACAGAAAACTGTAGGTAGGGAGAGTGTGTCAGTTTCTTTCACTGTCAAAGTCCTTGTTTCCAGGGACCTGGAAGGACAGTGAGTGAATTCTCCTTGTGCTAAATTGTGCTTAAAAAAAACATTTTTTCTAGGGACAGAAAACTGTAGGTAGGGAGAGTGTGTCAGTTTCTTTCACTGTCAAAGTCCTTGTTTCCAGGGACCTGGAAGGACAGTGAGTGAATTCTCCTTGTGCTAAATTGTGCTTAAAAAAAACATTTTTTCTAGGGACAGAAAACTGTAGGTAGGGAGAGTGTGTCAGTTTCTTTCACTGTCAAAGTCCTTGTTTCCAGGGACCTGGAAGGACAGTGAGTGAATTCTCCTTGTGCTAAATTCTGCTTAAAAAAAACATTTTTTCTAGGGACAGAAAACTGTAGGTAGGGAGAGTGTGTCAGTTTCTTTCACTGTCAAAGTCCTTGTTTCCAGGGACCTGGAAGGACAGTGAGTGAATTCTCCTTGTGCTAAATTGTGCTTAAAAAAAACATTTTTTCTAGGGACAGAAAACTGTAGGTAGGGAGAGTGTGTCAGTTTCTTTCACTGTCAAAGTCCTTGTTTCCAGGGACCTGGAAGGACAGTGAGTGAATTCTCCTTGTGCTAATTTGTGCTTAAAAAAAACATTTTTTCTAGGGACAGAAAACTGTAGGTAGGGAGAGTGTGTCAGTTTCTTTCACTGTCAAAGTCCTTGTTTCAAGGGACAGAGAAGGACACCTGAAGGTAGCCCTTATTGCTTTTTTCCCATCTCCCTGCAGGCCATCTATTAGAATGTCTGGAAGGCAAACAAGGAGAGGCAGACAGTCAGGAGGCAATAAAAGAGGGCAAGCAGGCTCTGTGTCTGGGGGCAACAGTGCTGGTCGTGGACGCGGTGCATTGTCATCAGCACATGGCCATGGGACACGCTTGTCCTTCTTTTCGGCAGCTGGACATGTTGAGCCACATCATGCCGAAGACTTGGTAGAGTGGATGACCAAGCCCTCCTCCTCCTCCTCATCCTCTCTCACCCAGGCTCAGGGTACTGGAAAAGCAGCTGCCAAAGCGTCCTCTTCCCTGGTATCAATGTCAGACAAATCATCAGTCACTCCTTCCCTAGACCCACCATGTCCTCCTCCTGAGGAGTCCCCCGAACTGTTTCAGCACAGTGTTGGGTACATGCTCCAGGAGGATGCCCAGCGTTTCGAAGGGTCTGATGATGAAACCCAGCTAGAGGAAGGCAGTAGCGTGAGAGCAGACAGAGGGGATGCTCAAGAAGGACACCAATCTGGCAGTCATGTTCCAGCAGCTGCAGCATACTGCCAGATTGGCTCCAGTGATGAGGAGGGAGGTGATGATGAGGTCACTGACTCCACGTGGGTGCCTAATAGGAGAGAGGAGGAGGAGGAGGATGAGGAGGAGGCACATCTCCAACGAGGCAGGATGCCCTTTGGTGGCCAGCGTAAGGGCAGTACACCGACGGAATCACACCGCAGAGCTCCGCCTGTGCAGGGCGCTGCCTCTGCCCGTCATTCAAAAAGTTCTTTGGTGTGGGCCTTTTTTGAGGCTAGTGCATCAGATCGCACAGCTGCTGTTTGCAACATATGTCTCAAGCGTATATCGCGTGGCCAAAACATCAGCCGCTTGGGTACCACATGCCTGACCAGACATATGTTGACCTGCCATGCAGCTCGTTGGCAAGCCTACCTCAAAGACCCACACCAAAGAACAAAGCGGACCTCTCCTTGCACCGCATCAGCTGGGATCTCCAACCCCACTATAACTTCAGTCCTCTCTGAAACATGCACTGAGAGGAATGAAGGTGTAGAATTAGGTGTGTCACAGCCAAGTACTTGCGGCCACTCTGCTAGCAGTACACCGACGTCCGATTCTAGCAGGCAAATTTCCCTGCCCCAGCTGCTGGACCGTCGAAAGAAGTTCACTCCCAGCCATCCACATGCCCAGCGGTTGAATGCTAGCTTGGCTAAATTGCTAGCGCTTCAACTGCTGCCTTTTCAGTTGGTAGACTCGGCCCCCTTCCGTGAGTTTGTGCAATGTGCGGTTCCTCAGTGGCAGGTTCCCAAACGCCACTTTTTCTCACGGAAGGCTATTCCGGCTCTCTACCGGCATGTGGAAGGCAATGTCTTGGCCTCGCTGGACAGGGCGGTCAGCGGTAAGGTGCATATTACCGCTGACTCATGGTCCAGCAGGCATGGACAGGGACGTTACCTTTCTTTCACGGCCCATTGGGTCACTCTTTTGGCAGCTGGGAAGGATGCAGGACAAGGTGCAGTAGTGTTGGAGGTTGTCCCACCGCCACGCCTCCAAAATGCTACTACTGGTTGTGACACACCTCTCTCCTCCACCCCCTCCTCTTCTTCTTCCTCCATGGCCTCTTCCTGTGGTTTGTCCTATGAACCAGCGGTGCTCCGTAGCCGTTCACGGGGCTACGCAAGTACGCAGGCAAAAAGATGCCATGCCGTGCTTGCGCTGGTGTGTTTGGGGGACAGAAGCCACACTGGGGCAGAGGTCCTGTCTGCTCTGCAGGGCCAGGCCGAGAGGTGGTTGACGCCACGCCAGCTTAAGCCAGGAATGGTGGTTTGCGACAATGGCACCAACCTCCTCTCCGCCCTCCGACAGGGACAACTGACCCATGTGCCCTGTGTGGCTCACGTCCTTAACCTGGTGGTGCAGCGGTTCTTGGGCAGGTACCCGGGCTTACAGGATGTCCTGAGGCAGGCCAGGAAAGTCTGTGTGCATTTCCGCAGATCTTATAATGCCAGTGCTCGCCTGGCTGAGCTGCAAAAGGAGTTGAACCTGCCCAAGAACCGCCTTATATGTGACATGCCCACCAGGTGGAACTCAACGTTGGCCATGCTGCAGCGGCTGCACACGCAGCAGAGGGCCATCAATGAGTACCTGTGCGACTACGGCACCAGGACAGGGTCAAGGGAGCTTGGTTTTTTTTCTCCACGCCAGTGGGGCATGATCAGGGATGCATGCACTGTCCTGGCACCATTTGAGGAGGCCACGAGGATGGTGAGCAGTGACAGTGCATGCATCAGTGACACTGTACCTCTTGTCCACCTGTTGGAGCACACGCTGCGTGGAATAATGGACAGGGCACTTGAGGCAGAACAGAGGCAGGAAGAGGAGGACTTCCTTGCCTCTCAAGGCCCCCTTTACCCAGACAGTGTTCCTTCTGTCCCACCCATCGCACAGGAAGAGGAGGAGGAGGAGGAGGAGGATTGTGTCAGCATGGAGGTGGAGGCTGGCACTCAGCATCATCAGCAGCAGTCTTTTAGGGATGATTTACAGTCCCAAGAAACCAGTGGACTTGTACGTGGCTGGGAGGAGGTGGCTGCGGATCATGTCGTCCTTAGTGACCCAGAGGACTCCGGAGCGAATGCCTCAGCAAACCTACGCTGCATGGCCTCCCTGATCCTGCAAAGTCTGCGGAAGGATCCTCGTATTCTTCGGATCAAGGAGAGGGACCATTACTGGCTGGCCACTCTCCTTGATCCACGGTACAAGGGTAAGGTTGCGGACCTTATGTTACCATCGCAGAGGGAGCAGAGGATGAGACAACTCCGGGAGGCCTTGCAGAAAGGTCTGTGCAACGCGTTCCCAGAGACTGGGAGGTTACAAACTCCTGGTCCTGGACAACGAGTTGCTGAGGCTTCGGCCAGTCAAAGAAGGAGCGGTGGGGAAGGTGGCCGTCTGACCGATGCGTTCAGACAATTCTTTAGTCCGCAGCCCCAAAGTATGATCGGTTCCAGCAACCATCGCCAGCGTCTGATAAACATGGTGCAGGAATATCTAGGGGCAAGGTCAGACTTGGACACCTTCCCCACCGAAAATCCTCTGGCTTACTGGGTCTTGAGGATGGATCACTGGCCAGAGCTTGCACAGTATGCAATTGAGCTACTGGCCTGTCCTGCATCCAGCGTTCTTTCGGAACGCACATTCAGTGCTGCTGGAGGATTTGTCACGGATCACAGGGTGCGCCTGTCCACCGACTCGGTTGATCGACTGACTTTCATCAAGATGAACCAGTCTTGGATCACCACCAGCTACCACACACCTGATGCTGATATAACAGACTAATTGATTTTAACATGTCACATCCCTTCAAGACTGATGCTGATGCTGAGTGCCTGTGCTGTTATGTTGACTGGCTATCCTCCTCCTCCGAGTCCTCAATGATACGATTGATGATGATAGCTTGGAAGATCATTTTTGTTTATGGGTGCCGCCACCAGTGGCTAAGGCCCAATTTTTCAGCCCCTGTTTTACAGGGGCGTGTAATTACAATTTTTTTAGCAATAATTTGCCATAGGGCTCATTGCTGTGCTCCAAGTACAGTATCTGTGAGGGGTTGGAGTGTTGTGGCACCAGTGCCTAAGGCCCAATTTTTCAGCCCCTGTTTAACAGGGGCGTGTCATTACAATTTTTGAAGCAATACTTTGCAACAGGGCTCATTGCTGTGCTCCAAGTACAGTATCTGTGAGGGGTTGTAGTGTTGTGCCACCAGTGCCTAAGGCCCAATTTTTCAGCCCCTGTTCAACAGGGGCATGCAATTACAATTCTTGATCTAATAATTCACAGCAGGGTCCATTGCTGCACCCACCAAGAGTAACTCTGAGGGCTTACAGTCTTGTGGCAACGCCACCACCACCACCACCACGAAAGGCCCAATTTTTCAGCCCCTGTTCAAAAGGGGCATGTAATTACAATTCTTGATCTAATAATTCACAGCAGGGCCCATTGCTGAACCCACCAAGAGTAACTGTCAGGGCTTACAGTGTTGTGGCACCAGCACCACCATCAAAGCCCCAATTTTTACTACCACTGTTCAACAATTATATGTAATTAAAATTCCTGATATAATAGTTGACAGCAGGGCGTTCCAGCACCAACCAAGAGTAACTGAGTGCTTACAGTGTTGTGCCAACACCAACAACTAAGGGGCCTATTTCTGCAGAGTATATACGGCAGGTCCCTACTTTCAAACATCCAACTTACAAACGACTCCTACTTGCAAACGAAAGAAGACAACAGGAAGTGAGAGGAAATCTACCCCTAGAAAGGAAAATTCTCTCCTGTAAGAATAAATATGGGAGAAAGGGGTCTCATCTGTACTGATGCTTTATCAGCAATCCTTGTTTCAAGAAAAACACCACATTTCAAAAACAGTTGTCATTGGGACGGAAAGTGAGGTGAAATGTTCTGAACAGGGGCACAGACAGCAAAACAAATGTTACAGGGGTGATAACCCTTACCTATGTTTCCCAAAAAGTTTAAAAATAGATTTTTGGGCTGGAGCTACACTTCAACAATGTACCTGTTCAAAATTACAAACAGATTCTACATAAGAACAAACCTACAGTCCCTGTCTTGTATGCACCGCCTGTATACGGCTGTTCAGAGTATATAGGGCCTTTTTTATTTTATGTGCGGGGTTCCCCTTAATATCCATACAAGACCCAAAGGGGCTGGTAATGGGCTGGGGTAGGGGGGGGGGTCATGGGGTAGCTATGCCATTTTTCTTAAAGAATTTCATCCATATTACCGGGACCAGACATTACATTAAAGCCGCAAGCAGTTTTAAATGGCTTTTTTTTCCTTTAGAAGTGTCATTTTGTGCAGGGACAGTTCTAAACACGGGAAACACGTGGCACTTCACAGGCATACTTTAGACACCCCCCAGGTACGATATTTAAAGGAATATTTGACTTTTTTTTTTTCACTTTATGCATCATTAAAATGACTGCTCCCGAAAAACGACCGTTTTTAAAACTTCTTTTTGCATTGATACATGTCCCCTGGTGCAGAACCCGGGTTCCCAAACCCTATTTATGACAATAACATGCATAATAGTTGTTATAATTAGCACTTTAGAATTCGAACGTTCGCATCCATTGTATTTAATAGGGTTCTAATGTTCGTTCGAACTTTCGGTCCGTTCGCGGGTTCTGGTGCGAACCGAACCCGGGGGTGTTCGGCTCATCACTAGTGGTCACTATTGATAATATTACATTGTTTGTTTACATTTTTATCACTTTGTTATGTAGTGGGTTGTACTAATTATTTGTTTGGATGTAAAGATTTTGTACTTGGGAGTGCTGCATTTTATTTATTTAATAGATTTGGTATCTAGTGGTGAATCACTATTAAGCCTCGTACACACGATCGGATATCCTATGGATTCTAATCTGATGGTTTTTGTCCATCGGAAATCCGATAAAGCTGACTTCCATCAGTCTTGCCTACACACCATCAGTCAAAAAACCGACCGTTCCAAACGCAGTGACGTAAAACACTCCGATGAGCCGAGAAAAATAAAGTTCAATGCTTCTGAATGTGGTAATTGGCAGGGCATAAGGACCCCCACTATAGTGAGATGCGTCGACTTGATTCTGAGCATGCGTGGGTTTTTTATCCGATGGACTTGCCCATAGACGATCGGAATTTGCTATCGGTTTTTGATCCATCGGAAGAATTTAAAACATGTTCTATTTTTTAAAAACGATGGAAAAAGGACTGATGGGTCCCATACACGATCGGTTTGTCCGATGAAAAAAGTCCATCGGACAGTTTTCATCGGACAAACCGATCGTGTGTACAGGGCTTTAGTGTTTAGCTGCTCTTATGTTTGGATTAAATATTGAAATGTTGTTTGCTGCTCAGGGATCAATGGGGGCTTGTTTTTTTTTTGTTTTTTTTTAGCTGTTAAGTTATTTTTGCTTATTAGGTGAAGGCCTTGTAAAAAAAAGGCAAAGCAACTGTAGCGATACCTCCAACTAAGAAGGCCACAGATTTCGTTTGGGCCCTGAAGACAGCTCCGCCAACCCCCGGCAATATGCTCTACCCCCTACTGGCACAGCTAGTACTGACAGTAAATTGTATATATTATACTGTATGAATAACTGAGCATTGAGACAATACTAAATTGAAATAAATGTAAGATTTTACTTAAGCTCTTGGTAAGGAAAAGGGTAACATCAATAACAGTTTACAGGATAATCATTTGTAATGCAGAGCCCAGCCACACTAACACACTATAGGGTTAACACATAACAAGTGCGCCACGCGGGCGACCGTTAGCTAAGTGCCCTGTGGTGCAGTAACCAAAACACCTTAGAAACCCCCACCAGGCCTGGTTCTGATATCTACAACTTAGTCCTTTTTCTTCACCGGCAGATCTTTAACGGTGGTGCACATTAACAGAGTACAAACTTTGTAATCCAATAGGGTAGGTAAAGATGGGGTAGAAACTCGGCTATACGAACAGTAGGTTCAGCTCCGACAAGGGCCTTCAGTAAGAATACCAAGAATAACTCGTAGGCCACTGCAGTCTATAGGCCTATATGCAGTAACAGTATATCAGTTGGGCATATGCCCTCTCACCCGCCCGGACTACGGTTCCAGTCCGGGAACTTCCACCAACTGTGTCCCACACACACTCAGTCTCTTCAGCGATCGGGTCCCCGATCCAATAAGGCTGTAGTCAAGCGAAGTCAGATGCCACCCAGGCTCGCAGAGGGGTGGAAGGCTCTTTGGTGCTGCGCAAGGTCTCAGGCTTCAGGCCTTGCACTCCGACACATCCGCACAGGAGGATCAGTCTCTGAAGTCTCGTGTCCCAAAGAGGCCGAGCCCAGCCTCGCCTCCTCCTCTTATAGCCCCTCCCATGAGTCTCTGCTGTGGAAACATTGCCGAACAGGGTTCTGGGTAATGTAGTCTCTCTGCATTAAAGGGGAACACCCCGCTACACACTCCCCCCACTTGAACTCTTTGGTCCCCAAAGATAAACCTTAACAAAGACTATGTACAACTCTAGACAATTCTACAAACGATGTTGGCATAGGGAATTCCCACTAAAACTGAGGGGTAGAATTCCCTTGCCCACAGGTCACATTATCATGGGTGGCCTGCCTAGCTGTGCCAGAGAGTGAGCTGGGGTTGCCCTCCACTAAATGGACAGTGGAGGGATCCGGATTTTCAGCATTCCTCCTAGCGGTAACTACAGAGTCCTCTGAGCTATTCTCCATTTGTGGGTAGGTCAGCTTCCTAGGAGGCCGGATGACTCTTCAAGCCCTTTGCTCTCTTGGGATTTCTGGCTCTGGTGCCACAGGCTCCTCTTCCTCTGAGCAACCATCATGGGCATCTCCCCAGTAATCTGCTGAAGGACTAGATGGAATGAACTCTGTGGCTTCAGGGTTCAGTGTTTCATCTGTGGTGTCTTCAGTGGTTGGAAGGTCTATGGTAGAAGTTCCTGGAGTTGGGGAAGGCCACAGCCAATTAAGTTCTCCCTCCTCATTTCCACTAAGTTGAGAGGCCTCTCCATCTTCAGCTCGGGAGGTCTGCGACAGAGTGTTCGGCCTAGGAGTATCCAGGATAGAGGCCGGTTCAGGGGAGTCTCCCACGGGAGGTATTCTAACTGCCTCAGCAAGTGGGAGCAGGTGGTTTCGATGCCACGTCTTCAGGGGGCCCACCTTTCCTTCCGGCTTCAACTTGTAGACAGGCAGGCCTGGCAACTTCCTACAGATGACATAAGATTCAGATCTCCATCTATCTGCAAGTTTGTGCTTCCCAGGGACCCCCAGATTGCGTAACAGTACTCGATCTCCGGGCTGTAGGTCTTGTACCCGGACCTTCAAGTCGAAGTTTCTTTTGTTTCGAGCTCCCCGTTGATCTGAGGCCGCTTGAGCTTGTTCATAGGCTACTTTCAGGCTGTGTCTGAGCCTGTCCACGTATCCTTTGTGGGATGTGGCTGAGGAATGGTCCAGAGAGATGCCAAAGGCCAAGTCCACAGGTAGTCTCGCTTCTCTCCCAAACATGAGTCGATATGGGGAGTAGCCTGTAGCATCACTGATGGTGCAGTTGTAAGCATGTACTAGGGCTGCTATGTGTTTGCCCCAATGTTGCTTTTTCTCACTCTCCAGAGTCCCCAACATGTTGAGCAAGGTTCGGTTAAACCTTTCCGGCTGAGCATCTCCTTGTGGGTGGTAAGGTGTAGTTCGAGTCTTCTTGATTCCCAACGAATCCAGGAGTTTCCGGATCAGTTTACTCTCAAAGTCCCTTTCTTGATCTGAATGAAGTCGCTGTGGCAGCCCATAATGGACAAAGTACTTCTCCATAAGTACCTTGGCTACGGTGGAGGCCTTCTGATCTTTGGTTGGGAAAGCTTGGGCATACCGGGTGAAATGGTCGGTTATCACCAGAACATTTCCTAGTCCACTCAGGTCGGGTTCAAGGCAGAGAAAGTCAATGCATACCAGATCCATTGGGCCTTGACTTTGTAGATGGCCCATTGGGGCAGCTTGATGGGGTAAAGTATTCCTCTGGATGCATCGTGCACATGAGTGGCAGTACTCTTCTACCTCTGCCCTCATGCAGGGCCAATAGAACCGACTTCTGACAAGTTGAAAGGTCCTTTCAGCCCCTAGATGGCCATGATTGTCATGCAGGGCAATCAGAACAGTCTCTCGATGTTTCTCTGGGAGGAACAGTTGCCACTTATCTTCTGAGTCATCAGAGGGGCCCCTTCGGTAGACCACTCCCTGATGTACCTGCAACCTGTCCCATTCTTTCCTCAACAGGCGAGCTTCCTTTGAGGGATGACGCAGGAGTTTGTTTGGATCCTGATTCTCCAGGGCCTCCAGGACCAATCTCCCCATGGGGTCTTCCAATTGGTCACACCTCAACTCCTTCTTGGACAATCTCGGCAGGTTGTCTTCGTCCAATTGAGTCACTCCACAGTAGTGTTTTGGGACTCCCACCATGGTAACTCCTATTTCTTCTGCTCTGGAGCCTCCTCTGGCCTGGAATTCAGCTCCTTGACAAAGGGCCCGCACCCCATCCGGTGCCACTTGGGTCCAATCTTCTACATCACTGGTGGGGGCATGAGATCTCCTGGACAGAGCGTCTGCGTCTCTATTCCCAGCCCCTGGCCTATACTTTAGGCTGAAGTTGAATCCAGACAGTGCGGCCAGCCACCTGTGTCCAGTGGCGTCCAGCTTGGCCGAGGTGAAAAGGTAGGTAAGGGGGTTGTTGTCGGTCTTCACAGTGAACTCCGCCCCATACAGGTAGTCTTTGAGCTTGTCTACTACCGCCCACTTAAGGGCCAGGAACTCCAGCTTGTGAGTGGGGTAGTTCTTCTCAGAGGGGATCAGGCTCCTGCTCACATAGGCAACAGGCCGTTGTTGCCCTTCGTGTTCTTGATAAAGTACTCCTCCCAGACCGTCATGACTAGCATCTACGTGTAGTTCATAGGGTTTGGTTGGGTCTGCGTAGGCCAAGACTGGAGCAGTGGTCAGGCTCTTCTTCAAGGCCTGGAAGGCCTCTTCACACTTCTGATTCCACTGATCTCTGATGGACTCTCCCGGCTTCCTGGGCCCTGAGTCATCCTCTTCTCCCTCAGTCTTGAGCAGTTCATTCAATGGTCTAGCAATTCGGGCGAATCCCTCCACAAACCTCCTATAGTAGGAGCAGAAACCCAAGAAGGATCTGAGTTCTGTTACTGTGGTGGGCCGTGGCCAGGAGGTAACTGCCTCCAATTTCTCGGGGTCTGTGGCCACCCCTTCTTCGAACACTATGTGCCCCAGATAGTTCACAGAAGACTGGTAGAACCGACACTTTTCAGGCGAAAGTTTGAGTCCCTCCTCACTGAGTCTCCTCAAGACTTTTTCCAGCCTCTCCTCATGTTCCTCCAGGGTTCTTCCAAAGACTATGACATCGTCTAGGTATACAAGGACTTCAATAAGGTTCATGTCTCCTACAGTCTTCTCCATGAGACGCTGGAAAGTAGCTGGGGCTCCAGACAGACCTTGGGGCATCCGGTCGATTTCAAAGAACCCCACTGGGGTTATGAAAGCTGTCTTCTCCTTGTCTTCTGGGTTCATAGGGATCTGATAGTACCCGCTTTTGAGATCCATAACGCTGAACCACTTGGCTCCAGACAAGCTCTGTAGGGCATCCTCTATCCTTGGAGTGGTATACTGGTCGGGTATGGTTCTCCTGTTGAGAGTCCTGTAGTCGATACAGAGCCTCAATGACCCATTCTTCTTCCTGACCACCACTATCGGGGATGCATAGGGGCTTCTAGATTCCCGTATCACTCCAGTCCCCTTGAGTTCTGAGAGTTGTTCCCTTAGATCCTCCAGAACTGCTAGGGGGACCCGCCTGACTCTCTCTCTGAAGGGCTTATCTTCCTGGAGGCGGATCCGATGGGTGGCACTCCTTGCACACCACACATCGAACTCATCTTTAGAGAAGATCTTCTCCCATCTGTTCAGCTGGGCCTTGGCTCTCTCTTTCCAAGCCCTGGGCAGATTCGGGTTTTCCATGGATATCTTCTCCCAAGCATCTCCTTCTTCGCCCACCTCTGACAGGTTGATAGGGGCAGCAGGGCTCACCTGGCCTAGCAGCATCCTGGCTGGGACCTCCATGGGGCCATCCGTATTGTTCCTAACACTCACTGGGACTCTACAATGGGCCTTCTTTAGGGCCTTTAGCGGAATCACTTCTGGTATCACTTCCAGACCGTGGGACCCTTCTCTTGGATCAGATTCCAACATGACAAAGGGTCCAGGCTGCTCCCAAGTAAGCTTCACAGTGCCTCTGAGACAGGTTACTTTGCCGGGCTGCAGCACTATCCCTCCTCTTCCAAGTCTCCACACCTTCCCTATCCCCTCTCCTGGGGTCTTCTGCTCTAAGACCAGCCTTTGGTAAGCTGTCTTCAGCATGGGGTGGATCTTGGTGACCGCTGCCCCTTTCTCTTTCACTAGAGGGGTCAGAAGTCTTCGGACCAGGTCCGTGTTTGTCCCTATTATCAGGGAACTCTTGTTGGCTCCTGGTGGCCGAGGGCACACAACTGCCAGGGTGTCAAACACTTCGGCTTTTCCAGCCACAGATGGGTCAAAGGTCATCCTGACAGGCAGATAGCCATTGTAGGGGAAGTTCTGGGATCCAATTCCACATATCTCTAGTCCCTATATTTTCCGGATGGGTAGGTGACTCAAGTGCTTATCGTAAAAGTCTCTGTATAGCAGGGTTACTTGCGCCCCAGTATCCAAGATTTCTCTGGGGTAGACTCCCTCCACTTGAATGGACACTATAGGAGATGGGCCTACCAGCTTCTCCGGATAAGGCCCGGCAGGGGTCGCTTTCTTCAGACTTTTTCTCTTTGAACCTCCTCTCGTCCAATCCCCTTTGGACTTCAGTCTTTCTTGAGTCTGGTATGCATTGACTTCCCCCCCTTTACTGGGTGTAGGGACCCGCTGAGGGATACTATTGTTTTTCTTAGGTGTGTACCCCCTCTGGGGAGTGCTGTGCCTCTTCTGAGGGGTCTTACCCCCTTTCTCTGGGGTGTATCTCTGTTGAGGAATGTTGTGTTTCCCCCGAGGCGTTTTATCTCCTGTTGTTTTCTGCTTTGCTTTCAGCTTGGAGCTCACTGAAGGTGATGGGCACCCGGTTGACTCCTTCACAGGGGCCCTCTGAAGTTTCCCGCCGGCTTGCGGTTGTCTATTTTCTTCTTCTTGGGACTGGAGCATGTAGCCGCAATATGTCCAATTCCTCCACAGTTAAAGCAGACTATATCTCCCCATTCTTGTAAAGATGCGGGTGCTGAGGCAACTGGGAATAATTCCTTCCTTGGTACTTCTCTCTTGGGACCCTCTGTGTCTTTTTCCATCAGAGAGGTCAACATCTGTAACACCTTGGACATTTGAGCTTTCAGGGTGTCTATCTCTGAATCTCTTTCAGGGGTCATTACTGGATTGACTAGCACCCGTGCGGGTACAACATTTTCCTTAATCATCTGCTGGTCCTGTTGTAGTGCCTCCTCATCTCTGATGATTTTTATCAAGTCAGCATAATTTAGCAACGTTCCTCCTCCTGAGGTTTTCAGGTGCAGCCAGACTGGATCCGAGCGCAGCGCTCCCTTTAAGACTTGCTTCATTCTTGCCGCATCTGTATCTTGGGGCCTCATCCCCTTCTTCAACACAATCTTGCACAACAACCTGTTCAGTCTTCTAACATACTCGGAACGTTTCTCCTCTGGTTGTTGGAAAGTATGTTCAAATTTGTAGACCATCTCTGTCACCTTTTCCAATTGACCAAACTCTTCTTGCAGCATGGCTAGACAGTCTTGAGCCGTGCAATCTGCATTCCCAAACCGAAAACTTTTCACTGCTTCTGCTGCTGCGCCTTTAAGGCTTTCCATCACTCGTTGCCTCTTCTGCGCTTCAGGCACCTCCCATGCCTCTACTGCCTGCAATGCCTGCTCCACCCAGGTGTCAAAGTCTTCTTCCCCTGCGGGGACAGGGAGCTTCCCTGAGAATGTCTTTAGTCTCCGGTAGCTAGTCTCTACATGCACCGTGCTTGCCTTCTGACACTTGGTTAGCAGATCCCCTATCGCACCTATCAGTTCTGGTGATATAGCAGTGATAGGTGCAGGCGTCACCGGAGGCGTCGCCCTGCCTCCTTTTTCCGGTGGGGTACGGGCCGTAACCTGCGGTGATCCCGTTGGTGATGGTTCCTTTCTTTCAGTTACTGCGTGCGCCAACCTATAAGTTCTGTTGTCTGGCGTCCACACACACTTGCGCTTACAGGCCTCTGGCATCCCGTTCCAGTACTCCACTAATGCATACTGATATGAGATGTCTGGGTCTGACTTTATCTCCGTCACCTACGGTGTGTGATTTGGGGACACTGACTTCATCAACTCCTCTACCGTTTCAGTCGACCATTCTTCCCCAGGGAGGCTGATGACTATCGACTGGTTTGGCTCTGCGTTAGAGGCTTTGTACCACTCTTCTACCGCTCGTGGATCCATGGGGTCCATGCCGGCACCTCTGGCGTTCACTTGCTGCATCAGGATCCCGGACGAGAACCCCCACGTGTAGTGATACCTCCAACTAAGAAGGCCGCAGATTTAGTTTGGGCCCTGAAGACAGCTCCGCCAACCCCCGGCAATATGCTCTACCCCCTACTGGCACAGCTAGTACTGACAGTAAATTGTATATCTTATACTGTATGAATAACTGAGCATTGAGACAATACTAAATTGAAATAAATGTAAGATTTTACTTAAGCTCTTGGTAAGGAAAAGGGTAACATCAATAACAGTTTACAGGATAATCATTTGTAATGCAGAGCCCAGCCACACTAACACACTATAGGGTTAACACATAACAAGTGCGCCACGCGGGCAACCGTTAGCTAAGTGCCCTGTGGCGCAGTAACCAAAACACCTTAGAAACCCCCACCAGGCCTGGTTCTGATATCTACAACTTAGTCCTTTTTCTTCACCGGCAGATCTTTAACGGTGGTGCACATTAACAGAGTACAAACTTTGTAATCCAATAGGGTAGGTAAAGATGGGGTAGAAACTCGGCTATACGAACAGTAGGTTCAGCTCCGACAAGGGCCTTCAGTAAGAATACCAAGAATAACTTGTAGGCCACGGCAGTCTATAGGCCTATATGCAGTAACAGTATATCAGTTGGGCATATGCCCTCTCACCCGCATGGACTACGGTTCCAGTCCGGGAACTTCCACCAACTGTGTCCCACACACACTCAGTCTCTTCAGTGATCGAGACCCCGATCCAACAAGGCTGTAGTCGAGCGAAGTCAGATGCCACCCAGGCTCACAGAGGGGTGGAAGGCTCTTTGGTGCTGCGCAAGGTCTCAGGCTTCAGGCCTTGCACTCCGACACATCTGCACAGGAGGATCAGTCTCTGAAGTCTCGTGTCCCAAAGAGGCCGAGCCCAGCCTCGCCTCCTCCTCTTATAGCCCCTCCCATGAGTCTCTGCGGTGGAAACATTGCCGAACAGGGTTCTGGGTAATGTAGTCTCTCTGCATTAAAGGGGAACACCCCGCTACACAACCTTTACAAGAACAGCGTATAAACAATAGGCAACTACAGACAAAAGGGATATCAAATAAAACAAGAAAAAGGGCACATTTAACTACAGGGCATTAATTAATCCCTAAACAGCTCTATGAAAATACCCTCAGGAGGAGTAGAAGCATTGCAGAATATAACCAAGTAAGTATCATATGGTTGTAAAACAAAATATGATCTAAGACAGGGATTACTAATAAGATATTAACAGCAGTGTGTCTTCCGCTAACAGGGAGGTACTAGGGGACCAGGGGGTGCATGAAATTAAGAGTCAAGGGGGTCGTTTGGATCCATGACTTTAAGTCTGCCTAGTAAGTTGGGCAGGTAAGCTTTCTGTTACAATAGTTTTTATTGAGGACGTTTTATGAGCGTAAAAAAATAGAGCGGCAAACAATTCTTGCCTTGCTCAAATAATTTGACAATACAAATATATAGGGAAAAAAAGGGAGGGGAATAGGGGCGGGGGGTCAGCTTTCAAGTACCAGTTAGTATAGCAAAAAGGGCACTTGTGGAATGAAAGTTCCCCTTGAGAGAATGAGTATTTCATAAAGTGTCACCATCCAGCAAAGAAGCTTTGAATAGTGTAAACATTTTGTACAATGGTGTCCAATTTCTCCAGAGAAAATAGAGACAGTAATGCCTGTTTCCCAGCATTAAGACGAGACAGAAAGGGGTGAATCCAATTATGGATAACTATTCTATTGTGGTAGGTCTGAAGGTGCAGGCAACTAAATCAAAGTTACTGATACTTCACATCCAAAGAGACATAGCAAAGGGTCCTTGGGAAGCTTCACTCTGAGGACTTTTGTCATGTAGACAAGGACAGTGTTCCAGAAGGTGGATGAAATAGTGTGGGTCAACCACCATGTGATATCCCGGGGGATCCCCATTATCTTTAATTTCTTTTGTCTTCTCTCATTTTCCCTTCTCAAACTTTCCTCCTTACCCTTTTTCTCCCTTCTTCAATTTTCGTTATACACAAAGTTGGCAGCGGATTTCTTATTTCTTTATTTACTTAAATAGCATTAAACAATTGTTATAACTGTTCCATAATACAACACAAACCTATTGATTCTACACAAATCCAATCTTTAATATCTTCTATAGTGTTTTCAAATGTTTTAACCTTTCATTTTCAACATAAAACATATTTTTTGTGAGATATTCGATTTCTATCTAAATAGGTTAAGTCACAATATCTTAAAATATTATTGGAACTTCAGATTGATACTATATACTTGTATGTGATCTTTACTTCCGCTACCATCAATTGTTTCTATGTATGTTACTTATCAATTGCACCTTTGTTGTTAATTATTGAAATTCAATAAACAAAATTGACAAGGAAATAGTGTGGATAAATGAAGGGAGCATCAGGTACATTGTGATTGTGAAGGGTCAGCAGTGTTGGTGCGGAATGGGTAGTATGACTTATAGATTATTTTAAATTGGGTCTCCCACCAGGTCTCTGAGATGACAAGCTTGCATATTGTACAACAGCCCATTAGAAGCTTTTCCTAGTATATCAGCATAGTTGAAAATAGAATCAATTGCCGAAACAGAGCAAGATAGCATTTAGCCAATGGATTTGTGATAAGATGTGTATATAAGCCAGAGACAGAGTTTTCATCACAGCCGAGCACTACTGCAATAAAAGAGCTTTGAAGAGAGTCTTGCTTGGAACTATAGCAGGTCTGCAAATAGCTGAGTAGGGATGAGCTCGGTGTTCGAGTCGAACATACGTTCGACTCGAACATCGGCTGTTCGACCGTTCGGCGAACATCGAAGGATTTGGGCCATTCGCGCCAAATTCGAGTGACGCGAATGGCCCACAATACGCTGCGCCATCGCAGTGCAATCCCGGCGCTGTGATTGGCCAAGCATGCACTGTGATCCTGCATGCTTGGCCAATCACAGCGCCGGCAGCTAGGAGAGCCATAATTGGCCACAGGCAGGTTGCCTGTGGCCAATTATAGCTCAGGGGGTTTAGCACACGCCCCACACTATAAAAGGCCGCCAGCACGGCGGCCTTGTGTAGTGTGTTCCGGCGCAGGTAAAGAGAAGGATAGGCAGGGACAGTGTTGATATTCTTTGTGCTATTCTTGTGTGCAGGGAGAGAGAAGGATAGGCAGGGAGAGTGTCAGTGTCATATTCTTTACTAAACCTTGTGTGCAGGGAGAGAGAAGGATAGGCAGGGAGAGTGTCAGTGTCATATTCTTTGATAATCCTTGTGTGCAGGGAGAGAGAAGGATAGGCAGGGGAAAGTGTCAGTGTCATTGTTGCTAAGCCTCCTGCACAGTATACACCTGAAGCTAGCCCGTATTGCTGTGTTTTCCTGGTGTGTTACACCAACAGGCATTTGCAGCACTTACAGCAGGCGTAGTGTGATTCCTGCAAAATATACTCCTGAAGCTAGGCCTTATTGCTGTGTTTTCCTGGTGTGTTACACTAACAGGCATTTGCAGCACTTACAGCGGGCGGAGTGTGCCTCCTGCACATTATACACCTGAAGTTAGCCCGTATTGCTGTGTTTTCCTGGTGTGTTACACCAACAGGCATTTGCAGCACTTACAGCGGACGGAGTGTGCCTCCTGCACATTATACACCTGAAGTTAGCCCGTATTGCTGTGTTTTCCTGGTGTGTTACACCAACAGGCATTTGCAGCACTTACAGCGGGTGGAGTGTGCCTCCTGCACATTATACACCTGAAGTTAGCCCGTATTGCTGTGTTTTCCTGGTGTGTTACACCAACAGGCATTTGCAGCACTTACAGCAGGCGTAGTGTGATTCCTGCAAAATATACTCCTGAAGCTAGGCCTTATTGCTGTGTTTTCCTAGTGTGTTACACCAACAGGCATTTGCAGCACTTACAGCAGGCGTAGTGTGATTCCTGCAAAATATACTCCTGAAGCTAGGCCTTATTGCTGTGTTTTCCTAGTGTGTTACACCAACAGGCATTTGCAGCACTTACAGCGGGCGGAGTGTGCCTCCTGCACATTATATACCTGAAGTTAGCCCGTATTGCTGTGTTTTCCTGGTGTGTTACACCAACAGGCATTTGCAGCACTTACAGCGGGCGGAGTGTGCCTCCTGCACATTATACACCTGAAGCTAGCCCGTATTGCTGTGTTTTCCTGGTGTGTTACACCAACAGGCATTTGCAGCACTTACAGCAGGCGTAGTGTGATTCCTGCAAAATATACTCCTGAAGCTAGTAAAAATGGGGGGAGGGAGGAGGGGGTAGGCCTGTTTAAGGACAGGCAAAGGGGTTACTTAGGCAAAAAAATTGATCAAACGACAGGAATAGTATGAGTTAAATATTTATTCCTATAAACCTTATAACATATAAAGAATGATTAAAGTGCAAGGTGGGTACCCAACCTGTGGATAATATTATAAAACATTAATAAAAAAGGACATCATTGGACAGACTTGCCAAATAGCACCCATTCAGACTCATTAAAGGGATCCACACATTAGTAGGCGGATCCAATTACCTTACATCCTTTAGAGGAAGGTAACCAAAAAATGATATTTACTGGGTTGCTTAACACATAAGGCTGAACCACACGTCCGGACTTGTGTATTGTTATATGTATTTTGTAAAGTCTTGTCTGTCCAATGATGTCCTTTTTTATTAAGGTTTTATAATATTATCCACAGGTTGGGTACCCACCTTGCACTTTAATCATTCTTTATATGTTATAAGGTTTATAGGAATAAATATTTAACTCATACTATTCTTGTCGTTTGCTCGCTTGAGCACACAGGTGAAAAGGGGAGGTTGTCACCATATCAGATATGACAGTGTAGTGGCCACATCCCTAAATATTGGTACAAAAGAATTGATCCCTCTTGGGTGGGACTTTAAAAGCCACAAACACTGTGATGTATATAGAAACAATGATTTATTACATAGAAAATATCAAATTTACAAATGTTTAAAAAACATGAACCATGATTAATGGTATGCATGTAACAACAAATAAAACACAAACTGTACAACAGAACATATAACTGAAATGACACTAACTCTCCTATGAGTGGTATTCCCTGGTACCCGACTCGTTTCCTGTATACAACCTTCATCAGGGGTAACAAGCAGGGCTGAGTATGGTCAAAGTTCTTTTATACTCTAAAACAAATGATGAAAAAAAGATATATCACAGAAAATTGCAAGCATGACACAGGATAAGTATGAATGGCTTACAGAGTACACCATAGCTTCATGTGGTGCAAGTCTTACGTACCAATGAGGTTGTTTCCTTGTGGAAAACAAATAAAGCAACGGTGGAGACGGGGATATAAAGGAACATCAATCCAGGACAAACATAAACTTGGAGTCCTAGGTTCTGGCCCTGTGCTTAAACAGTAGGCAACAACGACCGAATCCCAACGAACCACCATGGGCTGATAAACAAGAAATAGGGGGGGACAGGGGTAACGGAAAAGCAGGAACATGGTATCAGTATCCAGTCCTCTCCCAACATATGGTAAAAAAACAAACATAAAATGGGGCCCAGAATCAAAATCAGATATGAAAGAGGAGAAACAGGGGACAAGGAGCAGGAGGAAGATGCAAATCAAGAGGGAGGGGAGGATTCCCCTTTTGCTACACGGTGGTATACAAACATAAATGACTAAAAGTGTATATATGTATACACATGCGTCTAGTGGTGGCCTATTACGGTGGAATTGAAGAATTATCTCACAATAGTAGATGTAATGATATTATTACCGGTATGGGCTAGGCAGGCCCACAGGGGATGTAAAGACCAAGCTGTTCAGGAATGGCTCTGGTGCATAATTTAGAGAGCATTACTGCAGAAAATGACTCTGGTAGGCCCACAATATACAAATTATTTTGCCTTGAGCGATTTTCAAGGTCAACTAGTTTGCTGTGAAGTTCCCCCTGGGACTATGTAATTCACGCCACAGCTGCAAACTGAGTGGTGATCTTATTCTCCAGAGATGAGATCTGGTTCCTTGTGTGGGAGATCATTTGGGCCTGGAGATCACAGTGTAGCTGTTCTAAGCCCTTTAAGAGGAAGTAAACCCAGGCCGATTTTTTCTGTTTTTCAATTGTTAAGTTACACGAGCTCATCGCAATGCATAATATATATAAATCTTCCAAAAACGAGGCCTGCAAATACCTTTTTTTTCCGGGTATTGACAGCGCCATGTTTACTGCTGTTTTTTGATTCAGTTTCTGACGTCACTTCCGCACTTACTGATTCCCTGTAGGAAATCTTGTGCATGCGCAGTAACCAAGCTCCCCTGTGTGACTTCTTTATTCAGTCACAAGGGGGGAATATAGGTGACCGCGATATTGTGTCAATCTTGCCGCTGTTATTGGCGAGATTGACACCTGCGAGCCCCATCACGGGAGACAGCGCCGAGCTGGCTCGCTCATCGAGAAAGGAAAAATCTTTTTTTCCCTTTCCCAATGAGCGACATGACTTGAAGCTGACATACGTCCGACTTTCAATGAACGAGGATCCGACTTGGATCCCTGCTAATACCAGGCACTGTGTTTGGTATGAATCATGAGGGGGAACTCCACGCCAAATTTCAAATAAAAAAACGGCATGGGTTCCCCTCCAAGAGCATACCAGGCCCTTAGGTCTGGTATGGATTTTAAGGGGAACCCCCACGCCGAAAAAACGTCATGGGGGTTCCCCCAAAATCCAGACCCTTATCCGAGCACGCAGCCCGGCCGGTCAGGAAAGGGGGTGGGGACGAGTGAGCACCCCCCCTCCTGAACCGTACCAGGCCGCATGCCCTCAACATGGGGGGATGGGTGCTTTGGGACAGGGGGGGCACCCTGCGCCCCCCCACCCCAAAGCACCTTGTCCCCATGTTGATGAGGACAAGGGCCTCTTCCCGACAACCCTGGCCGTTCATTTTTGCGGTCTGCGGGCGGCGGGATCATCGAAATCTGGGAGCCCCCTTTAATAAGGGGGCCCCCAGATCCCGGCCCCCCACCCTATGTGAATGAGTATGGGGTATGGGGTGACCCCACTTCGTATGATGTCACAGTCCCGGGGCATGATGGGACTGACGTCATAAGGGGCGGAGTCACCGGGTGACATCACCCAGTGACCATGCCCCATGCCTATATAAATCGTTGCGCACTGCGCACACAGCCTTACAGCGGGAGGGAGCGTCGTGTCAACATCGCAAGAAGAGAAGGAAGAAGACCGGGCCACTGTTAGTAAAAGAGCTGGAAGAAGATAGCGGAGGAGCCCGGCAGAAGGACACCGGAGAGCGGGAGAAAAGGCCGGAGAGCGGAGGGAGTCGGAAGAAGACCCCCGAAGTCGGAAGAAGACCCCCGGAGCTGCCTAATAAATTACTTGAAAAACCTTTGTAGTGTGTTTTTTTTATTGACACGTTTTTTCTCCTGGTGAATGGGTAGGGGTATGATGTACCCCATACTCATTCACATAGGGTGGGGGGTCGGGATCTGGGGGCCCCCTTATTAAAGGGGGCTCCCAGATTCCAATGAGCCCGCCGCCCGCAGACCGCAAAAATTAACAGCCAGGGTTGTCGGGAAGAGGCCCTCGTCCTCATCAACATGGGGACAAGGTGCTTTGGGGTGGGGGGGCGCAGGCACCCCCCCTGTCCCAAAGCACCCATCCCCCCATGTTGAGGGCATGTAACCTGGTACGGTTCAGGAGGGGGGGTGCTCGCTCGTCCCCACCCCCTTTCCTGACCAGCCAGGCTGCGTGCTCGGATAAGGGTCTGGATTTTGGGGTAACCCCATGACGTTTTTTCGGCATGGGGGTTCCCCTTAAAATCCATACCAGACCTAAGAGCCTGGTATGCTCTTGGAGGGGAACCCATGCCGGTTTTTAATTTAAAATTTGGCGTGGAGTTCCCCCTCATGATTCATACCAAAACACAGTGCTTGGTATTGGCAGGGATCCAAGTCGGATCCCCGACAATGTCCCCTCCATAGAGAGGGAACACTGTCGCTTCTTTCTCGCACTCGCTGAGATAGGAAAATGTGTTTTTCCAATTGCAGCGAGCGCGAGATGTACAGTAACCTGCCGAGAACCAACGCGATAGGATCGCGCTGGAAACACATTCACGTGGGCGGGTACTGTATCAGGAAGAGGATAATGAGTCAATCATTGCGAGACTTCTCCTATGTGCCATTCGCTCATAGTCATTTCCTGTCAGGCTGGGAATGAATTAACGGCACACTTTAGGTGGCTTTAATGAGGGGCAATACTGCGCAATCGCGGGTGACGTCATTAACACGAAAAATAAGGTTTTAGGTGGAAATACAGCTGTGAGTACACTTTCATAGGCAGCAATCAGCTGCCTGTGTTATCTGCTATATATTAAGATTAAGTTGTCTCGGAGGGTTTACAACCACTTTTAGCACTGCTTTGTCTATTGTCTCTGTTAGGGTGTGAGTGGGAAGGGCAACCACTGCTCACGATATGCCCACCGGTGAAGCTGGATTGAGCACCACTGGCTTACTCAGTGCAGAGAGAAGTTAGCTTTCCTCTGGCGTATGGACATATGCATGAGTAGTGGGCGCCATCTTGGCTGCAGCAGCTGCTGTGTCCCTAGGGAGCTGCAGAGAGAGAGAAGCTGAGCAGATGTGGGATTGTTTCGCAAACTGAACTATAAGGGTCCCACAAGGTATGCCAAGTAGAGGGTGCAAACCCCGGGCTCAATCAGGCTTGAAAAGCTAAGTAAAAGAGGAGTGCAGTGCCTACTTCCTCTCCATTCGGCGCAAGAATCAGAAGTGCACATATTTTTAATGGGGACAAGTGCTAAATGCACTGGGTTCTGTGGGGGATTTACCTTATGGTGAGTTTACAGCAAGTACAGTATCTCTTGATCTTGCCAGAAAAACATTACCTTGTAAGCTGAAATGCATGCACAAACAATGCTATTTTACTTCTACTGTTTACTAATTCCCCATGTAAAGCAAATGAAAAAAGGAAGACATATTTGACCAGTCTGGGTGGAAACCATGGCTCACTGCATAGATACAGTGGGAGAGTGAAGCCTCGTACACACGAACGAGTTTCTCGTCAAGAAACGACAAGAAAACTGCCGAGATAGCTTTCTTGCAGAGAAAATCGTTCGTGTGTATGGTTTCTCGTCAAGAAAACCGACAAGAATCTCGACGAGAAATATAGAGAACCTGGTCTCTATTTTCTCGTTGAGATTCTCGTCAGCCTGTTTCTCAAAGAGAAAATTGTGTGTGTGTGTACACTTACCTGTCCTCCGGGAAGCCCGCGCATGCTCGAAATGACTTTGACGCATGCGCGGTAGCTTCCTAGGCATAGATAGGGTGTAGCAAGATGGCGGCGACGGCATCGAATGTGACAAGCGCACGCTCGTCGTAGTCGATGACGTCACCGCGTTCGCTCCATTCAAAGAACCGCGGGTTCTTTGAATCGAGCGTGTGTACACTCAGCCGGGACAAGTTTCTTGTCCAAGAATATCGTCAAGAAAAACGACGTGTTTTTTCTTGACGAGATTTTCGGCCGTGTGTACGAGGCTTGAGTGTAGTCTCACAGAGACGAGAAGTGTGTTATTTGCAGGATTGTCAGGTTAAAATAAAGGATTAAAACCTAAAAATTAAAAATAATGCAGCCACCACATCTCAGGACAAGAAAGCTGCAAAAAAAAAAAAAGCTGCTATATTTCTTTTTTGGTTTGGATACAATTTAAATGTGCAACCAAAGCATTTTAATGGTTAGGATACACCACAAACTATATCCCCAAATAAAATAAATTTTAAGAATGTTTGGCCTGTAATAAACTTTCAGCTGAACACAGCCTATACAAAACAGTTATAAAAGCCGATTACCTAACCTGACACATCAATCAGTTGCAAACAGGAATGGAAAATGAGACATTTGTTGCTGATGCATTAAACAGTTGTGGACATCAATTGGAAATGAAGTGGCCCATCACACCATCACTAAAGAAGTTTTCTATTTTACTAGTATCTCATCCCCTTTAGGTCATGGATAAATAAAGGAAAATGTGACACCTGGATTCAGGTTTTTCTTTGATTGCTTGCTATAAAAAGGGATTTTTTTAAAGTATTTCAACACTTCTGCTTGTTGCCAGGCAGGCAGTTATAGCAGAGCAGCATTTTTTTAGACATTCGACAATAGAAATGTACAGTGACACTCATTATGATGTCATATTTCACAAACCAGATATTGTTCAGTATTGCTGTTCCACAACTTATTTCTTCTCCTATGAACTTTATGTGTTTGTAGGAAAACTCACATATGAGTGCTATTGAGGATGCCATTGTTGACCCCTCTTTCTGAAAATTATTTTTCCAACTACTTAGCTGCTCCCCATATAAGCAGGTAAGGGGTTCTGCTGATTTAATACTGATTGCAGGTTGATTACTTTTTAAAAATGCTTTATTTTTCTTTAAACGTGCATGTATTCATGCTTCAAATTATGAAACTTACAGTACCAGTAATATGACCATACAATGGTCTTGAAACTAATAATATTGCAGTATTAGGCCTCATGCCCACGGACGTTTTTACAGCCGCGTTTTTGAGTGTTTTTTACAGCTTTAAAACGCCTGTCCATGTTAGTCTATAGCTTCATGCCCACCTAGATGTTTTTGAGCTGCAAATAGCATAGACGTTTTTAAGCTGTCCAGTGCGTTCCTCAGCGTCGGAGTTAGGCAGAAAAAAACGCGAAGCGTCAGAAAACGAGCAATAACGCGCGAAAACGCACAGAAACGCGCACTAACGCGAACTAACACGCACTAACGCGCGGTCGCGTTTTTTAGCTCCGACGTTTTTTTTTTTTTTTTTCGCCAAAAAATAAAAAAATTACAATAACATGGACAGGCGTTTTTAAGCTGTAAAAAACGCAGCTGTAAAAACGTCCGTGGGCATGAAGCCTTAATGGTACAGTATATATTAAAACAGTATAATACATAACGATTGCAGTTGCATTATAACTAGCAAATCAGCTCAGAAACTGAAGGCATTGTGATTAGAGTTGAGCAGATACCTAGATATTCGGGTTCGACGGGTTCGGCCGAACTTCGGAAAAAAAGTTTGAGTTCGGGACCGAACTTGACCCCGACCCCGAACCCCATTGAAGTCAATGGGGACCCGAACTTCTGAGGACTAAAAAGGCTCTAAAAAAGTAATAGAAAGGGCTAGAGGGCTGCAAATTGCAGCAAAATGTTGATAAGAGCATGGGAAGTGCTCTGCAAACAAATGTGGATAGGGAAATAACTTAAAATAACATAAAAAAAATAAAATAATAAAATAATATGCTGGAGGCCCCCTTTTCAGCAGAAGAGGTACAGGAAGTCATTAAGAATCTCAGAAACTCAACGGCACGATGCCACACATATGGCGGGAATGCCCCAGAATGCGCCCTTTCTGTAAAAAAATATTCAATTAAATGGATAGGCTAGTGGGAAAATAAAATACTTTGAAATAAAAATGTAGCTGGGTGCTAAATTTAAGGGAAGTGTTTGAGTGGTAAATAGGCTCAAACACCCTAATTCTGTAGGATTCATGGACCATTTTGTCCTCAGGGGACAGTATTGGTGTGCAGTTCCCTGTGGCCTACAGGTGGCGCTGCCATGGTAGGCTAGGGTTGAACCCCTGATACAGTGCTGTGCCTTTTGTGTCTTCTCTTGGCAGTAGTACAGCGGGGCGGGGAACCTGCTGTGCATGCTGCAAGAGGATATAAAAGGGGCAGACGCCTCCTGATCGGGGTCCGAGCCCCAGGCACCTTTGGCCTGGGGGCTGATGTCCAGTGGGGTCCGCGCCCAGGTGCCTTTCGGCCTGGGTGCACGTGTTCCTGTTCGCTCTCGGGCACCTTTAGCCAGGGGTGAGGTACTATCCTGGAGTTCCTGCTGCCCTGGGTATAGAGGCCTAGGGGGTCCATAGGGTCCAGAGGGTCCAGAGCCTTTGTCTGGAGCCTGCTAAGGGTCGAAGAGTCTTTGGGTGCCGCCTTGTGTAGGGGACCCTGTTCCAGGGAAGGGAGGAACCTTTCCATGGCCCGGTGAAGGAAGGGTCTGTTGACTCCCTGGAGAGATGTCTTCCTGACTGTATCGGAGGCCTTATTCACCCAGCCCGTGGCAGGGGCCTTCTACACCCTGGTCTGTGGCAGAGACCAAAGTTCTCCAGGTCCGTGGCAGGGGCCTTGTACACCAGGTCTGTGGCATAGACCAACCTCACGGTCTGTGGCAGAGACCGTGCGCCTAAAACTGTTTGAGAAACCTAAGCAGTGAAGTGAATGTGCTACGTTTGTGCCTGAACCTCATCCACACCTTAAGCTGTCCTGTTTCTTTGCTCTAATCTTTTCTATCCGAGTAGTTTATTTTGCCATGAGAGAATAAACTCAGAATTGGAGTTTCAGCTGGTGTGGACATTGACTTTACTGGGAATTCAAGGACTTAAATCTACCTACAGTAGAGGTGAGAATCATCCTCTGGAGGAGTTTTGACTCCGGCTGTGGACACGGCCCGTCAAGTACACCGCTCAACCTCTTTATACAGGAGGGTACGGGCTGGTAGCGCAGTGCGCCTTTCTCCCTCCTGCGAGGAGCCAACAACATAAAGGCAGGTAAGGGGGAAAGGATCTGTGCGCTACAAAAAAATAAAATAAAAATTATAATCTTGACCTAGGAGGACGAGGTCCATATGGAGTAGGAGGTTGAGGTGGTGGTGGATGTGGCTGTGTAGGTGGAAGCGGCGGTGGAGGAGGATAAGGTAGCCAACACTGGTTCAAAAATAAAACAATGGCTGGGTAAGGCCGGTGATGTGTCGAATTCTGTCCCCCGTCGGATAGTGTATGCCCTGTACTGCGCTTGCTCAGTACGTAGGACAAGGGGATTTCAAAAATCTCACAAGACGAACGGCACCTGCGCGGTTGAGTCCAGGTTCAAGCCACACCATCCGAGGTTCAATCCAAGCCAAGCGAGGCCGTGCCCGAAGCGTGGCGATCGAAGCGAGCCTGTGAGGGGCCCTGTTACTATGTGCTACCGTATGTCCACTTGGATAGTGGGGCTTGAACCTGCACTCACAGCGTAGGCGCCGTTCATCTTCGGAGATTTTGTGAATCTCCTTGTCCTCCGTACTGCGCTAGCGCTGCACCTGTGCAATACGGGCCACACACAATCCGATGGCCGGATAGTTTTTGTCAGAACACCGGTATACATGTCTATTCTGCACAAGGTACGGACAAGTCCTGTGAGATCCATGCCTGGTTCATTTTAATGAACGTGAGCTTGTCCACATTGGCTCTGGACAAGCGGCTGCGCTTGTCTGTGATAACGCCCCCTGCCGTGCTAAATACACGTTCAGATAATACACTGGCTGCAGGGCAGGCCAGCACCTCCAAGGCGTAAAGGGCAAGCTCAGGCCATGTGCCCAATTTGGAGACCCAGAAGTTGAAGGGGGCAGACCCGTCATTTAGTACGTGTAGGCCTGTGCACACATACTGCTCAACCATGTTGGTGAAATGCTGCCTCCTGTTCCATCTCAGCTGGCGGTGCTGGTTGTTGTGGCGTGCTGACAAAGCTTTTCCACATTTCGGCCATGCTAACCCTGCCTTCTGAGGTGCTGGTGGTGCCCCGGCTGCGTTGGCGACCTCTTCCTCCTCCTCTGCCTTCGCCTTGTGCTTCCACCGTACGCCCGCTGTCAGGTGGGAATGCCACCAGCAGCGCGTCTACCAGCGTGCGCTTGTACTCGCGGATCTTACGATCCCACTCGAGTGAGGGAATTAAGGACGGTACGTTGTCCTTGTAACGGGGATCCAGCAGCGTGGCCACCCAGTAATCAGCACCAGTTAGAATGTGGGCAACTCGGCGGTCGTTGCGGAAACACTGCAGCATGTAATCGCTCATGTGTGCCAGGCTGCCCAGAGGCAAAGAAAAGCTGTCCTCTGTGGGAGGTGTATCGTCTGTGTCCTCTGTATCCCCCCAGCCATGCACCAGTGATGGACATGAGCTGGTCTGGGTGCCACCCTGCTGTGAACATGGTTCCTCCTCCTCCTCCATCTCCTCCTCCACCTCGTCATCCTCCAGAACTCTGCCCTTGCTGCCGGACAATTGTGTACCTGGCGTTTGTTGGTGCAGGAACCCACCCTCGTAGCCACTTGTAAAAGACTGCCCTGGAAGCCTTTGAAATTATCCCGCCTCCTCCTCCTCCTGTGCCACATCCTCTTCCATCATCGCCGAAGCGTTTTTTCAAGGAGGCATAGAACTGGGATAGTAACGCTGAGAACGGCGTCATTGGCACTGGCCATGTTGGTGGAGTACTCATAACAGCGCAACAAGGCACACAGGTCTCGCATGGAGGCCCAGTTATTGGTGGTGAAGTGGTGCTGTTCCGCAGAGCGACTCACGCGCGATTGCTGCAGCTGAAACTTCACTATCGCTTGCTTCTGCTCGCACAGTCTGGCCAGCATGTGCAAGGTGGAGTTCCACCTTGTGGGCACGTCACATATGAGGCGGTGAGCGGGAAGGCCGAAGTTACGCTGCAGCGCTGACAGGCGAGCAGCAGCAGGGTGAGAACGCCGAAAGTGCGCACAGACGGCCCGCACTTTCTGCAGCAGCTCTGGCATATTGGAGTAATTTTTCAGGAACCTCTGGACCACCAAGTTCAGCACATGCGCCAGGCAAGGGATGTGTGTCAAACCGGCTAGGCCCAGAGCTGCTACGAGATTTCGCCCATTATCGTACACCACCAGTCCGGGCTTGAGGCTCACTGACAGCAACCTCTCATCGGTCTGTTGTTCCATGTCCCTCCACAACTCCTGCGCGGTGTGGCGTTTTTCCCCCAAACAGGAACGTTTTAAAACTGCCTGCTGTCGTTTACCCCTGGCTGTGCTGAAGTTGGTGGTGAAGGTGTTACGCTGACCGGATGAGGAGGCGGTAGAGGATGAGGAAGCGGAGTAGGAGTTAGCAACAGGAGGCAAACTGAAGCGCCCTGCAATCCTCGGTGGTGGAAGGACATGCGCCAAACTGCTATCTGCCTCAGGCCCAGCCGCCACTGCATTTACCCAGTGTGCTGTTAGGGAGATATATCGTCCCTGACCGTGCTTACTGGTCCACGCATCCGTAGTTAGGTGGACCGTGCCACAGATGGCGTTGCACAGTGCACACCTGATTTTGTCCCCCACTTGGTTGTGCAGGAAAGGGATGGCTCGCCTGGAAAAGTAGTGGCGGCTGGGAACGACGTACTGTGGGACAGCCAATGCCATCAGGCTTTTAAAACTCTGCGTCTCCACCAGACAGAATGACAGCATTTCAAAGGCGAGGCATTTTTAAATGCTGGCATTCAGGGCCAGGGATCGCGGGTGGCTAGGGGGGTACTTCCTCTTCCGCTCCAGTGTTTGGGCGATAGAGAGCTGAACGCTTCCATGGGACATTGTGGAGATGGTTGGTGACCCAGGTGGTAGTGTTGCTGGCAGATGCTCTGTTTGCGGGTTGGCAGGTGCTACTGTCACTACAGAGGTGGATGAAGAGACCGAGGAAGCAGGAGGAACCAGAGACCTTTCTTTGTTTTGGAGGTGTCTACTCCACTGCAGCTCGTGCTTTGCACTTAGATGCCTGGTCATGCAGGTTGTGCTCAGGTTGAGAACGTTTATGCCTCGCTTCAGGCTCTGATTGCACAGCGTACAAACCACTCGTGTCTTGTCATCAGCACATTGTCTGAAGAACTGCCATGATAGGGAACTCCTTGGACCTGGCTTTGGTGTGCTCAGTCCCTTGCTGCATTGGGCAGTAGCAGACGTACTGTCTAGGGTATGGACGCTCCGCTTTTGCACCCTGCTCCCTCTTCTGCTGTGCTGGTGGCTCTGTGCGACCACCGCCTCTTACTCCGAACTACACTGGTCACCTGCATAACGTTGATTCCATGTGGGGTCGAGCACCTCATCGTCCTCCACATCATCTTCCACCCAGTCTTCACCCCTGCCCTCCTTGTCTGTCTGCACAATTGCAAAAGCAGCAGCAGTTGGCACCTGTGTTTCGTCATCATCCGAGACATGCTGCGATGGTCCTCCCATGTACTCATCATAAAACATAAGTGGTTGGGCATCGGTGCACTTAATCTCTTCCACTTCTGGGGCAGGGCTAGGTGGATGGCCCTGGGAAACCCTGCTAACAGAGTCATCGAAAAGCAGAAGAGACTGCTGCATGATTTGGGGCTCAGACTGCTTGGCTGATTTGCAAGGGGGTGAGGTGAAAGACTGATGGACATGGGCTGCAGGTGCCAACTCTGATCTTTCATCAGAAGAGTGGGTGGGAGACAATGCGAAGGAACCGGAGACACTGTCAGCAACCCAATCTACTATCGCCTGTACTTGTCCTGGCTTCAACATTCGTACATCCTCATTAGGCGCGATAAAAAAAACACTGCAGGCTCGGTCGCCTACTCGCACCTGAGGAAGGTGTTTCACTTGTGCGTGTAGCTGGCACAGATCGACCACATCCTCTCCCTGCAACAGGAGCTCCACCAGCAGCACCACGACCGGGGCCACAACATCCCTTTGACGTTTTCCTCATATTTTCCAAATTTAGGATCTTGCCCTAAATGGGTGTTTTTGGAAGAGCAAAACACACCCACAGTACGTAAACGCAGAACTGCAGAAAATGCTATTCAAAAAAATTTTTTTTGTCCTACAATAACTTTTTTAGGATAGCACAGTAGAAGAAAAATATATAAATTGTTTATTTCACACAGCTCCAGATATGCAGAAAACACTGCAAAATATTTTTTGTGGCCCTAAATGGGTGTTTTTGGAAGGACACAACACACCCACAGTATGTAAACGCTGTATCTCACACCTACAGCAATACAGAAAATGCTATTAAAAAAAAAAAAATTTGCCCTAAATTTTTTTGGGGGGAATAGCACAATACAAGAAAAATAAATAAATGTTATTTTTTTTTATTTGCCCTAAATGGGTCTTTTTGAAAGAGCACAATACACCCACAGTATGTACAGGGTGTATCTCTCAATGTAACATATGCAGTGCAGGTGCACTGAGCTTGCGGATAAAAGTTAAATTGTCTCTGACACTGGGCTCATGGCAGTGTAAGAAGACTGTGCACTGCAACACAAACAGGTAAACTTATGCAGATCGCTGAGTTATTAGATCTCTGAATCTGGACTCCTATATAAATCTCTCTCCCTGAAAGCACCAACAGGAACCTTGCCCTAAACTGTCTCTATCTTTTCTCTCAGATTGCAGAATCAGGACTAACTAAATATTTCAATCTCTCCCTAATAAGCAACAGCAGCCAGGATCCTTTCCCTATCCTGTCTAAAGCAGAGTGACGTGCTGTGTGCCTCTAGCTTATATATAAGCTGGGTCACATGTTGCACTGGCCAATCACAGCCATGCCATTAGTAGGTATGGCTATGATGGCTTCTAAGGGCACACCAGTTAAACAAAAGGTGATTGGCTGCCCCCTGAAGCTTTTCTAAATGTGCCATTACATCGCCGAACACCGGACCCGAACCCGAACCCGAACATACACGCAATTGTTCGGGTTCGGGTCCGGTACCCAAAAACTCAAATGTTCGGTACGGACCCGAACTTTACAGTTCAGGTTCACTCAACCCTAATTGTGATTCCATATGGTTATATATCTCTGTAAAAATACATATTTTAAAAAGACACACAAAGAGTAAAATACTAACAAATGTCTCAAACACTAGTTACCACATAAAAAGAGGTACTGTATAACCTGTCTATCCTGTCTAGGTTACTAAGTAATATTTAATTCCCAAGGCCCCAAAGCTATTATTAAGGATGAGTTTGTGATCAGATTGAACCAGGAAATAAGCTGTCAATACTGGGCAAATAAATTGCACCAAAGGCCAAGACAGCTTCCTTTCAGATTCGGGCTGAACCCAGAGTTATCCCTATTAGTTACTAGCTTTAGCATACCACTCTGTACATTAGAAGGTGGTCATAATTTGTTCAATCTACTGTTTTTAAAAAGATGTTCTAATTTATTTATTTTTTCATCTCTTGAAGATATTAGGAGTTTGTGTACATATTTAAAGTTCAGCATCTGGGGTTCTCACATTGTAAAAGCTGCATGTTCCTGAGAACACACCAGATTTCCCATTATAAGAATATATCAAGAAAAACAGGATTGCAGACCCATTTTTTTCCCTTAACTCGTGCTATAATGTTATTTTTGTAGATTATGCTATTACAGAGATTGTGAGGTAGTTGGGATATTTTGCTGGATAGGTTCTCAGTCAAGATTCAGGGCTTAGCCAGTGCCATCTCCATTTGAAATTAGAGTATTTAGAAGATTGCATTATTCAGTCTAAAGCATGTCTAAGCAAATAGGCTAAGTATACCCTTATATTCAGAAGACCTAAGCCCCCTTGCTTTTGGGAGAAGGAAGTTTCTTGAGTACTATACTAGGACATTTGTATAAGTTTGTCATTGCTTTATTTAATTAGTTTGTATCTTTGTATTTCAGTAATACAGGTATTGTTTGTAAAGGGTATAACACGTGAGCAAAGCTTGTTATTTTAATTTGATGACTTCCTACATAGAGGGAAAATGGCAGGTCCTTCCATGCCTCCAATTCCTAAACGTTTTTTTTTATAGAAGCTAATTAGCTGAGATGGTATAAAGAAGTCAGTGTCTTACTAACTTAAGTCTTAACTAGTACTTAACCCAGATATACTTGTTTGCTATAGTGAAGTTGGTATATTGTGTAGGGCAGGGATATGCAATTAGCGGACCTCCAGCTGTTGCAAAACTACAAGTACCATCATGCCTCTGCCTCTGGGTGTCATGCTTGGGGCTGTCAGAGTCTTGCTATGCCTCATGGGACTTGTAGTTCTGCAACAGCTGGAGGTCCGCTAATTGCATATCCCTGGTGTAGGGGTACTTCTACTGGATTTTGTAATCAGGATAATCTCACTTTAGAAAGTTATTTTGAATTATTTTGAGAATTTTCTATAATCTTTAAATTGTGTTGTTTGGCTAAAATACCTGGTTGGGTTTTATATGTGGAAATGAGCTTGTTAGCCCCCTCATGGTAGCACTAACAATAAAATAAAAAATAAAAAGTGTTAACAAAAACATAAAAAAATTAAATAATAATAAAAAAAATTAAAGTACGTCTCCCCACACATTACATGTAAATAAAAACACATTCACAGTTATTTCTAAAATTATAACCTGTAAAGGTTTTTAGGCATCACCTATCAACAATTTTTTTGTGTCGTAGTGCTTCGACATTTCACGAACACACACAATTTTGGGGCTTGACATGTTTTGTATCAATTTACTCAACAGAATCAAATCCTTTATATTTTACCCAAAATTGCCCTGGACACAAAGTGGTTAAAGCAACATAAACCTAATCAATTAGGTACTTTGTGCAGAATGCATCAAGGTTCCTTCTGTGAGGTCAACTTATCTGTGCATGCCAGTACATCGTCACAATAAATATTAGAGTTGATCAAGATGAACCAGAGAATGAAGCGGTTGAATTTTACTGGATTTTTTTCTTGTCTGCATAATTTAATTTTTGGTCTTGGTGTCTTTCTGTTGGGATTAGGGTTCCCCAGACTGTGCACCTGATTCGCTGTATAGGGACTATGTAGGCCCAGCACTACTGCAAAGATTGTGGAACAGAAATTAACAAGAGTACTTATTTAGAGATTCTGAAGTTGCTCCATGTGGACCTGTTCTCCAGGTATTCTAGATTATATTTTGTAGTGAGTTCAAGCTTAGTCTGCATCTGGAGAAGGAAGTCTACCAGTAAGGACATTCTCTGCTTGGCATCAGTGAGCCTATTTGGCATTTGGATTGTGCCTCAGCTGGTATATCCCCTGATTTATAGCTTTATCCACTGCAGCCTTGATGGTAGTTTTAATAGGTTTAGTAACTTTGGTTGCTATCTTAGTTTGGTCCTTTTTTCTGACATCTTCCTCAGAGATAGCCAGCGACTGCTTACACATGCTGAATGGATATTACGTGGCAGGCTTTCCTGGCTTTACCCTCTGGGCTCATATGCATTGGACTAACTGCAATTAACCCTTTGTTTAAACCGAAATTGACCCATTTAAGTCAGTTGTGTACAGGAACAGGTTTTAGGTAAGTTACTAAGATTTATATAGTGAGGTTTTTTTGGGTTTTTTTTTTTGCTGTGAGGGAACTCCTGTGGTAACATGCTGCACAGGAACAAAAAATGATTCAAAGTATTCAATCAAATCTTAATCAATTCAATCTTACAAACTATTTTAATTGCACAAACTTTGGTGCCACTAGTTTTGTGATTCAAACATCACCATACTTTAGAACTTAAGAAGGGGGGACACACATAAAAATATTGCACATTTTGCACGCATTTGGCCTTGGTCGAAGTGGGCATGGCTAGATTACACTTATTACTGGCTAGAGCTTAAAAGGCATAGTCAAATAAAACCAGATCCTACCCTATGCATTTACTGTACACATATGCCACTCTATTTATTATATTCCATTAGTACTACACATGTCCATTTCTTTTCGTTCCGAATTAATATTTTGACAAATTTTTCGTTATTCGGAGACTAGAATGTATCCGAATACCCAAATTACAATATAAACAAATTTTACCGAATGCTCCGAATAAGGTAACAAAATTTGTTAGAATTTTGGAAATTTGGACTGAAATTCGAATCAAATTTTACATTGAACTCTAGTCGAATTCTAACTACAGATGTTGCTGAAATCAAAGAATGTGTGTGTTATTAGAGTACCATTTCGAAATAATTCTGTTTTTGTTAAGCCAAAGGTGATTAAAAAGAGAGTCATTGTAATTTGATGAAGATTTTTCTTTTGTTTGTTCACTTTGCTGCATTCAAATCGAAAACAATATAACATTTTCATCTTGACCAATTTGAAAATTTCTCGATTTGAACGTTTAGAATAGAAAAAATTGGTAAATTCGAAGAAAATTCAAAAATTCCAAATACGAATTCCGAATATGAATTGAACAAATCAATCAAATTGAACTAAACAAAATAACTAGATTAACAAATCAAAACAAAACTAAACAAATTTTTTCGTCATGCACATGTCTATCCATTACATGATGCTTGGCTACATACATAATATAAACAGCTAACACTTCATCTAAGATTACATTAAAGAACATTATTAAAAGAGTTGGGGACTATTTAGCAACCAGGCACTATTGAGACAATAATCATTTTGGTAAAAATTATGTACTGTATAGCATATGAAGTGCAACAGTCTAAAGTGTGTAATATACAACATCATCTATAGATATGTAAAGATATATACTTTCTTTATAAATTGCAGCAGTCATGAATATAACTTACAACATAGCATATAGATTGCAACAGTCAGGCATATGTAACCTTAGACTTCTGCTCCGTGGCAATTAGATCCCCACCTCACAAAACATTGGCCAGTGGCAATCAGATTCTTTGCCTAAAAGGCATTATTAGTCAGTGGATCCCCTGCCCCCCCAAACAATTTATTAGCAGTCCTTGGCTCTACACCTCTTCCTCCATTAGCATTAGAGGCAAATTCTCCCCTCTAAAGCCTAAATCATTAGCGATCAATGCATTGTATTCTTTCCCTTTACCCAGTACATCCATAATCAATGCATTCTCCTCCGTCCCACCTTCCCAAAGCATTACTAGTCAGTGCTAATTTATTACCTGAGCTACAGATTCTTGTCCTGCACTGCTGTCTGTGCGGTGGCATCACTGTCTGAAATATATAGGTAGGAGAACACTCATGTTATAGAAATCTGTAGCCAAATAGTTGGACATGTATCCACATTGTGTCAGGAAAGGTTCCATCCGCTGGTGGCATTTATTATTTATCTTGCAGTACTGTGGTCCACCAGCAGGTGTCTCCTGGCAGTTTGTAACTGTCAGGAGAATCTTTCCCTGCTGGTGTTGTATTATCTTTTGGACGCAGCACTGGTTTCCACCAGCGGATGGATCCTGGCAGTGTGGAGCAGACTGCCCTCCCTCCGATCAGGTGTGACCTGAAGCTAATCGGGCATTCCTATAAATACCCGGCAGGTGTATACACACACTGCCCTGGTATAGTCCTCGTGCCCTGAACTGTAGCCTGTCTGCTTGAACCTTGATCCATGTATCCTGATCCCTGTAACCTGAACCTGTAACCTGATCCTGAACCTGTTGTGTCCGTTCTAATCCCTGATCCCTGCTCTGCAGCCTGGTTGCCCCCTGCTTGATCCTGTCTCCCTGTCCTGATCCATCCTTACCCCATCTGCTGATCCCCCTGTGTATGACCTCGGCCTGGCCCTGTTTATGATTCTGGTTTCCCCATTACTTGTACATATTTGTCTGTTACTGTTATTAATTGTGGGTTCTGTTTGGTATTGGTTGTTGTGCACTGTGTGGTATTGGAGGTGGTTATATATATATTATTTCACTTATCTTTAATAAATCTTTATATTTCACTTATACGTGTTTGGTGTTCCTCTGTTGCTAGCTGCACAGTTCTGGTCACACTTGGTATGTGACAGTATACCAGGGCCATTAATGATCAGAAGTAGCTGCACAGAGGACCCATTTTGGTTCTGTTACTCTGCTAAAATGAACTCTGATATGATTCCTTATTATACTCTGCTGGCGTCAGAGAGTGGTGAATATCTCCGTCAGACACTGAAAGAGTGGACCAGTGATCAGCTGCTAGAGATTATTCGTTTAGCTCACTCCTGTGTTGATCAGGGCTGTATGATGTTTGGGGATGTTCAACCTTTAATTAAAATCTGCACAGAGCTGGCTTTGCCTTGTATCCCAGAGGGCCATGATGATTTTTCTCCCCTCTTTAATGTTAATCAGGTCGTATCTTTGGTTTGGCTTCTGGAGGATGACTCCCCATACTTTTTTGAACATTACACAGCTTGTTCCCAACAGAAAATAATAGAGTGTGTTGATTGTGTACAATCCCTTGTCAGACAGGCAGGATGTAAACTGCAGTTTGTGCAGCCACTACTCTCAGCATGGTCTGATATTTTGCAATCGGCCCCAGCCAGCCCACAAAAAAACATCTCCGCTGCCAGACACCCGCCTGCCCAAGAGTCTATTTCTCCATCACCCATGGCAACCCCAGTCGCAGTTCAGTACACACTACTTCCCACCAGGTATCAATATCCAGTCTCTGCTCCCTGCACCTATCCTGCATTCAACCCACCTGCCTCTTCTCAGCTGCCTGCAAGCCCACAAGAACCTCCTCCAGCCACTGTCCCCGTATCCCTGCCATATTCTTCCATTTGCTCGATTCCATCTTTTCCATATACTCCCCCCGTTATGTGCAAACCTGCAGTAACCAAATCTAAAAAGAAGCGGAAGTATTTCCCTACCCACACAATCCAACCAGTAATCCCACCTTCCTCCACACCCACCAACCTGCTCCAGCCTGTAGTTCCAGAAGAAGCCTTCGAGCCAGCTTCCCAGCCTGCAGTTCCAGAGCCAGCCTTCCAGCTTGCAGTTCCAGAACCAGCCTTCCAGCTTGCAGTTCCAGAACCAGCCTTCCAGCTTGCAGTTCCAGAACCAGCCTTCGAGCCAGCTTCCCAGCCTGCAGTTCCAGAGCCAGCCTTCCAGCTTGCAGTTTCAGAACCAGCCTTCCAGCTTGCAGTTCCAGAACCAGCCTTCCAGCTTGCAGTTCCAGAACCAGCCTTCCTGCTTGCAGTTCCAGAACCAGCCTTCCAGCTTGCAGTTCCAGAACCAGCCTTCCAGCTTGCAGTTCCCGAGCCAGCCTTCCAGCTTGCAGTTCTCAAGCCAGCCTTCCAGTCTGCAGTCCTTGAGCCAGCCTTCCAGCCTGCAGTCCTTGAGCCAGCCTTCCAGCCTGCAGTCCTTGAGCCAGCCTTCCAGCCTGCAGTCCTTGAGCCAGCCTTCCAGCCTGCAGTCCTTGAGCCAGCCTTCCAGCCTGTGGCCCTTGAGCCAGCCTTCCAGCCTGCGGCCCTTGAGCCAGCCTTCCAGCCTGCGGTCCTTGAGCCAGCCTTCCAGCCTGTGGTCCTTGAGCCAGCCTTCCAGCCTGCGGTTTTCGAGCCAGCCTTCCAGCCTGCGGTTTTCGAGCCAGCCTTCCAGTCTGCGGTTCTCGAGCTAGCCTGCCAGCCTGAAGACCCTGTACCAGCCTGCCAGCCTGAAGACCCTGTACCAGCCTGCCAGCCTGAAGACCCTGTACCAGCCTGCCAGCCTGAAGACCCTGTACCAGCCTGCCAGCCTGAAGACCCTGTACCAGCCTGCCAGCCTGAAGACCCTGTGCCAGCCTGCCAACATGGAGTTCCCGTGCCAGCCTTCCAAACTGAAGCCCTGATGACAGTGTCCCAGTCGGAAGATCCGGTGCCCGTTTCCCGGCCTGTGGTTGTGGTGCCCGTTTCCCGGCCTGTGGTTGTGGTGCCCGTTTCCCGGCCTGTGGTTGTGGTGCCCATTTCCCGGCCTGAGGTTGTGGTGCCCGCTGCGGTGCCCGTTCCCTGGCTTGAGGTTGTGGTGCCCGTTTCCCGGCTTAAGGTTGTGGTGCCCATTTCCCGGCTTGAGGTTGTGGTGCCCGTTTCCCGGCCCGAGGTTGTGGAGCCCTTTTCCCAGCTCGATGACCCAGAGTCTGAGATGATCCCGTCTGCTGCCCAGCCTGAGATGATCCCATCTGCTGCCCAGCCTGAGATGATCCCGTCTGCTGCCCAGCCTGAGATGATCCCGTCTGCTGCCCAGCCTGAGATGATCCCGTCTGCTGCCCAGCCTGAGATGATCCCGTCTGCTGCCCAGCCTGAGATGATCCCATCCGCTGCCCAGCCTGAGATGATCCCGTCCGCTGCCCAGCCTGAGATGATCCTGTCTGCTGCCCAGCTCGATGACCCGGAGCCTGCTGCCCAGCCCGAAGTGTTCCTGTCTGCTGCCCAGCTTGATGATCCGGAGCCTGCTGCCCAGCCCGAAGTGTCCCTGCCTGCTGCCCAGCTCGATGACCCGGAGCCTGCTGCCCAGCCCGAAGTTTTCCTGTCTGCTGCCCAGCTCGATGACCCGGAGCCTGCTGCCCAGCTCGATGACCCGGGGCCTGCTGCCCAGCCCGAAGTGTTCCTGTCTGCTGCCCAGCTCGATGACCCGGAGCCTGCTGCCCAGCCCAAGGTGTTCCTGCCTGCTGCCCAGCTTGATGTGATTGTCTGCCCGGATGTGACTTTGCCTACTACCCAGCTGATTGCCATGAACTTTCTCCGTCAACAGCTAGTTGGAGCGTCCGGAGGCCGCTCCTTTGAGGGGGGGTACTGTCAGGAAAGGTTCCATCCACTGGTGGCATTTATTATTTATCTTGCAGTACTGTGGTCCACCAGCAGGTGTCTCCTGGCAGTTTGTAACTGTCAGGAGAATCTTTCCCTGCTGGTGTTGTATTATCTTTTGGACGCAGTACTGGTTTCCACCAGCGGATGGATCCTGGCAGTGTGGAGCAGACTGCCCTCCCTCCGATCAGGTGTGACCTGAAGCTAATCGGGCATTCCTATAAATACCCGGCAGGTGTATACACACACTGCCCTGGTATCGTCCTCGTGCCCTGACCTGTAGCCTGTCTGTCTGAACCTTGATCCATGTATCCTGATCCCTGTAACCTGAACCTGTAACCTGATCCTGAACCTGTTGTGTCCGTTCTAATCCCTGCTCTGCAGCCTGGTTGCCCCCTGCTTGATCCTGTCTCCCTGTCCTGATCCATCCTTACCCCATCTGCTGATCCCCCTGTGTATGACCTCGGCCTGGCCCTGTTTATGATTCTGGTTTCCCCATTACTTGTACATATTTGTCTGTTACTGTTATTAATTGTGGGTTCTGTTTGGTATTGGTTGTTGTGCACTGTGTGGTATTGGAGGTGGTTATATATATATTATTTCACTTATCTTTAATAAATCTTTATATTTCACTTATACGTGTTTGGTGTTCCTCTGTTGCTAGCTGCACAGTTCTGGTCAAACTTGGTATGTGACACATTGCCCCAGAGTTATGTTTTAATCCAGAGAAAGTCTTGCAGATGCTGGCTTGGGGCTATAGAAACCGCTACTCTACTGGAGATTTGAAGTTTCCTGTATAACCTTCGTGCTCACTGGATTTAAAATGAGCATCATCACACTTGGTGGTTCTTGCCTGTTCTCTACTTCTCTTGTAAACTGCCTACACCCTCTCCTTCCAGCTAACACTGCTCGAAAATTTGAGAAGAACCCCAAGCTGTGTACTTTTTTAAAATCCATACAAGACCTAAAGAAGGATCCCATAGCATTTTTCATGCAATCCCCACCCCTTTGCTTTCATTAATTCCCAGCTGACAGCTAAACAGGCCAGATGTGGATGAGCCATGGTTATTAGGACACTGCCAGCCCAGCCAAACACCAGTTATGGACAAACAAAATTCAGTGCAAAAATGGTTTTGAACCCAGTCGGCAACTCATCCCTACTCTCTACCATCACTTCACAACTGACTGCTAAATGGAGAAAACAATCTGTTTTCTTGCTCAGAGGAAATGCCAAGGACTTGGGGGATAATGTCATGATCACATGCTTAAAAATGGTGTGATTTATAGCATGACAAGTCACTTATTATGGATAATATACATGGAAAGAGAACTGGGCAGATTTGCTGGAATTTCTAACTCACCCCTTAAGCTAGTAAAGCTGTGTAACAGTTAAAAATCACAGCAGGTAACATACTGTACTTATTTTTATAAGCTACATCCATGCACATTCCACGGTGGTCACAGAAAAGTTGTGATGTTAGGAATAGCTATGGATTTACATAAACAAAGCTATATTGTGAGTGAACACATGTTAATACATAAACTTTTTTTATATTAAAAAAAGTTGAATGATCTTAGAAATAAGGCTGTTTACCTTTTCAGCAAGGTACGTTTTCAATTGTGATCTAACATGAGCTTACAGACCACAGAATGCCTGAGGAGCATTTCTCTTGGAGAAGGTATAACCCCTTCACGCTGACCGTACGCAAATTTAAGAATAATGTCTTGAAAGAGTTATACCGGGGTGATGCCTGCAGCTGCAGGCATCGCCCTAGTACCATTTTTGATCCAGCGACATGCACGTCCGCAGATCGTTTATCCCCTCACTTCTGGGTCTCACTGGCTTTGCTAGTTCACGGGGAGCCATTGGCTCCCAGTGCTGTCAATCAAAGCCAGGAAGCAGGGGCGGGGGGCCGAGTCCCTCTGTCTGTGTCATTGGACACAGCTGAAGGAGTCGGGTGCAAGCACGCATGAGTGCCCCTATTGAAAGCCGAGAGGAGGGGCCCGGAGTGCCGGCAGGGGACCCGAAAAGAGGAGGCTTCCCAGCCGCTCTGTGATTCCATTGCACAGAGTAGGTAAGTATAGATATGTTTGTTATTTAAAAAAAATAATACCTTAACAAACCCTTTAAGCATTTCTGTGTTAAGATGACCATCAAATCTTATCTATATTTGACATTTTATAAGTAATGCTGGCCTCCTCAAGATGGCTGCCTGGAGCCCCCTATAAGGTTGAAAATTAGTCCTCAATCATCTCCTTCCTGAAAAAATAGCACAGTGCCACCTTTAGGTGCTTGTGCTCGCTAGGATTAAGTGTTTTTAGTGTGAAACACCTTGGCAGTCTCACTTCTCTTATTGTCTTGCATTGTCTATATGGATAGACCATAATAACAAAGTTGGTTTTATCAGAATGTAGTCATCCATCTGTTTCTTTATACCTTGTCCCCATGTTGATGAGAACACGTTCCCCTTTCCCACTACCCTGGCCCAGGACCCCCTGGGGAGGCCCTCTTTCTATGTTGAGGGCAAGTGGCCTGATATGTTTCAGGAGTAGGGGGAGCAGACTCATCCCCCTTTCCTGGTCTGCCAGACTCCATGTTTGGGTAATGGTCTAGTATAGATTTTAGGGAGACCCCATGCTTTTTTCTTGTTTTTTTGTGTGGGGTTCCCTGTTAAATGTCATACCAGACTTGACAGATCTGATATAGAACTTGGGGGACCCCACACAATTCTTTATTAGAAAAGTACATGGCTTTTCTTGCCAGAGATCCTACTGAACATATGTCTTTAATTTTGTGTAACATTGTTTATTTATTTATTGTGAGGTCTCTGCTTGCTACGGTCACCCACCATAAAAAGAAAGTTCTATTATTTTGAAGTACAATTCCATTATTGTATGTTTCCACCAAGAAAGCACTAGTTAAATAAGCAAAACAATATAAATGGACAAAAAGTATTTAAAATATCAAATAACTCATTTTGAGTATTTTCCAATTCGTGGGGCAAAGTTGTTAGCAGAGTAAGTTTGGGTGGAAAACGAATGGTTTAACAGCAGGACAGATTTGTTTGTTATCCACTCACCTCTACTTACAGAGAGTAAGGCTTCTCAAATTTTCATGTACAGTTGTCCAAGCCTAATGCCGCGTACACACGATCATTTTTCCCGTCGGGAAAAATGTCATTTTTTTTTTCGCCGAGAAAAACGATCGTCTGTGGGCTTTATGCCTCAACGAGAAAAACGGCAGGAAAAACGACGAGAAAAATTAGAACATGTTCTAAATTTTCTCATCGTTTTTTCCATCATTTTTTTCCGCTGCAGTTTTCCCATAGGGAGACACTGCCGCGGAGCCCACAGACGGTCGTTTTTCTCGACAAAGAAAAAAATGACGGGAAAAACGGTCGTGTGTGGGGGAAAATGCCGTTCCCTCGTTTTTCATTTAATTTCATGTCGTGATTCACGGCGGTGTTTTCACCGCCGTGAATCACGATCGTGTGTACGCGGCATAAGAGCTTAACTACAGAGTTCAATCCACCTTGCTCTCTATAACACATAAGATACAATATTCGTTTTGGGCAGAGTAACACTTTTGCAGTGTAATTGAGCAAACAGTGTATTTCACATGTAACCGATATGGCTCTTTCTTTAGAATAGTTGATAAGACCTGAAAATACTTTTGTAGCCTAACACAGCACACTTTTGCTATTCTGTTTTTAATAAAATAGTTATTTTTCTTTTCAGCAGTCATTGACAATGTGTGTAAAGGTTACCATTGTATGTATCTTAACTAATCCATTTATATTTCCCTTTTAGTGGCTAACACAAGTGTAGTTGATATGTGCTTCACTATTATCCACAAATTGCTTTGATACAAGAGGGATATTTTAACAAAGTGTTTATCAGCACAATGAAGCTCAACTAGTAAATGTGTTCTTTGGCTTTCACAAATTCATCCAACTGTAAATAGCAAGGAATGAATGTAGCGTGTACCTACATGATTTGAAAAATACCCTGCAGTAAAACCTGCCACTGATAGCAGCTATGGATGAATGCACATTTGTTCCTGGCCACAAGAGGAAAATTAAATAAAATGTATCTGCAGAAAATACAAGCACAAAGAGAAAAACTAAAAATATAAAAAATTAGAAGGGAATGGAATTTACTACTAATTGGTTTATTAAAATTGCTTCTGAACATGAACAAAATGTTGTTTCATCTACCAAATCTAAATCGACTAATATCTAAAAAAAAAAAAAATCCAATTTGTGAAGATAGGTGAAATGATTGCTTTTCCTTTCTAGGCATTTTGGCTAAACAGGTTAATCTGCTAAATCTGACAAAATTGCAATTTAAAAAAAAAGAGGATAGTAAAAAATAAATAAATTTAAACAATTATGCCACCTTGAGGAAAGTATTTTTTCCAGTTTATTTTCAGCTATCTTGAAAAACTGAGTCAACTTGTAAACAGGCAAAACTTATATTTTAAGTATATTTTCCCCCAAAATAGTGAATTAACATATTGTAATGGGAAACATTTTTATTGGAACTCCTGAACCTCAGCTAGAGTTACCTAAGAGTGGACTGCAGTGAAATATGTATTTTCTTAAATTAAAATGGATCATCCAATTAATAATTATTTGGAAATCTAGCCAGCACTTAACCACTTAACCCCCAGAAGAATTGGCTACTCAATGACCAGGCGAAAAATGCATCGCTTTAACTTAACCTTTTTTTCCCACAAATAGAGCTTTCTTTTGGTGGTATTTGATCATCTCTGTGATTTTTATTTTTTGCGCTATAAACAAAAAAATAGCGACAGTTTTGAAAAAAACACAATATTTTGTACTTTTTGCTATAATAAATATCTCCATTTTTTTTTAAGTGATTTTTTTTTCAGTTTAGGCCGATATGTATTCTTCTACATATTTTTGGTAATAATAAGCGTATATTGATTGGTTTGCGCAAAAGTTATAGCATCTACAAAATAAGGGATAGATTTATAGCATTTTTATCATTATTATTTTTTTTACTAGTAATGGCGGCGCTCTGCAATTTTTATCGGGACTGCGACATTATGGCAGACACATCGGACACTTTTGACACATTTTTGGGACCATTGGCATTTATGCAGCGATCAGTGCTATAAAAATGCACTGATTACTGCAAAAATGTCACTGGCAGGAAAGGGGTTAACACTAGGGGACGATCAAGGGGTTAATTGTGTTCCCTAATGTGTGTTCTAACTGAAGGGGGATGAGACTGACCTAGAGGATATTACAGATTGTGGTTCCTAGCCATTAGGAACTTACGATCTGTCTTTCCTCAGCTCACAGAACAGGGATGTGTGTGTTTACACACACACACACACACGTCCCTGTTCTGCCTCTCGTGCCCGGAGATCGCTCGCGGTCAACGGTTATCGCGAGCGCCAGTCACGAGCATCGGCACCCCTGCGATGCAGCGCGTGCCTGCTAGCCCGCTTAAAGTGACCGACATACAGCTACGACGGTTCGCCCAGCGGAGCCAACCTGCCGCAGTACAACTGCGGTGGCTGTTCCGCAAGCGGTTAAAAGGGGTTGTAAAGGCAGAAGTTCTCTTTTAATCTAAATAACTAAGCTTAAAACTTTCCCCTCACTTCTAAATCCTATACTAACTACTGTGTAAAAAGAAAATCCCCATACTTGCCTATTCTCACTGTGCTCTGGTCCAGTACCTGTCATGGTGATGCAGTAATGTTTGTCTCTCAGCTTACCCCTTCTCCATGTGTTTACCTCAGAGGCCAGCCACTCTCACCTGACTGCTTAAATAATCTCTCCTTCAAGCATGGCTCCACCCCAGGCCCTATCAGGGAACACTATATTAACCTGTGCACTGCAAGCCAGCCGTGCTGATCAATGTTGTTTGTTAAGCTAGTGTGTGTTTGGGTTCCTGCTTGCCATGTGCTATGTCTGTCTCTGTTTTACCGATCTTGGCTTGTTCTCGACTATCCCTGTCTGCTTGTGACCTTGACCTTTGGCGTGTCCTTTGTTTATCCTTGTCTGCTTGTTGACCCGACGTTTGGCTTATCCCATCACCATCTATTGTATCCTGAGCTGCTGCTTTTCCTCTATCCACTATAGCCTACTGGGGGACTCTGGGGGCCGCGACCTGGATCCAGTTGCAGCCTAGTCCATCCTCACCACTAGAGGCTTTGGTGAACACCTGCTAGATCTTAGACTCCGTGCCCTGGGTAATCTTAGGCTCTAGCTCCCTGTGGGATCCCTGTTAGTGCTCCAGTGGACCTGCCTTCCTTATCACCCAGTGTTCCATCCGCAGCAGTCAGCCATAGGGTTCACTACCTTAGCGGTGCCCTCCTGACCCCAAACAGTGTGCATCTGTCACCTGGCTTCAGGTGACCTGACAGTTTGATCAGCCATGGACCCAGCTGATGTGCTACTACCCGCAGATGATCCGTTGCAGGGCATAGTCCGCAGACTTGAGACCCAGGAATCTAATCAGACCCAAGTGATGCGATTTCTTCAGGATTTGGCCTCCCGTTTTGAACAGGTTCAGGCCACCTTAGAACCTCCGGTTCAACAACCTCAGCTGCTATCAGCGGCTGCACCCATTCTGGTCGCAGTCGCAGCCACACATTCAATTGCCAGCTCTGTCCCATTTCTCTGGGGACTCCAAGGCCTGCAGGGGGTTCCTTAGCCAATGCACTATTCATTTTGAGCTCCAGCCCCAAAACTTTCTGTTTGATCGGGCAAAGATAGCCTATATCATTTTCCTCCTCTCCGGTGAAGCCTTAGCCTGGGCAGCCCCTCTGTGGGAACTTAATGATCCAGTGGTTTCTAGTCTGACTTCTTGAAACTTTTTCTGAATATCTTCGAAGAACCGGGTCGTGTCTCTTCAGCGGCCAGCGCCCTTTTACGTTTCCGCCAAGAGTCTGCTTCTGTGGGACAGTATGCTCTTCATTTCCGCATACTGACGGCTGAGTTGAGCTGGAACAATGAGCCCTTAGTCGCAACCTTTTTGCATGGCCTTTCTGATAGAGTGAAGGATGAATTAGCAGGAAGAACTATTCCTTACTGATCTGGACGAAGTAATCTCCTTGTGTAACCAGATCGATATTCGCTTTCAGGAAAGGACCCTAGGAAAGCGACGCCAGCACTCCTTGGTTCTTAGTCAGCCTGAGCTCCCCTACTCTTCGGCCCATGGAGCATCTCCTGCCAGCTGAGAAACCCATGCAGCTGGGTCGGACCAGGCTATCCCCCGAGGAACGTGCTAGGCGCCAAACTCTAGGCCTGTGTCTCTACTGTGGAGGCAAAGGTCATATTCGTGACACTTGCTCTCTTTGTCCAGAAAAACTTTTGGGTCCAATACATCTGGAAAGTGGAGTATTGGACCGAGAAATATCACCTTCTCGTCTTCTTCTTTCTGTGTTCCTTCATGTTGGTGCTTCTTCTCATTCGGTCTCAGCATATCTGGATTCCGGAGCCGCTGGCAATTTCATGGACTGGGAAATCGCATCGTCCATGAGACTTACCCTTTTGCCCCTCACTATGCCATTGGTGGTCTTGGCGATTGATGGCACTGTTCTCCCAGGGGGTCCTATCCGCTTCCAGACCCTCCCTGTTAAGAAGTCGCTAGGGACACTCCACCAGGAGTGGATATCCTTCCTTATCTTACCTAAAGCCTCAACTCCTATCATTTTGGGTCTTCCTTGGTTATGGCTTCATTCTCCACATGTTGACTGGACTACTGGACAAATCCTGGCTTGGGGTTCCTCCTGTTCCTCGTCCTGCCTATCCAAGGTTGTCCCAAAAAAGAAACTTCCTGTTGTCACCATCCCAATATCTTTTGCTCTTCCTACTGCATATAGTGATTTCTGGGATGTGTCCTGCAATAGTCGGGCTGATGCACTCTCTAGGTCATGTGGCATAAGTTTGCATAACCATTTACCTTTGTCTGTCCCTAAAAACCCTTGGATGCACAGCCAGGCTAGCGTGTCTGCAAGTTCTGCAGTTAATACGCCTTGCGATGCGATTCAGGTAGTCGCTACACCTGACCATGCTATTCATTCAGCCTCTGAACTAGTTATGCCAGTCCAGCCCATGCCCAGTGAACCTCCTACCTTTTCTTATTCAGGACCTTCTGAAATCTCGCCTCACCCTAATACTGTTACGTCCATTCAAACCTGTCTAAGGGGTTCAATCCATCCTCATTCTGCTTGTCTTTCAGCTGTCCAGCTTGACTCCTGTGACATGTCACCTTCTAACCAACCTGACCTCAGGGTTCCACTGACATCTGCCCAGTCTGATGGTTCTGTGCTAGATGCCCAGTTCATCTTTAAGGGTCTGGGGGACCCTCCTCAGATTCATGTTGATCCTCTCATGCCCTTGCTTATTCCTAAAAAGCCTTTGGTTCTCAATAAATCCTCTCGTCCTCTCCCTACCTCAGTTCCGGTCTCTGAGGATAATCTAAAGTACGAGGTTAGACAAGTTCTGGATTCTCGGCTCCGCAGAGGCATTCTTCAGTACCTTGTGCATTGGAGAGGGTTTGGTCCTGAGGAGGCGTCTTGGATCGCTGCATCTGAGGTCGTTGCACCTCGTCTGCTGAGGAGGTTTCATCTGAGATTTCCCTTTAAGCCTGGGCACAGGCGGGGGATGGGGAGGGCCCATAAGAGGGGGGGTACTGTCATGGTTATGCAGTAATGTTTGTCTCTCAGCTTACCCCTTCTCCATGTGTTCACCTTAGAGGCCAGCCACTCTCACCTGGCTGCTTAAATAATCTCTCCTCCAAGCATGGCTCCACCCCAGGCCCTATCAGGGAACACTATATTAACCTGTGCACTGCAAGCCAGCCGTGCTGATCAACGTTATTTGGTAAGCTAGTGTGTGTTTGGGTTCCTGCTTGCCGTGTGCTACGTCTGTCTCTGTTTTACCAATCTTGGCTTGTTCTCGACTATCCCTATCTGCTTGTGACCTTGACCTTTGGCGTGTCCTTTGTTTATTCTTGTCTGCTAGTCGCCCCGATATTTGGCTTATCCCCTCACTATCTCTTGCATGCTGAGCTGCTGCTTCCCCTCTATCCTCTATAGCCTACTGTGAGTGTGAGCTGGGGGACTCTGGGGGCCGCGACCTGGATCCAGTTGCAGCCCAGTCCATCCTCACCACTAGAGGCTCTGGTGAACACCTGCTGGATCTTAGATTCTGCGCCCTGGGGAATCTTAGGCTCTAGCTCCCTGTGGGATCCCTGTTAGTGCTCCAGTGGACCTGCCTTCCTTATCACCCAGTGTTCCATCTGCAGCAGTCAGCCATAGGGTTCACTACCTTAGCAGTGCACTCCTGACCCCAACGGTGTGCATCTGTCACCTGGCTTCAGGTGACCTGACAGTAACATGCTAGGCTTCCAGTGGTGGCTTCAGTAGAGGGGGTGGACAACGAGGCAACAGATGCCCCATGATAAGATTATGCGTGGTGTCTCCACTCAGGCATTGCAGCTGTTGTCAGCGCCCTCTCCTGTCCCCTGAAGCTGGACGCTAGGGAGATCATGTGACTGCACTAGAACGCTCCGTGAATAGGTAAGTATTAGCATCTTCCTTCTACAGGGTAGTTAGAATAGGAGTTAGAAGTGTGTGGGTATTTAGCTTAGTTAGTAATAGCCTGGAATTCCACTTTAAGGTTTGGGTTATGAGAAAAATCTTAGGCATATGTTCATTGTTAAAGTCTAAGCAAGCTTACTAAAAACTTAATTGAAATACATTTAAAAACTCAGACATGTTCATAGTTTTACTAGGATAATATATTCAAGGTTTCTTGTAAATTTTGCACAACTGTCATGGTAAGGCCATGTAGGTAAACTACAGGTTAAGCAATGCAGTTTCTTATTTCTCCTTATCTCCTCCAATCTGCTCACTGGAAATGAATCAGCATTATGATGTCTTTTCAGTTAGGCTGGCCATATACTGATTGTATAAGTTTGCAGGTTGGCAGCGACTGGCTGTGTTCCATCAATCAGCGGGTACAGCCATGATCAGTGCATTCTGACAGGGGGTGGGTGTATTCCTCCATCAATCTTGTTTGAAGTAGGAATCAGTTGTTTTTTTTAGGGGGGGGAGGGCGATTGTTAAAAATTTTGTTAGGAGGTTACTCAGAAAGAAGTAAACATAACCAGTGTCAGAGCATCAGTGAATTAATTGAAAATATGACATAGGATTTCTGGATTTAATATTGACTTATCTAAATTTTTGGATAGGCCAAAATATCAAAAGGTTAAATTCCGGTCCCAACTAACTCTAAAACAATTAATGTTTCTCACTGGAATGGTTGGGAGGTTTGCAAACATAGTGTTTACAGAACTGGTTGGAAAAACAATGAGTTTGTACTTTTCCCCCCACCTGAAGCCAAGGACAAGACTATTTTTATTGTTTCTAAATAAGACTGGTTTGATTATCCTTGAAACAAGTAAATACTAGCTAACCTTCAAAAGAAAATTACACAGAGTGTCAAAACAGTATGTATGTATAACCCTTGGTCTATGTTTACGAGACTTAAAGTGGTTGTTAAGCCACTCTGTTCTCTTTACACAAACTTCTCTGTTTGCTATTGACAAGTGTCCCAGTGTGTGTGCTTTATAAATAAAGTGCCGTTCTATACCTGATCTCAGAGCACCACTCGGCACTTATGTGACTGGCTGCCTCTCCCCTCTCCCGATCTGACAGCTAGAGCGGTAGGGGCAGAGAATCCCCTGACATCTGTTGTGAGGGGAGGAGGAGCGAGGCGGTCGGTCACGTGAGCGCCGAGCGGTGCTCTAAAATCAGGTATAGAATGGCACTTTATTTATAAAGCACACGCACTGGGACCCTTGTCATTAGCAAACAGAAAAGTTTGTGTGAACATTTAAGAGTAATTTTAGCAACAGGAGGGGAGGGGTGGGCACTTGTAAGAGCTGACAGGAAGGGAGGGGGGGAGAGGACGGGGGAGAGCTGCAGATGATGGAGGCATGTAAACTGACCAGTGTCAGGGCTCAGCAGCCATGATAAACCGTGGTCAGTTTACAGGGGGAGGGCAGAAACTGGCAGGATCAGCCAGGTATTTCAGATGATACAGGTGGCCACATGCTTTAAAAAAATAGGATCAATATTTTTTAGAGTAAAAAACACTCCCACAAATGCCTATTTACAAAGATAAAGAAAGACAATATACATGGGCAGTTTCATGGAAATATTGACAACAGTGCAATTTATTCAAGCGTTGATGAAAGTATAGCAATGGGAAACTCACTGTTCTTATACATACTGTAATGCCTCGTACACATGACCGGTTTTCCCGGCAGGAAAAAAACCAACGCTTTTCCTGACAGGATTCCTCTCAAGCCTGCCTTGCATGCAAACGGGCACACAAAAGGCCGCTAAACTTTTGACTGCCAAGAACGCGGTGACATCAAAAACTAGGACGAGTCGACAAAATGACGTTCTATGCTTCCGCGCATGCGTCAAATTGTTTACGAGCATGCGCGTTTTTCCCCTCGGAAAAGCATACAGACGACCGGTTTTTCTCGGCAGGATTTTTTTCCTGATGGGAAAAAAAAACTGGCTCTTTTTTTTCCTGTCGGGAAAACTGCGATGAAGCATACACACGGACGGTTTACCCGGCCAAAAGCTGTCATGGCAGTTTTCCCGGCGGGAAAACCGATCGTGTGTATGAGACATAAGAGTATACGATAGTATGACTGTGTCCTAAAATATCATATCACCTAAAATGAGTTCAGTAACAACCTCATCGTCAACCGGTGCTGTAGTGATGATCCCATTATATACTGAGAATGTTGATTAATCTTATTAGAATTATCATTTATGTATAAGTAGTTTAAGTATACAAATTATATTTAGATTTATACCAAATCATATATATATATATATATATATATATATATATATATATATATTAGTATTTTCTTTTGTATATATGTTTATAAAGGATACTGATAGTCACAGTATATAGGAAATACACCTCTTCATAATTAATTATGTTATTATATTTGAAATATCGCTGCAACAGAAATGAGTGCTCATACGTTGTCAGTTACCATATCACATGGCCACACTCGTTATTGTTAGAAATCAAACGTTCCTATAACAGATTATTTTACAAGATTTTAGAAAAGACATTCATTGTCCTAGAATGACACCTGGTGGTAAAAGATGACAATGCTTGAACAAACACAAAGTTGATGGTTAACTGAATTAACCAATAAAACATAAGTTTTCACCTTCTGTGCTAGGCTTAGTAAAATTTTTATGAGCTTATTGTTCAGAACTGAATATAAGACAAGTTGGGGGATACATTAGAGATTCATTCACACACAGAAAGCAATCCACAGGAACATCCCTCAATACAGACAGCTATCCATCCAGAGAGACTCCGTCAGATATACGGCCACCATCACGCCTCATCATCTGACACCTCAGGGACACCAAGACACAGCTCCAACCTAGTGAGACACCATTTTGGAAAGGTAGCCATCTTGGGAGACTCTGGTAACGATCATTGTAAGCCAGCAGCCATTTTAAAATGGTTACTATAGTATATGGTATATTTTATTTGTTGCTTAACTTGCTAAAGCCTATTGATATTTTTCCTTTGATACCCAATTGCTCTCCCCCGATATTATAGCCATTTCAAATTTTGTTTTATTTTATTTTTGTTTTTCCATTTTTAATTATTTTTCGGTTTTTGGGCCATAGGGGCGTACCATTTTATGTAATTTAACGCTTATTCCTTCTACAGGGGAGTACACGTTGGATTCTGTAAAACTCAGACTATTGTCTGATAAATAGTCATATATGGTTATCTTGTATATGGGGAGAATTTAATTATTTAATTAATTTGATACATAGCAATACATATATATCATCGAATGCTTTAGATGGTTTTGTTATTTCTGTGTAAAATTGTAGTGTCTGTGTCCATCGACTAATCAAACTATTTATTGTGAATATTTGACTTATTAATAAAAACATACATTTATATCAATAGTCAGTCTGTAGTCACATTGACCATTGTGTTATTTCAAAGAAATTCTACATTGGTTTAAAATTACTCAAAATAATTATTTGTTCAGGCGATTCCTGCACAAAACGCATAACACCAGGAAGTAGTAAATCTGAACCAGGAAACCATAAAGAAGTCTTTCTGGGTGAATAGTGTGTCAGTGGTATGTAAATCATTTTGATAAGAGAAATATGGAGTCTGTCATTGGTGATGTGTACCACTGAAAATACCAATTGCCTGACCTTAACTGTCATATTGATCTAACTTCTTCACTGATGCAACCTTCATGTAGAAATGTAAAAATCTGTAAAGATTCACTTCACAAAGTGAACAGGAGTTAGCTGACTTAGATCAGCTTTAGCAGAAGAAGCAGTAAAGCACAACCACGCTATAGCACTGCAAAACAGCAAGTTGAGCCTACAAATGTTGTGTGCAGATTAGATTCCTGTACATATATAAGAAAATATTATCAATAGCAACAGAGTTGTTAAAACATCAGCATGTGTTTATAAGATTATTTATATCAAGCTGTTATAAAAATCTAAAAACAATTTAAAAAGATCATACATTTCCATTAACTATTTTGTCTTAAAAACTGCACAGTAGAAGCATTGATAAAGCAAAATATCTTACCAAACTGGCTATGAAATTGCTTGATATTTACAGAACTCCTTTCTTGTTTACACAAAGATTTTATTTCTACAGAAATCAATGGTCTGAGCACACTGGATTGTAAAGAGCGAAAAAAGTGAGCTAAGAAGGCGAGCTGAAAGGGCAGCTATGGTCTAACTAATATATGTGACTTTCCTGAGAATAATATAAAGAAGATGGCAATCAGATGTACTTGACATTATTATGTTCAGCTTTTTAAAGGGCATTTTACACAGAGCAAAAGATAAAAGCTGTTTTAGAAGTTGCGGCTCTTGGGGTTAGAAAAAAATAACAAAGTGAATAGAAAAGGAGATGGAGAGGTAAACAGAGACCGTGTCAAATGCCTGAAGAACTCTGTACTCAGGAGGAATGTTGATACTATTAGCAGGTAGGAGTTAATATGTCAATGAATATATCCTCATTTGACTTCTTTTGAGCAGTTAAAAGAAATAGGTGCGACACCATAAGTTGTTTTAATCCCCTACACCTACAGGTGTCTAACAAATTATCCATATTTCTCTAGTGCTATAGCAGCCGTGAAACTGATTTCCTTGTAGCAAAGCATATGTCTGAATCAATGCACTGCTGTTTTATAGGTGCTTAGAACTAAGGGGAGAATTCAGTAAGCAAAGAACATTAATAAAAAAGAAATGAAAAATATCCCCTGACAAAAAGTGATTATTACAAAAATTCAGCTAACAATACTATGGCCTGTAAATTGACAGATATCATGCACAGAGCTGCACTTCAAATCTTTTTTTGTTCAAGGATTTGAATTCAGGTGTAATGTTTTTAATGGGGATATGCACACAGGTGCATAAACATGTGTGTTCAGATCCATAACCAAAAATTAAAAAAATCTACTTCTGAGGATATGCATTTTATGTATGTACACATATAGGCGCATGCCTACGTGTATACATAGATGGAAAGAGTTCATTCTAGGTTTGAAAACAGATCAGAATAATACAGTACTAGAAATGTATGCATTTATTCACATATGTGCTTTTACGTGTTTAAATGTATCATACTTAAACATTTTAGCAATCATTTACATGGGGACTTTTGTGGAAGAAAATCCATGCATATATGGTCAGTAAAATTCTCACGCTTGTGTGCATGTAGTCTTAAAGCCCTTCACCACCTTGGCCTTAAAAATCAATGCATTTTGAGAGATCCACTTTCTTTTGGTCCAAAATTAGAATGAAGCTATTGATTTTGTTTTAAAAACGTGTCGTGAAAAATGAACAGTTGGTGCAAAGTAAAAAAATATGACACCCAGTACTCAACTGTATTGTTACAAATGCACTAAATGGCTACAATAACCTTTCAACAAAATAGGCCACTTCTAAAAAAAACAGGTGAGTGTATTCAGTATAGAAGTAGATTGCCAGCTCTAGGGGCTAAAACATTAATGTATTAAAGAGAAGAGTCTTAAAAAATAAAGAAGCTTTTAATACACTAAACTTTAAAATAAATGATTTGCCAAACAGCAGGTTATTTTGTAAAAGCAAACTTCAGTCGTCTACATATTAAAGCGGAGTTCCAGGCTTTTTTTGTTTATTAAAAGTCAGCAGCTACAAAAAGTGTAGCTGCTGACTTTTAATAAACAGCCACTCACCTGTCCCATGGTCCAGTGATGCGGCCGCACGGAGCCACGCTCCTCTCCCCCTCCTCTCCTTGGCGCCTCCATTGGAACTGTGGGCACCCGGTCATGACAGCTGCGTGCTGCGCTCTCCCAGTGGGCAGGCAATGTTCTGGGACCTGTCACGTGTCCCAGAAGATTTCCGAGAGGGAGGGGCCGACTAGGAGGAGAGGAGGAGTCGCCTAGGTGTCCCGTAGGCGGAAGCAGGAAGTGGGACAGGAAGTTCCACTTAAAAATAAGCACCCACTCCCCCAAAAAAATGACATGCCAAATGTGGCATGTAAGGGGATGAGGAGTGCTTAAAGCAGAAGTTCCACTTTTCAGTGGAACTCCGCTTTAAGCATAACTTTTAGATATATTATTTTCCTTCTACCCATTCTCGATAAATTAAGAAACGTTTTATTTTCTGGAGTTTTTTGAAGACAAGAGAGATGTCGGAGTGGGCAAGCACTGAGTTATTGAATGTACTATTATGAAAAGTGTGAGAAGCCATCTGTGAAAGGTGCTGAGAGTTACTGCCCTAGTCTAAGGACCCCGACATGCACAAGTGAAGTAACCTGTGATTATTTGTAGAGCTCATCTGTTTACATTAGAAGGAGCATTATCCTGGTGCTCTGACCCCAGTTATAGGCTGTAACTCTATTCAAAGAGAACTAAAAGGACAACCCTATCCCCAGCAAAACGGCAACTCAGCTTTAACATTAGCATACAATACTACAATGTCTAGTCAGACAAACTTATGCCTAGTAACACGGGCAGAATGTTGGGAGACATCGGCCAGTTCAATAAAAACCGTCCGTCCGGCCCTTGTGTATGTCAGCTGATCTGACGGAAGCCAGCAGCTCGGCCAGCTTCTGTCAGATGAGCATGCTTGAAAACCAGCAGCCGTTCAGCTCCGGTTCAACGCTCTCAGCCAATAGCTGAGAGCGCTGATCAGAGTGTTCTGGGGGAGGGGGCACGCCCCTGTCAGAATACAACAGCTTAGCAGGTAGACATGTGCATTCGTTTTCGTCCAATGCATTTTCGTCCGAATTTCAGCTATTTTCGTTATCGTTTTAACAAACGAAAACGAAAGCACAGAATCCGAAAACCGAAAGATCCGACATAAACAAATGCTTTATTTTCGTTTTTTTTGCTACAACAGTTCGATATAGATAGGAGATTCGACGTGATGCTGACAATAACAATCTGTGTCTATCGAACCTGTGGTCAAATGTGCCTAACCTTAACTCTATTAGTCCAAGATTATTCTACATAGGAGAGAAAAGATTCGACATTATAGAGAGAAAAGATTCGACATAGGAGAGAAAGATTCGACATAGGAGAGAAAAGATTTGACATTATAGAGAGAAAAGATTCGACATGGGAGAGAAAGATTCGACATAGGAGAGAAAAGATTCGACATAGGAGAGAAAAGATTCGACATAGGAGAGAAAAGATTCGACATTATAGAGAGAAAAGATTCGACATAGGAGAGAAAAGATTCGACATAGGAGAGAAAAGATTCGACATAGGAGAGAAAAGATTCGACATAGGAGAGAAAAGATTTGTTATTATAGAGAGAAAAGATTCGACATAGAGAGAAAAGATCACTGCTGGAATTGGGTGGGGGAAGTAAAATAAAAATAAAGTTGATGATGAATGTTATTGGCTGATTGTAACCAAAGAGGAGGAGCAGTAAAATAGCTAGAATGACGAAGATTCGACAAAGCATCGAAAGTTAGAAGATTCGACGGTGCAGCAAAACTGTACGACGCTGCAATCGTACATTTCCGCTCAAATGCATCCGCCCATAGGCTATAGAAGAATTCTAATGTTGGTTGACTAGAAATAGTAATGAATAAATATAATTATTACTAGTCATACAACATTAGAATTCTTCTATAGCTTGTGGGCGGAACATTCGACCGGAAATGTATGATTGCAGCGTCGTACAGTTTCACTGCTCCGTCGAATCTTCTTTGAACATTCGACAGACACCATAAGCCTTCAATGACAGATTCGACCTTAATTAATTCAGATTTTCGGACGAATGCAATTTCTAACGAAAAACGAAATAAATAAAAACGAATTTCGGGAGTAACTAAATAAATTTATTTTTCGGACGAAAACGAAATTCCGAAACAAAATATTTCAGTGTGCACATGTCTATTAGCAGGGGAGATTGCCATACTAAAATCAGACCGCTGAGTTGAACGAAAAAATATTAGTGTGTACCAGGCTTTAGAAGCAAGTAGCACTCAGAATTTCCATTTGTTGTGCAAACACTTGAGTTTATTCCATGACATTAAAACTACAAGCCCTCACAAAACAAAGAGTAAAGGGAGAAAGTCTACATAGACTGATTGTAAACAGTTGATTTACATATGTGAGGATGCTGCCAGGTGGTCTTTATGTTGTATTCTCTTTTTGGGTAAAAGTAAATTCAAATCATAAGCCATGTTAAGTAGTGATGGGAAGTTCGGCTCTTTTATATGAATCAGTTCATTTTGAACTACTCATTGAAATGAACCAATTCATGAATCAGCTATTTGATTCATTTGCAGAGTCTGCTGACAAGCAATTGAACCGAAGCCTTGCATCTGACTCAACCTTGTTAATGGATCACAGAAGATTGGCAGATAATTGTTAAGGGACAAAAATAAATAAAAATAAAGTGATAAAGAAAAAAATAATAAAATAAAAACGAAAATACTTCCCACAGACCCCATACACAAACGGTGATTGCTTCACGCGTTAGGTGTCGCCACATTCGAGTGAGAGCAATAATTCTAGAAACATAATTCATGGTTGATTCTAAACTGATGTTCTGTAAAGGCTTGTATATCTTTACCTATGGATTATTAAAACCCTTTCCTTCCTTTTTGAACAGCTTCAGTATGATCAGAGTTATAATCAATCGGATCATAGGGTTCTGTGTTATAACTATTACAAAGTGTCCCATAATGGTTTCTTTACTGTTTAATATTAAAAAAATCTGCAAAGTCGTATATCATGTCATACCCTATGATTTCCAATGAGTACCGTTCATATCTGTGCTACTTCAAAGTAGTCCCTGCACTATTTTGACTTTGATGAGACTTGAGGACCATAAACCTTAAGATTACACAGGAATTGCCTAAAGTTGAGCGACTTTCAGGTACACTTGTGAAAGGGCAAAGAATTAATCTTTGACTGAGGGTCTCCTGTCATACAGACTGAGAGTCCTCGCTGTCTTGCCAGTTCACACCATAGAAACGCAGTCTGCATGCGTTCCTGATGCTTTTCTACATGCACGTTATTGATGCGTTTTTGACATGTTTTTATACATTTTGATGCATTCCAGGGCTTTTCTTTTCTCCCTCTTTTTTCTGTGTGTTCATATGATTCTAAAGCCTCATACACATAACCGGTTTTCTTGGCAAGAAACGACAAGAAAACTGTTGGGAGAGCTTTCTTGCTGAGAAAACCGTGCGTGTGTACGAGGCTTTCAGGTTTCTCGTCAAGAAAACTGCCCAGAATCTCGATGACAAAAAGAGAAGACCTGCTTTCTTTCTCGTCGGGAGTCTAATTTTTCTCATCGTGATTCTCGTCAGAATTGTATTTGGAAGAGAAAACCGTTCGTGTGTATGCTTTTCCGAGTCTTCAAAAACCGCGCATGGTCAGAATCAAGTATGAGACGGGAGCGCACCTTCTTTTAAAACTAGCGCTTGTAATGGAGATAGCACATTCGTCATGCTGTAACGAACTGAAAGCACGAAGACTGAAAAGCGCGAATCGTCTCTCCCCAAACTTTTACTAACACCCGGTAACACGAGATCAGCAAAAGCAGCCCAAGGGGTGGCGCCATTGGAATAGAACTTCCCCTTTATACTGCCGTCGTACGTGTTGTATGTGACCGCGCTTTACAACGACAAGATTTTGGATTAACAGTGTGTATGCAAGGAAAGCTTGACAAGAAACTCGTCGAGAAAAACTATGTTTTTTTTGCGACGAGATTCTCGGCCGTGTGTACTAGTCTTTAGACTCTGTGTACTGGTATACGCTTAGCTCAGAACTGTTGTAAGTTTGTATCCAGATCTTTATTGTCAGTTTGCTGTGAGCTGGCTGATTGGTTGCAGGGAGAGGCTGCGCTCTCACTCTAGGATCATATTTCCAGACCTCTCTCTCCTATTGAGTCCATATGAACTGTTTCAATTGGATCAGTTCAGTCCAATGAATCGATTCATCCAGTTCACTGAAAATAATTTATTCAAAAGAACAATTCGTTCATGAACTGGACATCACTAGTTGTAAGGTACATAAGGTGTACAGGACGCATGCACATAGATATAGAATTAGGTAAACATCAGAAGGCAAATGATAGTTGCAAATCGAAATGTAGCAGGGGAAGAACCCGAAAAAAAGACGTACCATTCCATATCCAAGTAGTTTGACTGAAAAATGTAAACTTTATTGAAATTATGCAATTGAGAATATAAATAAATACAAAGTAGCAGATGCCAATTTAACAAAAACCTCCACCCATCACCAACAATGACAGATTTTTGTTTGCCATGTTGGGGTTAAAAGGGTTTACATTACCATCGTTTTGTATTAAACGCGATGCGTCAGTGCATTGCCCGTGCCCCAGGACGACGTCATTATATGACGAAACGCGCGTCGGGAGGATTTGACGTGCTGACGTCATTGCGTTTGTGTTTCTGAGCATACGGGCATTCGCGAGCCAGCCAGCTATATTGCTGTTTTTATCTTCTTATTGCTGTAAGTGTGTTTTTATTATTTATTAAATGTTACCATACCTGATTTACACTATGGATAGTTCCCTTTCATTTTTGGGAGACATCTGACCACTATCCGTGAATATTGTACGATCGAGCCAATCCAGTTATCCAATCTATACCTCTCCTCCACCATATTGATCATCTTGGAGTTGTCGCCCCAGAACCCCCTGGATAATGGCCCTGGCTGGGTATATAGCCGAAAGCTAACTTAGCTTGCCTTCTGGTAAGCATGCAATCTATGTGGTGTTGGTGCACAACTGGTGGTGGTGGAACACTTATTAATCCCAAGATTATACATACTTTTATGCATGTGACTCATGGACTATATGCATTGTACTTAAATTTTTACTGTCTAATGGAAGTTTCACTGCTTTTGTACATCCACTTATGATACATATCTTGGGACAGATCTTTATTATTTATCCTTGGATTATTCTTTATGGTGTTATCAAACACTTATTTTTTTCACATAAGGTTTGCCATTTCATATTCACTGTATATGATTTATTCAATTGTTAAGCGCGGCTACATTTTCTTTTATATTCCATTTTGTGTGTATCTCACAATTTAGCTGATGCTCATTTTTTGTTTGAGCGCAGTATTTTTTTTTATTTTTTTTTTACTTTATTATATAATGACTGTGACAATGTTGTCAGTGATAAAAAAAAATTAAAAACTCTTTAGTCGGACTAGAAACTGCTTCCTGAACTAATGTCTGACATATTATGAATATACTGTATATATCTCATTTAGTTATCTGATTATCCCTAATTTTTAGGGCTTAGGGAGTCTGTGTTGATTCACAATATGTCAGACATTAGTTCAGGAGCAGTTTCTAGTCCAGACTAAAGCCTCGTACACACAATCGGATTTTCCGCAGACAAAGCGTCACACTTTTATCCGAAGGGCGTTTGGCCATGAACTTGTCTGCATACAAACGGCACACAATTGTCGGCCAACAAACACGAACGTAGTGACGTACTATGTGAAATTTCAACTCCTGAGCGCCACCCTTTGGGCACCTTCTGCTAATGTCGTGTTTAGTGAGTATTGATTCCGAGCATGCGTGTTTGTACTTTGGACTTTTGTCTGACAGACTTGTGTACACACGATAGGAAAATCGGACAACAGACCATTGTCCGTGGAAAATTTATAAGCCTGCCATCCAACATTTGGAAAGTTGGAAAACAATTTTCTGATGGAGCGTACAAACGGTTGGATTTAAGGCCAACAGTCTGTCATCACACAATTCAACAGAAAATCCAATCATGTGTACGAGGCGTAAGGTGTTTTTTTATCACTGACAATGTTGTCACAGTCATTGTTGGTGTTAAGTCAAGGTTTTTGTTAGATTGGCATCTGCTACTTTGTATCAATTTACTCTCTATAATTCTCAATTGCATAATTTTTTAATAAAGTTTCGATTTTTTTGTCAAACTACTTGGATCTGTTATAGTACTTCTTTTTTCAGGTTCTTTCCCTGATACATTTGCAGTTTCTGTCTAGCTACCATATCCACTAGTGGACTTTACATATAAGCCCTTAAAGTGGTTCTAAAGCCTTAACGTTTTTTCACCTTAATGGTAAGGTGAAAAACCTTCTCTGCTGCAACTGCCCCCCAGTCCGCCACCACCTTTTTTCCTTATATATTGGAATACTGTGCTAGGACAGACCATAAATCGTTTAAGCTAAAGGAAGAAAGGCAGCAGCACTAGTAGGATAAACACGAAAAATACATAAATAAAAGAAAAGCTGCGGAAATATAAAGATATTTAGAGTCAGTCCTCAGGAAGGCAAAACAACTGATGATAGATAGCAATCCAAAGGGTGACCTATAGGTGCCAATATATCATAAAGAGCAAGAGTCACAGAAGGACCACTGTAAACATCCAAAAAGTCCAGTAGAATGACACCACAGTGCTTGAAAAACCAGAGTGACCATCACCATAAATAAATTGGCTTCTTACCAAAAGTAAGTTGAAAAGCGCAGTTGGCTATAACCTAGCCGCGGCCTTTAGCTTGCGTGCAGTAGGTAGATGGACCACTGACCCAGTCCGGACACCCAGGACACTCCTCCGGCATACCGTATGATTGTATGCTGTATTGCTAGCTCCGTATGCAGTGTGGATCAAGAAAGGGAGAGGACCATAGGGTGATAACGTCTAGCAAACATTTATTAAAAAAAGGTAGCGTACTTACATCACAGATAAGTTTAAAAGAGAAAATGTGCTGGCCGGCAATAGTAGAATCCCTTCCTCAAACGAGCTGCATGGTGACGTCACTGCGTGTCCCTCAGACGCGTTTCGTCACATTTGACGTTCTCAATGGGGATAGGGCGACGCACTGACTCACCACTAGATATAGATCCAAGCCTTGCTGTGAGATGCAAGCATTCGGTTAAAAAGCGCCATGTTGATTATGGGCATAGATGTCAGTAACCGCTCGTTGAAGCCAGTAGCGGCATAAATAAATGATTTATTCATTGAAAAAAAATTATTGATTTTTTTTTTATAACAATACAAAATTAAAAACAGAGCAACCCACTACCAATTAAAAATACTAAATTTGTAAATTAATCAAAAATTATATATATATATATATATATATATATATATATATATATATATATATATATATATATATAAAAAATAATTTACATATAAACGGCCAAAACGGACAGCACCACCAGACCTAAAAATGTTAGGCATGGATGTTACACCTAAATTAACAATCCACGCATGAACAAAAATAACCAATCGATTCAGTATTAACAAAGAACAATAATTGTCTTGTGTATTAAAGTGAATAAATAGAAAAGATGTGCATAAATTAATTAGATGTGCTAATTAAACAGGTATACATTGATCAATTGCACTGGTGTGTCATATAGATAATAACGCCCACAGTGCCATGTAAATAAATTACTAAAAATCAATTGAAGTGCTAATTTATAATAATAAGATGCCTATGCTAAAGAAATATGTGTGTATATATGTAAATTATATGGTGTACTTGACGCAATTAAAGTGTTAATTAATAATATAATCCCTATGCTAAAAAAATTCTGTATGTATATGAACCAAATGAATATGGTTAAATGAAGTGATGTGAAAATGTAATATATTGAAAAATATGTGGAACTGAAAAATATAATCGAGATTAAATTTCTTAAAAAAGTATTTTAAAAACATTAGTAAGAAATTAATAAAAAAATAATAAAAATTGGGAACCTATCCTGGCATCGCACATCAAGTTCACATATCATGAGTTATTAATAAAGGCTAGAGATGAGCTTCGAGTTCGAGTCAAACATTGCCTGTTCGCACGTTCGCTGAACAGTGAACAATTTGGGGTGTTCTCGGCAAATTAGAAAAGCCACGGAACACACTGTAAAAGTCTATGGGAGAAATCTAAAGTGCTAATTTTAAAGGCTTATATGCAAGTTATTGTCATAAAAAGTGTTTGGGGACCCGGGTCCTGCCCCAGGGGACATGCATCAATGCAAAAAAAAGTTTTAAAAACTGCAGTTTTATTATTGCGCAAATACCGTGTAAGAAAAAGTTGCAATGAATGTCATTTTATTCCCTAGGGTGTCTGCTAAAAAAACATATATAATGTTTGGGGTTTCTGAGTAATTTTCTAGCAAAAGAATGATGATTTGTACATGTAGGAGAGAAGTGCCAGAATAGGCCCGGTAGTAGGGTGGTATAAAAAGCCCGGTGTTGAAGTGGTTAAATTCCTTTTTTCCTTCAGAAATTACACTTTGTGCAGGGATAGTTCTAAGCAAGGAAAACAAGCACTGCTTTACAGGCATACTATACACCCCCCAGGTACAAACTTTAAAGGAATATTTCACTTTTATTGTTTCACTTTAAGCATTATTAAAATCACTGCTCCCGAAAAAACTGACGTTTTTAAAACTTTTTTTTGCATTGATACAGGATCCCCAAACCCTTTTTAGGACAATAACTTGCATATTAGCCTTGATAATTAGCACTTTTGATTTTGAACGTTCGAGTCCATTGTATTTAATAGGGTTCTAAAGTTTGCGCAAACTTTAGGTCTGTTCGCAGGTTCTGAACGGGGGGGGGGGGGGTGTTCGGCTCATCCCTAATAAATGCATTTACATCAGTCTCTATATTCAACCCATAGGGGGCATAGGTCTTAAGTCTATGGATCCAAGCCATCTCCATTTTGGAGATCTTCCTAACTAATAGACTCCCCCTCCAGTGTGGCTTGAATTTATCAATATTCAAAAAGAGGGTTTTGGACGGGTCTCTATTATGAACCAGACGATAATGGTTAGACACCGAATGGTTTTTGAACCCCATTACTATGTTTGTAATGTGCTCATTGAGGCGGACTCGTAGAGGACGTTTAGTCCACCCCACATATTGCAGGCCGCATGGGCACTGCAACATGTAAACCACACCTGTGGTAGCACACGTAATGCAGGGCTTGATAGTGAACTGTTTGTGTGGCAGTAGATACAAAAGTAGTGACCCGTCTCCCAGTGCAGGAATTTAGGGAACAAACCCTACATCTCCTGCATTTGTAATATCCGGTAAGCTGGTCAAAAAAGCCTCTGGTGGAAGTACGTGGATTAAGGACATTGGGGGCCACCCGGTTACACAAGGATGGTACCCCTCTAAAAATCACTCTCGATCTTTCTGGTAAGACATCTTTGAGGACGGCATCATTAGTAGCAATATGCTTATGTTTGTCAATTAGCTTTCTAAAACTCATATGCTGCAGGGAATAAGAAGTAATAAAGGGAACACCTAAGGAGCCTTGATTGTTTACACAAGGCTCTTTTTCGATGAAGAGATCCTCCCTTTTAGTAGTCTTAACAATATCCAGAGTATCAGCAAGGAACTCTCTCTGGTAGCCCTTTTCCAGGAACCTCTCTGTGAGGACCCCTGCCTGCACCAAAAATTGGTGTGGACTAGAGCAGTTCCTACGGAGCCTAAGCCTCTTCGGAACCGCTCAAAGCCAGGGGTCATGATGACAGCTACTCACAGGAATAAACGAGTTCCTGTCGGTCCCCTTGAAAAAGGTGGAAGTGACAAATGTATTGTCCTTAATCTCAACCTTTAGATCCAAATAATGGACCTCCACCTGACTAGCTTCATACTTAAGACATATCCCTCTCTGGTTAGAGTTGAGAAACTCCATAAATTCCACAAGGTCCTGGTGTTGGCCATCCCATAGGAGGAGGATGTCATCAATATACCTAGCCCAAAGGGCCAATTGTGGTATATTTTCAGCATAGATGACATCCTTCTCCCACTTTGCCATAAAAAAATTGGCCAAACTGGGGGCGTACTTAGCCCCATGGCCACCACCCCGTATCCTGTCTATCGAAATTGTTGTCAAACCAAAAATAGTTTGAAGAGGTAGTAAATCTCAATAATAACATAAGGAAGGCCACCTGCTTCTGGGAGAGGTTAGAATCTCGATCTAAAAAACTATGTACTGCATAAAGGAACTTGACGTCCACAGTCACCATCCAAATACCATTCTTAGGGGAAGTGCCAGACAATAAATTTATGATGTGCCTTGAATCTCCAACAAAAGAGGGCATTTTGCGCACAAGCGGCTGCAAATAAAAATCCTTGTATCTGCCCACCTGGGACGTGATGGAGTCAATCCCACTCACTATAGGATGTCCCGGGGGCAGACAGGATCCTTATGGAGTTTCGGGAGATAATAAATCATGGGGGTAAGAGGGGCTTTTGGGATCAAATAAAGCCTCTCCTTAAGATTGAGAATCCCTTCAAAAAATACCTTTGACACTAGGACCTCAAGGTCCCTAGTAAATTGGGCCTCAGGGTCAGATGACAGCCGAGTGTAGGTACTGGAGTCACCAATAATTTTATACATCTCGGCCATATAGTCCGCCCTATCAAGGACCACAGTCCCACCCCCCCTTATCAGCTGGCCTAATGACCAGATCCTTATTATTACATAAGGAGTCTAGCCCATCTTGTAGGGTCCTATTCATCCTAGCCTTCTTAACCTCCATGGTATCTAAGTCTCTAAGAAGCACATCACAAAACACCCTTAGTGACCTGAGCCCATCTGATCCAGCGATATTCATGAGCGCAGCAGCTCCCGCCGCTGTCTCTCTCCTCATTGGACAGATTAAAAGCAGCGGGAGTAATTGGCTCCCACTGTTATCAATCAAATCTGGTGAAACGGGTGCGGGGGAAGGGCCGAGTCCCGCTGTCTGTGTCAATGGCTGACAATCGCTGTCTGTGTCCGTAACAAGTAAGTATGGGTGCCCCCAGGGAAAGCGAATTTGGCACCAGATAAAAAAGAGGGGCCTGGAGCACCAGCGGTGGACCCCAGAAGAAGAGGATCAGGGCTGCCCTGTGCAAAACCATTGCACAAAGCAGGTAAGTATAGCCATGTTTGTTATTTTTATAAAATTTTTATAAAATTTTATAAAATTTACAACCACTTTAAGGGTACTGCTGTTGCAATCGGTGCCTTTTTATTTTAATTGTAGTTAGTTGAAAATGGAACAGATTCAAATGGGCTAAATTTATCAATGATGTACTACAAAGATCAGCATCTGGCCTAGGTCCTACCAATCATTTATTGATACCCTGATGGATGAAACAAAAAGTAATGTGTAATTTTTGGAGATAAGACACAAATATGTTTAGGATAGTGATATGTTCTAAAGGATCAAAATGAAACGACATAGCTTTCAAAATGTAATAAACAATATTGAAATAAAATATGCTACATAGCAGATGAAACTTAATATTGAGACATGTAGGGTTAAGTAACAAGGATGGAGTGATAACATTATTACCATAAATTAAGTAGGATACAACTGAGGAAGACAAAGCCAAAAAGGAAATTGGGTAACCCGTTAATGCTAGGCTAAGCAGCAGCACTCAAAGTCCATCAGAATATGCAAAAGCAAATAAAATCACGGCAAGTAGGGATGAGCCGAACATCCCCGATTCGGTTTGCAGCAGAACATGCGATCAGGCAAAAAATTTGTTTGAACACGCGAACACCGTTAAAGTCTATGGGACACGAACATGAAAAACCAAAAGTGCTCATTTTAAAGGCTAATATGCATGGTATTGTCATAAAAAGTGCTCGGATAAGGGTCTGGTGTGGATTTTTGGGGGGACCCCCACGCCATTTTTTTAAAAATTTGGCTCGGGGTTCCCTTTAAAATCAGGTCTGGTATGGATTTTGAGGGGGACCCCTACACTATTTAAAAAAAAAATTGGTGCAGGGTTCCCCTTAATATCCATCCAGACCTGAAGGGCCTGGTATGGAATTTGGGGGGACCCCCACGCAATTTTTTTTAAAAATGGTGGTTCGGGGTTCCCCTTAATATTCTTACCAGACCCAAAGGGCCTGTTAATGGACTGGGGGGGAACCCATGCCATTTTTTTCAATGACTTTTATCTGTTTTGCTGGGACCCGACAATTCATTATAGCCGCGAGTAGTTTTAAATTACTTTTTTTCCTTTAGAAATTTCATTTTGTGCAGGGACTGTTCTAAGCACGGGAAAATGCGCCATTTTACAGGCATACTATAGACACCCCCCACGTACGAAATTTAAAGGAATATTACACTTTTATTGTTTCACTTTAAGCATTATTAAAATCACTGCTCCCGAAAAAACGTTAGTTTTTACGACTTTTTTTGCATTGATACATGTCCCACGGGGCAGGACCCGGGTCCCCAAACACTTTTAATGACAATAAATTGCATATTAACCTTTAAAATTAGCACTTTTGATTTCTCCCATAGACTTTTAAAGGGTGTTCCGCAGCTTTCGAATTTGCCGCGAACACCCCAAATTGTTTGCTATTTGGCGAACAGGCGAACACCCGATGTTCGACTCGAACATTGGGCTCATCCCTAATGGCAAGTATAGAAAACAAGAAATAAACATATAATGCAAATGTGGTGCTGCCCCAGTGTGACAATGTTATTTGCATCTTGCTTGATGGAAATAAGAGGTTCGATTTATTAAAGGCAAATCAGCCATTCACTTTGCAAGTAAAGTTGCACTTTGCAAGGACAATTCTTCAGAGCTTAGAGAATGTGGTGACATTTACCTTTCCAAAGAATGCCCAATCACATGCAGGAAAAAAATAAATAAAAAAAATTGCTTACACATGATTGGATGAGGAAAGTCTTCACTACATTCACTAAGCTTTGGGGATAATTTGTTTTCTTTGCAATGTGAACAGCGTATGTGCCCATAGCAAATCAATCCTGTAGCCCCAGTTGTAATGCATCTTGTTACTATTGAATATAGTTATAGTGAATATAGTACAGAAGCAGACAATCAAATAAAAAAAGAGGTAATTTGTCTTACTGGAAATAAAAAGTTAGAACATTTAGCTTTATTTTGGTAAGCAGATGCCGTAGAAGTGATCTGTGAAACCCCCTATCACTTGAGATATTACTGATAAAATCAATAATGGCTGGATGCTTTTCTTACAGCTAATCCCCAAATGTAGCTGCTCGTATAGAATTATTCTAATCACAGGAAATTATCCACCTATTTTTGTGATGTCAGCAAATATTTTCTTTATTTAAGAAGTGAAACAGTTCACAGTTACACAAGTATGTTTGTTCTACCTTTCTCTGATTCAAACAGGCTGGGAAATGGGATAACCAGTGTACATGTCTTTTTTCCATTACAGTTTTCTATGCGACTATGCAAAAAACTGTGAAAACATTTATGTGAAGGTAGTAGTAAGGTGGGTTTCAGTCAGACATTGTATGTGTCAAATTATATTAGTGTGTTAATCTGTCAGTAAGTGCCATCTTGTCATTGTGAGGCTCTGTCACTGAAAAAGTGAAGGTCAGTCTGTCAGCATGAGTCTTATGTCAGTTTGTATTGTTTAGAGTCCATGCCTAGATGCTGTCATTGTGCATTCAGTTTTTTATTTTATTTATTTTTTATTAATGCAACAGTAATTATCACCTTAACTAGCATGTCAAAGATATAAAACGTTTTGCTGGCTTTTATCATTCCCGGTATAATCTCCCAATAAAAAGTATTTTACAAAAACGCACAGCTTCAGAATTTACCAACATATGCAGTAACTAAAGAAAAAAATATTTGTATTGATTTTTTTGATTTTTGAATCTTGTATACAGTTTTAAAATGAAAACCACCACCAAATTTGAAAATATTTAACTGATTTAAAAGATTAACATGTAATATCAAAACAATTTCAAATGAGTGTTGAGAAAACTGAAGATCCTTCATGTTATTGGAGTAATGTACATTTGATTTTTAATTCGAATCCACTAAATAATAATATAACAGTTTATATACAAAAGCTATTTCTGAATGTATATATTGTGAGGGTGCGACTTTGTGCGACCTTCAAGAGGGTTGGTTTATGCCAGATTTGGTAAAGAAAGACACGCTGATGGAACAGCTGTGTCTTGGGCTATTTAGTTCAGAGGTGAGTATGGATCAGGGCTCCACCCAATAGAGAGGAAGTCTGTGTGCATGAGAGTCAGGTGGGCTCTCATCCTCTGAAGTGGAGTCAGAGGTGATTATGGAACAGGGCTCCACCCAATAGAGAGGAAGTATGTGTGCGTGGGAGTCAAGTGGGCTCTCATCCTCTGAAGTGGAGTCAAAGGCGGTGCATGTCTGCAGGAGGCAGACACCATTAGTGATACAGCAACAAAGGTGCTGACCAGGAGAAGCTAGGAGAAAGCTGAAACTCTTGGACACTGTTTGGGTCTGAGAAACAGACCGTCAGGCCTAGGCTAAAGGCCTGGATCGCTAGAGGGTAAAGCGACGAGGCTACTGTTAGTATGAAAGATACAGGAATGGTGGAACCCCCCTGTGAATACTACAGATGTGTTTGTGAACTTTCGTGCTTTTAAATAAAAATGGGCTACCATGCCCTTAAACAGAGTTGCTGACTGGCTTGCATCACTGGAAATACGCATCCACCACAAGAGCTAACAACCCCCAATCTTACTATATATATTTCTGAATGTATATGTATATTTCTGAATGTATATATATATATATATATATATATATATATATATATGTAGCGACCTCACCTCTCTCACCCCTTCTCATTCTCGGCTTGTTGGTCTTGTCTAGGGGGTTAGTACTGGGGGGAGGGATGCAATACACCACGGCCCATGTCCTCCAGAGAGACCGGAGGTGAAAGCCAGAACTGTTGGGTTTTGTGTAGGTGTCTCAGAGTCAAATCCTTTCTCCGAAATGACTCCCTTTGCTCCTAGTAACCAGAGTTCCACACACTGAAAAGGTCCAACTCGTATTTATTCTCTTCCAGCAATAAATAGTCATACAGCACAGACAGGTTGAGACCCAGAGAACACTTCAGTATTTGTGGGGAGTAGGTCAAGGCACAATCCTTTAAGTAGAGCTAACCACTGTGGTGTCACCAATGGTTATGATGTATAGTCACTGCCACCGACTATATAGAACAAGAGCATGAATTACCTTCGCTATCACAGCCCCTGTCAGAGGGAAGACATCTGTCCAAGAGAGTTACCGGAGGCCTCTCCGTCACCAGCAAATGCTGCGCCAGACTTTCCAGAGAAGTTCCGCTCACCAGCCTCCTCATCCCGGACGAGCCCCCACGTGTAGCGACCTCACCCCTCCAGGCAGAACGATTGACTCAGGATGACGAGGTACTCCAACCACCTCGGCAGACTTGGGCCTAGGAGCCCACAGTGATGCGCCTTGCACTCCCGCAACAGGAGCAGGTGAAACATTCGATGATTCAAGAAGCGGAAGTGTAGGCAGGGGACCAGATTCTTCCCTAGGCTCCGAGGCCTCCACCTGGGGTGTACTATCCCCAATGGACATAGGTGGGTCCCTTGTGACACGGGACGAGGGTAACTTCATCTTGTCTCATCCCTTCTTGTGGAAGATTTCATCTATCTCCCCATCATCACTGGCATCAGATAGCGACTCTAGGTCGGAGGTGTCATAACACTCTGCGGGCAGGTAATTCCCCGTAGACACGGAATCACCCCCCTCGATGGGTTCCACCGACCGTGGGCTCCCGACACCTCCAACCACACACAGTCCCAACCCCTGGCTCACCTGGGCCTTTTGAAGAACAGGGATGTCCAGGGCTCTTCCCTCTGGATCCATCCAGGCCAGGCAAGCAACAGGGCGACGCTCTTCCACGACCACAGGATGCCATCACCAGGCCAACTTTCCTCTTCGGTGGTGGGAGCAGGGAGCTTGTGGTGACCGAGGCAGCATCCTTGGAGTTTTCTCTCTCAATCTCTGATGGGGCAGTCACATTGCCCTGGTCAGTGCGCGCAGGAATGTCCGCATAGGCATCAATCTCTCCCTCCGGAGTGGCAGTACCTGTAAGGTAGTTGAGGTGGAAGGCGCGAGGCCTTTCTGTGGATGGCTCCACCTCGAAGAGAAATTCTTTGCAGACCTCACATCGCCCGAACGGCTTCAAATGGACCACCAGTCCCGAACAGCCGGGACAGATCACACCGAGGGCCTCTATGTCTTTGCAGGTATACAGAGCCAACCGCCCCCGGGGCCTTAGTCTTATTCCTGTGTCCGTGATCGGAGCAGCAAAGGAAGTCATCTCCGCTGTAGAAGGAACAGAAATCCACGGAGTACTTGAGGTCATCCTGACTGGCTGCTGCTCCAATGCGCACTGACCCCTTCACGCCGGAATCCCCACGTGTGTCCTTCCACATGGCCAGACTCCTCCCATACTCTGCATTTGTTCGTGGGCTTTCTCTTCTTCCCGCCCACGAACTGCGCAGCTATGGTGTGCCTCGTGGCGCGTTGGCCACTATGGCCAACCTACTCGGAACTCCTCCGGGCAGCAAAGTTCAAATTCAGACACAATGCACATCCCGGACACGATACCCCCACGTGTAGCGACCTCACCCCTTCTCATTCTCGGCTTTTTGGCCTTGTCTAGGGGGTTACACCTGGGGTGAGGGATGCGATACACCATGGCCCATGTCCTCCAGAGAGACCGGAGGTGAAAGCCAGAACTGTTGGGTTTTGTGTAGGTGTCTCAGAGTCAAATCCTTTCTCCGAAATGACTCCCTTTGCTCCTAGTAACCAGAGTTCCACACACTGAAAAGGTCCAACTCATATTTTTTCTCTTCCAGCAATAAATAGTCATACAGCACAGACAGGTTGAGACCCAGAGAACACTTCAGTATTTGCGGGGAGTAGGTCAAGGCACAATCCTTTAAGTAGAGCTAACCACTGTGGTGTCACCAATGGTTATGATGTATATTCACTGCCACCAACTATATAGAACAAGAGCATCACTATCACAGCCCCTGTCAGAGGGAAGACATCCGTCCAAGAGAGTTACCGGAGGCCTCTCCGTCACCAGCAAATGCTGCGCCAGACTTTCCGGAGAAGTTCAGCTCAACAGCCTCCTCATCTCAGACACGGGCACCCAAGGCGTTAGGGCCCCCTCGGATTCCTCCACCCTCGCGGAACTCAGTCGAAGGTACTGAGTCCCAGGCTTCCACATTAGTACCTCACCCCAGGCTAAAGGTGCCTGGGATGGACTCCATCTCCCGCTCCGGCCAGGTCAAGGACACCTGGGCCCGGAACACCAGCACCCAGGCTGAAGGTGCCTGGGTGCGGCTGTGTCCTCCGACTCCGAATCCCAAGGTCAGGGTGTCCGCCCCTTTTATCTCCTCTCCCTTTGCATCACAGCAGGTTCCCCACCCCGCTGTACCAGCGCCAGGAAAGGACAAAAAGGGATGCAGTCTTGCGGTGAGTGTTCAGCTCCGGCCCAGGGCGACAGCGCCACCCGCAGGCCGCAGGGAACCCCACACCACCAGAGTCCTCCAAGAACCACAAAAGGGTCTCAGATTCCCTAACAATCAATGCATCTTACACTACCACCCAGATGCCTCCCCTAAATTCAAATACCCGCTACATATATATTTCCAAACAATATAAATATATTACATTTTAATTTCAGCAATTTTTTGTATCACATAAGGATGGGTTAAAAACGCTGGTTTATTGCTGTTCGAAGGGGTATGGATATTAAGAGCTGGATCTTTAGGCTGTTTTAGTCTATTACCATGGAACAAGATCTAATTCATAGAACACAATGTTCTGGCTAAGGCAGATCGTGGACACCTGGGGGCCTTAACCGATATGGCACAAGATGTTTCAGCCAATGCATTTTGGGAGTTGCAAAAGTCCCACTTCAAAGGGGTTTTGGAAGCTGTATAGGACAAGGCAGACTCTTAAAAAAGGTTTAGGAATGTATCAGCTTCTCTGGTATATAGGTATACAGCAAGCAAACAGAATGCTCAATTTGAAATTTGTTTCACTTTATATATTCTCACTGCCGCTTTTACACACATACAGTGCTGTGAAAAAGTATTTGCCCCCTTCTTTATTATTTTTTTTGCATATTTCTCACAAATAAATGATTCAGATCAAACAAATTTTAAAAATTACACAAAGATAACCAGAATAAATCCAAGACGGCAGTTTTTTAAATATTATTTCATTTATTAAGGGAAAAAAGCTGTTGAAACCTGACTGGCCCTATGTGAAAAAGTAGTTGCCCCCTCCCATGCTGAATCATGAATAAAATGTGATTAACCACAATTTTTTGGAAAGCTGAGTTAAATTTTACTTGCCACACCCATACCTGATTACTGCCAGACCTGTTGAATCAAGAATTCACATAAATAAAAGCTGTCTGACAATGTGAAGTACGCTAACAGATCAAAAAAATCCACACATCATGCCACAAAAAAACTCAAGAACAGATTAGAAACAAAGTAATGTACATGTATCAGTCTAGGAAGGGTTTCAAAGCAATTTCTAAGGCTTTGGAACTCCAGTGAACCACGGGGAGAGCCATTATCCACAAATGGAGATAACTTGGAACAGTGGTAAACCTTCCCAGGAGTGGCCGGCCTACAAAAATTACTTCAAGAGCATGAAGACGACTCATCCAGGAGGTCATAAAAGAACCCAGAACAACATCTAAAGAACTGCAGGCCTCACTTGCTTCAGTTAAGATTCAACAATAAGAAAGCGACTGGGAAAAATTGGCATCCATGGGGAAGTTCCAAGGCCAAAACCACTAGTGACCAAAAAAGAACACAAAGGCTCATCTCACATTTACCAAAAAGCATCTTGATTATCCCTAATTATTAGGACTGATGAGACAAAAATTTTACTTTTTGGAAGGTGTGCTTCCTGTTATATCTGGCATAAAACTAATACAGCATTTCATAATAAGAACATCATGCCAACAGTCAGACATGGTAATGGTAGCATGATGGTCGGGGGCTGCTTTGCAGCTTCAGGACCTGGACGACTTACCATAATTGATGGAACCATGAATTCTGAACTCTACCAGAAAATCCTAAAGGAGAATGTCTGGCCATCAGTTTGTGACCTCAAGCTCAAGTGCACTTGGGTTATGCAGCAGGACAATAATCCAAAACACAACAGCAAGTCCACCTTTCAATGGTTCAAACAAAGCAAAATGTAGGTTTTGGAGTGGCCTAGTAAAAAGCCCAGACTTAAATCCAATTGAGATGCTGTATCATGACCTTACACAGGCCATTCATGCTGGAAAACCCTCCAATGTGGCTGAATTAAAACAATTCTGCAAAGAAGAGTGGGCCAAAATTGCTCCATAGCAATGTGAAAGACTCATTGCCAGTTATCGCAAATGCTTGATTGCAGTTGTTGCCGCCAAGGGTGGCACAACCAGTTATTAGGTTTAGGGGGCAATTACTTTTTCACATAAAGCCAGGCAGGTTTGGACAGCTTGTTTGCCTTAATAAATAAAACCTTCATTTAAAAACTGCATTTTGTATTTACTCGGGTTATCTTTGTGCAATAATAAAATTTGTTTGATGATCTGAGTCATTTAAGTGTGACAAATATGCAAAAAACTAAAAATCAGAAAGGGGGCAAAGACTTTTTCACAGCATTGTACACCAGCTAGCAGGGCAAATGCAGTTACAATTTAATTCAGCCTTTCTCAATCTTTTCAACACAGCGGAGCCTTTGAAATAACTTTCTGGTTCTAGGGAACCCTTTCTAATAATTATCATATCTACACCCCATGGTGCATTAGCATAATGCAGAGCTTGACAAACCCCAGGTGCCAGTTTTGACTTGTCACTTGGGCTTCCACCCGAATGCTCCCCACGTGCCCCCCGGCTATGAATCCCGAGCTCCACTTGCCCATATGCAAGCCTGGGAATGGCATAGTGGGTGCTGCTGGGTAGAGTGGGTGGGGGGAGGGAGGAGAGCAGACACACATATGCTCTTCTCCCCTTCTAATTGTTGTCACTTCTGGATCCCCATTGACAGTTTCCCCAGACATCAAAGAATGTAATGCAGTGTGATCTACACCTGAAAACGTTGATTGCTATAAACACATCTTACATATCACCACACACGCCAGAATGAGAGCAATAATTCTACCACCAGACTTCCTTGGTAAGTGGTAACGCTAAACTGATGACATAGGGGTCTTTTAAGGCGTTGCCTATGGAAATTATAGGGTACTGTTTAATGTTTGACATGTTGGGTAACTATTTACTCGATGCAACCTTTTATATTTTACCAAAGAATTGGATAATTTATTGCGTTTTTGGGCATTGGAACTACTACTATTTTTTTCTCTAGGGTGTCTGCTTTCAGTAAATATTTAACGTTTGGGGGTTTAATGTAATCTTCAGGCCTAAATAGATTTTTTAAACATGTGCAAAAAATGCAAAAACGTCTATCGCTGTGAAAGGATTAAAGGACAAGTTCACCTTCGGGAACATGTTAAATGTTCCACCCGTAACACTTATTAGTTAAAAAAGCTGGCTCTTAACTTTTTTAGCTGGCTCCTAGATTCAAAGCAAATTTGTCAAGCCCTAGCATAATGGTCAATGGAAAGAATGCTTTTTACATTTGTGGTAAGTGGGAAGAATCCCCGCTTACAGATAGAAATTCCCACTTAATGCTAAAAATATTCTTGGTGTCAGTGATTACTTATCAGAGAGGCAGCAATTGCTTATTGCTAAAGGAACCCCTAGAGCTTCTGAAGGAACCTTAGGGACACAAAGAACCCTGGTTGAGAAAGGCTTTAAAGTGATACTATAGGTTCACATTTAAAAAAATAAAAATAAAATAACAAACATGTCATACTTACCTCCACTTTGTGGTTTGTTTTGCACAGAGTGGCCTTCATCATCCTCTTCTGGTGTCCCACAGCGGCTCTCGCGGCTCCTCCCCACAATAGATAACCCCCTCTTGGAAGCCCTCTCCCGAGGGGGTTACCTTGCGGGCGCTCTCGTGTCATAAACTCGGCGACGGCGTACATAGCCGCTGAGTGTATGACTCGGCCCCGCCCCCGGCGGCTGCGTCATTGGATTTGATTGACAGCAGCGGGAGCCAATGATTGCGCTGCTATCAATCTATTCAATGAAGAGTCAAGAAGCCAGGGGGAGAATGACAAGGGATCGTGCCCACGGAAGTTCGGGGCTCAGGTAAGTAAAACGGGGGCTGGGGGGGGCGGACAGTGCAAGGTGTTTTTTCACCTTAATGCATAGGATGCATAGGATGCATTAAGGTGAAAAAACACAAGGCTTTATAACCCATTTAATGCTAGGAGCATATTCTTTTGGCATAGACAAAAATCCCATACATATTTAAATTCTATGTTATCATCCTGTACTAGGTCTTATAAAACTATTGCTTGCTTAAAAAAAGGTTTTATTTATTTCTATTTTTAGAGCCCATTCACAGCAGTGGGCATGCATTATGCATTATGGTGTACATAAAGCATGTGCTCCGATGCATAGTTACAATGCATCACATTACTTTCTTTTTTTTGTAAACTCTATTCAATCAATACTCATTAACCTCAAGCACAATGAAAAATGCTGCAATGCAAAAATGTGTATGCCTATCTTGTAAAAAAGTGTGGTATGAACAGGCCCTGTACAAAGTAGGGTTTATGTGCATTCTCTTTGTGTGGGACTGCATTTGGGCAAAGCTGCCCAATGCAGTCTGATGGGGCTGGTGTGAATAAGCAATTGTGTTGTTTCCTAAGTATTTATTACATTGGCAGCAGTGCCAGCATGTAAATAGGTTCCTGTTCAGTATAGAAGCTTGGAGATTGCTTAACTGTTTTCTTCTGGCTCCTGGTTATGCAATAGAAGTTATTCAGGGGTGAAGGTGCCACGCTCTGTCCAATCCCCCCTTCCTTTTGCCCAGGGGTAAATTATCTCTCATGGGTGCCAGGGACCTCCATGACAGGTATCAGCATGGAGAGCAGTGGGAGATCAGAAAACATTCATTAACTAATTTCCCCAGTGAAGAAAAAAAGCTTGATGACCTCAGCTCTGAGCACTTACAGGTTCAGAGATATCAATATTCAACATCTCTGGCTGGGAAAAAAAATGCAGTGTGTACTTGATGAGCTTGATGAAAAAAAAATATGGGGTCCAAATAGCACAAGGGCACATGCTTGTGTTAGGCCTGTTTAACATGGACTTTTATACAAGTTGAACCCTGTGTGAAACAGGTCTGTCTTTTTACATTGTTTAACCTCTTGCCGACCAGCTGCTGTCGTTATAAAATAAATAAAATAAAAATGCCATAAATACAGTATATCCCCTATTTTGTAGACGCGCTATAACTTTTGTGCAACCCAATCAATATACGCTTATTGTGATTTTTTTTTTATTTTTTACCAAAAATATGTAGAAGAATACATATTGGCCTAAAGTGATGAAGAAATTTTATTTATTTATTTTTGGATATTTATTATAGCAAAAAGTAAAAACTATTATTTTAAATATTAAAGAAAATATTTATACTAAATATCAAAGAAAAATTTGTTTTGCTTCCCAAGGTATGTAGCACCCCCTATTTTTATCATTTTCCTAAGGTGCACAAGTCCCTAGTTGATCCACCAGGAAGACCAATCGTGGCAAGTACCAACAGCTTCACGAGCGGTCTGTCAGTCTATATAGACCACCTTCTGCAGCCCATGGTATGCCAACTAGCCTCGTATATTAGGGACTCGAGCCATGTTATCGAAACCCTAAAAGAATACTCCTGGCAGGATGACTACATGTGGGCATCACTAGACGTAACTTCCTTGTATACGTCGATACCACATGAGGTGGGAATTAGCGCAGTACAATACTTTCTATCAAAAAACTGTGATATGAATTCAAGACAATCCAGCTTTCTGCTTGGTGGCATAGATTTTTGTTTACGTCACAACTATTTTACCTTCTTAGATCAATTTTACTTGCAGCGGAAAGGCACGGCAATGGGAGCAAATTTTGCTCCTAGATACGCGAACCTGACTATGGGTTATTGGGAAGAACTGAAAATATGGACAGATAATCCTTTCATCCAACACATTGTGTTCTATGGTCGTTATATTGACGATGTGCTGTTGATTTGGAGTGGTGGTCCTACCCTTTTCACTGCATTTGTTGCCCATTGTAATGAAAACCAGTTGGGACTTTCCTTCACACATGAGATAGACGAAACCCAATTAGTATTTCTCGATCTAGTTTTATCCTATGAGAATCACACCATCATCACCAACAACCACATTAAACCCACCTCAGGGAACTCGTACCTTCACTACAACAGTTGCCATCATCCAACCTGGAAAAACAACATTCCAAAGGGCCAATTCCTGAGGCTACGAAGGAATTGTACTAAAACAGAGGACTATGTGACACAAGGACAGAATATGAAAAACAAATTTGAAGACAAAGGATATCCTAAAGATCTAGTCGCACTCGCTTTTTCGTCCAATCAAATACAACCGGTTAGAGATAATAGTAAAAATAAAAACAAAAAATCTGTGGACAAGGCAAACACAGCTAGATTTGTGTCAACATTCAATACCAATTACAAAGCGATTTCAGATATAATATATAAACATTATAACATCCTGAAACTTGATCACATCTTGGCCCCCATTCTCCCTCCCAAACCACAGGTCACGTTTAGACGCTCGCGCACAGTAAAGAATATTATTGCTCCTAGCAAACTTACTAATTCCAATAGGAGACCTGTATTAGACATCAGAACCTATTTTGATAATAGGACTGGAATTTTTCAATGTCGCAAAAGAGGTTGCCTTACGTGCCAGTCTGTCCCCAATGGATGCTCAGAGATAAGCAACAATAAAGGCAAAGTGTTCAAGATCAAACAATTCATCACTTGCTCCACTGAGTTTGTAGTTTATGTCCTACGCTGCTCCTGTGGCCTTCTATATGTGGGGCGTGCCATACGGACTTTACGCACTAGAATAGGCGAGCATCGGAGACTAACAAAGAAAGGTTGTGTTAAACATAGTGTCCCAGGACATTTTCGTCAGACACATAATAGAGACTTTGGCCAAATGCAGGTGTTTGCAATCTAAGCCATTCCAAAGGGTACTTTGACGGACAACGAAAGGTTCTCCCTTCTATGCCGAAGGGAGACCTTTTGGATATACCTATTAGGTTCCCTCACGCCTGAAGGCCTAAACGAGGAAATTGATGTTCTTAGTATAATTCGATAAATCGATTCAACCCAATTGTTCACACCCCATGTGTTGTATGCATTAATGCATTCGCTACATCACAGCCATCTGTCCCTCCAAACAAATCATACCAATAGTACATATTTTTGGTACCGCTTGGGGATATATTGGGGATATTCAGGGATGTGTTAGTCCATCATAGATAGTCCTTGATCTTTATATCATTAGTATTATTATTATTTTCATTGTACAGAGTTATTGCACTATATTAGTATCATTATCTTATTATTATTTTTATTTTTTTTTATTATTATTTTATTATTTATTTATATATATATATATATATATATATATATTGGTTTTTTTTTCATTTAATTTTATATTTATTTTCATTTGTACTTTTATTCTATTTCCAATTTTTCATTTTTGCATTATCTTTATTATCATGATTATATATAATTTCCCATTTAATCTCTTTTATAAGAATCATTATTCCATATGCAGTTTGTATTACCAAGATACCGAGAATCCAATGACACTATGTATCATATTATGTCCCTGAACTAATGTAGAGTTGGATGTATACAAGTTAAGATGGCAAGAGCAGTGATTCACTCCCCCTTTCTGCTTCTACTAATACTGCCCATTGGCAGTGTCCTCCTCACCTTTGACAAAGCGCATGCGCGCGAAACATGTTAGTGTGAGGACTCTATGACACTACAGGAGCCCACCATCCCGCCAGCCAAGTCTGCACATCCCTCCTGCTCCTTGCCCCCGTCTTGGTGTTTCTTCCGGCCGCCAGTTGGAGAGCACAACAGCTACATAGCCGCATAGAGCCGCTGATCATTCCATCTCCTGCCTGCCTGCACAGCTGGTCTGATTGCGATACAGGTACTTGCAGAGTATGTCACATCTCTTTTTGGTCTTCCTGGTCTCCACAGCTTTTGTATTTCCATCCAGCCATAGGCTGTGAAAGACTGCATCTATGGATACAGGTTTAAATCTCTACTGACGGCAAGGATAGTGCAAGTTACATCCAGTTACATCCAGTAACTTTGATCAACACCAAGCTCATTCCATCCAACTGGTCATCACAACCAGATTTATTCAGCACACTTGCACATCTTAACCCTTTGGCTGGCGGTGTTGGTTGTTATGCGTTTTTTAATGCTTCAATACTAATCAAGATTTTTGTCTGATCCCAGTTTGAAGGTTATTGTACTTTGTGTTTTTGATTCCATCCGATCAAATACATTAATCAATTTTCCGCATGCATTTTAATCAATAAATTATCATTTTTATTTGATCACCAAGTTACATTTCATAATTTTTGCCACCATTTGAAAGCTGGATTGTATATAATTGTTTCGAGATTGCCTTGTTCCGGAGGTTGCCAGCTGCACTGGGGGCAAGTTTTTTAAGACTTATATTCATATGACATTACGTTTTACATATTGCTGACGGTTTTAGCGCTACAAGACTCTTTTTGTTTCTGTCTTTTTACATTGTTTAACCTCTTGCCGACCAGCTGCTGTCGTTATAAAATAAATAAAATAAAAATGCCATAAATACAGTATATCCCCTATTTTGTAGATGCGCTATAACTTTTGTGCAACCCAATCAATATACGCTTATTGTGATTTTTATTTAATTTTTTACCAAAAATATGTAGAAGAATACATATTGGCCTAAAGTGATGAAGAAATGTTATTTATTTATTTTTGGACATTTATTATAGCAAAAAGTAAAAAATATTATTTTATTTTTTTCAAAATTGTCGCTCTTTTTTGCTTATAGCCCAAAAAAATTAAATTGGGTGATCGAATACCACCAAAAGAAATCTCTATTTGTGGGAAAAAAAAGGATGTCTGTGCAATTGTCAGTTTTTGTTTTTATAATTCAACTTTTATTAAAGATTTTGTTTACATAACAATAAGAACAACATTTAACAACATTTCACCTTCCTTATCATACTTCATACATTCAGTTTCCCTTTGGTCACTCCCCCACTGCCATTTTGCCTCACCGCTCTTTCCCAGCCCCATTCTCCGTGAGGGGGAAAAAAAAAAAGAGAAAGAAAAAAAAAAAGGGGGAAAAAAAAAAAAGGGAAAAAAAAAAAAAGGGGGATACCCCAGAGGAAACCCCCCCCTTCCTGTAAATTTAATGTGCTTAACATTATTACCCATTCTTCTTAAGTGTGTTCCACCCTCCTGTAAGCTTAATGTGCTTAGCATTATTACCCATTTTCTTTGGTATATTCCAGGGATAAGCAATTAGCGGACCTCCAGCTGTTGCAAAACTACAAGTCCCATCATGCCTCTGCCTCTTGGTGTCATGCTCGTGGCTGCCAGAGTCTTGCTATGCCTCATGGGATTTGTAGTTCTGCAACAGCTGGAGGTCCGCTAATTGCATATCCCTGGTATATTCCATTCTGTTTCCTTTGTGTTTAGTGTGTCGTGTATTTCCCTCTATAGTTAATTTATCCTATTTAACGCCATGCTCAACCCTCTCCGTGTAAAATACTTAAAAATAACTAAATAAATAAATAAATAAATTATATATTTCTTTTTCTTTCCCTTTCTTTTTCCCTTCTCTTTCCCTTTAAGAGGAAACCCCCCCTTCCCCCTCCTGTGAGTTTAATGTGCTCAACATTATTACCCATTCTTCTTTGGTATATTCCGTTCTATTTCCTTTGTGTTTAGTGTTTCATGTATTTCCCTCTTTGATTAAAGTGTCCTAATTTGACACCGTGCTCCACCCTCTCCGTGTAGAATACTTTAAAAAAAAAAAATTTTTTTTTTAGGGAACTAGTGGTGAGGTGGCAGAGGGGGAGATTCCAACCCCTCCAATTCTACCATACTTATCAATACATTTTAATACTGTTGTGGTTTACCCAATATCTACATCATATGTCCTACCCTCACCTTTCGGAGGATAGAAGGGAATAGAAGACCTAAGCTCTTTCTATCTCTGGTGCAAAGGTTCTCCAGCCCTTCCATATTTCTCTATATTTCCTTTGTTGGTCTCGTATTTTATGTATCCACCTTTCTGCTTCCATTATTATCTCCACTTCCCTCTTCCATTCTTTAATGGTGGGAGATTCTTATTTTTTCCAGTACTTGGGGATTAATTTTTTGGCTGCATTCAGTAGATGTGGTGTTATGCTATTTTTATATTATTTTACTGGGCCGGTAGTTCCATGGAACAAGATATGCATGGGTGTTGGGTCTATAGATATTTTAGCTATTTTCCTGATCCACGTGATTACCTCATCCCAAAATGTCCTTATCTTTGGGCAGGACCACCAAATATGAAATAGGGTACCCTGCTCCTTACACCCCCTCCAGCATTGGGCATCTGCTGTCGGGTAGATTTGTGCTATTCTCATCGGTGTTCGGTACCATCTGGTCATAAACTTATATGACATTTCTTTGGTGGAAGAGCATATTGAAGACGAGTGTGTCATTTCTAGGCTTGTGCAATTCGTTTCGTAACAAATCGAAATTCGTCCGAATTTAGCAACTTTCGGACATTCGGAAGCATTCGAATTTCCGAACAAAGCAATTACGAATAAAACCGAATCCGAAATAAATTATACCGCAAAATAGCGAATGCCCGAATGTCTTCGGCATAATTCGTTATGAAAAAAGTTACGAATGTACGAATCCATTCGAAGCACAATAACACTCACTCTGCTCTCTGCTTCTCCCTCACCATGCTGAACTCCCTCTCAAAATGGTGTACAGGGGCGGAGGCTATAGCCGCATGAAAAAACGAAAGTAAAATACGAGATTTCGAATCCATTCGAAGCACAATAACACTCTGCTCTGCTCTCTGCTTCTCCCTCACCATGCTGAACCCTCTCAAAATGGTGTACAGGGGCGGAGGCTATAGCCGCATGTAAAAAACGAAAGTAAAATACAAGATTTCGAATCGTTACAAATAACCGCTATGTATTTAGAAAAGTACAAATCCATTCGAAGCACATTAGGCATAATAGGCAGCGTCGTTGTGAGAGAGACACGTAAAATTCCGAATCAACGAACCCAAAAAAAGTTACGAAAGTAGGAGTGTTGTCCAGAATCAAAGAAAAACAACGTACCCTACCGAAAGTACGAATTATAAATCAACAAAAAATTCAACGAAAAATGACGCTTGCGAAAATACGAATTAGTCCGAACACGAAAAATCCCGTCTAGCAAAATTACGAATGATTACGAATCAACAGGACCGAAAAGAAACGAACCAAAACTAAACGAATTTTTCCGTTGTGCACAAGTCTAGTCATTTCCATAAATCTTTTTTTTTGTATTGTGGTAAATGTTTGTCCCAATTCCTTTTCCCATTCCCTGATGAAATAAGGGGTTATGCTTTTTTTTCGCTCAGAACTAATTTATACATCCGTGACAGCATGTTCTGAGGCTCCCCTCTCCTCACACACACTGCCTCGTACGTTGTCAATGAGTCCAGTGCCCTAATCTTAGGTTCTAGTTTATTAAGGAAGTTGTTTATTTGGCCATATCTCCATCTTGCCATCACCATATTTCCCTGTGATGCTATCAACTCTGATTGTGACATCAGATGGCCGCTCGGGGCATACCGTGTGCACATTGTATTATCGTTCGATTCCCAGGGGCCCAAGGCCCCCCTCTCCTGCCCAGGTGGGAACCATGGATACCCTCCTAATGGAGCTAAGGGAGATGTTCTAGGTGCATATTTACCAGTTTTATTCATTCTATCCCATACTGCTAACGTATTTAATGTCAAAGGTGATGTCCATTTTGACAGCCCCCTCGACTTCATGGGTATCCATGGTGCCCCGGCTAGTTTCCTACCGGCCATACTTCCCTCCATCGAAACCCATGCCCTAGTGGGGGCATCGTGGCACCAGTTCGTTATTCGGACTAGTGCCATCGCTTTGTAGTAGTTGAATATATCTGGGAGTCCCATTCCCCCTTCTCCTCTCTTTTTGCACAGTATATTATATGCTATTCTCGCCTTCCCATCCTTCCAAATAAAGGAGATAAACGCTCTACGAATTTTTTTAAAGAAAGTTTGGGGCAATGCCATGGGTACCGTACTCAAAATGTATATTAGTCTTGGTAGCACATTCATCTTCAAGGTGCTCATCCTGCCAAACCAAGTTAATGTATGGTCTCTCCATCTATGTAGATCCTCTATAATTTTGGTAACTAAATTTTCGTAATTAAGTTTGTACATCAATTTTTTATCGGCTGTTATATGTACTCCTAGATAATATAACGAGTCTTTTTTCCAGACCATTGGATAGATTTCTCGTAGCTTTTTTATTGTCAATGAGGGTACATGACTAGGGAGTATTATAGATTTCTCTATATTGGATATAATTGGATAATTTCCCATATCTCTCTATTTCTTTCATCAATACCGATATAGATTCCTGTGGTTTTGCTAGCAAAAATAATAAATCGTCCGCGTATGCTGACACTTTGTGTTCTCTTTGGCCTATTTTCACTCCTATTATTCTTCTATTTGCCCTTACTCTGCAAAGGAGTGGTTCCAGGGTCAGGGCAAACAGTATTGGTGACAGAGGGCATCCCTGTCGTGTGCCATTGCTAATATCAAAGCTCCTCAACAGGGTTCCGTTTACCTTGACCTTGGCTTTCGGGTTTGTGTACAATGCAGTTATCCATCCCATCATCCGCTCCTTCAGGCCTATCTCCCTCAGTACTTCCATCATATATGTCCAATTAACCCGATCGAATGCCTTTTCGGCATCAATTGATAGGGCTACTTTTGGTTCTATATTGGGCCCCTTCTGCATCCAATGAAGTAGATGCAGAGCCCGGATGGTACTATCCTTAGTCTCCCGGCCCATCACAAAGCCCGTCTGATCTAGATGAATCAGTTTTATTATTTTGTCCTGTAGTCTTTTTGCTATTATTTTTGATAGTATTTTGATGTCTGTATTCAAGAGGGAAATAGGCCTGTAGTTTGCGCAGTACTGGGGATCCTTCCCAGGTTTTGGGATGACAGCCACATGTGCCAGTAATGCTTCGGGATGTGGAGGGTTATTTATTCAAATTTTATTAAGATAGTTACATAGAGGTGTTATCAGTGTTTCCGAGAATTTTTTATAGTATGCATTTGTTATACCATCTGGTCCAGGGCTTTTTCCCTTTGGTAGTTCCCCTATTGCCTTTTTTATTTCATCTATGGTGATATTTTCCTCCAGTCTTTCCACCACCTCCAAGGAAAGAGATGGTAATTCAGAATTTTTTATATATTCTTTTATTTTCTCTATTTGTTTCTCTCTTTCGGTTATTGTTTCTATTGTTTCTATTGGTTCAATATTATATAAGCTTGTATAGAATTGTTTAAATTCCTCAGCTATTAGTTTTGTATCCATTATCTGGTTGTTATTAACTCTTATTTCATGGACATGGGATAGCTCTTGTTGCTTTTTCAACTGCCTCGCCAATAATTTACCGCATTTATTCCCATGTTCATAAAAGTGGTGTGCCATAAATCTGTATTTATCCTTGGCTTTCCTATCTAAGCAGGTGGAAAGCTTATCCCTCAGTTGTCCCAACCTTATGTCTACCTCTGGGTCATAGCCCCTCTTATGTTTATCCTCCCAGTCCCGTATCTCTCCCAATAGATCATCCATCTCCTTCTTCTTTTTTTTTTGAGTCGAGATCCATGGGCTATTAGCTCCCCTCTGATGACTTCTTTGTGGGCTTCCCATATTGTTTTTTTCTGGGACATCCCCTACTGTATTTATCTCAAAATATTCTTTCAATGTCTTTTAAATGTCCTCCACTATCCATTTATCATCTAGCAGGGACTCATTTAATCGCCATGTTCTTTCCTGGTAGCCTGCCTTTGCTGGGATAAATATCAACATCACTGGGGCATGATCAGATATTGTTATTTGTCCTATCCGAACTGTTTTTACTTTTTCAAGGTAATACTGATCCACCAGGAATAGGTCTAGCCTCGAGTATACTTTGTGTGTTTTAGAGTAATAGCTGTAGTCCCTTATCCCTGCATTTAAAGCCCTCCAGCTATCAACCATATGATAAGATTGAAGGTTTTTTTTTAGTTGTCTGAGGGCTCTGAATGATAGTGCTGATTTTCCTGCTGTTGTATCTAATTCAGGATCCAGTATTACATTGAAATCTCCTCCTACTATCACGCATCCCTCCTTAAACAGATTCAATTTTTTCATAGTTTTCTCTATAAATTCTGTGCAATTGTCAGTTAAAGCGACACAGTGTCATATCACAAAAAATGCCCTGGTCATTGAGGGGGCAAATCCTTCTGGGGCTGAAGTAGTTAAGTTGCTATTTTCATTCCTTTTTGCTGTTGTCTAAAAAATGCAATGCACAAAAACAATATGCTAAAAGAGGAAAAATTACATATATATATATAAAACCAATGTTTTAGTGATAAAATTACATCAGGCCATTTCACGACTATTATCTATAAACAGTAGATATATGGCAGGTACTGCAAGCAGCTGCAGGAATCACATCTATATAAGCTGCGAGAGAGATCATTTTGGCACAATGTACCAGTAACCTGACTGAACCCAGCCAGTTGTCTTTAGCTGTTGACTGAATGGCTTGTTAATCTACGTAATCACACCTGAAATAAATTGATGAACAAGACAATTTGATTTGTAGCTAGGGTACCACTTCACCCTCTCCCTCAACCTATACATGCGCTCTTTAACTACTTACAGGTACGTCCCTTTAAATTTGCAGCCGTGTGCTGCGAGCTCCATGACCGTGCCCGCGGGACCCGCGGACTCGATGTCCGCCGGTGTCCCACGATCGTGTCACAGAGCTGAAGAACGGGGAGATGTCAATGTAAACACAACATCCCCCCGTTCTTCCTAGTGACATGTCACTGATCGAATGTTCCCTCTCATCGGAAGCAGCGATCAGTGACGTGTCACTCGTAGCCACGTTCCTAACAGTTAGAATCACTCCCTAGGACACACTTAACCCCTTCCTAGCCCCCTAGTGGTTAACCCCTTCATTGCCAGTCACATTTACACAGTAATAAGTGCATTTTTATAGCACTTGTCGCTGTATAAATGTGAATGGTCCCAAAATAGCTCCAAAATTGTCCGATGTGTCCGCCATAATGTCACAGTCATGATAAAAACTGCTGATCGCCGCCATTACTGGGTAAAAAAAAATATTAATAAAAATGCCATAAAACAATCCCCTATTTTGTAGACGCTATAACTTTTGCCCAGACCAATCAATCAATAAGCGCTTATTGTGTTTTTTTTTTTACCAAAAATATGTAGAAGAATACGTATTGCCCTAAACTGAGGAAAAAATTATTTTTTTTTATATATTTTTTGGGGATATTTATTATAGCAAAAAGTAAAAAATATAGATTTTTTTTCAAAATTGTCACTTTATTTTTGTTTATAGAGCAAAAAATAAAAATCGCAGAGGCAATTAAATACCACCAAAAGAAAGCTCTATTTGTGGGAAAAAAAGGACATCAATTTTGTTTGGGAACCACGTCGCACGATCGTGCAATTGTCAGTTAAAGCGACACAGTGCCGAATCGCAAAAAGTGCTCTGGTCTTTGGCCAGCCAAATGGTCCGGGGCTTAAGTGATTAAAGCAGTGTAGAATTCTACAGTGAAACAATTGTCAGTTGCAATGTAGGTAGCTGTAACTCTAGTGGCACATCAAAGGTATGGAAAGCACTAGTTATATAGTTTCATAGTTGGTAAGTTTGAATAAAGACACCAATTCATCTAGTTCAGTCTGTGTGGGTGTGTGTATGTGTGTGTTTATGTCAGTATCATTTCGCATATCCCTGTATATTGCATTCACTAAGATGCCCATCTAAGAGTATTTTGAAACTATCAAAACTTCCCGCTGACACCACTGATTGTGGAAGGGCATTCCACATCCCTACCACTCTAACAGTAAAGAACCCTCTACACAGTTTAAGGTTAAACCGCTTCTCCTCCAATTTCATTAGCAACGTGTCTTCTTAAGCTCCCTGAAACTGGATAGTTTTTTTCACTATGTCAGAATCACCATTGAGGTTTTTGTATATCACTATCATATCTCCTCTCAAGTGTCACTTCTCCTGGAGAATAAATTTAGTGTTTGTGGAGAACTTAAGGTGGAGAACATTGAGACTTAAAAGCTAAGTGCAACTTTCTGATCATGTTTAAATTATATCCATATTTAGGGTGTAACATGAAGCATGGATACAATCTGAAGTTCCCCCCCACCCCCAAACAATCCTTTCACTGACTCTGGAGCAACTTCTCCTTGAAGTGCCCTGCGTATTTTTTTATTCCATATACACAATACTATACCTGCAGTTGATCCAGAGGAAGGCAAAACCCCAGAAAAGCATGATCCAATTTGCTTACAGCAGGGGAAAAAAATCCTTCCTGATCCCCTGAGAGTAAATCAGATATTCCCTAGATCAACTTTATCTATAAATGTTAGTAGCTTGCCAGTAATAGTATGTACATTTAGGAAAGAATCCAGGCCTTTTTTAAAGCAATCTACTGAGCTGGCCAGAACCACCACTGAAGGGAGTCTATTCCACATTTTCACAGCTCTTACTTTGAAAAAAAAACCTTTTGCTCTAGACGCGAAGAGTGCCCCCTTGTCCTCTGTGATGACCTTAAAGTGAATAATGCAACACCAAGTTCACTATATGGACCCCTTATATATTTGTACATGTTGATCATATATCCCCTTAATCTCCTCTTCTCAAGAGAGAATAAATTCAGTTCCTCTAACTTTTCCTCATAGCTGAGCTCCTACATGCCTCTTATCAGTTTGGTTGCCCTTCTTTGCACTTTCTCCAGTTCCCCAATATCCTTTTTAAGAACTAGGGCCCAAAACTGAACTGCATATTCCAGATGAGGTCTTACTAATAATTTGTACAGGGGCAAAATGATATCTCACTCTCTGGAGTCTTTTAATACAAGAAAGGACTTTGCTCGCTTTTGAAGCTGCAGCTTGACATATCATGCTAATATTAAGCTTATGATCTACCAAAACCTACAGATCCTTCTCCACCATTGATTCCCCAAGTTTCCCTTCCCCTAGTATGTATGATGCATGCATATTCTTAGCCCCCAAGTGCATAACTTTACATTTATCAACATTAAACCTCATTTGCCACATGGTTGCCCAATTAAACAGTGCTTTGATGTTGTCTTGTAAGTTGGAGACATCTTGTAAGGACGTTATTCCACTGTATAGCATGGTGTTCATCTACAAAGACTGAAATTGTACTTTTAATTCCAGACCCTATATAATTAATAAAGCTATTAAAAAGAAAGGGTCCCACCACTGAACCTTGGGGTACACCAATAATAACCTTAGACCATTCAGAGTAAGAATCATTAACCACTACTCTCTGAATTCTGTCTTTTAGCCAGTTTTCTATCCATTTACAAACTGATCCTTCCAAGCCTGTAGACTTCACCTTACACATTAGCCGTGTGTAGGGAACCGTGTCAAATGTTTTTGCAAAATCCAAGAACTCTATACCACGTCCACAGCCACCCATTAGTCTAAGGTTTTAAATACATGCTCATAAAAATAAATGTCTTTTATGAATCCATGCTGTCTGTTGCTTAAAATATTTTTTCCAGCAAGAACTATATGTGGTCTTTTAATAAATTCTCCAGTATCTTCCCAACTATAGAATTTAAACTAACTAATCTATAGTTATTTGGTAAAGACTCGATCCCTTTTTAAATATAGGCACCACATTGGCCCTACGCCAATCCAGTGGTACTATTCCAGTCCTTAACAAGTCCCTAAAAATTTGAAACAATGCCTTTGAAATGACAGAGCTCAATTCTTTTATGATCCGTGAGTGGATGCCATCTGGTCCAGGTGCTTTATCCACCTTTATTCTTTCTAAATATTTCTGGGCCATATCACTTTTGAGCCATTGTGGATTATTTGGGGCTGTGTCGATGCCATCCCCATTATGGATTTGAGCTTCCCCATGCTCCTTGGTATAAACAGAGATGAAGAATGTATTTTATAAATTTGCCTTTTCTTTGTCCCCAGTTACCCACTCCAGATTATTTTGTAAAGGGCCCACATGCTCAGACCTGACCTTTTTACTATTAATATATTTTAAGAATTTTTGGGGGTTTGTCTTACTATCTTTTGCAATCTGTCGTTCGTTTAGAATTTTCGCGTCTTTGATTACCGTATATACTCTAGTATAAGCCGAGTTTTTAAGCACATTGTTTTGTGCGGAAAAAGCCCCTCTCGGCTTATACTCGAGTCACACTCCCTCACTGTGTCCATCTGCAGCCTCACGAGCTGTGACATGCAGTCTTTACTGCAGTCAGCGGCCATGCAGTGTTACAAAGCCCTGCCTCCTTCTCTTCCTCGTCCGTGATAGGCGGAAAACACACACTCACTGCTGGGAACTGAATGAAGTGTTCCATCACGGACGAGGACAAGGAGGAGGCGGGGCTTTGCTACACTGGACGCCGCCGACGATGTCACAGCTCCAGATCAGTTAAATGAGGCTGCAGATTGCCACAGTGAGTAATGTCAGTGGCGTTGCTGGGTGGGGTGTGTGGACCGCACCCGGGTGACACCCACCAGAGGGGTGTCACCTGTGGGCAGTGGCATTGCGCGGTCTGCACACCCCTGCACTGATCTATACAGTGTTGCGGACTGAAGCCGCCTCCTCGAGTCCTCCCTCCTCTCTGTTTACATGTACACAGGACAGGAGGAGGGAGTCCGAGGAGGGACACACCGCTATGCCTATGCCGCGCTGTTCTGAGGTATGAATAGTGTATTTTTTCTTAGATGGACATGTGCTAGGGGCGCTATGGGAGGGGAGAGGGGGACTACTAGCACAAGTGGATAGGGGGGTCTGCATTGGGGGTGTCAATGCTGATGGAGGGGAGTTTATGCTGATGGAGAGGGGTCTGCACTGGCGGTATCTATGCTGATGGAGGGGGTTCTGCACTGGGGGGTGTCTATGCTGATGGGGGTCTGCACTGAGGGGGGGCACAGTGAGGCATGTATGTGGGAGCAGTGAGGAGGCATATGGGCACAGTGTGGGAGCAGTGAGGCATGTATATGGGCTCAGTGAGGCTGCAGATGGGCATCGTTGACCCTCTTTTCTGCTTACAGTATGCTGCATTCTCACCCTAGGCTTATGCTCGAGTCAATACGTTTTCCCATTTTTTGTGGTAAAATTAGGTGCCTCGAATTATATTGGGGTCGGCTTATACTCGAGTATATACGGTATCTTTTTACATATTCTGTTATATTCTTTGTAACCATTAAACGATGATAGTGTTCCTTAATTTTTATATTTTTTAAAAGCTATTTTCTTATTATTTATAGCTTTTTTTAACTTTGGTCGTTAGTCACATAGGTTTTATTTATAGTCTTTTACAATTATTGTCCATGGGAATATAATTTGTAGTGAGTTTACAGTCTTTTTGAAGAATTCCCATTTCTGTTCTGTGTTCATCGATGCCAATATTCCCTCCCAGTGTAAGTCTTAGAGAACAACCCTCATCCTTGCAAAATTTGCTCTCTTAATAGCTTTTTTTACTTTGTTAAGTGATTTTATATTTCCCGTATGTGTTTGTTGCTTACAGCAAACACTAAATGAAATCATGTTATGGTCAGTTCTACCCAGATGTTCTTTTCTATGAATATTGGTAATAAGCTCATCATGGTTTCAGATTACCTGGTCTAGCAGAGCATCATTCCTAGTTGGGACCAGGGGCGGATCCGGGGGGGGGGGCAATGGGGCAATTGCCACCCCCGAGAAATTAGTATTAGTTTTTAACAAGAGAGAGAAATTAGTTTTAGTTGCGGAACTTGCTGGTGCCGGAGAGTCTGATTGGGCGGCTCCACGAGTGAGAGTCAGAGAGTGGGCGGTCAGCGGTCAGCTCTGTGGGTGAGCGGGCGGCTGGCCAATCAACAAGCCGGTGGCCGGGGGAGCAGAGAGATGACATCATCTCTCACCGCCCCGCGCCCGCCCTGCAACCCTGCAGTAATTTCCGCCCTCAGTGTGCAGGCAGCAGAGAGATTACATCATCTCTCTGCTGCCTGACTCTGACAAGCAAAACACCACCTTAGCAAGTGACAATCCGCAAGGTGTGGCAGGTGAGGTGGCAAGTGACAATCTGCATCTGGTGGCAGGTGACGTGGCAAGTGACAATCCCCAACATGTGGCAGGTGATGTGGCAAGTGACAATCCGCAACATGTGGCAGGTGATGTGGCAAGTGACAATCCGCAACATGTGGCAGGTGACGTGGCAAGTGACAATCCGCAACATGTGGCAGGTGACGTGGCAAGTGACAATCTGCAACTTGTGGCAGGTGACGTGGCAAGTGACAATCTGCATCTGGTGGCAGGCAAGTGACATTCTGCAACTTGTGGCAAGTGACAATCTGCAACTTGTGGCAAGTGACGTGGCAAGTGACAATCTGCATCTGGCGGCAGTTGACGTGGCAAGTGACAATCCGCAACATGTGGCAGGTGATGTGGCAAGTGACAATCCGCAACTAGTGGCAGGTGACGTGGCAAGGGACAATCCGCAACATGTGGCAGGTGAAGTTGCATGTGAGAATCTGCAACTTGTGGCAGGTGACGTGGCAAGTGACAATCTGCATCTGGTGGCAGGCAAGTGACATTCCGCAACTTGTGGCAAGTGACAATCCGCAACATGTGGCAGGTGACATGGCAAGTGACAATCCGCAACTTGTGGCAGGTGACGTGGCAAGTGACAATCTGCATCTGGTGGCAGGCAAGTGACATTCCGCAACTTGTGGCAGGTAATGTGGCAAGTGACAATCTGCAACGTGTGGCAGGTGACGTGGCAAGTGCCAATCCGCAACGTGTGGCAAGTGACAAACTGCAACATGTGGCAGGTGACGTGGCAAGTGACAAATTGCATCTGGTGGCAGGTGACGTGGCAAGTGACACACTCGGGGCTCCCACTGATTCTGCATTATGGTGAGTTGAACCATTTAATTTTATATTGCAATGTAATAATATAAATAATGCGCTTCAATCATCCTGACACCATAACAACCATGGTGACATGATCATTGAAGCGCTAACACCAGTCATTTCCTGGATAAATTGCCCCCAAAAATATATATTTTCTGGTAGTGCCCCTCCCGAGACTAGACTCTGGATCCGCCCCTGGTTGGGACCTCAATAAACTGGACCATAAAATTGTCTTGTAATAGATTTATAAATTTTAGCCATTTAACTGTTCCAGCAGTGCCACCTATTTTGCTTGGCAGATTTCTGGCATTGGTGAACAAAGTCTTTAATTCATTGTCACATTTTGCCCTTTGAAGTTGCATATTTTTTATTTTAGTACAAATAGTACCATTTCCAATGATTGCTTGTAACATGGGAACCTTCATATCACCAGCCATAGCCCCCCCCCCCCCCCATCTTTCCCTATTCCACCCACAATAGGGCTGACACCTGTCTGACTTGTCTGCCCCACTATAATCTAATTCACCCTCCCCCAATCCTAGTTCAAATATTCCTCCAGCCTTCCCCTAAACCACCTCTGAGCTTTCCACCCCCACATCCTTACCCAACTTGGCAAATCTGTTAGGGTGCTCAAAACCAGGGCTGGCCTTCCTTTTTGTGAGCCCCTACCACTCCCTCTAACTACATTAACCCTCCCCATTAACCTTTCTAGCCACCTGCTCAGTAAGCAGAGGACCCCTTTCAAGGTTGTGAGTTCTACCAAATGTTGCAATTTGCTTCTCCAGATCTCTAATGCAAGCTTCCAGAAGGGCAACACGCTCAAATCTGTTGCAGCGGTATCCATCCTGGAGCTGTTGCTCCATTGTTGTATACATGCAGCACACTGTGCACTGCACAAAACCTTCAATCTTGCTAGCACACATTTTTCCAGTTACAATCATAATATTACTAACAGGAAATTTCAGATGTTACTTACAGACTTGAAGACTCATTATAATCTCTTGTTTTAAACTGTGTTTTTTAACTCACCACTTAGTCAAATTTCCACTTGATCTAAGTTCCAGCAAGCAAAAAGTGCAAGCTCAAGGATGAACAAGTTTAGAAATTAGTTTTACAGGAAGTTATATAGGACCTGTAGCACCTGTGACCATTTAATCACTCCCCTTAATTAAGTAGACTGAAGGAAGGAAAGGCTATTTAAAAAGTGACAGAAAAGGTGTTAAAAAAGCTGTAAGGAAAGACCTCAAAAACACTAAAAATGCAAACAGCAATCACCAGAAGTCAAAAGCAAAACAGTTTTTCACTCTCCACTCAAACTTCCCATTCTTCAGCTTTCAACCAGCAAAAACAATTCCACCTCTTTTTGTTTTGTGTTTACTTTATTGCAATCCTTAAAGTGGAGTTCTACACAAAAGGGGAACTTCTGCTTTAAGGCCTCCTCACCTCCTCCTAAGTCACCGTAGGCAATCAAAAGTGGAAGTTCTCTCTCCAGAAGTCTTTTGGGACATATGACAGGTCTAGAAGACTTTGGGACCAGTCACAGAGCGCAGTGCCACTCGTACATGCGCAGTGGGCATCCGGCTGTGAAGCCGCAAGCTGTCACATCCGGGTGCCCATAGTAGAAATGCCGGCGCCACCGAGGGAGGACACAGAGAGAACACAGCACGGGTGAGTGCAACGCTGGTTCGTGGGACAGGTGAGTGGCCGTTTAGTAAAAGTCAGCAGCTACACTTTTTGTAGCTGCTAACTTTTAATAAACAAAAATATGACTGGAACTCCGCTTTAACATACGTGGTTTACAGAGGGCAGGACCAAAGGTTTGCCTGCTGCAAAATCAATGAGCTTCATAGGACTTCTTAATTGTTTATACTTACATCTTGTTAAAATTTGTCAATACAGTATTCCATAGATGCACTAAAATGCTACATTTAAGTTGTAAAATAGATATCTTTTGGCATCCGTTGGATAAATGTAAGTTAAAACTGCAAACCTAACCTCCTTAGTTTTTTTTTTTTTTTTTCATTTCTCTATACAGGGATTCCATTATGAGACCATGGGTTTTATTTGCTAAAGGAGAATAGGCTATTCACTTTGCAATGTAAGTCACACTCTACAAGGGAATTTTTAATTGATGAATGTGGTGAAATCTCACTTTGCAAAGAATACTTAATCATGTGCAGGGAACATAAAAAAAAGCATTTTTCTTACACATACCGTATTTATCGGCGTATAACACGCACCGGCGTATAACACGCACCCCAAGTTTAGGAGGGAATTTTAAGGAAAAAAACTTTTAGGAGGGAAATTCAAGGAAAAAAAACTTACATTTAAATGCAGCATGCAGCCTTGCCCAGTGTCCATCTGCAGCCTTGCCCAGTGTCCATCTGTCCATCTGCAGCTGTGCCCAGTGTCCATCTGCAGCCTTGCCCAGTGTCCATCTGTCCATCTGCAGCCGTGCCCAGTGTCCATCTGTCCATCTGCAGCCTTGCCCAGTGTCCATCTGTCCATCTGCAGCCGTGCCCAGTGTCCATCTGTCCATCTGCAGCCTTGCCCAGTGTCCATCTGTCCATCTGCAGCCTTGCCCAGTGCCTTTGCGATCGTGTCAGTCCCGGCGTTTTTTTAAATTTGGCGCCGATTTCTGTGGAGAGGAGCGAGCGGGGCCGAGTTTACTTCGGCTAGACTCGGCTCCTCTCGCAGTTCCGCCCATCTCCACTGACTGCGCCGCTGACGGAGAAAGCCGAGTGTACTTCGGCTAGACTCGGCTCTGCTCACAGTCACAGGCAGGACTGCGAGAGGAGCCGAGACTAGCCGAAGTACACTCGGCTTTCTCTATGTCAGCGGCGCAGTCAGAGATGGGCGGGACTGCGAGAGGAGCCGAGTAAAGCCGATTGTACTTCGGCTTCGGCTCCGCTCGCTCCTCTCGCTCGTTTTCAGCAGGGGAATTCGACGGAGTATCGGCGTATAACACGCACCCACGATTTTCCCCTGATTTTAAGGGGAAAAAAGTGCGTGTTATACGCTGATAAATACGGTAATTGGATGATTGGGAGTCATCAGAGCTTCACCTCATTTGCAAAGCTCTGGAGAAAACTTCACTTCAAAGTGCACAGTCTATTTGCCTTTAGTAAATTAACCTCCATTTCTTCCATTTTTATGTTCAAAATCTTTGTTTATTTCATCATATTAGCTGGACACATTTTGGACTACATAGTCAGTAGATTTTGCTGATATTTTTGGGTGTATTTTCTGAATTCACCTCCTAGGAGACATGACAGCATTTACACTACGTTCCCACCTATGCGTTTTTTTTAGTGCGTTTTGCAGTTTTCAGAAGCGCATTACAGTCCATTTGACATGGTTTCCTATGGTACACATTTACTTCACACCTATGCGTTTTCAGCTGGTGCATTTTCGGAAAGGGTCAGGAACTTTGTTTACCACAGCAGATTGCGTTTTGCGTGAAATAGACTTCAATGTCTATTTGTTGTGTTGTTTATGTCTTTTTGATGCATTTTTTTTTACTTTAACACACTGTGTATAGCTGGTTGCTAAGGAGCGGGCTGGGAAGCTGCTAAAATTGTCAGCAAAAAACAAATCATGAAAAAATTACGTGAGGTCCCCCCAATCAATACAAGGTCCTTTGAGTCTGGTATGGATTTGGAGAGGAACCCCACACCATTTAAAAAAAAATGGCGTTGGGTCCCCCCTAAATCCATACCAAACCCTTATCCGAGCATGCAGCCCAAGAGGTCAGGATAGGGAGGGGACGAGCGAGCGCCCCCATCCCCTCCTCCTGAACCATACCATGCCACATGCCCTCAACATGGGCGCATGGTGCATGCTGGGATGCTGAAGTCACAGAGCGGTGGTGTCACCAGGTGAAGTCGCAGGGTGGCCCCACCCCTTAGCTATTTAATAAATCTCACATGGTGGAGCAGGCAGACCACGAGATTTTTTTTTTGCCAGCAATTCTTTTTTTTACATTTAACCTCCCTGGCGGTATGATTCTGTCTGGAATTATGTACCAAAAGCGGTACAATTATTTTGCATGGAAATTTGGCGTTATGTATTGTAGGCCTGCAATTCTTAGTAATTACTTACTTAAACCTGACCAAACAAGACTCTAGTAGACATCTCAGATGTGATAAATTTGAAACACAAAATCATGAATTATAATCTAATAAATAATATCATTTTATTCAATAATGTAGAAGAAAATAATGACATTTGTCTAACAAAGAAAATTCAATAAACATCCTGAGTGTGATACATTTTAAAGCATGGAACTAGACAAAGTCCAACGTCACAATCTGGACAATGGTACCTTGTTTCTTTTCAGACTTTTTTTCCATTGCCATCTCTCTTTGAACAGCAGACCACGCACATCCTGGTAGGTGCTTCCTTTTTTGCGGTTGGTGGTATGTAGCCCAAAAAGTGACGACCAGTCAGGCGTTCTGGTTTGACAACGCCAACAGCACGTCGTCCGGGTCTGTTCACAGCTACTGATGGCGTCTGGTGGGTGACAAAAATCTGCTCAGCCACCTTCCTGATGTAGTCGGAATGAACAAGAGGCATGGCACTCTTTGCTTTGTATAGGATATACACATTCCAAAGGCATTGTTCCAGAAGATGCCTGAAAATCTTTTTATAATATTTTTTTGCTGTTTGCGCATAGCCGGGTAAAATGTCATTGCCTGATCGGCTCTGTCCACACCTCCCATTGTATTATTGTAGTCCATCACGACTTGCGGCTTCAGCAGATCTTTCCCACCTTTTGTGTGGACCATGGCAGTGGCGGTATTGTGCACAGTACTCATGAGACACACGTCCTTCTTGTCTCGCCATTGCATTGCCATCATCTTACCCTTCTGCCAGGCAACCATTTCTCCGTTTTTTTTTTTTTCTTGCCAAACATAGATGGCATGCCACGTCGGTTAGGTCTAACAGTACCATACCCATCAGTTTTGTTTTGTAGCAAAACCTCAAAAAGTTCCGGAGATGTGTAGAAATTATCCGTGGTCACACAATATCCTTGGTTCAGCAATGGCTCCAGCAGTGTAAGGACAGATGATGTGGCCATCCCATAGCCGCTGTACCTGGGGTTGAACTTCGTGCCGTTACCGGTGTAAATGACCGAATTCCAGATGTACCCGGTGGATGACTCACAGAGCATATAGAATTTGATGCCAAACCACACTCTTTTGGATGCAATGTACTGTATCCAGCTTAGGCGTCCCTTGTAGGCCATCGGACTTTCATCCACGCTGACGTCCCTGTCTGGCACGTAGGTCCGCTGGAAATTGGCCACGATCATTTGGCATACCTCCCAGATTTTTTTTAGCTTGGGCGCAGGATGAGTGGCCTCATCAAACTCCTCATTATTTGCGAAGTGGAAATACTTCATGATGAGGGAAAAATGGTATTCTGACATCACGGTGCCAAAAAACGGAGTGGCCAGTAGCTTATTGGTGGTCCAGTACCATTTTTGGAGCGGTTTTCCCACCACCCCCTGAAGAATGATGAGTCCCAGAAACTTCCAGATGTCCTCTTTCATCACCGGTTCCCACTTTCTGCTTCGGAAAAATCTGGCATGCAGCATAGCGGATTGCTGATCATGGTAGCGATTTCTCTCTGTGACAATCTTTTCAATTACCTCTTCAGTAAGGAATAATTGCAGGTATGCCAGAGGGTTGTCACACTCAACATCTACCTTCATCCCAGGTGATCCAGTGAAGGGAAATCTTGGGGGTGCTACCTGGTCCGTATCGGAGTCTATAGGGCACCAAGTGCACACATCGCTGAGGTCACTGAGGTCAGGTGCAGGATCATCGCCGTTGTCACTTGCCAGATCCGTGTCGGTGTTAGTGTCAGACGACAAATCTCCCCACGACTCACTATCGCTCACTTCTGTGAGCAACTCCGTGTCGCTGCCGCTGTCACTCATCTGGTCCAAAAGTGCCCTTGTGGTAAAGTGGCACTTTTTTGATGCCATGTTTTTATGGGCACAGATGAAAGGCAAGGGGCACTGTACAGGGCACTGTACAGTGATCAGAGATGATACAGTGTAATACAGTGTAATCAGATACAATATAACCTCTTTTATTTTTGTGTTGTGTTGTGTGAACTTTTGAACTTTTGAATTTGCCGCCCAGTTCTGCTCCCATGCGACGCTGCGGCTCGCAGGGAATGGAACCAGGAAGTCAGAGTAAAGTGCCAACACTCACCGGTGATCTCGCTGCGGGATCTGCAATGTTATCCCGAGCGTGACTCGATGTTACCGATCCTAGCAGAAAAAAACAACCCTGAGTCATGCTCGGGATTACCGCCAGGGAGGTTAACTTTCAGCGGGGCTGACAGCTGATGACTCACCGGTTGTAAAGGATTCGGCAGCCAGCTTCCAGGCCTGCTCCCTAGCAACCAGCTATATACAGTATGTTTAACATCCCTAGCGGTATTCCCGAGTGTGGCTCGGGGTGAAATTTCAGTACCTAAAGCAGTAACCCCGAGCCACACTCGGGATCGCATTGCAGGATCCAGGGAAAGTTACTTACCTTGTCCCCTGGATCCTGCGATGTCTCCCCGCTGTGTCTGCGAGCTGTCTCCTCGCTCGATTCACAGTGCCGAGCTCCGTTCCCCGCAAGCGTTGTGACGCAAGGGGACGGAGTTCGGCGCCAAATTCAAAAAAATAAAAACACACAATACATACAGTACACTGTGAGCTTACAGATTACAGTACTGTATCAAATTGTGCCCTCCATGCAGTTTTACATTATAAATACTTTTCTTTCTGCCTGGAAACTGGAGATTGTCCATAGCAACCAGAAAGTGCCCCTTTACATCAAAAGTGGTTTTAGACCAGCTAGAAAACAGCAATAATAAATTAGAATCACTTGCAAAATTGAGCACTGAAAGTAATGACAGCGACAATTCTGCAACTGAGCAAATTTCAGTGTTTATGATTTGATTACATTATTGAATATTTTTTATTATTATTATATTATTATTTGTTATAATTATTTATAATTATTTATTATATTATAATCTATGATTTTGTGTTTCAAACTTTATCATACCCGGGATGTCCACTAGACTTTTGTTTGGACAGATATAAGTGTGTTATTACTAAGAATTACAGGCCTACAATCTAAAACGGCAAATTTCCATGCAAAATAAGTGTAGCACTTTCTGCATCTGAAATCTGACATAATCATACCGCCAGGGAGGTTCAAGAGAAAAAGAAAACGCAGAATACAAAATTCATGAAAACTGCATGCAAAAACGCATCAAAAACTTGGGTTTAAAAACTCAAAACGCATCAATCCCAACCACATAGATGTGAACCTAGACTTATGATCCAACTCATCTACATACTGTATACCTAAACTGTCTCATGGATTTGAACGGTCATCATATCTGATGAAAACTGTAGACTTATATGTGGTCTTATGTTGTACCTCCTATTTATGTGAAAGTTGTAATTGTATGGTGACTGTAATATTAAAGTTAAATAAAGTTGTATTGAAAGTGAAAATTGCATACTTAATAAAATACTTTCATAGCCACACTGTGCTCTCTTGCAGTTTTCCATTAAAAGAACTATTAAATTTGCTATATTGTGGGTTTTGGTGACAATGCAGAGGATCTTTCACAGCTAAGGCCTCAATGAGTTTGATTATTGCCGTTGCACAATGTTAATATTTAAAATAAATTGAAGTTTGAACTCTCTTTTTGTACAACCTTTATATGAATTCAGTAAAACATATCTTTAACCCCTTCCCGACCAGCCGCCGCAGTTTTACTGCGGCAGGTTGGCTCCCCTGGGTGAAACGACGTTACCTTACGTCGCTACACCTTATGACCACTAGGGGGTGCCCGCGCAACGTCGGAGGCACGCACGTGTGCCCGCGGCTCGCCGCCGGAGCCGATGCCAGTGCCCGGCAGGTACGATGCCTGCCGGGCACGGTGTGTGTAAACACACCGATCCTGGTTCTCTCAGGGGAGAGGAGACCGATCTTGTGTTCATACTAAGTATGAACACCGATCTCTCTCTCCTCCTAGTCAGTCCCATCCCCTCCACAGTTAGAACACACCTAGGGAACACAGTTAACCCCTTGATCCCCCCTTCCCTGCCAGTGACATTTATACAGTAATCAATGCATTTTTATAGCACTGATCGCTGTATAATTGTCACTGGCCCCAAAAATGTGTCAAAAGTGTCCAATCTGTCTGCTGCAATATCGCAGTCCTGATAAAAATCATTGATCACCGCCATTACTAGTAAAACAAAAAAATAATAAAAATGCCATAAATCTATCCCCTATTTTGTAGATGCTATAACTTTTGCGCAAACCAATCAATATACTTTCATTGCGATTTTTTTCCCAAAAATATGTAGAAGAATACATATCGACCTAAACTGAGGAAAAAATATGTTTAAAAAAAAAAGGATATTATAGCAAAAAGTAAAAGATATTGTGTTTTTTTTTTCAAAATTGTCGCTCTTCTTTTGTTTATAGCGCAACAAATCAAAACCACAGAGGTGATCAAATACCACCAAAAGAAAGCTCTATTTGCGGGAAAAAAAGTACGTCAATTTTGTTCGGGTACAGCGTCGCAACACCGCGCAATTGTCAGTTAAAGTGACGCAGTGCCATATTGCAAAAAATGGCCTGGTCATTGAGCAGACAAATCTTTCGGGGCTGAAGTGGTTAAAAAAAAATAGATATAAGATCGAAAGAAGTATACAGTATATCTGCTTATGGTGTACTTTCCTTCAGGCTGAAAAATATGCTAGGTTTGGAGATGCTGTACAACATGTCTCTCTACTGCAACCATTCATCTTTTGTTATAACCAGTTTATCTCCCTAAAATGTATGTAAACGCTCCGAAAATGTATCTGTTTAACTATTTACCTTAGAACGAAGCCCTCCAGTGATTTCTTTTGGGCTCACCGGCTCTGGCTGTATGAGTGGCTGAAGCCACGATTACTTCACTCCCGTGCATGGGCTCTGTCACAAAGCTCTAGCATGGTCTGATGGACCCTCAAAGCGCATGCGTGGGTGAAGTCACCGGCTGCATCCAGGGCGAATATCTCCTAAATGGTGTACGTTTAGGAGATATTAATTTCACCTACAGGTAAGCCTTATTATAGGCTTACCTGTAGGTAAAAATCACAAAGCGGACTTTACTGCTGCTTTAACCTTTGACAATAAAACCTGGAAGCTGATTAGTTTCTGCGCATAGCTGTACCAGATTTAGCATGCTCCCATTTTAGTAAATCTCCCCTTAGAGTATTTAGGGGGTAATTTAGAAGGATTTGGTCAGTTTAATGCAAAAGTAAATTTGTCGAAAGCACTCAGCATATCCTTATGCCCCATACACACGACCGGTTTTCCCGTCGGAAAAAAGTTGGATGGTTTTTCCGACGGAATTCCTCTCAAGCCTGCCTTGCATACACATGGTCACACAAAAGTCCGGTGAACTTTTGACTGCCAAGAATGCGGTGACGTAAAAGACTACGACGTGCCGACATAATGAAGTTCTATGCTTCCGAGCATGCGTCGATTTGTTTCCGAGCATGCGTCGGAATTTAGCGCGTCAGGATTTGTACACACGATCAGAAATTCCGAACAGTTTTTTTCCTGAAGGGAACCTGCTCTCTATCTTTTTCCAGCAGTTTTTCTGTTGGAAAAAGTCTGATGGAGCATACACACGGTCAGGATTCCTGTCCAAAAGCTCTCATCAGACTTTTTCCAACAGGAAAACTGATCATGTGTACGGGGCTTTAGTGTTTATCTATCATCATATCCCCAGTGTTTATCTATCCTACATCCCCCTTCTTGGTTGTGTCATCATCATACTTGACCTCATTCCTGATCACCATTGCATCATCATATCCAAATTAATTTATCACCATCATCAATAGTGATGAGCTGAACACCCCCGGGTTCGGTTCGCACCAGAACCCACGAACGGACCGAAAGTCCGCACGAACGTTAGAACCCTATTAAATAAAATAGATGCGAACGTTCGAAATCTAAAGTGCTAATTATAACGACTATTATGCATGTTATTGTCCTAAAAAGGGTTTGGGAACCCGGGTTCTGCACCAGGGGACATGTATCAATGCAAAAAAAAAGTCAAATATTCCTTTAAATATCGTACCTGGGGGGTGTCTAAAGTATGCCTGTGAAGTGCCACGTGTTTCCCGTGTTTAGAACTGTCCCTGCACAAAATTACATTTATAAAGGAAAAAAAGCCATTTAAAACTGCTTGCGGCTTTAATGTAATGTCTGGTCCCGGTAATATGGATGAAAATCTTTAAGAAAAATGGCATAGCTACCCCATCACCCCCCCCCCCCCTACCCCAGCCCATTACCAGCCCCTTTGGGTCTTGTATGGATATTAAGGGGAACCCCGCACACAAAATAAAAAAGGCCCTATATACTCTGAACAGCCGTATACAGGTGGTGCATACAAGACAGGGACTGTAGGTTTGTTCTTATGTAGAATCTGTTTGTAATTTTGAACAGGTACATTGTTTAAGTGTAGCTCCAGCCAAAAAATCTATTTTTAAGCTTTTTGGAAAACATAGGGAAGGGTTATCACCCCTGTAACATTTGTTTTGCTGTCTGTGCAGTGTGCACCTGTTCAGAACAGTTCACCTCACTTTCCGTCCTAATGACAAATGTTTTTTGAAAATTTGGGGTTTTTATTGAAACAAGGATTGGTGATAAAGCATCAGTGGAGAGGAGACACTTTTTTTCCCATATTAACTCTTACAGGAGAGAATTTGCCTTCCTAGGGGTAGATTTCCTCTCACTTCCTGTTGTATCCTTCCGTTTGCAAGGAGGAGTCATTTGTAAGTTGGATGTTTGAAAGTAGGGGCCTGCCGTATATACTCAGCTGAAATTTGCCCCTTACATGTTGGTGTTGCCACAACACTGTGAGCCCTCACAGTTACTCTTGGTGGGCGCATGAATGGGCCCTGCTGTGAATAATTAGATCAAGAATTGTAATTGCATGCCCCTGTTGAACAGGGGCTGAAAAATTGGGCCTTTGGTGGTGGTGGTGGTGGTGTTGACACAACACTGTAAGGGCTCACAGTTACTCTTGGTGGGCGCAGGAATGGGCCCTGCTGTGAATTATTAGATCAAGAATTGTAATTACATGCCCCTGTTAAACAGGGGCAGAAAAATTGGGCCTTAGGCACTGGTGCCACAACACTGCAACCCCTCACAGATACTGTACTTGGAGCACAGCAATAAGCCCTGTTGCAAAGTATTGCATCAAAAATTGTAATTACACGCCCCTGTTAAACAGGGGCTGAAAAATTGGGCCTTAGGCACTGGTGCTGGTGCCACGACACTGCAACCCCTCCCAGATACTCTAGTTGGAGTGCAGGAATGAGCCCTGCTGCAAAGCATTGCATAAATCTTTTTAATAACACGCCCCTGTTAAACAGGGGCTGAAAAATTGGGCCTTAGGCACTGGTGCTGGTGCCACGACACTGCAACCTCTCCCAGATACTCTAGTTGGAGTGCAGGAATGAGCCCTGCTGCAAAGCATTGCATAAAAAATTGTAATTACATGCCCCTGTTAAACAGGGGCTGAAAAATTGGGCCTTAGCCACTGGTGGCGGCACCCAGAAACAAAAATGTTCTTCCAAGCTATCATCATCAATCGGATCATTGAGGAGGAGGAAGATAGCCAGTCAACATAACAGGACAGTCTCTCAGCATCAGCATCAGTCTTGAAGGGATGTGACATTTGAAAATAAATTAGTCTGTTATATCAGCTTCAGGTGTTTGGTAGCTGGTGGTGATCCAAGACTGGTTCATCTTTATGAAGGTCAGTCGATCAACCGAGTCGGTGGACAGGCGCACCCTGCGATCCGTGACAAATCCTCCAGCAGCACTGAATGTGCGTTCTGAAAGAACGCTGGATGCAGGACAGACCAGTAGCTCAATTGCATACTGTGCAAGCTCTGGCCAGTGATCCATCCTCAAGACCCAGTAAGCCAGAGGATTTTCGGTGGGGAAGGTGTCCAAGTCTGACCTTGCCCCTAGGTATTCCTGCACCATGTATATCAGACGCTGGCGATGGTTGCTGGAACCGATCATACCTTGGAGCTGCGGACTAAAGAATTGTCTGAACGCATCGGTCATACGGCCACCTTCCCCACGCTCCTTCTTTGACTGACCGAAGCCTCAGCAACTCGTTGTCCAGGACCAGGAGTTTGTAACCTCCCAGTCTCTGGGAACGCGTTGCACAGACCTTTCTGCAAGGCCTCCCGGAGTTGTCTCATCCTCTGCTCCCTCTGTGACAGTAAGATAAGGTCCGCAACCTTACCCTTGTACCGTGGATCAAGGAGAGTGGCCAGCCAGTAATGGTCCCTCTCCTTGATCCGAAGAATACGAGGATCCTTCCGCAGACTTTGCAGGATCAGGGAGGCCATGCAGCGTAGGTTAGCTGAGGCATTCGGTCCGGAGTCCTCTGGGTCACTAAGGACGACATGATCCGCAGCCACCTCCTCCCAGCCACGTACAAGTCCACTGGTTTCTTGGGACTGTAAATCATTCCTAAAAGACTGCTGCTGATGATGTTGAGTGCCAGGCTCCACCTCCATGCTGACACAATCCTCCTCCTCCTCCTCCTCCTCTTCCTGTGCGACGGCTGGGACAGAAGGAACACTGTCTGGGTAAAGGGGGCCTTGAGAGGCAAGGAAGTCCTCCTCTTCCTGCCTCTGTTCTGCCTCAAGTGCCCTGTCCATTATTCCACACAGCGTATGTTCCAACAGGTGGACAAGAGGTACAGTGTCACTGATGCATGCACTGTCACTGCTCACCATCCTCGTGACCTCCTCAAATGGTGCCAGGACAGTGCATGCATCCCTGATCATGCCCCACTGGCGTGGTGAAAAAAACCCGAGCTCCCCTGACCCTGTCCTGGTGCCGTAGTCGCACAGGTACTCATTGATGGCCCTCTGCTGCGTGTGCAGCCGCTGCAGCATGGCCAACGTTGAGTTCCACCTGGTGGGCATGTCACATATAAGGCGGTTCTTGGGCAGGTTCAACTCCTTTTGCAGCTCAGCCAGGCGAGCACTGGCATTATAAGATCTGCGGAAATGCACACAGACTTTCCTGGCCTGCCTCAGGACATACTGTAAGCCCGGGTTCCTGCCCAAGAACCGCTGCACCACCAGGTTAAGGACGTGAGCCACACAGGGCACATGGGTCAGTTGTCCCTGTCGGAGGGCGGAGAGGAGATTGGTGCCATTGTCGCAAACCACCATTCCTGGCTTTAGCTGGCGTGGCGTCAACCACCTCTCGGCCTGCCCCTGCAGAGCAGACAGAACCTCTGCCCCAGTGTGGCTCCTGTCCCCCAAACACACCAGCGCAAGCACGGCATGGCATCTTTTTGCCTGCGTACTTGAGTAGCCCCTTGAACGCCTACGGAGCACCGCTGGTTCTGAGGACAAAGCACAGGAAGAGGCCATGGAGGAAGAAGAAGAGGAGGGAGTGGAGGAGAGAGGTGTGTCACCAGTAGTAGCATTTTGGAGGCGTGGCGGCGGAACAACCTCCAACACTACTGCACCTTGTCCTGCATCCTTCCCAGATGCCAAAAGAGTGACCCAATGGGCCGTGAAAGAAAGGTAACGTCCCTCTCCATGCCTGCTGGACCATGAGTCAGCGGTAATATGCACCTTACCGCTGACCGCCCTGTCCAGCGAGGCCAAGACATTGCCTTCCACATGCCGGTAGAGAGCCGGAATCGCCTTCCGTGAGAAAAAGTGCCGTTTGGGAACCTGCCACTGAGGAACCGCACATTGCGCAAACTCACGGAAGGGGGCCGAGTCTACCAACTGAAAAGGCAGCAGTTGAAGCGCTATCAATTTAGCCAAGCTAGCATTCAACCGCTGGGCATGTGGATGGCTGGGAGTGAACTTCTTTCGACGGTCCAGCAGCTGGGGCAGGGAAATTTGCCTGCTAGAATCGGACGTCGGTGTACTGCTAGCAGAGTGCCCGCAAGTACTTGGCTGTGCCACACCTAATTCTACACCTTCATTCCTCTCAGTGCAGGTTTCAGAGAGGACTGAAGGTATAGTGGGGTTGGAGATCCCAGCTGATGCGGTGCAAGGAGAGGTCCGCTTTGTTCTTTGGTGTGGGTCTTTAAGGTAGGCTTGCCAGCGAGCTGCATGGCAGGTCAACATATGTCTGGTCAAGCATGTGGTGCTCAAGCGGGTGATGTTTTGGCCACGCGATATACGCTTGAGACATATGTTGCAAACAGCAGCTGTGCGATCTGATGCACTCGACTCAAAAAAGGCCCACACCAAAGAACTTTTTGAATAACGGGCAGAGGCAGCGCCCTGCACAGGCGGAGCTCTGCGGTGTGATTCCGTTGGTGTGCTGCCCTTACGCTGGCCCCCCGAGGGCATCCTGCCTCGTTGGAGATGTGCCTCCTCCTCATCCTCCTCCTCCTCCTCCTCTCTCCTATTAGGCACCCACGTGGAGTCAGTGACCTCATCATTCCCTCCCTCCTCATCACTGGAGCCAATCTGGCAGTATGCTGCAGCTGCTGGAACATGACTGCCAGATTGGTGTCCTTCTTGAGCATCCCCTCTCTCTGCTCTCACGCTACTGCCTTCCTCTAGCTGGGTTTCATCATCAGACCCTTCGGAACGCTGGGCATCCTCCTGGAGCATGTACCCAACACTGTGCTCAAACAGTTCGGGGGACTCCTCAGGAGGACATGGTTGGTCTAGGGAAGGAGTGACTGATGATGACATTGATACCAGGGAAGAGGACGCTTTGGCAGCTGCTTTGCCAGTACCCTGAGCCTGGGTGAGAGAGGATGAGGAGGATGAGGAGGGCTTGGTCATCCACTCTACCAAGTCTTCGGCATGATGCTGCTCAACACGTCCAGCTGCCGAAAAGAAGGACAAGCGTGTCCCATGGCCACGTGCTGATGGCGATGCACCGTGTCCACGACCAGCACTGTTGTCTCTAGACACAGAGCCTGCTTGCCCTCTTTTATTGGCTCCTGACTGTCTGCCTCTCCTTGTTTGCCTTCCAGACATTCTAATGGCCTGCAGGGAGATGGGAAAACCAGCAATAAGGCCTAGCTTCAGGAGTATATTTTGCAGGAATCACACTACGCCTGCTGTAAGTGCTGCAAATGCCTGTTGGTGTAACACACCAGGAAAACACAGCAATACGGGCTAACTTCAGGTGTATAATGTGCAGGAGGCACACTCCGCCCGCTGTAAGTGCTGCAAATGCCTGTTGGTGTAACACACCAGGAAAACACAGCAATACGGGCTAACTTCAGGTGTATAATGTGCAGGAGGCACACTCCGCCAGCTGTAAGTGCTGCAAATGCCTGTTGGTGTAACACACCAGGAAAACACAGAAATACGGGCTAACTTCAGGTGTATAATGTGCAGGAGGCACACTCCGCCCGCTGTAAGTGCTGCAAATGCCTGTTGGTGTAACACACCAGGAAAACACAGCAGTGCGGGCTAACTTCAGGTGTATAATGTGCAGGAGGCATACTCCGCCCGCTATAAGTGCTGCAAATGCCTGTTGGTGTAACACACCAGGAAAACACAGCAATACGGGCTAACTTCAGGTGTATAATGTGCAGGAGGCACACTCCGCCCGCTGTAAGTGCTGCAAATGCTGCAAATGCCTGTTGGTGTAACACACCAGGAAAACACAGAAATACGGGCTAACTTCAGGTGTATAATGTGCAGGAGGCACACTCCGCCCGCTGTAAGTGCTGCAAATGCCTGTTGGTGTAACACACCAGGAAAACACAGCAATACGGGCTAACTTCAGGTGTATAATGTGCAGGAGGCACACTCCGCCCGCTGTAAGTGCTGCAAATGCCTGTTGGTGTAACACACCAGGAAAACACAGCGATACGGGCTAACTTCAGGTGTATAATGTGCAGGAGGCTTAGCAACAATGACACTGACACTGTCCCCTGCCTATCCTTCTCTCTCCCTGCACACAAGGTTTATCAAAGAATATGACACTGACACTCTCCCTGCCTATCCTTCTCTCTCCCTGCACACAAGGTTTAGTAAAGAATATGACACTGACACTGTCCCCTGCCTATCCTTCTCTCTCCCTGCACACAAGGTTTAGCAAAGAATATGACACTGACACTCTCCCCTGCCTATCCTTCTCTCTCCCTGCACACAAGGTTTAGCAAAGAATATGACACTGACACTGTCCCCTGCCTATCCTTCTCTCTCCCTGCACATAAGGTTTAGCAAAGAATATGACACTGACACTCTCCCTGCCTATCCTTCTCTCTCCCTGCACACAAGAATAGCACAAAGAATATCAACACTGTCCCTGCCTATCCTTCTCTTTCCCTGCGCCGGAACACACTACACAAGGCCGCCACGCTGGCGTCCTTTTATAGTGTGGGGCGTGTGCTAAACCCCCATAGCTTTAATTGGCCACAGGCAACCTGCCTGTGGCCAATTATGGCTCTCCTAGCTGCCGGCGCTGTGATTGGCCAAGCATGCGGGGTCACAGTGCATGCTTGGCCAATCACAGCGCCGGGATTGCACTGCGATGGCGCAGTGTATTGTGGGCCGTTCGCGTCACTTGAATTTGGCGCGAACGGCCCAAATCGTTCGATGTTCGCCGAACGGTCGAACAGCCGATGTTCGAGTCGAACGTATGTTCGACTCAAACACCGAGCTCATCCCTAATCATCAACACCAGATAGTAAGATGCCTCAAAAGAAGCAAAAATTGTTGTGGCATCTAGTGTTCTTTGCCCAGTTATGCTTTGTCCCACTGTAGATAATAGTTCAGTAGCATCAGTTCCAAATGTAATACCTAGAGCAGATGTCTGATGTCTGTGCACAGACATCTATCTATTTAGATATCATCTAAATGATGGTTTAATGTTTAAATACTAACTGACTTGTGAGCAAAAGCAAGTCTTCAAAATTAATTGTATAATTCTTAAAGACAGCATCCTTTCTTAGAAAGCATGTATGAAATTTTACCAGAGTAAGCTAGCGGTTTATGATAGACTAATCAGTATAGTCATCTCTTGTTCCTTAAGGAAAAATGATGCCCAAAGGAATAAAGTAAGAAAATATATATATATTTTATTTTCTTCCTATCCTTTTCTCTTATGTCCCTTGTCTTATACAAACTATTTGCATGTATCTAGTGCCCTCTGCTGGAAAATATCTTTTAGTACTGTCCTTTAACTGACATCGGAAAATAAATACATTTTAAATGTATTACAAAAACTTAAAATGCAAGTTTACCCTTTTCCTTTATACTCTCAATTTCTCAATTTTCAAGTGTTTGATTTATTCTGCACAGGGATCATGAAACAGATAATGATACACTTGCAGTTACAGTGCTGTTGAACTATACTCATGTATACAATCAGTGGCGGCTGGTGCTAAAAAAAAATTTGGGGGGCGCAAACAAACTGAAAAATACTGAAAAAAAAAACATCAATTGCAGCCTCACTGTGCCATAAAATGCAGCCACTGTGCCCATAAAATGCAGCCACTGTGCCATCAAATGCAGCCACTGTGCCATCAATTGCAGCCACTATGCCCATAAAATGAAGCCACTGTGCCCATAAAATGCAGCCAATGTGCCATCAAATTCAGCTACTGTGCCCCATAAAATGAAGCCACTTTGCCATCAAATGCAGCCACTGTGCCATCAATTGCAGCCACTGAGACCATCAAATGCAGCCACTGTTCCCCATAAAATGCAGCCACTATGCCCCATAAAATGCAGCCACTGTGCCCATCAAATGCAGCCACTATGCCCATCATATGCAGCTCCTGTGCCCATTATATGCAGCCTCTGTGTCCATCATATGCTATAATACAAATGACGGCGCAAAAAAAGGGGAACAAAAAGCTAACCGATAAATGAATCAGATGAAAATCAATGGGGTTTGAAATATGTAAGTCTCTCTATTAGGAAGTCCATATAATGCTAAAAACAAGTCTTATGAACATATGCACCGTTGGCAGCAATTGTAAAGCGAAGCAGACTCTATATGCAGTAAAGAAAAGAAAAAACAATGCGCATTGTTTTTTCTTTCCATCATATGCTGCCTGTGCCCATCATATGTAGCCTCTGTGCCTATCATATGCAGCCTCTGTGTCCATCATATGCAGCTTGTGCCCATCATATGTAGCCTCTATGCCCATCATAGGCAGCCTCTGTGCCCATCATATGCAGCTTGTGCCCATCATATGTAGCCTCTGTGCCCATCATATGTAGCCTCTGTGCCCATCATATGTAGCCTGTGTGCCCATCATATGTAGCCTGTGTGCCCATCATATGTAGCCTGTGTGCCCATCATATGCAGCCTCTGTGACACACACTGACTCAATCCTGGTGGCGGGTGGCGGCGGTGAGCTGTGGGACATGCAGCAGGTGACGGCGGCGAGCTCCTGTGTCCTCCATGGCTCTATGTCCTCCTGTTCTTCTGTTCCGTTAGGCATCCAATCAGGGCACTTGTGCCTTCAGCCAATCAGGTGACAGGTATTAGATCCACACCTCCTGATTGATTGCGAGGCGGTTCAGTGTTAGCAAAGCAAATATTAATTTTCTTAGCCAACACACCTCTGTGAACTGCAAGTGTAATGCTCTGCAGTCGCAGTTCACCTTTTTTGAAGCCTATTAGAGCCTATGGCTCTAATCAGGTGCTTCAAAAAAACACCCCCCCGCCGCTGGAATTCAGGTACCCGGCATCCGAAAAGGGTGTCGGATGCCTGAATAGGAGGTGGCTACAGCGGTCATGGGTAGATTTGTGCAATGCATGAATCTATTCATTTTACATATGGGGGTGGCTGGAGAGAGGGGGCGGTGCCCGTGCGCCCTTAATGGACGCACCGCCACTGGATACAATAACTAACTTCTTAAAATATATTTCTGTTTATCTATTCCTTACCCATCTAAAACAATTTATTTTTTATTCTGATGTATGCCACCTGTCTTTTTTACAGGGCGTTTCAGCATAACTACAGTACTTATGATGCCAGACAAAAATAAAATGCAGAGCGTACGCATATTTGCGGCCTCGGCTTTAGGGGGTTATACTGGAATGATGTCCGCTCGGTTGTTATCCCGGAGGAGCGGGAGTGGACATCCCCCCTCCCGCTGCCTTCCGCCGCTCTTCCCGGGACTCCCATCCCATCGGGAGACCCGATCCCCGATCCGCCACTTCCGGCGGCTAGAGACCGACTGGCACAAAGCCAAAAATGGCTTTGTTCCAGTCTTCTTTCTGTAAACACGAAAGCGACTTCACAACGTCACTTCCGGTTTATCGGCTGCCAATGGCGCCGGTTTTAAAAAAATATACAGTATTCAGAATCGCCGTTTTCGGCGATCTGAATACTTTGCAGGGTAAATGAGGGATTTGGGGTCTTTTAGATCCCTGATCCCTTCATAAAGAGTACCTGTTACCACCTATTACTGTCACAAGGGATGTTTACATTCCTTGTGACAACAATAAAAGTGATAGCATTTTTTTTTTTAAAACACAATGTAAAATAATAAAAATAAATTTTGTGCAGCAAAGAAAACGCATTAACGGAAGCCGCATGTGTAAATGGTGTTCAAATCACACATATGAGGTATCACTGCGATCGTCAGAGCGAGAGCAATAATTCTAGCACTAGACACCCTCTGTAACTCTAACCTGGTTAATTTTTTTTAAAGCGTCGCTTATGAAGATTTTTAGTTAGCGTAGTTTGTTGCCATTCCACGAGTGTGCGCAATTTTAAAGTGTGACATGTTTGATATCTATTTACTCTGTGTAACATCATCTTTCACATTATACAAAAAAATTGGGCTAACTTTACTGTTTCGTTTTTTTTTTATTCCTGAAAGTGTCTTTTTCCCCAAAAATTGCGTTTAAAAGACCGCTGCACAAATACCATGTGACATAAAATATTGCAACAATCGCCATTTTATTCTCTAGATTCTCTGCTAAAAAATATATATACAGTGGGGCAAAAAAGTATTTAGTCAGCCACCAATTGTGCAAGTTCTCCCACTTAAAAAGATGAGAGAGGCCTGTAATTGTCATCATAGGTATACCTTAACTATGAGAGACAAAATGTGGAAACAAATCCAGACAATCACATTGTCTGATTTGGAAAGATTTTTTTTTGCAAATTATGGTGGAAAATAAGTATTTGGTCAATATCAAACGTTCATCTCAATACTTTGTTATATATCCTTTGTTGGCAATGACAGAGGTCAAACGTTTTTTGTAAGTCTTCACAAGGTTGTCACACACTGTTGCTGGTATGTTGGCCCATTCCTCTATGCAGATCTCCTCTAGAGCAGTGATGTTTTGGGGCTGTCGCTGGGCAACACAGACTTTCCACTCCCTCCAAAGGTTTTCTATGGGGTTGAGATCTGGAGACTGTCTAGGCCACTCCAGGACCATGAAATGTGTCTTACAAAGCCACTCCTTCGTTGCCCAGGCGTTGTGTTTGGGATCATTGTCATGCTGAAAGACCCAGACATGTTTCATCTTCAATGCCCTTGCTGATGGGAGGAGGTTTGCACTCAAAATCTCACGATACATGGCCCCATTCATTCTTTAATGTACACGGATCAGTCGTCCTGTTCTCTTTGCAGAGAAACAGCTCCAAAGCATGTTGCCACCCCCATCCTTCACAGTAGGTATGGTGTTCTTTGGTTGCAACTCAGCATTCTCTCTCCTCCAAACACGACGAGTTGTGTTTTTGACCAAACAGTTCTACTTTGGTTTCATCTGACCATATGAAATTCTCCCAATCCTCTTCTGGATCATCCAAATGCTCTCTAGCAAACCTCAGACAGGCCCGGACATGTACTGGCTTAAGCAGGGGGTCACTTCTGGCACTGCAGGATCTGAGTCCCTGGCGGCGTAGTGTGTTACTGATGGTAGCCTTTGTTACGTTGGTCCCAGCTCTCTGCAGGTCGTTCACTAGGTCCCCCCGTGTGGTTCTGGGATTTTTGCTCACCATTCTTGTGATCATTTTGACCCCACGGGGTGAGATCTTGTGTGGAGCCCCAGATCGAGGGAGATTATCAGTGGTCTGTATGACTTCCATTTTCTAATTATTGCTCCCACAGTTGATTTCTTCACACCAAGCAGCTTGCCTATTGCAGATTCAGTCTTCCCAGCCTGGTACAGGTCTACAATTTTGTTTCTGGTGTCCTTCGACAGCTCTTTGGTCTTCACCATAGTGGAGTTTGGAGTGGGACTGTTTGAGGTTGTGGACAGGTGTCTTTTATACTGATAACAAGTTCAAACAGGTGCCATTAATACAGGTAATGAGTGGAGGACAGAGGAGCCTCTTAAAGAAGAAGATACAGGTCTGTGAGAGCCAGAAATCTTGCTTGTTTGTAGGTGACCAAATACTTATTTTCCACCATAATTTGCAAATAAATTCTTTCCAAATCAGACAATGTGATTGTCTGGATTTGTTTTCACATTTTGTCTCTCATAGTTGAGGTATACCTATGATGACAATTACAGGCCTCTCTCATCTTTTTAAGTGGGAGAACTTGCACAATTGGTGGCTGACTAAATACTTTTTTGCCCCACTGTATAATGTTTGGAGGTTCTAAGTAATTTTCTAGCAAAAAATATGAATTTTAACTTGTAAACACCAAATGTCAGAAATAGACTTAGTCATGAAAGGGTTAAATTAACAGCTTATACGTTATTTTTCAAAATAGGATCTTCAAAAACTATACTTACACCCATTTTGGAAGGACATTTGAACACTCCAAAGAGAGTAATGCCTCATACACACGACCGGTTTTCCCGAAAACTGCCATGACAGTTTTTCGCCAGGAAAAACAGCCGTGTGTATGCTAAATCTCAGTTTTCCCGGCAGGAAAACTGCTGCGAATCGAACATGTTCTCTATTTTCCTGCATCGATTTTTTTTCTTGGCAGTGTTGCAATGTTAAACATTGCGAGGCAGTGCCGATGGAGCATACACACGACCAGGTTTCCCGACCAAAGCTCTCAATGGCCGTGTGTAGGGGGAAAAAGTGACCAAGCAGGTTCTCGGTTTTCCCCTCGGTTTTCCCGGCGGACTTTTTACCGCCGGGAAAACTGATCGTGTGTACTAGGCATTAGGGCTAATGTGAACCGTTGTTATTTTCCTGTGTTTGACATACATGCTAAATGCAGGTCAGCAGATTACAATTCACTTCAATAGTGTTGATGACAGTTCTGAGGCTGTATGTGAGTTATGCATTGCGTTTATTTGGACAAAGTGAATCGGACAAGAAAAAAACAAGAACTGCAAAAACAACATTCATTTTTTGATTTACAATATTCTCAAAATATGTGTAAAACAGGTGTAATGCATCCAGGGTACCACAATGATGTGTGTACAGAAATTGATTCTGTGAAAACGTCTGACTTCTACGGTACTGATTACAAGGCGATGTAATTAAATACATTTTATTGACAAAACAATATAAAACCAATTCAGCATCAGCTTTTCCTTATTTTGATACAGCAATATGGAATATGGCTATAGTGAATAAGTGCCATCATCCCTGATGAATGGAAATGGCAAAATCCCTCAAAGGGTGGATCTATAGTGGCACTGGTCAATAAAGTCAATGAGGTAGTAAAAATATATCACATTTTATTACAAACTATACATATACAAAACATAAGGTGAAAATGGTATGTGACAACCATACATTGAAATTGAAAAGAATGGATACAGACCACTAACACATTTCGAGACTCCTTCTTCAGAGGTGTCCTGAATTGACAGTATGATATTGATGTATCATAAACCATGTTGTAAAGCTTAAAAACATGCATCAGCGGGCCAAGATTCCCCCTAAAGAGTCCAGCCTAAAGAGACTGGGGCTGTATGATGTTGAAAAATGGGTGTTGTCCCAAATGGGAGCTTGGATCAGTGGGACACTGTGAATGCAAGAGATCACTGCATTAACATAGTCCATGCCGAAGACAGGTCCAAATATGTTGTTTAAATGGTGAAGCCAGGTGGTCAGTATTGCAAGCTCAATACGAGTCCACACCTGAGTGAGCTTTCAAAAAACAGACACACATCCAGCAGCACAGAGAGCCCTGTGGGGTGTATAGTTTATATATGTATAGTTTGTAAAAATAATTTGATATATTTTTACTACCTTATTGTTGTGGAAATTTTTATTAATGTATGTTGTCAGATGTCCCCCAGTGTCGGTTTTGCTGTAATGCGCTCATGTGAGCGTATTCGCACATACAGACGTTGGTGGAAGACCGGTGGTGAGAAAATCTTCCTGTGGACACAGCGATGTTTGCTCTTTTAGGGATGTTTGTTTTATGCCTCACCAAGGGACTGGCCACTTCTTGGCGTTTGCATTAAATGACTCCGAGCGGACAGATCTGCGTTCACGAGAACTATAGCATAACTATACGACAATTATGGCCCATTGAGCCATAATTTTCGTATGGTTCCCGTCATTGGAAGCAGTTCACGTCACTGCTAGTCTATTTGAATGTATACATGTCTATGATTGGTTCTTTTGTTGTATTCATGTATTGTATTGTATTAGCTGTATTTAACATATCTTTATATGGTCATGTGCTGTGTGGAGCTCACACCCTGTGACCTCACTTCCCATGGAGGAGGTCACATACTGTGACATGACTTCCTGTGGGGATGATAATAAAAACCCAAGGTGGGTAGGCTGGAAGCGGAGATGCTGCCAGGATGAAGATGATGTTTGGTTATTGAATGAATGGTGAGTGGATTTTAGCTTAAGATACATTATTGCATTAAGACGGAGTGTGTGCTTATTTGCACAGGAGAAATGGGCTCTGCAAACAACCAATTCTTCCACGTCACTTATTGACTTTATTAACCAGTGCCACTATAGTCCTACCCTTTGAGGGATTTCTCCATTTCTATTTTGATACAGGAACCTCTTCATATGCACCCACCTAGTAGTAGCTGTACATAGTTGTAAAATCATAGTCTTAACCACTTGAAGACCAACAGGTTAAACCATCTATAAACAAAAAAAACACAAATTCCTACATCCAACAATGTGGATGCAGGGATCTCCCCTGTGCTATGGTATTCTTAAAGTGGTCAGAATACAATACAATACACTGATCAGTGCTGCAGCCATTGGCTATGGTGAAGGATTGAATGCCAGGACAGTACAAACATCTCCTTTTTGCAGTAGACATTCCAAGGAGATCTGATTATTTTCCACAATTTTTCAGAAATTAAGAAACATGCGAGTAATTAGGGAATTAAAACACAGAGCTTGAGAATGGTGCACAAGATACATTACATTTACAGTACATGTCATACACAGAGAGTTCAGGAGTTGAAGAGCTTAATGTACAGGTCACGTTTAATGGGAGAATGGAGAGGAAGGGATTGATGAACAGATGTGCAAAATAAGACAGATGAGTGGGTTATTATATAGGTTTGATCAGGGACAGGATGGGGCTGACATATATTGTAGAGGAGTGATGACAGTAAAGGGATGTGACACAGTGATTCTGGTACTGGTTGTTTTTTTTTCTTCACAGTGTGCTGGCTGTTATTAGGAACTTTCTTTTCATCTCACACAGGGATTGATTTGTGAGATGAAAGTGAAAGCTGCTGCAAACTGCAGCCAGTGTAAACAATGTGTGATCGCTGTGATTGGTCACAATGATCACATGAAATGGAAAAGTCATCTTAAGAAGGCTACTTTGTCCACTTTGTCCACTTTGCTGCACCTCCTAGCCGTTTATGAACAACAACCTGAAGGCAAGTGGTTAAAACACTAAGGCAGAAAAGAAAAAGATAGCGGCAATTCCAGAGAGTAAAAAACAGCTTATTTATTGTACAAACATGGAAATGAAAGACATGCCACACACACTCAACCCACGGAAGGTCAGCAGACGCATTTCACACTCCTGTGCTTTATCCTTGCAAGGCACCCAGGCTGATGATCTCAAAGTAAAGCCTTTGAGCGGTGCTCACCCCATTTGCCCTTCCCAAAACATTAAGACATTATATTTTGTGCTGTCATTAAATAATGATACGTAAGCAGTTCACAAAAGTGATATAGTCTTCCTCAAGCGAATGATGGAAGTCTATATAAGTACTTGTATAGTTGTAAGTGATGAGATATCTCCATTGGGGAACCCCCCAATCCCAATTAAGAGGTTGGCTCTCCTGAATTGACTTGTTTTTAACCTTTTCCACAGGCAGCTGGATGACTAAAGATATTATTTAGTCGTGCTGGCTATTGATTTTCAGTGACCAGAGACCCACCACAGCTAGCTCTCTGCCACCTATCATGATCTACTGTAGGGAGAGGGTGCTTTCTTAAGGATTTGCTAATGAGGACTGACTTCATACCTCACAAACTCAGTCAACCTGGCTTACAAACAGCAGGTCTGGATGTTATCGTTGTCCTGATTGTGCCACTTGTAAACATATGGTGGTATGTTCCTACTTCATGCACCCTCAATCTGAAAAACAGATTCACCTGCATCTCATATTTTGTTATTTATATACTTATTTTCCCTTGCAGTATCTATCATGTGGGAAATGACATTGCTACTTTCATGGAGTGATTTCAGAACCACAAATCAGTCACTAGACAGTCATGGCTTCAAGAGCCAGCAGCCAGCCAGTGGCCCGATATTTTCTTAAACACGCACATCCCATATCCACCTTAAGATGTATGGTCATTGATCATGTTCTAGCCCCAACTAGAGGTGATTGACATAAGACTTTATCAAAAAGGGAATGCCAGTGGATTTTTAACCTTGACACCCTAGCACTAAGCAGCATTAATGAACCATTGGTCTTAAATTGTTTTCTGTGACTTTCACTCAGGGTGGACATGATGGATGGCTTAATCTTTATGTACTAAACCTGATACGCTTAGGATTACATTGTGTGCCATTTCAACAGACTTCCATGGAGACTCTATTTATGCCTATAGTATATCTACTGTATGTATAACACTCACAAAACATTGACACTGAATAAACTACACTCCCGTTGAATGCACCTATTGCCTACTGCATACACCAAGTACTTGTATAGTTGATAGCTTTGTCACAATCCAGATCACTAAAAATTTCTGGCAAGGGTAAGGGCAGGGACACATTAAGAAATGCTGAGTCACCAGGGCTTGCTTGAAAATCCCAATTATTCTCAAAGATAGATAGTAAAGGGTATAGTCTCTAGATGTATATATATATATATATATATATATAAAAGGGGGCTAGCTTTGGTGCTGATGTCATCACACATGGGCACCAGCAAGGCAGCATGCTGGATTGTATATGCAAGTGTAACATTCTCTTTGTGGGTACATACCTACAGTGGTGTATATAGGTTTTGTGCTGCTCTAGGCCTGACTAAACTTGTGCATCCCCTAATTTAAATTTGACCTACCCCTTCCTGCCAAAGCCACACCCCTTCTTGTTTAAGACCGCCTTGAAATCTTCCAGTGGGGATGGATGGATTCCCTCAATTTGCAGAGATTTCCTCTCACTTCCTGTTTGGCCAAGGGGCAGGAAATTAAGGAAAATCTCTGCAACGGGACAGGGATGGCAAAAAATAAACTGACAGGAGCTATAACCCTCCCTTACTCTATCCAAAATGAAAAAAAAAAAGTGTTGCCTATAGTTCTGCTTTAAGCACAAATACCTGTTAAATTTATGGAGAGGATTAAGAGGCTATAACCATGCCAGTGGTGCAACAGAAAACATAGCACAGTGATGAAGGTATGGGGTCCAGGCATTGAGCAAAGGAAGGATGGAGGCAGGAACAAATAAATCCATCTGTTTATTTTTCTCATCAGTAGAGCTTCGAGTTCGAGTTGAACCCATGTTCGACTCAAACATCGTCTGTTCGGCCATTCGCCGAATTTCAAACATTATGGGCCATTCACGACAAATTTGAGTGGTGCGTCACGGCCCATAATTCACTGCGACATTGCAGTGTATTGCTGGCTGATGATTGGCCAAGCATGTACTATGACCCGCATGCTTTGGCCAATCACAGCATGAAAAAAACAGAGAGCCATAATTGGCCAAAGCCAGGGCGGCTTTGGCCAATTATGTCTCAGAGGGTTTAGTACACGCCCCACACTATATAAGGGTGCCTGCGTGGCGGCCTTGTGTAGTGTGTTGCGGCGGTGGTTAACCACTTCAACCCCGGGCTGTTTTTACCACCTCAATACTGGGCCTATTCTGGCACTTCTCTCCTACGTGTATAAATCACCATTCTTTTGCTAGAAAATTACTCAGAACCCCCAAACATTATATATGTTTTTTTAGCAGACACCCTAGGGAATAAAATGACGGCCATTGCAACTTTTTTTCTTGCACGGTATTTGCGCAATAAGTTTTCAAGCGCCTTTTTTTGGGAAAAAAATGGTTTCATGAATTAAAAAATAACAAAACAGTAAAGTTAGCCCAATTTTTTGGGAAAATATGAAAGATGATGTTACGCCGAGTAAATAGATACCTAACATGTCATGCTTTAAATTTGCACACACTCATGGAATGGCGCCAAACTTCGGTACTTAAAAATCTCCATAGGCGACACTTTAATTTTTTTTACAGGTTATCAGGTTAGAGTTACAGAGGAGGTCTAGTGCTAGAATTGTTGCACGCGCTCTAATGCACGCGGCGATACCTCACATATGTGGTTTGAACGGCGTTTGCATATGTGGGCGGGACATACGTGTGCGTTCGCTTCTGATCGGGAGCTACCGGGGACAGGGGCATTTTAATTTTTTTTATATTTTTTTACACTTTTTTTAACTTTTTTTTTTTTTATCACTTTTATTCCTATTACAAGGAATGTAAACATCCCTTGTAATAGGAATGTGTGTAACAGGTCCTCTTTATTGAGAGATGTGGGGTCAGTAAGACCCCACATCTCTCCTCCAGGCTGGAAAGCATGAGATCGTGATTTTTTTTTCACTGATCTTATGTTTCCTAGCCCCAATGGCGGCTTTGTTTACATCTGAGGACCCGGGCGTGACGTCATCACATCGCGCCCGGGCCTCCGACGGTCACAGAGATAACTGGTGACCATCTGGTCACCAGTCATCTCTATGCTTCCTATCGTGCACCGGACAATTCATTCTCCGGGCCTCCGATGGTACGGGAGAGCCCGGAGAAGCACCGGATGGCGGCGGGAGGGGGGATGTCCCCTCCCGCCGCCTATAAGAACAATCAAGCGGCGGAACCACCGCTATGATCTTTCTTATGGCACACAGAATCTCCGGCAGAACAAAATGATATCTGAATGATGCCTCTATGCCTCTAGCTGCAGGCATCATTCAGATATCCCCCCACAAAGCCCAGGACGTCATATGACATCCACCCAGGATGGGAGATCCCATCTGTGGACATCATTTGACTATGGCTGGGTAGGGAAGTGGTTAAAGACAGACAGAGAGAGAGAGACAGTGTCATTTAATTTGAGTTAGATAGAGCAGGCAGGCGAGTCAGTTAGCTTCAGTTACAGTGTGTAGAGGATATATATGCATCCTAGGTGTTGTATATATATTTATACACTGTATTCAGTTTAGCTAGATCCGTTCCTGTTATTCTCTTCATAATATACTGACAGGCAGGCAGGTGATTGTGCTAGCTGCAGTATTTTCACTTAGTGTACTGTGTCCTTTGCACAGTGTGCACCTAAATCTTACCTGAATACAATTGCTGGTGTTCTCATACAAATACAGGTAGGGAGCTGCTGTATTTGGCTTTAGTGTCCTTTGCACAGTCTGCACCTAAAGCTTACCTGAATACAATTGCTGATGTTCTCATACAAATACAGGCAGGGAGCTGCTGTATTTTGTTTTAGTGTCTTTTGCACAGTGTGCACCTAAAGCTTACCTGAATACAATTGCTGGTGTTCTCATACAAATACAGGCAGGGAGCTGCAGTATTTTCATTTAGTGTCCTTTGCGCAGTGTGCACCTAAATCTTACCTGAATACAATTGCTGGTGTTCTCATACAAATACAGGCAGGGTGCTGCAGTATTTTGATTTAGTGTCCTTCGCACAGTGTGCACCTAAAGCTTTCCTGAGTACAATTGCTGGTGTTCTCATACAAATACAGTCAGAGATCTGCAGTATTTTGTTTTAGTGTCCTTTGCACAGTGTGCACCTAAAGCTTACCTGAATACAATTGCTGGTGTTTTCATACTAATACCACAGGCAGGGAGTTAAAAATTACAAACAGATTCTACGTAACAACAAACCTACAGTCATCACACATGGGCACCGCCTGTATACTGCTGTTCAGAGTATATACAGCCTGGGGGCCACGCCTTTCCTTTTTTTAATTTGGGTGCGGGATTCCCCTTAATATCCATACAAGACCCAAAGGGGCTGGTAATGGGCTGGGGGGTGGGTACCCATTCCATTTTTCCCAATGATTTTCATCCATATTGCCGGGACCAGACATTACATTAAAGCCGCAAGCAGTTTTAAATGACTTTTTTTCCTTTAGAAATGTCATTTTGTGCAGGGACAGTTCTAAACACGGGAAACACGTGCCACTTCACAGGCATACTATAGACACCCCCAGGTACGATATTTAAAGGAATATTTCACTTTTTCTTTCACTTTATGCATCATTAAAATCACTGCTCCCGAAAAAACTGCCGTTTTTAAAACTTCTTTTTGCATTGATACATGTCCCCTGGGGCAGGACCCGGGTCCCCAGACCCTTTTTAGGACAATAACTTGCATATTAGCCTTTAAAATTAGCACTTTTGATTCCGAACGTTCGAGTCCCTCCATTAACTGATATTGACTACTATGAAAGATATTCTATATTAACCTTATGACTTGCTGTAACCAATGGGAGACGCTTAAAGTATGCTTTAATCCTAATATATAGTTTTTTGACATTCCATAGAATATAAGACCCTCTTGAGGAAGACCTTAATGGGTCGAAATGCATCGGGGCTCTCTTCTGTTCACCATATGCATTCAAGACGTATGATCTTATTATTCATCTTGTCCACCTTTGTACATGACTTGAACCGTCTTTGTATACACTATGTCTGGCTTTATAAATACCGGAGCTCATAAATTTATGTACTAATTTTTAATCTACGAGGGCCAAGCGCCTTTTCATCAAATAAAACTTTTTTACTAAATAATGATTTCAATTATTTCTTGCTGCTAAAAAGTCCCACGGGAAACTTTTTCTCTCCATGTCCAGCATTCAAATCAGGATGCGCAGCCCTCTCACATATCCCATATGTGTCTAACCAAGCCATGTATGTGCTGTCATACCAGCAGCAGTGCAGCCGCTTTATGGGGGCATCAGAAAGATTTGCCTCCTGGCCCATAAGACTGGTGCTTCACTCGGCGGGGACTCTTTTCGTGCTGCCCCCCTGCAAAGTGCCGCCCTAGGCCTGGGCCTTGTTGGCCTAGGCCAAGATACAGCGTTGCATACCTATCTAATAAATAGCATTCTGACACGACAATGCACACTTGATCCTCATCTTTTTTGTGGAAATGTGGGTTTACTGTGAGGCTATGACCTAGCTTCGGATTACCCTAATCGCCAGAAATTGCCCATTGCACTTCTGGAAACAAAGCTATACCTGGGGTGCTTTGACCTGGTGAATGCTGTATTGAATTTACCTCTAAGCACTTTCAACCTCTTTATTTCTGGGGTGTCTAATGTTCCGGTAAGCGGGTAATGTTTATGTTTGGTGGAGGAGCAAGGGCATCATAAGGATTGCTGGCACTTGTAGTACATGCTTCACAATACTTTATTTGTTATCTCTCTACTCCTCACCTCACCTCACTCCTTCAGTCTCCTCTCACATTACTAACTTACTAACTGACATTTCAACATGGATGCCACACCACTTCCTCAAACTCAATCTTTCTAAAACTGAGCTCATAATATTTCCTCCAGCCCGTGCCCCTCCCCCTGACTTCTCCATCAAGATCAATAATACAACCAGTATCAGTCCCTCCCCTCATGCCAAGGTACTAGTTGTAATCCTAGACTCTGACCTGTCCTTTCAGACCGCAATCCAATCACTGTCCAAATCGTCCAGGCTTCACCTCCGAAACATTTCCAAAATACGCCCCTTTCTAACTGTTGAGGCCACTAACCAACTTATCCACTCCCTTGTTATCTCTCGCCTTGACTATTGTAACTCCCTCCTCATTGGCCTACCTCTCCGCAAACTATCCCCTCTTCAGTCTATCATGAATGTCACTGCCAGACTCATCATAACCTTGTTATATGGGATTACACTATGGCCATTTCCTTTCTTTGTGCCTAAAACTCCCCCTGCATATCGAGGATATCAACAGAGGGACCTGAACGACAAAATCTGGGCAGAAGGTTACGAGCTCGGCGCTCGTGGATTGATGCCAGCTATTATATATAATAAGTGAGTTCATTTATTATGCGTTTTACCAAAAATTACCTCATATGGGATTACACTATGTGCTGCCTTTTTTATCTAAACCTCACATACTGAGACCACGGTCATTTAAGTTCACTGGAGATGGTCAAAAGGACGTTTGAAGATCACCTATAATTTCTTCTACGGCAGTAAGGTGAGAGGCTTGTGCACACAGAGGTGCCAGCATTAGAAGATTAGCTGGGCACCGATCGCTTGATTGCTCACGGTGGAGGGATTCACTATCTGTGTGGAACATTATTACAGACTGTTACAGTGGAATTTGTTTCTTGCTTATCACTCTCATTACTGGATTACATTGGCCTTATTCAGCATTATTGCACACTCAGTGGTGCATGTTGGACTTTATCACACTGTTTATTTATTTGTTCACTGATTTGCTCGATGTCACATTTTGTTATATAGATTCCATATATTTGGTTCTAGACCGTTGTTCATCACCTTTATTTCATCATATGGTATTTTATATATTCTGTATATTGAATTGATACACATTTGTATACCACACACAGCGCAACACCATCATGTATACATTTATATATTTTTTCTGCTTAGGATCAGTTAATCACGTGCTTGCTGCAGTGTATCTAGCCCCCTATCTTCACCGTTAGGAGTTACTTACCTTTACACATTGATTTTATACTGTTTTTAAACTTTAATAACATTAATACATTTTATACTTTTAATTATGTCATCTTATTTTATGTATAATAAAACTCCATAATTTTTAATTGCTATTACATTTAAAACAAGACAACAATGTGATACAGTAGGCATACATGAGAGTTTTCAATAAAATGATGGTTGAAAAATACTAGTTCTACATTTGGGTAGAGAAGGAAAAAGTAAAGTAAGTCTGAAAATTACTAATACTCTGGGAAGACAATGAACTTTAAATCAGAGTTTACAGTCTTTTGCATCTGAATTTAGCAGGTTTTCCACAGTGCTTCGGGGTAAGACCACAAATGTATTTTTTTCTTTGTGAGATTTTATGAATAAGTCGTAGCAGTGGGTGAAATGCATGAGGGATGGAAGACAAGGATGGAATGTTACACCTGACAGAATAAAGTATTTGTATGCAAAGGTTCAGCGGTGTACGGCTTCACTCTTTTTGTTTGTAAAAAAAGTGCTGCTTAATAAAAGTCCAAAAATACATTGGGGCACATCCAATTTGTATTTGTTAAAACAAAATGCAAAAGGTTTGCAGCATAAAAGAGCTCCATTTACTACTCACATAAATAAATCATAGCAGTAATATTTTAGGCATAATCTGAGCTTTTATGTGCTGCGACCCTTCCTTTATTTTTGGTGTATTTTTTGGTGGTCATCAGGGACTTGTCAGGTCAGGTTGCACACACAATCTTTTACAATGTTGCTGTTCCCGCTTGCACATATACAGTCTACATACACTGATCAGCCATAATAATATGACCACTGACACAGGTAAATTGAATAACATTGATTATCTCATTACAATGGCATCTGAAAGTAGGTGAGATATATTGTAATGGTAAGATGACTGGGTCAGAGCAACTCTAAAAATGCAGCTCATGTGGTATGTTCCTGGTTTGCAGTGGTCAGGACCTACCAAAAGTAGTCTAAGGAAAGAAAGCTTGCGAACTGGCGACAGGGTAAGGGGCAGCCAAGGCTCATTGATGTACATTGGTAGCTTATGCTAACCCGTGTCGTCCAATCCAATAGAAGAGCTACTGTAGCTCAAATTGCTGAAAAAAAAGTTACTGCTGGTTCCTATAGAAAGGTGTCAGAACATACAGTGCATCACAGGTTGTTCTGTATGGGGCTGCAACGCCACAGACCATTTAGTGTGCCAATGTTAACCCATGTCCACAGCCAAAAACACGTGCAATGGGCATGTGAGCATCAGAACTGGACCATGGAGCAATAGAAGAAAGCGGTCTGGTCTGATAAATTCAATAATCTTTTGAGGAACACAACAACAAGTTTGAGAGATTGACTGGCCCCCAAATTCTCTAGATCTCAATCCAATTGAGCATCTGTGGGATGTACTGGAAAAATAAGTATGATCTATGGCAACCACACCTCACAACTTACAGGATTTAAAGAATCCGCTACTGATAGCTTGGTGCAGATGCCACAGTATATCTTCAGAGGTCTAGTGGAGTCCATGCTTTGAAGAGTTACAGTGGGTGGTCATAATGTTACGGCTGATATATAAAATCAATTGTTGAGTGTGCATATCTCTTTATTGGATATATTGTGCATCAAGAAGCAGAAGGGTACCCTTCTGTTACCCTTTAAATATGTAGACATTCAAAGGAAAGGTTTAAAGGTTTATTCAAAAGGATTTAGCACACAATGTAGCAATGTTAAAGTCTTGAGGAGTCCATGTTTTTTATCAAGCCAATTACGGACGAAGAAAGCACTATACATATACTGTAGAGAACAAGCAGAAAATGGTGTGACAAGTGTTGTTGTGGTAACATCTACTGTAAACAACAAAGGTAAAGGATATATGATGTGCAGTATAAAAAAATATAACTTTTATCATGTGAAATTTGGATAATCTACAACAGAAATGCAAATAGAGAGTAATTACAACATTATAAAAACTCAAATCATATAAAAATAAACAAATCATGATTTAAGTTTCTGAGTGTATATTCAAAAAACGTCTTCAGTATTTATATGCAATCCCCACCTCTATGAGGTTTGGGGATATGATCAAACACCTTATAGTGTAACTGTATCCAGCCTCCATAAAATGTCTTACAACTGTGAGATGATCTTGATCTAGAGGGAGTGGAATATTTATATTGCTAAATTCTATCTGTTACTTTTTATGTTGTCTGACCATTGTTTGAAAAAGATAGGAAACCTAGATTTCTGTAACTCATAAAATGCTATTATCTGTGTATTTGTATGTGCATTTTTTGATAAGGGTGAATGGATAAGCAGGATCATACTAATTAGCAAGAATAGAACATACTGTATATGATTATCTACTGTATATGACTATATATTAAATGGAAACACATATTCATAGAACATAATAGCTCCCAGTATGTGCTAAGATGGCATTTAATTTTCAGCAACTGAACAAGCAATTAGAGTGTAAAAGGATTTTCTCAGTGACAGCTTCAGATCTTCATGTGGCCTCTACTTGCATAACAAGTATTCAAGAAACGTTAAATTAATTTAATGTTTTTAGAGTATAGATACATTTTCATATGTTTTTATGTTTTGTGTTCGTGTTTTTTTTTCTTATGTAGCAGACCCCCCCCCATATTTGGGGTCGCTATGCCTGAAATTTAGGGGGTAGCCTGAGCATTAGTTTGGCTCAGGCTGTTTGATTTCTTTAAACTGGACTCTGCTCTGCTGTGATGTTGCCTGGTCATATAGTTCCCTTTGACCTGTAAGTGGCGCTGTTGCCCAGGTCTCGGGTCGAACCGCAGGTGGTGTTGCAGCGTTATTGGGTGTCCTCTCTCGGCAACCGTGCAGTGGGCGTGGTCTACCTGCTGTGCATGCTGGGAGAGGGTACTTAAGGGGCAGACGCCATTGGCGCGGGATCTTTGTCCTCGGCACGTACCCCACCTTCGGTGGCCCTCATGGCCAGGGGTGCATGCGAATGTGTTGGGTCCCGGGCACCTTTAGCCTGAGGCCGTATCGTTCCAGTTAGGCCCAGTACCTTTAACTGAGGCCTACAACCAAACAGTGGAATCCCAGGGTGCCTGTGGGAGGGTGACACGCTCTGAAGGAGAGGCAACCAGGGGAGGACCTTTCTAAGGGGATCGGTGAAGGATGTCACTGTCTCGGGAGAGGCCTGGTTACCTGTCAGTGGGAAGGATTCCGTGATCCACCAAAAGCCCTTGTAATGTGTCCCATTGGCACCTATGGTCTCTAAAGTTACAAGCGCTGAGAAGTTCGGGACTTAGGAGCTAAAAGATCCTGTGGCAGAGGATCTCCTGAAAGTGTCTCTAAGAGAAACAAATCTCAAGTGAATGTTCCGTGCTTCACTCCGGCTGCTAGAACCGTGAGAGGTGAGCAAAAGCCACTCAGGCCTGAGTAGCGACGAGTAGTAATTAAGTGCCACGTGCCTGAACCTGTATTCCTGTTCAACTCTCTCTCTCACTAACTTTCCTATCGAGCTGCAAGCAAAGAAAAAAAAACTATTTTATTGGGTTTAACATTGTCTGGACATTGGCTTTCCTCAAGAGAAAAATAGACTTTTCCCTACACTCTAGGGACGAGAACCAGTGGAAAGAGGTAACTCGCTGCAGAACCCAAAACTGTTAACACCGCTCACCCTCTACAAGATGGAGGATACTAGGCATGTGGCATGGTGTGTCCCACTCTGCAAGTGGAGGTAAGCAGGGTAACGGATCTGTGTGCTACACGTGGGGGCTTGAGTCCGGGATTTTGCAGCTACCCCTGGAAGTTGGACTATTTTTTCTCTCATGTCTGTGTGTTCTGTGGAGGTCGGCCATTTAGGGAAAATTGGACTGTGTCACTTTGTCGAGAGAAATGGAGGTCAGGCCTGTACTTTGATTTTTTTTCTAACTGCGTAGTTCGTGGGCGTGTCCTAACTGAAGAAAAGCCTGCGAGCTGCATGCAGCTAAAGAAAAAGTGGGAGGAGCCCCGCCAATTGTGAGTTGTACGAGGTGCACTTGGCGCCAAGGGACAGTAAGAGTTTGGACCAGTAAGGAGCAGCAACATGTCTACTACTCCATGGACTTCTATTCCACAGGGACCTCGGATGTTCCCAGCTACCTCTTCCATGGACATTGCTCCAATTACTGCTCCTCTGACGGATACGGGGATTCGTCTTAAGCCTAGGGGTCGCTACGCACTTTATACCTGCAGAGATGCGGAGGCCCTGGGTGTGCTCTGTCCCAGATGCAGTGGTTTGACTGTCCAGATACGGCCTTTTGGAATGTGTTTGACCTGCGGGGAATTTCTGTTTGATGTGGACCAGCCCACTGAGTCATCCCGAGGCTACCGGGTCACTTGTATCACAGGGATTGTTACTTCTGAGGAGGACAACTATACCCCTACAGCTGAGCCCACACGCATCACCGGGGCTACAACGGACACACAAGATGGACCTCCGGCTACTACGGAGCCAGTGATGGATGCTACAGCGGATGCTGCCTCCATCACCACAGAGACCTCCATCCAACCCGCCAAACGGAAAGTGGGATACGTCAAGGCCTCCCGCGGCTGCGGTAGAAGCCTGCCCCAGCGCCTGCCTGAACCGGATCTTCGTAGCGGAGGGATCTCTGGTAAGTCCACGTCAGGGGACGGTAAGGAGGCTGGGGAAACTGTGATAGCAAGTTTGCCGGGGGAGGGGAAGAAGCTCATACCCCATACTACTAGGGATGTGTGGACAGCCAACCCGCGGGAACTTTCAAAATTTGGGGACAATGTGTCTGTGTCCACCAGAAGTTACTTGCCGGCAGAGGAGTATGATACTTCTGATTTGGACTCATCATCCGATGTGGGTGATGACGTAGAGATCGATGAGATCTTCACTAAGAAGGGTTGGAGCAAAATTCCAGTAACCTCACCCCGCAGCTTTGAAGAGGGATCACCCATGGACTCTGGGGAAACTACACCCGAGTGAAAGCCCCTGCTTTAAAGGAAGAAGTTGCTCCCATACCTGCACTGCCCGCACCTGCATCATCTGTACCTGCTATCACAGAGGGATGTCTGCCGTTGCGGTCACCTCTGCCACAGCTGGAACTAGCGCCAATAAAAAGGTCCCCGGATGCCATTGTCCTACCTGGAGCAGGAGATCAGGCAACCATGCCTCCCATGGCCCGGTTGCAATGGCTCCTAAACAAGAAGGTTGCCACAGAGTACGGGTGGGAATACCCTTATGTTCCCAAAGAACTTCTTTTGAAATCAAGGCCTACCGAGAAAGGTGGTACTCCGATTTTGTTTGGGATCAGCTGGAAGTGCCTAAGCCTCGTAAGTATTTTGCTTGTTCAGCCGCTATGGCTGATCGTTACCGAGGTTGCCGTAAGGAATGGAACTATGGCCGGCATATACATGCAGATCGAGTGGTGATTTGCAACAAAGAGCGGGAGGATGCTACATACTTTATTGAGACACTGGACAAGCAGTGGAAAACTCTCATTCTCCCGGATCTGAGATACTACCTCTAAAGCAGGAATTTGTGTTTTTCTTTATCCTGTTTTATGGACAAGCTGCCCTGGATTCAGAAATTTTGCTCTCTACTGCAGAGAAAGTCTACTCTGTTGAGGAATAGGAAGACTGTTGTTTTTTTTTTCTCTCCTTCCTCAACCCTTCAAAGAAAGGAAAGTTTTTCTTGAACTGAACTTTGGGGTAGATTAGCCAGGGCCAAAGCAAGAAAACATTGTGGTCAAGATGGGGAGTCGTTGTGCAGTAATTCATTCTCACGTGCATGTTAGTAAATGTGATGACCTTGCATAGCCACTAGATGGCAGCGGTCTGCTGAACTTCTATATTTTTCTTTTATAAAAAAAAAAAAAGAAATATATATATTTAATATTTATCAGGCAATGCTAGGCTTAGCAAAATATACTTGTAGAAGGTAGTTATTTCTTTCCAGAGAGATGGCTCACTTCTAATTATTTAGGAAATGGGATGTCAACTGTATATTACTACATGTTTTTTTTTCTTCTTCTTCTTTTCCCTGCCTCTATTCCCAAAATACTTGGTTCAGGCACCATTTCAAAAATGCTGTATATAGTTGGAATAAATCAAAACCCACTCAGGATTGAGGGGGTCCTCTGATTTATTCTAGCCACTGGGACAGTGGCTTATTCAGGAGGGGGTGTATGTAGTGGACCCCCCATATTTGGGGTCGCTATGCCTGAAATTTAGGGGGTAGCCTGAGCATTAGTTTGGCTCAGGCTGTTTGATTTCTTTAAATTGGACTCCGCTCTGCTGTGATGTTGCCTGGTCATATACTCCCTTTGACCTGTAGGTGGCGCTGTTGCCCAGGTCTTGGGTCGAACCGCAGGTGGCGTTGCGGCGTTATTGGGTGTCCTCTCTCGGCAGCCGTGCAGTGGATGTGGTCTACCTGCTGTGCATGCTGGGAGAGGGTACTTAAGGGGCAGACGCCATTGGTGCGGGGTCTTCGTCCTCGGCACGTACCCCACCTTCGGTGGCCCTCATGGCCAGGGGTGCGTGCGAATGTGTTGAGTCCCGGGCACATTTAGCCCGAGGCCGTATCATTCCAGGTAGGCCCAGTACCTTTAACTGAGGCCTACAACCAAACAGCAGAATCCCAGGGTGCCCGTGAGAGGGTGATCCGCTCTGAAGGAGAGGCAACCATGGGGAGGACCTTTCTAAGGGGATCGGTGAAGGATGTCACTGTCTCGGGAGAGGCCTGGTTACCTGTCAGAGGGAAGGATTCCGTGTGCCCTTGTAATGTGTCCCATTGGCACCCATGGTCTCTAAAGTTACAAGCGCTGAGAAGTTCGGGACTTAGGAGCTAAAAGATCCTGTGGCAGAGGATCTCCTGAACGTGTCTCTAAGAGAAACAAATCTCAAGTGAATGTTCCGTGCTTCACTCCGGCTGCTAGAACCGTGAGAGTGAACTATCCGGGTGAGCAAAAGCCACTCAGGCCTGAGTGGCGACAGTAGTAATTAAGTGCCGCGTGCCTGAACCTGTATTCATGTTCAACTCTCTCTCTCTCTAACTTTCCTATCGCGTTGCAAGCAAAGAAAAAAATTAACTCTTTTATTGGGTTTAACATTGTCTGGACATTGGCTTTCCTCAAGAGGAAAACAGACTTTTCCCTACACTCTAGGGACGAGAACCAGTGGAAAGAGGTAACTCGCTGCAGAACCCAAAACTGTTAACACCGCTCACCCTCTACAAGATGGAGGATACTGGGCATGTAGCATGGTGTGTCCCACTCTGCAAGTGGAGGTAAGCAGGGTAATAGATCTGTGTGCTACACTTAAAAGAAGAACCCCTTCATCATATTCATTTTGGAGATTTTTTCTAATAAAGGAACGTGTCCCCATGGCTTAAACAGTCATTTGAGTTTTTGCGTTTTTGGAGTTTAAAAGAGAACAGTTTCAGACACCTGAAGTGTGCTTGAAAACATCACCCCTAGTTCTCCTTTAGCTAAACATTAAAGTGTACAAACTTTTCAGAGCTTTTTATTTTTTTTGTGTGGACCTTTTGTGTCACCAGAGGATATCATGTGTTTTCCTTGAAATTGGTAATTACAGCAGAATCCACAAGACAGGTTGATGTTGTAAAAAAGTAACAATAGGATTTCCAGGTAAGAACACACCACACTGAATCTCTTTGCTAAGCAATAGTCAATTGCACTGAACAAGAATTATACTTGCCACCCAGCGGTCTCACAGGCATCTTTGAATGTACTTGCATTCTCCAAATGAAGCAAAAGATGGCCGGGGCCTACTCCTTTGAACAGAATACCCAGAATGATGAGAAAGATTCTAGGACAGAAGCCTGCCCTGAGGCCAGAGTAGTGGTGCATAACCAAAGGAGATAAGGGATTGATGACTATTTCTTACATTTGCATGCACTATTTGTCTTTTTTTTCAATTATTTTATTTATTTATTCATAGGACACAACAAGAAACTACAAATGGGTATTCCAAAACAAAACAAAAAGAGAAAGAAAAATGTAAACATTAAACAATTAAACATTGGAATTAAACATGCCAGATTTAGAACACAACATTATTTCAGCCAGGGGGCATATTGGGTCTCCATATAGAGGGGTTGATTTACTAAAGGAAAATCCACTTTGCACTTGAAAGTGCACTGAAAGTGCACATGGAAGTGCAGATGCTGTAGATCTGAGGGGGACATACAAGGAAAATAAAAAAAACAGCATTTTAGCTTGCACATGATTGGATGATAAAATCAGCAGAGCTTCCCCTAATTTCAGAGCTTCCCCTCAGATTTACAGCGATCTACAGCGACTGCACTTCCATGTGCACTTTCAAGTGCAAAGTGGATTTTCCTTTAGTAAATCAACCCCAGAGTCTCTCTCCTGTCACAAATTAATAATGCTAAGAATAATATGTTAGCTCCTGTCACCCTCACCATATAATCAACAGCAGGCCCTCTATACTGCCTCCTCTATAATCTCGAACCTGTCCTAGTCAGTTTTATAACATTTAAAAAAAAAAATAGGGAAAAGGGGAGGAAGGGGGGAAAAGAAAAAAATGGGATATGGGACCAGTTTGGGGAGGTGAACCTCATGTATGCTCGCACATCGCGAGGAAAATTAATATGGAAGCTTTAGGTACCCACCCTAGCTTGTCAAGGAGGGTTCTTCCCTCCTCCGATGACAGAAAAACATTCCAGAGTGACCAGGTCCTGGAGAAGCGCTCCTGTTCGTGTCGTGCAGAGAGAACCAGGTCTTCTACTGATCTCTTTTACTTTGCGTAACCACATCCCTATTGCCGGGGGTAATATTGATTTCCACATCAAGGGGATACATGCCTTTGTGGCGTCTAATAGGTGACAGATAATGGATTGCCTGTATACCTTTTCTGGTATATGGGACGGATGAAGAAGAAAATGACTATTTGTCTTTTGAAGCTAATCTGTTAATAGGATAATAGACTTAATGACAGAAATATGTACTTACCTGACTACCTATTTACAGCACAGATCATTTCATTAGATTTGTGTAAACTACATGAATATTAGAGTTACTTATTAGGTCAAATATCCAAAACCAGCCAGGCTTACCCATTCTCTGTTACAGTAAGGTTCACTGAGTTCTTTTCAGGTATCCATGCTGACGTAGCTGAAGGCATTCATTCAAAGTCAATAAAATAACAACTTTTAGTGCTTGTGAAGTTATAAGTATCCACTAACTTTAAGGTTATTGGTTGCTTACCAAAATACATGCACTTCTATCACTTGAGGCACTTGTGATATGTGAATGTCTGTTTAAGTTCATTAAATTCTCTACATGTTTGCATCAAAATATTGATTGATTTTGCATCTACTCATAGTTGCCCTTTTTGAGAATTCTACTGTATATACTGTAAGTAATTGTAAAGGATATAAGTTAGAGCATTAATAATCACTCATACAAAAATAAAGTGCTAAATTATAAATATTGTTATTATTCATGCAGCATTATTGTAATTTAAATAGAATAACACATAAAACATTGTTCAAGTTTTTAAATCCAATACAGATTTCAGTTTGCTTTGAGTGACAAGTTGAGACAGCAAGCATTCCTTAGTGGTGACAAATCTCTCATGTGGAAGATTAAATGAGTTTCCCTTGAGCATTTATGCCCATAGAAAGGGCAAGTAAATAAATCAAAATTCACATGTCAATTTAAGAAGGGCAGGAGGGTGAATATTACAAAGCCCGAAGTCCTCAGTGCCCTCATAGCCTTCCATTTGTCAATGGAGTATTAAGACTGACAATATTGTAAATGTCATGCCTATTAGTGTAACTACAAAGAAAAGAACTGACAGAAACTCATTCAATTGATTAAAAAAAACTCACCTGAAAAACACTGACAAGATAATGTAGAATAATGTATATATATATATATGTTTATATATAGCAGGGACGTGTGGTGAGTCAAATACATTGACTCAAATACATTGGGTGTTCGCCTGGTCGCCGAATACCGAACATTATGGGGCGTTTGCGGGAAATTCGAGCGCCCGTGGAATGTCCCATAATGAACAGTGTGACCGTCAATGCACTGCGAGATCGCAATGCATTGACGGCTGCTGATTGACCAAAGCATGCACCTGACCTGCATTCTTTGGCCAATCACAGCACGCTTTGCTATGAGAGCCATGATTGGCCAAAGGCAGTGTGCCTGTGACCAATCATGGCTCAGGGGGCTGAATCCACGCCCCACACTATGTTAGGCTGCTTAAATAGCGGACGTACATAGTTTTGTGAAGGAGAGCAGCAAAATGTAATTTAAAACTGCTCGCGGCTGTAATGTATTGCCTGATCCTGGCAATATACATAAAAATTATTGAAAAAAACGGCATTGGTCCCCCCCCAGTCCATTACCAGGCCCTTTGGGCCTGGTATGCACCAATTTTTATTTTTTTAATGCGTGGGGGTGCCCCCAAAATCCATACCAGGCCCTTTAAGGGGAACCCCGCGGCAAAATAAAAAAAATGCCGTGGGGCCCCCAAAATCCATACCAGGCCCGTAAGGTCTGGTATGGATTTTAAGGGGAACCCTGTGCCAAAATGTACAAATAAAATGGAGTGGTGGTCCCCCCAAAATCCATACCAGACCCTTATCTGAGCACGCAACTTGGAAAAGGGGGGGACGAGAGAGTTCCCCCCTCCTTAACCATACCAGGCCACATGCCCTCAAAATGGGGAGGGTAATTTGGGGTCCCCCCCCAAAACACCTTGTCCCCATATAGAGAAGGAGGGTAATGGGATTATAGCGGTGCTGAGATATCACAATGTTAACATCATTTAATTTTAATTATTTATTAAAATATCATGTAGATATTCTACAAAATACATAATAGAAAAGGAATTCATTAAAACTGAATATTTAAACAGATATCGTAGACTGTGTGGGTCGCTGGTATTCAATGAGTACAATGGTGATCGGGTAAGATGTCACATCCCTATATATTTCGCCAAATTGCCTTCCTCAGGGGAATACACTGTGACCACCAATTTTAACAGCCAGCTCTATCAAAAATTTACACATATGCATAAATGTGTGCCGCCGAAGTCACCCAAAAAGAAACCCACCTTCACTCAGCCCAGACAAAGGGAATCTACATGTGGGGCCGCACATGGAGTGTGTAGAGAGAACTTCCAAACATGTGAGATCATGCAAAGAGCAGTGTTCAGCCATAGGGGGTATAAAAGGGCCCAGCTATAAGGAACAAAGATGGGAACAAGGGCCTTTTCCCCACAACCCTTGCCTGGTGGTTGTGGGGGTCAGTGGGTGGGGCGCTTATCAGAATCTGGAAGCCCCCTTTAACAAGGGGACCCCAGATCCCGGCCCCCCTATGTGAATGGGTATCAGGTAAAAAAAATCGTTTTTGGTGATGTAACTCCATCTTCGATGACAGCACGAACAACCCAAGAACATAAATAAAACAGAAAAACTCTGCCTCGATGGGAGGCGTCCCGCGACTGTAGGCTTTGAAGTAAACCGGTGACCCGTCCCCTCTGACGTTACATGATGTCACATGACGTCAGAAGGGGGCGGGGTCACCGGTTTCCATCACCGGGTGGCCCCGCTCTCAGCTACATAACAGTCTACTGTCATTTTTACCATGTGGCATGTGGCCTGGTATGGTTCAGGAGAGGGGCTGCTCTCTCACCCCCCCCTTTTCCTGTGGCCTGCCAGGTTACGGGCTCAGATAAGGGTCTGGTACGGATTTTGAGGGGGACCCACACGCAATATTTGTTTACATTTTGATGCGGGGAACCCATGCCCTTTTTTTCAATATATGTTTATCCATATTGCTGGGATCCGACAATACATTACAGACGCGAGCAGTTTTAAATGAATTTTTTTTCTTTAGAAATGTAATTTTGCTGTGGTACTGTTCTAAACATGGAAAAGATGCGCTACTTTACATGCATACTAAGGGCACCCCCATACACAATATTAAAAGGAATATTTTATTTTTATTGTTTCACTTTAAGCATTATTAAAATCACTGCTCCTGAAAAAACAGTTTTTAAAACTTTTTTTTGCATTGATACATGTCCCCTGGGGTTTGGCTCATTCCTAGTCGTGAGGTCAGTGGCTGGTGAGGCACTGGCTAGTATCAGAGCCAGATACACACAGGTTACATACACCGCAAACGTTAGACCGAGAGTAAAAATTCAAGCACTAGACCTCCTCTGTAACTCTAAACATGTAACCTGTAAAAAAAATGAAAGCGTCGTCTATGGAGATTTTTAAGTACTGAAGTTTGGCACCATTCCACGAGCGTGCACAAATTTTTAAAGCGTGACATGTTAAGTATCTATGTACTCGGCGTAACATCATCTTTCATAGTATACAAAAAAATTGGGCTAATTTTTTTTCATGAAACAGTTTCTTTGAAAAATTGCTGCGCAAATACTTTGTAACATAAAAAGTTGCAATGACCACCATTTTATTCCCTAGGGTGTCTGCTAAAACAAAATATAAATATATACCGTATATACTCGAGTATAAGCCGACCCGAGTATAAGCCGAGGTACCTACTTTTACCACGAAAAACTGGGAAAACGTATTGACTCGAGTATAAGCCGAGGGGAGGAAATGTGCCCATTGCCCAACCTTACTGTGTCCATTGCCATCTCACTCTGCCACCTCACTGTGCACATTGCCACCTCACTGCCCATTGTCACCTCACTGTGCCCATTGTCGCCTCACTGTGCCCCCTTACTGTGCCCATTGCCATCTTACTGTGCCACCTCACTGCCCATTGTCACCTCACTGTGCCCCCTTACTGTGTCCATTGCAGCATCCCTGTGCCCGAGTCAGTGTACCTGAAAATCTTGTAATTCCGCGGCCGGCGTCCATTGTTCAAATCTTGCGCCATTCTCCCTGTCCCTTCCGTGATAGGCGTTTCCAGCAAACACTGTGTTGAGTGTTTGCGCCTATCACAGAGGTCCTCTCATTCTCCGACTCCCAGCAGGCACTGTGTTCAGTGCTCCGCCAATCACGGACGTCGGACAAGAGAACCTCCGTGATAGGCGCAACACTCAACACAGTGTTTGCTGGAAACGCCTATCGTGGAAGGGACAGGGAGAAAGGCGCTAGATTTAAACAATGGACGCCGGCCACGGAATTTCACGATTTTCAGGTACTGACTCGAGTATAAGCCGAGGGGTATACTTTCAGCCCTAAAAAAAGGGCTGAAAAACTCGGCTTATACTCGAGTATATACGGTATATATATATATATATATATATATATATATATATATATAATGTTTGGGAGTTCTGAGTAATTTTCCAGCAAAAAAATGATGATTTTTACATGTAGGAGAGAAGTGTCAGAATTGGCCTAGGTGGCAAGGGGTTAATTACCATAAGTAAGTAATATACACATAATTATTATATATTGTTTTTAAGGTAATTTACTATATTTTCCAAAACTGTACTCAAGTAGGTGGCTTAACCGACAAATTACTGAAGTTTGAAGTTATAACTTCAAACCAGCAATTTCACAGTAAATAGATAAATAATACATTTTTATCTTATAACACATAGCATAATAATATATGATTTAGCTTGATTATAACAGTACCTTTTCAGCAGCAGCAGATTCTCATTCTCCCTCTTAACTGTGTGAGAAAAAACATGGGAATATGGGTAAATCTTATACCCATAAACCCATGTTTTTTTTTCTTCTAGGGCTGGAAGGGAGTATTTGTCTTTTAGACACATGCCCCCTTCTATGGCACTGCAGTGAGAGGAGAGCCTCCACTGCAGCATTTTTATTGGACAGCTGGGGCCAATAGTACTTGCTCAGTGCCTCTGACAAGAAATGAGGTGCACTGTGAGCTCATCCTCTCAGTCTGCTGCAAACAGAGTGTGCCAGCTTGCATTTAAACTGGCCACTCTGTATGTAGTTTCTGAAAGGCTGCACAAGGAGCCCTGTATCTCTGGAACCATAGGTCCCAGAAGCCCCAAATGTTGACTAGTGGTGGGATAGGACTTTGGCTACCTACCCCCGAGGACCCCAGGTCACTGAGCTATCACCCTCAAAGCTCAATATTTTTTTGTTTTGTTTTGTTTTTTTATGTTCATGGCTGAGCCTCACCTGTCTTTCCTGACTGAACATCCCTGAAATACAGGTACTCCTCACTTAATGACCAGGTTCTGTTCCAACCACCAGGTCTTTAAACAAATTGATTGTTAAATGAGGAGCCACAAGTAATCAATATTTTAAGCATTCTAATCTACTGTACTGTACTGTATCTTTAAAAAAAGGTCTAAACACAAAACTCCTGCTCAATAACACAGTTTTAATTTGCATAAGTACTGTCAGAACATTTGGGGTTAAAAGAATATACATATAAAGTCGCATATTATAGATTTTTCAGGTTTTTCATATTCATGTATATTATGAACGAGAGGACAGCCATTTTGTCTCTAAAGTTAGAATTAGTGTTCATAGTCCATGAATAGGCATGGTTTTTCTGTATTCACTAGAAGTCTTACAAGGAATTGTTTTTCTGTATCTTTATCCCAGTCCATAAATTCAAAGGTCTGAACACAAGGAGTCTGGCTGTACCATCTCCAAGATTATAACTCAAAGGTTTGGACACTTAGTAAAATAAACAAGATAAGGAGCTCTTGTTTCAAGGGAGCCTGGAAACCTAAATTAGTATTTCAGAATAAGCTACGAAACTATAGGGCTTATTCAAAATTCCTGTGGTATTGTATATTTTAAATTGTTTCTTTCAAATATCTTAACAAAATATCTGTATTAGTAATCCATATATAAACCCGTTTAATACATATATATGATTATGGTAAAAGGGTCACAAGTATATGATCTTGTGAAAAGTGTGAAAGCATTAGTTTTGCTTAGAGTTGTATTTTAATGACTTTAATCTTGAGGAATGTTACTGTCCATTAGCTAATATGTGGGTGGATTTTCCCAAGACATTAATCTGAGCCAGTCGCCGGTATGACTGAAGAACTTGACATGTGTTTGACAGTTTTTGACAATTAATGGTGTTTTATGAATCTTAAATCACAGGGTGTCATAAATTGTCTTTGACTTGAATGGAAATAATATTAGAAATTATTCATAATACGCTACTGCCCTCTGGTGGTAAAAATAGTTGATTTTAATATTCAAGATGGCATCTATTTGGTTGCTAAGACAACCTCCCAAAAACATTGTCATTTGACATCATCAATTACCTAGTAATGAGATACACACCCACTTTTTGGAGTAAGATAAAAGTAGGAAGAGTTCAGTGTGTAAGGGGATCTCTGAGGGAACAGGTCGCTCTACATATGGATGATCTCTGAAGACACGCGCTCGCTGAAGGGATCTCTGAGGGAACAGGAGGCTCTCACTCTATCTCTGGGAAAACTCGCTCTGAAAAGAGGTCTGGCGAACTCTCTCTCTGAAAGGATCTCTGAAGGAAGTTGGAAGGAGGAGATCTGGAATGCAGAAATGTAGCAATGGTGAAAGAAGTCCCTCTTGGGACTTTGCTTCTCAAACAGACAGAACTCTTAATTACTGGTAAAGTATTAATTTATTTATTTTACCTGTTTTGGTAATGGAATTGTTTTTGCATACACATAACTAAAACCATTGAAATATATATAGCCTAGTGTTGGAGTTGTATTATTTTTAACTGCAGTATGAAATAATTATATTCCAAATATTAACCACTTGCTTACTGGGCACTAAAACCCCCTTCGTACCCGGACCAATTTTCAGCTTTTAGCTCTGACGCACTTTGAATGACGATTGCGCGGTCATACAACACTGTACCCAAATGAAATTTTTATCATTTTTTCCCCACAAATAGAGCTTTCTTTTGGTGGTATTTGATCACCTCTGCGTTTTAAATTGTTTGCGCTATAAACAAAAAAAAATGAAAATTTTTAAAAAAACACAATATTTTTTACTTTTTGCTATAATCCTCAGTTTAGTCCGATATGTATTCTTCTACATATTTTTGGTAAAAAAACATTGCAATAAGCGTTTATTGATTGGTTTGCGCTAAAGTTATAGCGTCTACAAAATAGGGGATAGATTTATGGCATTTTTATTAATATTTTTTTTTTTACTAGTAATGCGAGGGACTGCGACATTATGGCGGACACATCGGACACTTTTGGCGCTATTTTGGGACCATTCACATTTATACAGTGAACAGTGCTATAAAAATGCATTGATTACTGTATAAATGTGACTGGCAGGGAAGGGGTTAACACTAGGGGGCGAGGAAGGGGTTAAATGTGTTTTCTAGATGTGTTCTAACTGTGGGAGGAGGGGACTGACTGGGGGAGGTGACCGATGGTTGTCCCTATGTACAAGGGACACACCATCGGTCTCCTCTCCCTAACAGGACGTGGATCTCTGTGTTTACACACACAGATCCAAGTCCCTGGCTCTGTGACAGCCAATCGCGGGTACTTGGCTGACATCGCGGCCACCAGGCACGCGCATCGGCACCCGCGTGACACAGCTGGCACAGCTCTTCCGCGATGCGTGCCGCCGAGGGCGCGCATTGCGGAAGTAAACAAGAGGACGTCCAGGGGACGTCCTCCCAGCAGTTCAGGTCCGCGCTGCAGCCGTCTTTCGGCTATAGTGCGGATCTGAAGTGGTTAAGAGACATATACCAATTTGGTTGTCTTTATAAAGCTAGAGCTAAGTTTGTACAATGGTTTTGGTATGAAGTATGTGTAAAATAGATTCTATCTAAATTTAAAAATAAGCCTTGATTGTATTGTCATGCTGTATGCATAATATAACATTTTGCTTATGCATTTAAGAGGGTAAGAGGAGATCTGTTTGTTTTGAGAAGAGATAACATAGTGTTAAAGTAAACAGAATTTGTTTACACCTTCCGCAAAAACACAGAAAGACATTTCACAAGAGTTACCAAGTTACCAAGTATTATTTAAGTATTGAACTGTTAATATACCTTGTCATATAGAGCGTGCATAGAAATGTATGTAAATATTATCTGAACATTAACCATCATTTATCTATGATTGTAGAAGTATATCCATTCATTTGTTTTATCACGAAATATACCTGATTTAAATTTGCACTGTGCTTTAGTTAATATATATATAATTTTAAATATTCATTTGTGTTACTTGTCTTCAAACTAGCACGGATAAAGAACTTAGAATTTCTTGTTTGATATTCATAGATTTGCATATTTCCATGAATACAATAATATTTTAATATTTCAGTATAAACATTCTGACAGTACAGAACACAAACCAAAATTCTGTACTGTACTGTACTGTACAATACAATGATGTATAGCGCGTAGTTTGGGTGGGGAGAGCTGGTCGTAAGTCCAAGTGGTCGTTAAACAGGTAAGTCATTAAACGAGGAGTATCTGTATATATTTATATTTATCCTAAACATATTGACAATAGACCTCCTTCCACTTAAACTATGGGAGTTTGTTGCAGACAAATAGTGCAACTCTTAATTAAGCAAATTTACCCAACAGGCGCTAATCATCAATGACATAATGGAGTTGATTTACCAAAACTAGAGGGTGAATAATTTGGTAGAGCTGTTCATGGTAGCCAGTCAGCTTCTAACTTCAGATTGTACAATTAAGCTTTGACAAAAAAAAACTTGGACGTAATTGGTTTTTGTACAGGGCTGCATCAGATTTTGTGCTCTCCAGTTTTAGTAAATCAACCCCATGTGTAGACTAATGTGACTAATTAAAACAGCTGTGTTGAGGGAATAAAACTGGACAAGGAAAGACCACACTAAAATGGTGAGTTTGTTGAGTTTGTGGTAGATATGGCAAATTGTGGTATATGTGGCAATGGGTTTGATTTACTAAAGGCAAATGGGCTGTTCACTTAACAATGGAGCTTTCCCTTAGCTTAGTAAATGAGGTGAAGCTCTCCTAACTTTTGTCATCCAATATGTGTATCCAAAATTATAATTATTAGTATTCATTTTATTTTGCTTGCACGTGATTGGGTATTTTTTTAAAGTGAATTTTCACTAGACATGTGCACACTGAAATATTTTGGTCCGAAAAATCTATTTATTTAGTTACTCCCGAAATTCGTTTTTATTTTGTTTCATTAAAAAATGCATTCGTCCGAAAATCCGAATGAATTAAGGTTGAATCTTTCATTGAAGGCTTATGGTGTCCGTCGAATGTTCTAAGAAGATTTGACGAAGCAGCTAAACTGTACAACGCCGTACATTTCCGGTCTAACGCTCCTCCCACAAGCTATAGTAGAATTCTAATGTTGTATGACTAGTAATAATTATATTTATTAATTATTATTACTAGTCAAACAACATTAAAATTCTTCTATAGCCTATAGGGGGAGCATTTGACCACAAATGTCCGCTCGTGGCGATTGTATGTTTTAAGCTGCTTCGTCGAATCTTCATGTCTTTATAATGTCAAATCTTTTCTCTCTATGTCGAATAATCTTGGACTAATAGAATTAGGTTAGGCACATTCGACCATAGGTTCGATAGACACAAATCGCTATTGTCACCGTCATGTTGAATCTTCTATCTATATCGAACTGTTGTTGCAACGAAACAAAAATAAAGCATTTTTTATATCAGATCTTTCGGATTGCGGATGCTGCACGTTCCTTTTTGTTTGTTAAAACGAACGTGAAAATCCCTGAAATTCGGACGAACATGCATTCAGACGAAATCGAATGCACATGTCTAATTTTCACCGCATTCACTAAACTAAGGGAAGATTCCTTTGTATACATTCCCAAAGGAAAAACAACCTATTTGACTTTAGTAAATTAATGCTAAGGAAATCATTCTGCTCCATTATTGTCTCACCCAAGCAGAAATTTTGCAGTTCACACTTGTTCCCAGATATGTTGTACAAGCTCTTCTGCAGGATTGCTACAAGGAGAGGTTGAGAATAAAAATGCAATGGTTGGCCAGGGAAAATTAGTGCAGCAGGAGCAATTCATCCAGCTTACATCCCTTCAAAATAATATGTCCAAACCTGCTATTAACTCAGAAGTATCAGAAACCACTGGGACCCTGGCACACCCATCTACAGTCCGGAGAAGGCTTATCAGATGGTATTCATGGATTAGTTTTGACCAAAAAGCTAGATGGAAAGATGGAAATAACGTCAAATGACTCGCCCATACAATATATGAAAACACAAGGACGTGAGTACAGAATTTTTTTAATTTCTTACTTCCAACATAAAGCATTTTTTCCACCAAAATGCTGCCAAATGGTACCTTAATGATTGTCTGCATGCTATAGTGAAGCATGATGGAGGTTCAGTGATTTGATCAAAAGTAGAGAAAAGTGGAGAAATATTCTTATCCTTAATTCAGTACCATCAAGTGGTTGTCTGGTTGGTTCCAAGCTTATTCTGGATAACAAATACTGTAAACACATGACAAAGCCTAATCTTAGCACAAAAGCACATGGAATAGAACCCTGATCCCAACATAATCAAGTCCAGTAGAGAAAAAAAGAAGCAAGACAGCATGGTGGGAAGGTATTCAAGAGGTTTAAAACACCTTAACATATCAATTATCTCTAGCAATAGCCTCCCTGCGGAATCACAATTTTTATGTTCATTTTCTTCTTTGGGCACTTGCACCCCCCCTGATTGCATACAACTGTCTCAGGATGCAGACAGTTTTAACTTCTTGTTTGTTTGTCCTAAAATCAAAGTACGCTAATATCAGGGGCGGATCCAGAGTCTTTTCTCGGGAGGGGCACTGCCAAAAAATGTTTTTTTTGTGGGAAATTTATCGGGGAAATGGTTGATGTCAGCGCTTCAATCATCCCAGCACCATGGTTGTTATGGTGTCAGGATGATTGAAGCGCATTATTTCTATTATTACATTGTAATATAAAATTAAATAGTTCAATGCAGAATCAGTGGGAGCCCCGGGTGTGTCACTTGCCACCATCGCCTGCAATTAGTGGGAGCCCTGAGCGTGTCACTTGCCACACGTTGCGGATTGTCACTTGCCACGTCACCTGCCACATCTTGTAGATTGTCACTAGCCACACCTTGCGGATTGTCACTTGCCACGTCACCTGCCACACCTTGCTGATTGTCACTTGCCTGCCACCAGATGCAGATTGTCATTTGCCACGTCACCTGACACAATTTTCGGATTGTCACTTGCCACGTCGCCTGCCACACCTTGCGGATTGTCACTAACTTGCCTGCTAAGGTGTAGTTTTGGTTGTCTCTTGCTGTGTCCCAGACTCCCAGAGTCAGGCAGCAGAGAGACAATGTAATCTCTCTGCTGCCTGCACAGTGAGGGCGGAAGTCACTGCAGGAATGCAGGGCAGGCACGGGCGGTGAGAGATGATCTCATCTCTCTGCTCCCCCGCTCCCGGCTAGCTGATTGGCCAGCTGCCACACTGAGCCTGCTCTCTCACTCTCACCTGCGCTGCTAACACACTGAGCAGCACGGTCTGCCCACGAACCGCGCTGCCCCTGACAACAAACCGTGCCGCAAGCGGAGCCGCCCGCCTTCTTACCCGTCTGTGGAGCCGCACGCTATCGCACCTGCCCGCAGAGCGGCCTGACGTGACTCACTGACGTCACTCGTTGCTAGACGCCAAGCGGCCCAGGCGTTAGCAACGAGTGCAGGGAAGAGGCTCCTCCTACCTTCTCCTCCGCTCCTGGTATCGTGTCAGTGCGCCACGTAACTACATTAGACGAGTCTCTCTCTCAGCGCCGCTGATCGGCTGATGTGAGAAACTGAGAGAGAGACGCAGGGAGGCAGCGGCAGCCGCAGAACAAGTACTGTATATACTCGAGTATAAGCCGACCCAAATATAAGCCGAGGCACCTAATTTTACCTCAAAAAACTGGGAAAACTTATTGACTCAAGTATAAGCCTAGGGTGTCTATCTGCATGCCTCACTGTGCCTCACTTTGCCTCACTGTGCCCATGCCTCACTGTGCCCATGACTAGACTGATGTTTAACATGGGAGTCTATGGAAGGAGTGCCCGGCTTTGAAAAATTGGTTCTCCCCGGCCATAGATCTCCCAGACACCAATCTTTTCAAACTTATAGAGGAGACATGGGGCTACATGTGTGCCAAGTTTGGGGTCCAGAGGACCTAGGACCAGAGAAATTACAGTTTAACATTGGAGTCTATGGAAGTGGTTCCCGGGTTTAAAAAATCAGTGCTCCCCGGCCGTAGGTTCCCTAGACACCAAGCTTTGCACACTTGTAGAGGAGACATGGGGCTACATGTGTGCCAAGTTTGGGGTCCAGGAGACCTACGGCCGGCCAGTACCGGGTCCCCAAATTTCGGGAGATCAGGCGCAAAAAAAAAAAAAACAGAGCAAGCAAGTGAGTGTGACAGATGGTCTCGGGGGGGGGGGGCAATTGCCCTGTTGCCCCCCCTGGATCCGCCCCTTTCTAATATGTCTCGCATTTTAGGACAAACAAGAGATTAAAACAACCTTTTTGGTGGAGACAAAGAAACTGATGTTTTCCATGTCTAACCACTTCAATACCATGCACTTATACAGCTTCCTGCCCAAGCCAATTTTGAGCTTTCAGCGCTGTCGCAATTTGAATGACAATTGCGCGGTCATGCTACACTGTACCCAAACAAATTTTTTATCATTTTGTTCCCACAAATAGAGCTTTCTTTTGGTGGTATTTGATCGCCTCTGCGATTAATATTTTTTGCACAACAAATAAAAAAAGAGCGAAAATTTTGAAAAAAACTATGTTTTTCTTTGTTTCTGTAAAAAAAAAAATTGTAAATAAGTACCTTTTCTACTTCAATGATGGGCACTGATAAGGCGGCACTGAAGGGCACTGATAAGGCGACACTGATGGGCACCGATGAGGTGGCACTGATGAGGTGGCACTGATGGGCACTGATGATGGGCACTGATAGGCGGCACTGATGGGCACTGATATGTGGCACTGGTATGCGGCACTGATTGGCACTCATAGGCGGCACTGATTGGCACTCATAGGCGGCACTGATTGGCACTTATAGGCGGCACTGATGGGCACTTCTAGGCGGCACTGATAGGTGGCACGGACGGGCACTGCTAGGTGGGCACTTATGGGCACAGATGGGCACGGATGGGCACTGATAGGTGGCGCTGATGGACACTAGTAGGTGGCACTGATGGACACTGATGCCCAGCAATGCCAGCCACCACACATTGTGGTTGTGCCATCATAGTGCCAGTCAGTGCCCATTTGTGGGCACTGATTGGCATTTTTTTTTTTTTACTACATGTGGATGGCCATGGGGGCCATCCACATGCTTGGGGCTTCCCTGTGGCCCTGGGGGGCTTCCCTGGTGGTCCAGTGTGGGTATCCGAGGGGGGGCTGCGCTGATAAACAATCAGCGTAAACCCCCCCTGTCAGGAGAGCCGCCGATCGGCTCTCCTCTACTCGCATCTGTCAGACGCGAGTGAGGAAGAGCCGATCAACGGCTCTTCCTGTTTACATCGTGATCAGCCGTGATTGGACACGGCTGATCACGTGGTAAAAAGCCTCCGCCGGAGGCTTTTTACCGAGATCAGTGTAGCGGTGGGTCAGACTGACCCACCGCTCCACCGATCGCCGCGATGCGCGCCCCCCGGGCGCGCGGCGGCTGTTATCCCGCAGGACATCATATGACGTCCAGTGTGGATAACTGAACCACTTCCCGGACGTCAATATGCTATTGACTGGGCGGGAAGTGGTTAAATTGTATGCACTGTAACTTAATGAGGAAAGGGGAAAGGTTTATTCATCCATGCAGTGGTCAAAAATATATGATCAGAGGATTTCACATCTGTCAATCCACTTATATGATATATACTGTATAATAATGTGCCCCTGTAACTTAATTTATGTGGGGCAATCACACAAAAGATTAAAGACCGCATATCGCAACATCACAGCTCTATTTGAGGCAAACACCCAGGTTTACCAGTACCAAAATATTTTATGGATCACAATCATAGAGACACTGATTTGAGGTTCATGATTTTAGAAGAAATACCAAGGGACAGGAGAAAGGGGGAGACAGGATTCAAAAGCTAAAACAGAGGGAAGTACGGTGGATTAACCAATTAAAAACATTGCATCCCTTTGGCTTGAATAGAGACTATGATCTCTATCTGTTTCTGTAAATACTCTTTATTTTGGACATAGAAATTGACTATTCATTTATTATACACGATTTTACGCTCTTCTTTTAGGATATGAACAATGAACAGGATCTGATAGAACAATTAAAGCTTATATCCTTGGGACAGAATAATAATGGGATTATTAGTACATGATATCTGTTATGGCTAAGTTTAATGTATGATTTGTAGTTAGTTAAAATTGTACCTTTGTATCTTTGTTGAAATATACTTATAGTGTTAATGAGGTTCAATTGGGATACAGCTGTTAGGTTACACCCTGTGTGGGTATTTAGATGTGATCTTGTGTAGTGAACATTTACTTACAGCTTGATGAAGAGCAGAAATGCTTGAAACTGTACAGTCGCTACATTGCTTGTAACTGTTATGAAAACTCTACTTTGCAGTAAAGAATTTTTCAGATTGGAGATTGTAGCATTCTACTTTGATACATATTTGATGGTGGATGATAGGGAGCCCAATATTGAAACGATCTCCATTTAGTGCCTGCAGGTATCTGTCTAATTAGGGCACACCCTAATCACTCTGTGCTGATTCCCCCTACTGCCCGGACTTCTCCCCATGCCCCCCCCCACTTCAGTGCTGAAGACTTCCCTCCTCTCCCCCCGGCTGCTGCGGGGGATGTTTCAGCATGGAGAGTGGGGGAAGGGGCTAGGAAATATGTAATTTACCGGCCCTTCCTTTTCTAAATAAACACAGTGAACACACTCACTGTGTTCAATCATAACTGAAGCATAGTAAAATGTAAAAAAAAAACATATTTACACTTCTAGCACTAGAGGCTGCTGCATATATATATATATATATATATATATATATATATATATATATATATGAGCAGCACAGGGTTAACAATGGGGTCCTAAATATAATACAGCTGTGTCCTATTCCACACTCCCAGGGCAACACAGGGATAAACCATGGGTCTTTGTCTAGCCTAACAGATGGGCTGTATAGAACACGGACAGTATAGGTTTAAACTGATTTGCCAAACATATGCGGTCCTCTGGTTTGTCTTTTTGGGGTGCTAGAAGATGAAACGATGGATAATGCAACTAAGCTTTTCTTGAAGCTTACTCTTGAATTGATAGCTTGAAAGAAACTACTTAAAGGAGTAGTAAAGTTACATGTTTTTTCACCTTAATGCATCCTATGCATTAAGGTGAAAAAACATTCGACAATACCGCCCCCCCCCCGAGCCCCCGTTTTTCTTACCTGGCCCCTCGAAAGTCCCATGCTCGTCCCCGTCATCCTCTTCGTTTTTCTGCCTGGCCGCCGATTGGCTACACTGGATAGATTGAAAGCAGCGCAGCCATTGGCTGGCGCTGCTGTCAATCACATCCAATGACGCGGCACGCCGGGGCACGCCAGCTCACTCGCATTAAGGTGTGGAGTCCTTGCGGGGAGGAGCCAAGACAGCCGCCGAGGGACCCCAGAAGACCAGGATCGGGGCCACTGTGTGCAAAACGAGCTGCACAATGGGGGTAAGTATAACATGTTTGTTATTTTTAAGCAAAAAAAAAAAAAAGGTTTAGTGCTCCTTTAAAGTGGTTGTAAACCCCCCTGACCTGTTTTTACATATAGGTAAGCCTGTACTGAGGCTTACCTATATGTACTGAAAAATATCTCCTAAACGTGCGCCGTTTAGGAGATATTTGCCTTGTAGTGCGTCGATGATGTCACCGACGCATGCGCAGTGAAGAAACGGCCCTCCGAACCGTTTCTTCCCCAGCTTGTGCCGTGACTGGCGGCTCCCGCGTGCATGCGTGGGAGTGACGTCACGCGACTCCGGCCAGTCACAGAGCCTGGGTCTGCAGCCCTGGAAGGAAGAGGGGTGAAGATGGATGCTTCCACCAGCGGGGACATCGTGGACATTGCGGACTTCCTTTGCAAGGTAAGTGGCACATAATGGGCTAGTATGCGATGCATACTAGTCCATTATGCTTTTACATTGCAGGGGAATATAGAGGAAGTAAAACCCATCAGGGTTTACTTGCTCTTTAACTCTGATATCACACTTTATGAGATAACATATGAGGCTAGAGGATGCCCAAAGAAATTTAGGAAGATACGATATAGGTGGGTGGATTCCTCTGACACAGTGGCGGAAAACCTGTAAATAGATCAACAGTAGATACTGATGACGCGTACACACGACCATTTTTCATGATGAGAAAAATGCAATTTTTTTAATTGGTCATTAAAAACTATCGTGTTTAGGCTCCAGAGCATTTTTCTCGACGAGAAATGGCCATTAAAAATTTAGAATATGCTCTATTTTTGTTCGTCGTTTTTCACATCGTCGTTTTTCTCGTCGTGAAAAACGGCCGTGTGTACGCTTTAATGACGGGAAAAAAACATGCATGCTCAGAAGCAAGTTATGAGACGGGAGCGCTCATTATGGTAAAACTAGCGTTCGTAATGGAGATAGCACATTCATCATGTTGTAACGGACTGAAAAGCACAGAGACTGAAAAGCGCGAATCGGCTAACACCAAACTTTTACTAACACGCGGTAACTCGAAATCAGCAAAAGCAGCCCAAAGGGTGGTGCCATCCGAATGGAACTTCCCCTTTATAGGCCATCGTACGTGTTGTACATCACCGTGCTTTGCTCGAGCATTTTTTTTCACGATAGCGTGTATGCAAGGCAGGCTTGAGAAGAATCACGTCGAGAAAAACATTGTTTTTTAACATGACATAAAAACGGTCGTGTGTACGCTGCATAATATGTTAGCTACATGGGAACAGTTGGGCACTGGGGTATTCTGTATGGTTCATGAGGTCCTATTTTAGCATTGGTTTGATATAAGGTGTTAAAAAACCCTGAAGGTGGGAGGGGGGGGCTTCACTCCGGCAAGGTTCTTGGGCATGTTTAATTTTCTCTGATATATTTGTGTTATTCCTTTTTCTTTTTGTTTAGTGGGTATTTGTCCACTTCTTTTATACATATACAGGGCTCAAAATTTCAAGTCTTGAGCCACTAGCCAGGCCTTAAAGGTTTACTCGCCACCATTTGCCCCACCCTACCCTGCTCTGCCCCTAATTCTGCCGCTTATCACGCCCTCATAAATTATTTCGTGAAATGACACTTAAATGTTTTATGCAGCATTAAGTTTCAAAAATAAATATTAACAACAACTTTATCAGTTCCCCTCAGCACAGCCTCACCGTGCCCACCATTGCAGTCTCACCGTGCATTGAAGCCTCACTGTGCCCCCATTGCAGACTCATTGTGCCCCACATTGCAGCCTCACTGTGTCCCCATTGCAGCCTCATTGTGCCCCCATTGCAGACTCACTGTGCCCCCATTGCAGACTCATTGTGCCCCCATTGCGGACTCATTATGCCCCATATTGCAGCCTCATTGTTCCCCCATTGCAGATTCACCATGCCCCCCATTGCAGACTCATTGTGCCCCCATTGCAGCCTCATTGTACCCCCATCCCCATTGTAGCATCATTGTGCCGACGGTGCTCACCCCCCCCCCCGCTCCCAGCATCTAGATTGTACAAGATTTACTTCCACAATCTAGATGCTGGTATTCTTGCTGGCCATGGGAATTAAAATAAATTTGCCAAGCACCAGGACCTGTGGGCAACAAAGTACAATTTAATGTGTGCTGGTAGGGGGCTACAATGGGAGGATAAACTTATCCAAACATAGGTCCCTTTTCCTTCTCCTGTTTGGGGGCACCAGGCCTGCTTCCCATCCTTTTGCGTCCAAGGCATTTTTTAAAAGACATGGCTTATTTTTTGGGCATTTGGCATTTGCAAAATTAGAACACAGAGTTTAAGAATGCAAAGATGTTTAGTAACATTTAAAACAATTACATTAATAATGGTAAAGAAAAAAACACATGTACCAATCAAGCAATGTTTTTATGAATTGGCAGAAACTAAAGTGTAAATCTATGTACATCTGAGCTTTCTTGTCCCTTTGTGGATATCTCTTTATTGGAAAATGTAAACTGTGGATTATACATTCCGGCCTTATATACTGTATATTTTACAGTATATGGTGTAATGGCCTGTTAACCTTAATCTTAAAAGATCAATCTCCAAAGAATGAAAAAAATAAGATACTTTTATTTTATGCATCATGGATACAGATTCATTTTTTTTGCCAACTAATGTGCATAACCATTCCTTTTTACTGATGCAATTGTTTATTATTAAAACAGTGTTAGGTAGATTACAGTAAATTATTTAGATAGTACACTTTAAGTTGCATTGGAATCCATGTATGGAAATAATAAAGTAAAAACTCTATAAAATATATTTTTCATGAGAAATCTGTTATATCATGACTTCTTAAAAATACAAGCAACTTTATTTATTAAATATAGTTGTATACTGATGCTACTCAGCAATATCATTATTTATATTTAGGCTCCATGCACACTGGGTTACGTAAAACTCCAGTTCCCCAGGCAGAAAAAAACGCTCATATAGAGCGTTTTTTGTACAGAGTTTAGACGAGTTTAGGAGAGTTAAGTGTTTTTTTCTGCCAGAAATCTCCAATTAGAAACGCAAACCAGAAGGGTTTTTTTTTTTTCCTGCTTCAAAACATTGAGCTTAAAATATGCCTGTAATCGTCCTAATGTACATGGACACATAAGATAACATTGAGCTGCTTCCACAGGCAAAACACAAAAGTCCTATAGTACTGTAGCAGCAATTTTTAAGTGTGTATGGAGCCTTCATATTTAAGGATTTCACAAGACAAAATTTGAATGCAGCCCATAACAGATTGCATAGTTGCCAGTTAAAACCATACTTACAGTGACGTCTCTCTGATTACGCTTTAAAAAAAAAACATGAATGCTAGAATAGTTAACATAAGTTTCATAGACATCATGAGCATAACCATTCTAGATCTGACCCAGTGAAAAGGAGTTATCATTACTCATGCTGCATAAGAATGTTATAACTGCAAGCCTGTGCACACTGGGAATGAATAGGTCCCGTGAGCCCAATCAATGGTACAGCAGGGAGTTAGGGCAGCCCATTATAATCTATGTTACTATTTTATTATTTATTTTAGTGTTAAGGGATTAAAGTTATTCAGATGAGCAGCAATATATTTTTTTGAAGTATATTTTAATAGATGTTATGAGATACAATATATTTATTAGTTTACTTAAAAAAATAACATACAAATCAAAATTATTATTTTTTACATAATTCGAGTTCTTAACACAGATCCATGGAAAGATTATTCTTGAAAAATATGCTTACATTTCCATCACTTTACATAAAAAAAAAAAAATTGCATACTCGCATATATTACTTCCTGGCATTCAAGCCTTATCTATTTGATGTTGATATTAAATTATTGGGTACATAAGAATTCCAAATAATTCTTCAACTTGTTTTTCAGTTTAATATATTTATTAATTTTGTAAATAGAAACATTATGATTTATTTCTAGGAAATTCTATACATTGTTTGATGTACTAATATATCAAAAAGTACCATTTGCAAGCAATTAAAAAGGGAGTTAAATGATTAATAATATTAAATTATAGTGCATGCTTATTGTATAGTTTTAATAAGAAACATTAGCTTACCTAGATTTTGAATTTCTAGAGTGAAAATAATTTCCACAAATTATAACTACCCAAGTAACCTGTATACAGAATGCCAATTTTTTGACTTACCAGATGCCAAAAAAGTAATAAAGCAAAAAGAGCATCAATGACTAAAATAAATTAACATAAATGAAGACAGAAGATAAATATCTTATTGCCATTCAGAAAAAAAAATATGAAATATTCTTATTTGTTCGAATTTTTTTATTATTCCAATCGTAGGTGGATTTTGTACTATTCATTTTATTTAAATAATTAGTTTTAAAAACCATGAATATTTATTTCAAGGAATTGGTAAGATGAAAATTACATACAAATTAATAAAATTTATTAAGAGAAATTAATCATATTTTGCTTCACATCAGTTTTGTTTAATAAAACATAAAATTTAATTTCAGCTCATTAAAGAAAGATACCAAATAATGCTGGGGTATCTTCAATCAGTAACTAGATTCTTCTTCAAGTATCCAGTAAATTTCAAAATGTATTTAAAAACTAAGGAGCACTTGGTGGCCAGCAACCAAATTACAACAAATGTCATTGAGTAGCAGAATCTTCATATTGAGGGTAGGAGTGTCTGAAAGTCCTATTATGTGTAACAAGGCAGTGAAATGAGATTAGAACAGAGTCCACTCTCTGAAGATGGATGTGATAACTTTCTAAAGAGCATACTTTGTCTCCTAGAGTACCAAAAAGTTCTTCTCTGAAAGCAAAACATATAATTAAAACACTTCTCCCTAAAAAAGCAAAAACAAAAATAATCATGTTAACACATACTTATTGCTATTCTACAGAAATACTGTACAATCACAATGTTTACATAAAACATGCAGCCAGTGAAAAATGATGAAGTCTAATCAATAATATGGTAAACTAAAGTGACAAAGATTTTTTTTTTTATATGTCAGTATTTATAAACCATGAAGACAGTCTGAAATGTGTTTAAGAAAGATACCGGTAGCTATAATTACTATTGTCACTGTTTGTCCTTCACAACTGCATGCAAAAACATTATTTAATGTTAATAAAATTATGTTTTTTTTAATCTATGAAAATACTAACAACCCTTGCCAAACCAAAATATATATTTTTTTTTATTATCTTTTATAAACATTTTATCTATCAATGAGAAACATTAACATATTAATGTCTGTTTAGTAGAAGCAATGAAAGAATGCACAAACATAAAAAAAGGATGTCACACATGCCAATATTGACATTCCTTGAACTGAAAAAGAAGGATGGGGAAACATACTGAACTCAGTGCAACCCTTTTTTTCCAAAATGCACTAGTCAGCATCAAAATCATCAGACTGAACACCCCACATTAGAAAACAACCAGCAGACCAAGTTGAATAAACAAAACTTCTACAGAATCATAAATCCTGCTTAGCCCTTGATGATCTGCAAAGCCTCACATCAGAAACAGCAATAGCCCAGAAACTTTTAGTTAAGAACCATTTGAATTTTTTTTATCTTTTTATCAGAACCAAAATCTATCATTTTCAATGAATTCTGGTATGATAAAACTACCTTCATAACAATTGTCTACTGAAATATAAAAGAAAATAACAAAAAGTTTTGGTATCACACATGCCTATTCCAGGAGGCAGACGAGACATGTATCTTCTAAGCAGAATAGGCATGAGAGCTACAGTATATCATGTCTGATGTCTATCGAATAGTGATTTTTGTTTTCTGTGCAATAAGATGTTGGTATCTGCACTGTAAAAAAAATTTAGTACATTTTTTTTTTTTAGATAGAACACCTACATCCACCTCTACGCTCTTGCAATTGGGCAGATGTTGGCTCAGCGTCATCCTCTAGAACAGGGGTGTCTAACCTTTTGACCTTCCCGGGCCACATTGGAATAAGAGGAATTGTCTTGGGTCACACATAACATAAACTATAAATAAGGATAGCTGATGAGCAGTAAAGGTTGTGCAAATCACAAGTTAATGATCAATGATATAGATAATGGGGTTGATTTACTAAAACTGGAGAATGCAAAATTCTGTGCAGCTGTCCATAGTGGCCAATGAACTTCTATCTTTGGCTTGTTCAATTAAGCTTTGACAAAAAAAAACTGTAAGTGATTGGTTTCTGTGCAGAGCTGCACCATATTTTGCACTCTCTAGTTTTAGTAAATTAACCCCAGTGTACCTATCTGAGTAATAAAATGTATTTTTTTATAATATTTGTTATTATAAAAGTAAAAGACGGCAACATAAAATGAGTGCATTATTTAACACTGTTTTTTTAATAAATGAATGTATCAATATCTGGTTCCATGGATGTAGCAGCAGTTATCAATAAATTCTCATGGTGCTCATCAGATATTTTGGTTCTAATTTTGCCCTTCATATGCTTCATCTTTGAAACGAGTTGCTCACAAATATACAGTAGGTGCTGCCAAAAACCAATGACATGAATAAGACGTGATTATGAATAATAGAATATTTTTCTTTGGTAAGAAAAAACGTATATAAAAGGGACACTAAAGGGACACTGTCAAAATTTGTATTTTTACAAAAGAAAATGTAAAAAAAAATCAACATTATCAAGTACTGTATTTATTGGCGTATAACACTCATTTTTTCGCCCTGCAAATCGGTTGCAAATAGTGTGTGCGTGTTATACGCCGATACTGCAATTTGGGCTGCCTCGGAGAGAACGGGGAGGGGTGCGGGACGAGCGCTGTCAGATTACATACAGCGAGAATCTCCTGTTTACTCAGCGGCCTCTGTAATAGGAAGTCCCTTCTCCTGGGCCAGCATTGGACCAGTGTTCTGTCTATCATAGAAGCTGGTCCAGGAGGTGGGACTTGTATTAAAGAGGCCGCCGAGTAAACAGGATATTCTCACTGAATGTAATCTGACTGCGCTCATCCCTCCCTTAGATGGGCATTGATCAGGCTGCATTCATGGCAATGGGGAGGCTGCAGATGGGCATTAATCAAGCTGCATTGATGGGCAATTGTGAGGCTACAGATGGGCATTGATTAAGCTGCATTGGTGGGCAATGGTGAGGCTGCAGATGGGCATTGATCAAGCTGCATTGATGGGCAATTGTGAGGCTGCAGATGGGCATTGATCATACTGCATTGAAGGGCAATTGATCAGGCTGCATTGATGGGCACTGACCCTTATTTTGCTTCAAAGTTCTTTATTTAAAATTTAAGGTTTTTTCCTGAAACTTCCCTCTTAAAATGAAGGTGCGTGTTATATGCCGATTAATATGGTAATTTTTCAGGTTTTGTGTTGGGCCGCTTTCATACCCATGTTGGGTCAAATGCTGCCTGTGGGCCACAGGTTGGACACCCCTGCTCTAGAATGTACCCAAAAAGCTGCTGCAATTGGCAGCTGAGAGCTCTTCCATCAAAGTAATGATGGATTATTAAAGGTCATGAGAGCTGATTACCCTAATACATAAATTTGAACAGTTGATTGGATTCTGGCAGAACGGAAGACCATGCAAACATTGTACAGTACTTTTTCACATTCAATCTTGTTTATTTTGTTGTTGCATATTGTTAAAACAATATTTAAAATTATTAAGCTGGTTCTCCAAAAGCTCAAGAATTCTTGTTTCTTTGAAGAGCACTACAATTTCTTAAGGGTCAGGATTGTTACAGCAAATACAGTGAATGGTGCATATTATCATTAACCACTAGAGGACCAGCCGCTGCAGTTATAATGCGGCAGGTTGGCTCCCCTGGGCAAATCACTGTAGCTGTATGTCAGCCGCTTTAAGACCACTAGGGGAAGCGACGACGGAGCCGTTGCTCGTGCCCGGTGGCCGCGATGTCTGCCAGGCACCTGCGATCACTCCTGAGAGAGACAGAACAGAGATCTGTCAATGTCAACGTTCTGTCAGGAGAGAGGAGACAGATCTGTTGTTCATAGTAAGTATGAACAGTGATCAGTCTCCTCCTCCAGGCAGTCCTATCCCCCACAGTTAGAATCACTCCCTTGGACACACATTTAACCCCTTTATCGCCCCCTAGTGTTAACCCATTCCCTGCCAGTGACATTTATACAGTAATCAGAGGCTATTTTTAGCTCTGATCGCTGTATAAATGTCAATGGTCCCAAAAAAGTGTCAAAAGTGTCCGATCTGTCCGCTGCAATGTACTAGTAAAAAAAAATTATAATAATAAAAATGCCATAAATATATCCCCTATTTTGTAGACGCTATATCTTTTGCGCAAACCAATCAATATACGCCTATTGTGATTTTTTTTTTACCAAAAATATGTAGAAGAATACATATCGGCCTAAACTGAGGAAGAAATTTGTTTTTTATATTTTTTGGGGGTTATTTATTATAGCAAAAAGTAAAAAATATTGCTTTTTTTTCAAAATTTTCGCTCTTTTTTTGTTTATATCGCAAAAAATTTAAACCGCAGAGGTTAGCAAATACCACCAAAAGAAAGCTCTATTTGTGTGAAAAAAAAGACGTCAATTTTGTTTGGTTTCAGCGTAGCATGACTGCGCAATTGTCAGTTAAATCGACGCAGTGCCGTATCACAAAAAATGGCCTGGTCATTAAGGGGGCAAATCCTTCTGGGGCTTAAGTGGTTAAAGCACATGATGACAGTTATTGTCTGTGTAAGTAAAGGGTTAAATGCGCAGTTAACTGACCTAAGTGATGATTACTGTCAGCCTGCTGGCACTTGGGTTCTTATTCTGTAACCTGGGACATTTCTGTTCAAAATGAGGTTGAGAGTACCATCTTCACATTATGATACACATTTATGTGTACTTTTTAGTTACTTAGGGTTACCTCATATTGTTTTACAGTTGCCTAAATTAATGGGCATATGTGATAATGCAAATTCATAACTCATTCAAAAAGTATTATGGACAATATACACACCTTCCTGTGTTCTGGTCAATTGATCCCTAATGCCTAGATTGGTTAGAAAAAGAAATAGGAGTTGATTTACTAAAGGCAAATATATGGTGCACTGCAAGCGCACCTGCTCCAGAGCTTAGTAAATTAGGTAAAACTGCTCTTTGCAAAGAATACTCAATCACGTGCATTTTGTTTGAACATCATTGGATGATAGAAACTGGCAGAGCTTCCCCTCATTTCCGAGCTTCCCCTCCAATCTGTATATTTGCCTTTAGTAAATCAACCTCCCAGTGTCTTTTAACTATTGTTACTAATGATACAATTTGTTTACAGTTTCTTAACTTGTTAGGGGGCGTGGTGACCACGCTGCTCAATGGCCGCCTGAAAACAGAGCTCCGCTTGGCCACCGGAGAATACAGCAATTCTAGGAGCCTCACAACACCCAGACTCAGTGGATTTGGCACACACAGCCTCGGGCAATCCTCAGCTATGCCCCACAGAAGGATGGATGTGCCAAAGCTTTGTAAGCTGGATGGCTTTTTCCCACACTCCTGGCTGGTCTTCGTCAAAATGGCTCCGGATCACATGCAAGGAAACTTTAAAAAACAGCATTTTTGTTTGCACATGATTGGATGATGGAAGACAGCAGAGCTTTTGCTCATTTACTAAGCTCTGGAGCAACTGCTCTTGCAGAGTGCAACTGCAATTTTTCATGCACTTTTTCACAATTTAATTTTAAATATTTATTTTATTTGTCTTTTTAGTAAAATTTTATAGATTTTTTTATTTTATTTTGTGTTTGTAAATTCCTTGATCTTATTAAAGTTATTTATGCACTTTGAAAGTTCCCTTGTGTTGTTTTATTTTTCATTGGTACATGGTCCCCGTGGCATTGCCCAGTTCTCTATGCCCTTTGGAATGGAGTTAAAGCGGAGCTCCACCCTAAAGTGGAACTTCCGCTCATCGGAACCCTAAGACAGGTATTTGCACCCACTTCCGGGAGTCCTCTCTGCGGGAAACCTGCGGGAAGCACGTCACTTCCCGCAGAATACCCGTAGTGTTCTGGGAGACACTCAGCTCCCAGAACACAGGAGGACCAGTCAGAATGGCGCAGCGGGACTCGCGCATGCACCGTAGGGAACCGGGCAGTGAAGCCGCAAGGCTTCACTTCCTGGTTCCCTCACCGAGAATGGCAGTGGGGGCAACAGAGTGACGAGCGATTGCTTGTCCTCTGCTGCGGACGTCGCTGGACTCCAGGACAGGTAAGTGTCCTAATATTAAAAGTCAGCAGCTGCAGTATTTGTAGCTGCTGGCTTTTAATATTTTTTTTTTCGGCGGAGCTCCGCTTTAAGGAAATTTTAAACAATGTTTGGCATGTTCTGATATTAGACCCCTGAAAAAAGAGATTGCAGGACCCTATCCAGCTTTAATTGCTAAGATAGGTTTGAATTTGTGGGCGGGAATAAGTAAAATGAAATGCACTTTGAAGGGTATGTTTAGATGTGGCAGCTGCCAAAATTGTAGATATGTGAAAGTACTACTCAGTGGTCTTATAAGTAATATGGTCTTGTGGCTTAAAATACATGTGTGGAAAACAAAGAGAAGTTTGAGGGCCCAGATACAGGAAGTCCAGTGGTGGTATATTTTGTATGACATCTTGACAAAATCCCTAAAAGCGTTAAAAGTGAAGGAAATTGTGCAGTGCATCCTAATGTAAGCCAGAGAAGAGGAGTTTTGATCTATGGTGGTTACAGAAAGTAAGTGTTTTAATATATAAATGCTCAACTCTTCACCCTAAGGGTTTAATCAAGAATTAAAATTAGGTATGTATTATGAGGAATTTAGAACTGAAGGTATATGGTTTAGTGAGATTAAAGGGGTTATATGAGCAGAAACTAACAAATAACCAATTGCGGTAATAGCACATAGGTCAAATTTGAAATATGAACTATTTGACAATTGTGTAGTAGGCCTCCTGAAAAAGATTAAAAGTGTGAATGACAGGTGCTGATGCAATGTGGCTGTTGCCCCCCACCACCACCACATGGAAACAGTAATATTATTCAAGATTCCTTATGCACCTGGACAACTTGACATAGAATACAACAATATGAACTTGTGTATAACAATATGGACTTATGTATATTATGTCCAGATATTTACATTGGATGGCTGAATATTCCAAGGAATTGTTTGGTGTGTGAGTTTGTTCTACTATGCTGACAGCGTGGAAAATATTAGTGGGTTTCCATTAAGGCATGGTATAAAAGGAGCATGATCACACTGTGCATAAATTAAAGAGTCTGTTTTAGGACTATAGTGTTAATTATATTTGTGAGTCATATAAGAAATGTGGCTAGCAGTGGGGGCTTTGAGTGGAACCAAGTTCACATCTATGTCCAGCCACATAAAGATGAACTTTTCCTTCTACAATGTTTTCATATGGGGATGACACTATGCCTCAAAACTGGCTTCTGGAAAAACAGTAAGGCTGCATTAGAAGCTGCAGCAAGTAAGATACATTATCTTGTTTACTAGCCTGTTTCCTAGCTGGGGGACATCCAGCATCTTCTAGCTCTTTCCTCTCCAGCCTTGGTTCTCAATTTTCATTCATTGGACATCAGTAATTCAATCATGGAGACTCAGCAAGTGGACATTACTGTAGCTACCTTTTTTTCAGGAGGCTATACCCTGCTGGCCCCTCCCACCAATCCCCATTGGCACCAACTATAACCTTGTGGAAAAAAATAATCAATGCTGGCCTGCCATTATACAAAGTCACTTACCGTATTTATCGGCGTATAACACGCACTTTTTTCCCCTTAAAATCAGGGGAAAATCGTGGGTGCGTGTTATACGCCGATACTCCGTCGAATTCCCCTGCTGAAAACGAGCGAGAGGAGCGAGCGGAGCCGAAGCCGAAGTACAATCGGCTTTACTCGGCTCCTCTCGCAGTCCCGCCCATCTCTGACTGCGCCGCTGACATAGAGAAAGCCGAGTGTACTTCGGCTAGTCTCGGCTCCTCTCGCAGTCCTGCCTGTGACTGTGAGCAGAGCCGAGTCTAGCCGAAGTACACTCGGCTTTCTCCGTCAGCGGCGCAGTCAGTGGAGATGGGCGGGACTGCGAGAGGAGCCGAGTCTAGCCGAAGTACACTCGGCCCCGCTCGCTCCTCTCCACAGAAATCGGCGCCAAATTTAAAAAAACGCCGGGACTGACACGATCGCAAAGGCACTGGGCAAGGCTGCAGATGGACAGATGGACACTGGGCACGGCTGCAGATGGACAGATGGACACTGGGCATGGCTGCAGATGGACAGATGGACACTGGGCAAGGCTGCAGATGGACAGATGGACACTGGGCACGGCTGCAGATGGACAGATGGACACTGGGCAAGGCTGCAGATGGACAGATGGACACTGGGCAAGGCTGCAGATGGACAGATGGACACTGGGCAAGGCTGCAGATGGACACTGGGCAAGGCTGCATGCTGCATTTAAATGTAAGTTTTTTTTCCTTGAATTTCCCTCCTAAAAGTTTTTTTCCTTAAAATTCCCTCCTAAACTTGGGGTGCGTGTTATACGCCGGTGCGTGTTTTACGCCGATAAATACGGTATTTAGCGAGAGGGTTTTTTCAAGAAATTCCACAAAGTTTGGGACATTTGGGTCCAAGATCCTTCCACTAATACTGACCCTGAACCTAACTTAAAAGGCGCTAAAAGAATATATAAGTCTGGTAGAGAATGAAAAATAATTTCGCACTCCAGGAAACTGTGACTTCCAGCTTACCAGAACAAGGCTCAATATTAAGCTTAGTAGCTGATACCCTACAACATACAAATATCCTCTGTAGCTAATGGAGCAAGTTGTTTAGAGTTTCAGTGCCAATTTTGGCACTTAGTATACGTTTTTTTGATGCTTGTTTTTTTTGTTTGTTTGTATTGAATTGTATATGTGCTGAGCCTGGGTATGCCCAATAGAATCTTAAAAATTGAAACTGAAATAAAAATAATGAAAAAAATTAATTAATATCTCCATTAGCATTTTGATGAGGGGGGAAAGGGGGAACCAAGGAATGCAAAATATTAGCAGAATGAATATCAGATTTAAACATGGCAGATAACATTTTCTAATTCTTTATCAATTAACATTGCTTCAATGCACTCTAGATTTAATTGCACCCAAGTTTGCTTGTGCTCAATTTGTTCATTTTAATATTCAATATTCTTCTCACAATAAAAAAAAGTCAACTGAATTCTGCAGCAGGTGGGTCTAAAGTGTTTGTGTGTCTGCAAAAAAGGCAACTAAATCTGAAAATTTCACAAGGAAACATACAAATGTAATACCTAACACTGTAAAATGGGCCTTAGTAAAAACAAAGGTTGATAATGGACAATAATAGCCAAAGGTTATCCAACCAATGCAATTTATGTTAAAAAGGATATCTAACCTAGGAAAAGGAAACATACACATCATAAAAAAATAGCACTTTTGCAGGGTAATTCCACCCAAATTTGATGATAGATTTTTGGTTATTTGTGCAGATTTCAAGTGAAACTTATGGCCACTTTAAACCTCTGCAAGTAAAAGCAGACACTGAGGTCTCGTACACACGGCCGAGATTCTCGTTGAAAAAAACATGTCGTTTTTTTCGACGAGATTCTTGGACAAGAAAATTGTCCCGGCCGAGTGTACACACGCTCGATTCAAAGAACCCGCGGTTCTTTGAATGGAGCGTACGCGGTGACGTCATCGACTACGACGAGCATGCGCTCGTCACATTCGATGCCGTCGCCGCCATCTTGGTATACCCTATCTATGCCTAGGAAGCTACCGCGCATGCGTCTAAGTCATTTCAAGCATGCGCGGGCTTCCCGGCGAAAAGGTAAGTGTACACACACACAATTTTCTCGTCGAGAAACAGGCTGACGAGAATCTCGACGAGAAAATAGAGAGCAGGATCTCTATTTTCTCGTCGAGATTCTTGTCGCTTTTCTTGACGAGAAACCATACACACGAACAAATTTCTCGGCAAAAAATCTCTGCCAGCAAGTTTCTTGCTGGTTTTTGCCGAGAAACTCGTTCGTGTGTACGAGGCCTGAGGAACAAAATTTTTCATGTCATGACCAAGCTCTGCCAGTAGTCATTCATATTTCCAATGAGATTAAAGTCTGCATTTGGAAAGGAAGACTAGTTTCAAAAAGGTATACAAAGGACGGGATCTTTCTTTTGTTTAAGAAAGATAATATAAGGCATTTAGTGTTAAGCCGAACATAGACAGATTAAAATGCAGCTGGTTCAGAAGGAACAGATGAATTCCGATCCGTCTATGGGCAGTCTGGTTGTACTAAAGTCGATCGATGGATGTGTTTTTTGTTTATTTTTTGTCTGATCACTGTCTGCAGTCATAGCTGCCAACAGAGATCATTGTATCCTGCAGATGGCAGAACACAATAGCACAGTGGGAGGTATTTCCACACAGTGTTGATGGGTGGAATCAATCAATTTTCTTTTCTTCGATCTGTGGCTGAATGAAAGGAAATTGCATAATGTGTGGCCTGCCTTAAGGATACATTTAACCTGAAAAGTTTTAATCGCTGACATGTTCATTTTGATCATTCTCTCTACTTTACAAATCTCAAGAAAGCTAGTGCATCTACTGGCTTTGACCTTTGATTTACAGCCTGAACATGCTATTTTAAGAGCAACGATAACAAACATATCATTTACTCCTGCTGCATTAAGCATTAGGCTGCATTTCTAATTTTCCATAAGTAATCATACATCAAAGAAAATTTTATTACTATAAGACATTAAACTGCATAATTTATTTGCATGCATAGGTGTTAGTGATCCTTTAATGTTGTTAGTTACAGTTAAAATGCAATAAAGACATGCCACATACTTCAGACTTACCTTCGGATTGCTTCTCATACCCTAGTTGTGTTGTATTCAGTTTCATGTTTGTTTAGAGACCCAATGAGGCAGAACCTGGAATGTTACGGCTATTTCACTCAATATGTTTGCATAAAACGGATTACATTCAGAGATGGTTTAAATTCGTGAATCACACGGCACAAAAACAAACTGGCATGCAACACACTTAAAGAAGAGAAGAGTTTTTAAGAGATAAGTGGTTTTAATGTGCAAAGAAAGGATGTAGTGCATGTGAACAAACACAGAAGCACAAATATGCATGCACTACAAACACAGAAAACATACAAAAGAATACTATAACATCTAGTGATTTATGGAGAGGTTTTACCCTGATAATGTGGAAATACTTCTAATGTACTGTATAGGCATTCATTGAACATTTCATATTAAAAAAAAATTATGCACCAAATAGTCCTGTTAGTTTTTATATGGTATTATAAACCAGAACCATGTGCTATATGTAGATGTAATTCATAAACAGGGTTATAATGCAAGAAAAATTGTAAAGTTTCATACAGCATATGCTAGGGTGGCTCTGCATGCGTGTAGGTACATGACAAGCATTGATATATTAAAAAAGTGCAATCTGGATCTAAAATGATCTTTTCCCAATTACCATAATCTGATAGAATACTATAATCTAAAATGATATATACTTCTGGTTAATCATGAACTATGATAGCTCCAGTTTTTAGTATTACTAAAGAAAAAAACATGAAAAGAAGACTTATTGTTTCCTGTTAATAACACAAAGAAGTCACTAAGTCTCAAGCATTTCGTTTTTTGCGTCTGTTTCAATTATTTATTGTGAATTTCATGCTATATATCTCAAAAGGCCAATGTTTTGGGGCCCCACAGAGTCCCTTTCTCATGACAACTTGTCACTAAGTTACTCTAAGGAAAGGACCCTGCAAGGCCCTGAAACATTAGCTATAAAACCTACGTGACATGAAATTTCTCATAATAAATTGTTGAAATGGAGTGATGGAGACTTTTCTATCTGTTATCTGGCCCCTTGCATGGCATCATCTGCTGTGGTCACTTCAAGCACCCTACTTGTTATATAGCACTGTAAGGATTGCACAGCTCAGGATTTTTAGCTTACTTTTTCCTGTGACAACTGATGTGTGCTTATTGTAACTTCTAATTGTTTTACTGTATTTGTTTTTCTTCTGAATAAAAGGAGCAAAAATGTAAGAAACTAATTTTTAAAGTGATGTAAAGGAAAATGATAAAACGTAAAAAGATAATAAGTACATTTTTGAAGATAACAACAAGTCCTTAGATAAAAGTCTTCATCAAAAATTTATTGATACTGACCGCTGGACTGATTTGTCATGTCTCGACAGCCTGTGGCTTGTGGTGGGGACTTCCTCAATTTCATCAATGTCACATGTTTCTGCTGCATCCTGTGAATAACTATGCTTCATTACAAGGATGTTTCTTCTGTTCATTGGTTGTAAACTGGGATTAGCGGGTGGGTTTGGAGTGTCTGTTAATATAGTAGGCTCCCTTGTGCTAAGGTTAGTACGGCTGCCCTTAGCGCTAGACAGTGATCCACAGTGATGGTCGTGAATGCATTTTGAAGATGATCTCCGTAATTTATGGTAGTTCTCAAAATCTTCTGTGACATCAGAAATGTCTGCTGTAGCTCCCGTACCTCTAAGAGTACATAATTCATAATGCGGAGGCTCAAACACCTCCTGAAATATTGTTTGGTCAAACTCTGCTTTCTTTTGGATGTACTTCTTACGAGGTTGCTTGATCTGTACAATGACAGATATAATAATGAGGATGATGACAATGCAAGAGGAGACTCCAATAACTGTCCCGCTAGTATTGGTAAGCTGGTCGAAAAGGCTTGATTTTCGTTTTTCTGCAAAGTAAAAAAAAAAAAAACAGTAAGTGATTTTTTATTTTATTGATATCAAATGTTATCTAAAACCAAAACTCTTGATTTTTTATTTTATTTTTGGATAGAGTCCCATTGGCAAGATTGCTCTTCACTTCCTGTCCTATAGATACAGCAGTAAATGAGATAAATTATCTTTAAAATTCCTACTTATATATTTGTCACCAGAACAAATTGTCTCTAATTCAAGTTTTACCTTTGAGGCCTCGTACACACGACCGAGTTTCTCGGCAAGAACCAGCAAGAAACTTGCTGGTAGAGATGTCTTGCCGAGAAATTTGTTCGTGTGTATGGTTTCTCGTCAAGAAAACCAACAAGTAATCTCGACGAGAAAATAGAGAACCTGCTCTCTATTTTCTCATCGAGATTCTCGTCAGCCTGTTTCTCGACAAGAAAAGTGAGTGTGTGTACACTTACCTGTCCTCCGGGAAGCTTGCGCATGTTCGAAATGAATTTGACGCATGCGCGGTAGCTTCCTAGGCATAGGTAGGGTATACCAAGATGGCGGCGACGGCATTGAATGTGACGAGTGCATGCTTGTCGTAGTCGATGACGTCACCGCGTACGCTCCATTCAAAGAACCGCGGGTTCTTTGAATCGAGCGTCTGTACACTCGGCCGAGACAAGTTTATTGTCCAAGGATCTCGTCGAAAAAAACTATGTGTTTTTTTCGATGAGAAACTCGGCCGTGTGTACGAGGCTTCACTTTTGTTTTATGGGCAACTCAAAATGTTTAATTCCTCTTTACTTTGAGTGACAGGGTTTACCAGGACAAACAGAGAGAGTGGATCTCTTAGCAGGAGCACAGACAAGGGCTTTAACCCATCAATTTAACCAAAATCTTTGACTTGTAAAGATGCATGTTTGACACATCACTAACCTTATTGGCGTTTTTTCCTGTTAGCCCTACTACTAACATTGGTATACTGCAACACATGAGAAAAGGGTGAAACTTTCGCTGAAAGAACTACACCATAAGGAGGGCAGAAGTAAGCAGCTCACGTGCCAATTATTCATTCTAAATTAATTTCTACTTTCAGACTGCTTCAGTATACTAAAATGCTGCTGTATAGAAAAGCCAGTTAAAAATGGGGATACAGTTCACTTCTTATTCAGTCATTGCATTACACTGACTCCTATTGTTAGATGAAATTACAAGTAAATGTATGCACTCAGCTTGTCAAGACCCATTCAGTATTAAGCTAGGCAGAGACATGATTTGGGTGGTAAAGAATAGGGCAATTTGAAATCAAACTTTCCATCATTTTTGAAAGATCATTCATGATTTTTATTTTAAGAATATTTAGAAAATCAATCTGTAGAGCTGTAATTTTTCAGCCGTTTTCTTTTGGATGAATGAGCATTTCATTTACAGTATATTCTCATCTTAAGATAATCAAAATATTTTAACGCACACGTGCAGATTTCTTGGACACCACATTTTAATATGGTCTGGCACAACTGCAAATTAATTCTGTAAAAAATGATGCTTTGCACAAAATATTGCACATACAAAGGTTTTTTGTCAAGTGCGTGTCTATAGGAAGCCATAGACATTTTAATCTAAAAACATAATTACAATTTTGGATAGAGTAAGGAAAGAGTAAAGTCAAGGGAAATCCCTTTTTAGAGACGTGTCTTTGGAACAGCTGTTTCCTTTAACAGATTTCCCTTCACTTCCTGCGGGGACATTATCGGGTTAGCGGAGGCATATCACTGAGCTCCCATGCAGTTTACTTTTGCTGATCCTTTCCATGGTGGTTTATCCACACTTTGTTGACATCAACAACCATGAATAAGCTTACAAAATACAGTGGTTTGTTTTTGTTCCACTATGACTTGTAAGGGATGAGAGGCCAAGAGGCAAGATTACACTGCTTCGGGTGCAATGTCATGTGAGCAGAGAAGGGGGAAAAATTGGCAACTAAACTAAAACGATATGTCTGCACTCCAGCTAAAGATATTGTCCCTGCTACAGATCATTCCATTCCTGTGGCTGATGAAGAAGAGCTTCAGAAGGAGCTTTGTGATGAGCGGAAGACTGAACGGCTTGGGAAGCAGTGATTACCCTTACCCCGGCAGCTCAGTTGCAAAGCTCCCTGATGACGATGGTCACCTTAGCAGGCCAAAATCCCACTGATGCAGAGGTAGAACCTACTTTGAAAGAGTTATCAGCCATTACCAAATGTAACTCCTCAGTGGATGAACTTAAAACTCATGCTATGCTGTACCCAGCCAAGCTAAGAGTCGCTGCTTAGGGAGTGACCCGCCTCTTTGAGGCATCATCCGCTAAACAGTTACAGGACTGGACCAGAATTAACAACATCTAGAGAAAAACAGGGATAACCTCAGGGCTTTTAATCCTTCTAAAAGACTTGTTGCCTTGGCTTTCTCAAATATTTCATTGCTACTGGGGAAAATTAATTATTTTTTTACAAACTCTGATAAGTGAGAGATTTATTCATCAATTTTCTCCTATATTTAAATAATTTAAATACATTTTATGTTTATCCCTCTGCAAGCTCTCGAGGTGTGAACTAACTGTTCTAGAATAATTCTTGACAATTTGTTTGTTCCTTTGGAGTTTATGAGCTCTGTTTTAAGCCACATTGGCTAAATGGACATTCAAGTATGATGGCTTTGACCTGCCTCAAGAACATTATCTGTTTTTTGAGATAAAAAAAGAACATTATCTGAGTGTTATGCAGACCTATCATTCATCCACCTGTCCTTCATTCATAGAGTGCTTTTTATTTTATTGATGGAAGCTACAGTTTAGCTTCCATAAGTGAAGGGGGGCAGGAAGGGCAGTCATAGTGGCACTCTTAACCAGTGCCTATAACAGGTCTAGAAGCTGCATTAACCCCCGCAGTATCAGAAGATTACCACTGATGAGGTATGGGGGTACCTAGGGTAGAAGATTTCACCCAACACAGTTGCTGTTAACAAAAGGGACAATTCTCAATGAATGCAATACCGTTGTGCTGATTAAAAAAATATGAACTAAACTTTTATTCAGAATTCTACGTATCTGACACTCCCATTGAGGCTATGATAGAGATCGTCTTGATTTTTTAGAATGCCAGAGGACCTTCTGAATTCTACTGAGGTGTTTGCTAATCTCCCAAAAAAATCTGCTTACAACAGACTTATTTGACATGTGACACCTGTGATTATGTTGCTAGAGCATGGATGGGATTTGTGTTCCATTCCAAACACTCCTCATATGCATGTTCATGTTATGATTCACAGATTCATGTCCTTAACCACTTAACGACCGCCCACCGCCGATTTACGTCGGCAGAATGGCACCGACAGGCAGAATCACGTAGATCTACGTGATCGCCTTTGTGCAGTTGGGGGGTCCATCCGGACCCCCCTTCACTGCAGTGAGCGGCCGTTAAGTGTTCGGGAGCGATCAGGCATGAGGGGGCGGCCGCTCGATTCCGCCCCCCCCCCCTCGCGATCGCTCCCGGCCAATGAAAATGCTTCCTCCGCCATGTGATGTAAACACAGGCAGGAGGAAGTGATGTCATCTCCCTCGCCGCGGTCTTTTCGTTCCCAGCGCCGAGCAGAGAAGAAGCAGGTTAGTGCACCAACAGTCCGCTGACACGTAGGTACACATAGGCACACAAATCACCCCCCAGTCACCCCCAGATCACCCCCCAGGTCACCCCAAAGCCCCCAATCACAGTGTCACTGATTGCAGTGATCATTTATTTTACTGATCACTGCATTTAGTGTCATCTGTGATTGTAAAAAGTTGCAGGGCAGTTAGGATTAGGCCCCTTTAGGTCCAGGGTAGCCCCCTAACCCCCCCTAATAAAGGTTTAACCCCTTGATCACCCCCCAGGTAACCCTTTCACCCCCTAACTTCAGCGTCACTAAGCGATTGTTTTTCCGATCGCTGTATTCGTGTCGCTGGTGTTTTAGATAGGCAGTTATTTTTTTTTAGGTTCGCCGCAGGTTTTTATTAGTGCCAGGTACCCCCATATATTATTTTAACCCCCTGATTGCCTCTAGAGTTAACCCTTTCACCAGTGATCGCCGTATAAGCGTCACTGGTGTCACTGGTTAGCCAGTAAGTTATTTAGTTATTTAGGTTACCCGTCAGGTTTTTATATAGTGTCAGGTACCCCCATATTTAACCTAATAAAGGTTTTAACCCCCTGATTGCCCCTAGTTAACCCTTTCACCAGTGATCACCATATAAAGGTTACGGCTGACGCTGGTTGATTAGTTTGCTTTTTATAGCATCAGGGCACCCGCCGTATATAACCCAATAAAGGTTTAACCCCCCTGATCACCCGGCGGGTGAGATCAATTAGGTTTTAGCGCCAGAGAGGGTCTGCGTCGCCCCAGGCAGTGTTAGGTTAGTGACAGTAACGCTAACACCCACGCGCAAAGCATACACCCCCCTTAGTGGTATAGTATCTGATCAGATCTGATCAGATCTATACTAGCATCCCCAGCGGTTTAGGGTTCCCAAAAACGCAGTGTTAGCGGGATCAGCCCAGATACCTGCTAGCGCCTGCGTTTAGCCCCTCCGCCCAGCCCAGCCCAGCCCACCCAAGTGCAGTATCGATCGATCACTGTCACTTACCAAACACAACACACATAACTGCAGCGTTCGCAGTGCTTGGTTTTTGGGGCCCTGTACGTGGCTAGGCTCCCAAAAAGTCCCACACATGTGGTATCCCCGTACTCAGGAAAAGCAGCAGAATGTATTTTGGGGTGCAATTCCACATATAACCATGGCATGTGTGAGCAATATATCATTTAGTGACAACTTTTTGTACATTTTTTTTTTCTTTTTGTCATTATTCAATCATTTGGGACAAAAAAAAAAATATTCAATGGGGTCAACATGCCTCTCAGCAAATAGCTTGGGGTGTCTACTTTCCAAAATGGGGTCATTTGGAGGGGTTTTGTGCCATCTTGGCATTTTATGGCCTTCAAAACTGTGATAGGTAGTGAGGAGTGAAATCAAAAATTTATGCCCTTAGAAACCTTGAAGGCGGTGCTTGGTTTTTGGGGTCCCGTACGCGGCTAGGCTCCCAAAAAGTCCCACACATGTGGTATCCCCGTACTCAGGAGAAGCAGCAGATGTTTTTTGGGGTGTAATTTCACATATGCCCATGGCATGTGTGAGCAATATATCATTTAGTGACAAATTTGTGCAAAAAAAAAAAAGTTTGTCATATTCCCGCAACTTGTGGCAAAATATAAAATATTCCATGGACTGAACATGCCTCTCAGTAAATAGCTTGGGGTGTCTACTTTCCAAAATGGGGTCATTTGGGGGGGTTTTGTGCTATTTTGGCATTTTATGGCCTTCGAAACTGTGATAGGTAGTGAGGAGTGAAATCAAAAATTTGCGCCCTTAGAAATCCTGAAGGCGGTGCTTGGTTTCCGGGGTCCCGTACGTGGCTAGGCTCCTAAAAAGTCCCACACATGTGGTATCCCCGTACTCAGGAGAAGCAGCAGAATGTATTTTGGGGTGCAATTCCACATATAACCATGGCATGTGTGAGCAATATATCATTTAGTGACAACTTTTTGTAATTTTTTTTTTTTTTTGTCATTATTCAATCACTTGGGACAAAAAAAAAAATATTCAATGGGCTCAACATGCCTCTCAGCAATTTCCATGGGGTGTCTACTTTCCAAAATGGGGTCATTTGGGGGGGTTTTGTACTGCCCTGCCATTTTAGCACCTCAAGAAATGAGATAGGCAGTCATAAATTTAAAGCTGTGTAAATTTCAGAAAATGTACCCTAGTTTGTAAACGCTATAACTTTTGCGCAAACCAATAAATATATGCTTATTGACATTTTTTTTACTAAAGACATGTGGCTGAATACATTTTGGCCTAAATGTATGACTAAAATTGAGTTTATTCGATTTTTCTTATAACAAAATGTAGAAAATATCATTTTTTTTCAAAATTTTCGGTCTTTTTCTGTTTATATCGCAAAAAATAAAAATCGCAGAGGCAATCAAATACCATTAAAAGAAAGCTCTATTTGTGGGAAGAAAAGGACGCAAATTTCATTTGGGTACAACATTGCATGTCCGCACAATTTACAGTTAAAGCAGCGCAGTGCCGAATCCCAAAAACAGGCCTGGTCCTAATGGCCCGAAATGGTCCGGGGCTTAAGTGGTTAATACCCTGTGATATGAAATTGACATTGAGGCATAGTATTAATTTATTTATTTGTTTCCAGGGATTTTTGGATTCACAATAACATTCTCTCCTGGTGACAATGGTCTCCAGTAGACTTGTGCACAACGGAAAAATTTGTTTAGTTTCGGTTCGTTTCTTGTGCACAACGGAAAAATGTGTTTAGTTTCGGTTTGTTTCTTTTCGGTCCTGTTGATTCGTAATCATTCGTAATTTTGCTAGACGGGATTTTTCGTGTTCGGACTAATTCGTATTTTCGCAAGCGTCATTTTTCGTTGAATTTTTAGTTGATTTATAATTCGTACTTTCGGTAGGGTACATTGTTTTTCGTTGATTCTGGACACAACTCCTACTTTCGTAACTTTTTTGGGGTTTGTTGATTCGTAATTTTCCGTGTCTCTCTCACAACGACGCTGCCTATTATGCCTAATGTGCTTTGAATGGATTTGTACTTTTCTAAATACATAGCGGTTATTTGTAACGATTCGAAATCTCGTATTTTACTTTTGTTTTTTACATGCGGCTATAGCCTCCGCCCCTGTACACCATTTTGAGAGGGTTCAGCACGGTGAGGGAGAAGCAGAGAGCAGAGCAGAGTGTTATTGTGCTTCGAATGGATTAGAAATCTCGTGTTTTACTTTTGTTTTTTACATGCGGCTATAGCCTCCGCCCCTGTACACCATTTTGAGAGGGAGTTCAGCACGGTGAGGGAGAAGCAGAGAGCAGAGCAGAGTGAGTGTTATTGTGCTTCGTATGGATTCGTACATTCGTAACTTTTTTCATAACGAATTATGCCGAAGACATTCGGGCATTCGCTATTTTGCGGTATAATTTATTTCGGATTCGGTTTTATTCGTAATTGCTTTGTTCGGAAATTCGAATGCTTCCGAATGTCCGAAAGTTGCTAAATTCGGACGGATTTCGATTTGTTACAAAACGGATTGCACAAGCCTAGTCTCCAGAAAAAACAGAGTCTTGCGCAGCCAGGGAGTGGACACATAATACATATTGGTCCTTCAGAAACCAGCGATTAGCCCTCCCTCACTTTCGGGCTTCCTTGTGAGATTTTATGGGCCGGTTTGAGTCCAACTCTGGAACGTCCTGCTTGCTTTCACTATGGTCGCTGGGCTTTCTTTGTTAAAGCCGTGCGACTATTAATTTGGAATCCTGGCTGTACAATAATTGTTTGGGCCTCTACTCCATCAGGAAAGTCCTTCCAACTGGCTGGCTCCGCTGTTTTGAACCTAGACGGATGCATTTATGACATTTGAACTTTAGTGGGATAAATATCAATCCATGTACAACCATTACATAAACCCTTGAGAAGGAAATTTAATGGAAGCTGCTACGAACACAGCTACCAATATCCGAAACATGTCGGTTGCTTTTCGCCGCTACGTATAATTGACTTACCGTATTTATCGGCGTATAACACGCACCCCAAGTTTAGGAGAGAATTTTAAGGAAAAAAACTTTTAGGAGGGAAATTCAAGGAAAAAAAACTTACATTTAAATGCAGCATGCAGCCTTGCTCAGTGTCCATCTGTCCATCTGCAGCCTTGCCCAGTGTCCATCTGTCCATCTGCAGCCTTGCCCAGTGTCCATCTGTCCATCTGCAGCCTTGCCCAGTGACCATCTGTCCATCTGCAGCCTTGCCCAGTGTCCATCTGTCCATCTGCAGCCTTGCCCAGTGCCTTTGCAGCCTTGTCAGTCTCGGCGTTTTTTAAATTTGGCGCCGATTTCTGTGGAGAGGAGCGAGCGGGGCCGAGTGTACTTCGGCTAGACTCGGCTCCTCTCGCAGTCCCGCCCATCTCCACTGACTGCGCCGCTGACAGAGAAAGCCGAGTGTACTTCGGCTAGAGTCGGCTCTGCTCACAGTCAGGGGCAGGACTGCGAGAGGAGCCGAGACTAGCCGAAGTACACTCGGCTTTCTCTATGTCAGCGGCGCAGTCAGAGATGGGCGGGACTGCGAGAGGAGCCGAGTAAAGCCGAGTGTACTTCGGCTTCGGCTCCGCTCGCTCCTCTCGCTCGTTTCAGCAGGGGAATCGGCGGAGTATCGGCGTATAACACGCACCCACGATTTTCCCCTAATTTTAAGGGGAAAAAAGTGCGTGTTATACGCCGATAAATACGGTATATGTCATAAACATAGGGCGATTGTATGTATTTGGTTTCAACATAAATGCATGTCAGTTCTTGTCTTAAACCCTTTTATCTTACCTTGGCTAAAACTATGTGAAAATCTGTATAAATAAAACTTTTTTACTTTTATATATACTCCTTGGTGGCAAATCCATGTTATTTTTCCAATCCATACCATCCCAGGGGCAACTTTTCTTTTAATTTTCCAGTAAAAACAGAGTCTTAGGCCACAAAGACAAGAAAAGTTAACAGTTGCTCAAACCCTTCCCTGTTTTGTTTTTTTAAAAGCAAATCAAGTTTATGCTATAGACTTGTTTTAAAGGTGTAATAAATAAGATTTACAAAGTTGGAATAGATGTATGATTTTAATATGTTTGTATCAAACAGTAAAGATGTATATAGGAAATGTTAATATTATTTTTTTATTTTATTTTGCATGTGGTTACAGTGTGTGTGTGTGTTTATGTCTGTGTGTTTGATCTTACTAAGGGAAGTCCATTCCTAGATTGTATGTCATATTATGTAATGTACTGTATATCAAGAAAGAATCCAGAAAAACAACTACAATTCTTAGATATAAAGTAAAAGATAAAATAATCCATTCTGAAAATAAAATCTTATATGATATAGATATTAGATGACATACTTAATTTTAGATTTCCTGGCGATTGGGACAGAATAACCTTAATTGATACAATCAAAAATGTCTCTTTCTGGCCAGTTACTTTATTGATAGCTAGGAGTTGATAATACAAGCAGTATTCAACTACTGCTGATTAGGGATGAGCTCGATGTTCAGGTCGAACATAAGTTCGACTCGAACATCAGGTGTTTGCCCGTTCGCCAAACAGCGAACATTATGGGACGTGCGTGGGAAATTTGAGTGCCGCGGAATGCCCCATAATGCACTGCGAGATCACAGTGCATTGCTGTATGATGATTGACCAAAGCATGCACCTGACCTACATGCTTTGGGCAATCACAGTGCGCTCTGCTGAGAGAGCCATATAAGTCAGTCTAATATATATATTCTGCACTTAGCATAGACTATATATTCAGTGCATTAATATATATAAATAAATATATAAATATATACATATATATATATATATACAGTCTAGTATATATATATATATATATATATATATATATACCCTGCATTCAGTGTAGCCTATATCTACAGTGCATTCTGTGGTGTACTGTTTCTAATACACTTCAGGCGGTGTACACAGTATCTAATACAGTGTGTACAGTTTCTACTACACTTCTGGTGGTGTACACAGTATACAATACAGTGCAGCCGTTGTACAGTTTCTAATACAGTGCAGGCAGTGTACACAGTATCTAATACAGGGTGTACAGTTTATAATACACTTCTTTTGGTGTACACAGTATACAGTACAGCGCAGCCATTGTACAGTTTTGAATACAGTGCAGGTGGTGTACACAGTATCTAACACAGTGTGTACATTTGCTAATACACTTCAGACGGTGTATTAATATATATATATATATATATATATATATATATATATATATATATATATATATATGTATATATATACAGTCTAGTATATATATATATATATATATATATATATATATATATATATATATATATATATACCCTGCATTTAGTGTAGCCTATATATACAGTAGTTTTATCTTTCTAATACACTTCAGGCGGTGTACACAGTATCTAATACAGTGTAGTGTGGTGTTGCAAAACAAAAAATACATCATGTCCGGATGGCCACCAAGGAGAGGCAGACACTCACAGGCCACTTTAAAAGAGGGCAAGCAGCCTCTCTGTCTACAGTCACCAGTGGTGGTCATGGACATGGTGCATCCTCTGCAGGTGGCCATGGGGCACGCTTGACCTTTTTTGTTGCTGCTGGCTGTGTTATTGAGCCACAAAATGCAGAAGAGTTGGTGAAGAGGATAATGAAGCCATCCTCATCCTCCTCATCCTCTGTCACCCAGGCTCAGAGTAGTTTGCCTTCCAACGCAGCTGCCAAAGCGGCCTATTCCACCGGCTCCTTGTCCACAGTCACTCCTTCCGTAGCCCCACCAACATGCACGGAAGAGTCCCCAGAATTATTCGACCACAGTGTCGGTTATATGCTGCTGGAGGATGTGCAGCAATTTGAAGGCTCCAATGTGCAGGGTGCTGCTGACTTTTAAAAGTTCCTTGGTGTGGCCCTTTTTCGACGCGTGTGCAGCAGATCGCACCATTGCTGTTTGCAACCTATGTCTGAAGCGGATCAAGCGTGGCCAGAACAGCAGCCGCCTGGTCACCACATGCATGACTAGACATATGACGACCTGCCATGCAGTCCGTTGGCAACAGCACTTGAAAGACCCACATCATAAAAAAAGGCGGACTTCTCCTTGCTCCTCATCTGGGATCTCCAACCCTACTATACCGCCAGTTCTCTCAAAAACCTGCACTGAGAGGAATGAAGGTATAACAATAGGTGTCCCAAGTACTTGCAGCCAATCTGCTAGCAGTACACCACCAATAGATTTTAGCAGGCAAATTTCCCTAACCCAGTTGCTGAACCATAAAAAGAAATTTGGTCCCAGCCATCCACATGCTCAGCGTCTAAATGCTAGCTTGGCCAAAATTGCTAGCACTGCAACTGCTGCCTTTTCAGCTGGTAGACTCTGTCCCCTTTCGTGAATTTATGGAATGTGCTGTACCTCAGTGGCAGGTTCCAAAACGCCATTTCTTTTCACGGAAGGCCATTCCGGCTCTCCACTGGCATGTGGAAGGCAATGTTTTGGCCTCGTTGGACAGGGCAGTCAGCAGTAAGGTTCATATTATTGTTGATCTTGGATTAGTGTTTTCTTTTTGGGTAGATTCAACTTTATTCATTATTTATTAGTGCTGCATATTTTTTGACCTTTATGATTTGTATAGTTGTTTGTATTTAGCTATATATGCCAGCTGCTATTCGCCCCTTTTTAACATAATAACACATCAATTTGCTCACTTTATCTAGCGCAGCGTTAGCCCTAGGGCTTCTTTTCTTGTCCTATTACCGCTGACTCATGGTCCAGCAGGCATGGGCAGGGACGTTACCTTTTCTTCACGGCGCACTGCGTAACTCCGCTGGCAGCTGGGAAGGATGCAGGACAGGGTTCAGTGTTGTTGGAGCTTGTTCCGCCACTACGCCTCCAAAATGCTAGTGGTGATTCTGCCACAGCTCTCTCCTCCACCCCATCTTCTTCTTCCTCTATGGCCTCTTCTGCAGATTTGTCCTCTGAACCAGCAGTTGCTCCATAAGCATTCAAGGGGCTATGCAAGCAGTCAGGCTAAAAGATGCCATGCAGTGCTTGAGTTGGTTTGCCTAGGGGACAGGAGCCACACTGGGGCAGAGATTCTATCAGCTTTGCAGGGGCAGGCTCAGAGGTGGTTGACGCCATGCCAGCTTCAGCCAGGAATGGTTGCATGCAACAATGGCACTAACCTTCTCTCCGCCCTCTGACAGGGACACTTGACCCATGTTCCATGTTTGGCACAAGTCCTGAATTTGGTGGTGCAGCGGTTTAGGCTTACAAGATCTCCTGAGGCAGGCCAGAAAGGGATGTGGTCATTTTCACCGTTCATACAATGCCAGTGCTCGGCTGGCTGACATTCAAAGGGAATGCAACCTGCCCACCAACTGCCTCATTTGTGACATTCCCACCAGGTGGAACTCAAGGTTGGCAATGCTGCAGCGACTGCACAAACAGCAGAGGGCCATCAATGAGTACCTGTGCGAGTATGGCACCAAGACAGGGTCAGGGGAGCTTGGCTTCTTTTCACCACGCCAGTGGCTACTGATCAAGCATGCATGCACTGTCCTGTCACCATTTGAGGAGGCCACAAGGATGGTGAGCAGCAACAATGCATGCATTAGTGACACTGTCCCTCTAGTCTTCCTGCTGGAGCACACGCTTCGTGGAATCATGGATGCAGAACAGCGGGAGGAAGGCCCCCTTTATCCAGATAGCATTCCTGTGAGCCCGCCAAACACACAGGAAGAAGAGGATGAGGAGGAGGAAGAGAATTGTGTCAGCATGGATGTAGAGGATAACACTCAGCAGCAGTCTTCAAGGGATGGTTTTCAGTCCCCAGAAACCCAAGGAGTTGTACGTGGCAGGGAGGAGGTAGTTACGGATAATGTGATTCTTAGTGACCCAGAGGACTCAGAATCAAATGCCTCTGCAAACTTACGCTGCATGACCTCCCTGATTTTGAAAAGCCTGCGAAAGGACCCAGGTATCATGGTATCAAGGCGAGGGATCATTACTGGCTGGCAACCCTTCTTGATCCACGTTACAAGGGTAAAGTTGCAGAACTTATCCTGCCTTCGCAGAGGGAGCAGAGGATGAAACATCTTCAGGAGGCCTTGAAGAAAGGTTTGTCTAATGCATTTCCAGACCCTCGGAGGTTACCATTTCCTGGTGTTGGACAACTTGTTGGTGAGGCTTTGTTCAGTCAGAGGAAGAGCGGTGGAGAAGGTGGCCAGCTGACCGATGCCTTGCATCCATCACCAGCGTCTGCATTATATGGTGCAGGAATATCTAGGGGCAAGAGCAGACTTGGAGAACTTTCCAACAGAGCATTCACTGGGTTACTGGGTCTTGAGGATGGACCACTGGCCAGAACTTCCTTAATATGCAATCGAGCTACTGGCCTGTTCTGCATCCAGCGTGCTTTCTGAATGCACATTCAGTGCTGCTGGAGGGTTTGTAATGGATCAAAGAGTGTGCCTGTCCACAGACTCCGTTGATAGGCTCACATTCATAAAAATTTATCAGTCTTGGATCAGCAGCTATCAAGCACCTGATGCTGATGTAACTGATTGAATTTGCTATGGATCTGGGATCCCTTGAAGACTGCCTATGCTGACTATCCTATTCCTCCTCAATCTTAATGATGCTAGCCTCCAACAATATTTTTGGTTTAGGCCACCACCACCACCACCCAAAGCCCAATTTTTCTGCCCCTGTTTAACAGGGGCATGTAATTACAATTTTGATATAATATTTTACAGCAGGTCCTGTTCCTGCAGCCAACAAGAGCAATTGTGAGGGCTTACAGTGTTCTGGCACCACCAAAACCAAAGGCCCAATTTTTCCTTTTTTTTATGATTTTAATCTATATTGCTGGGAGCCGACAATACATTACAGCCACAAGCAGTTTTAAATATTTTTTTTTCCTTTACAAATGTCATTTTGTGGTACTGTTATAAACATGGGAAAATGTGCTACTAGACTAAGGAGACCTCCAGGCACAATATTTAAAGGAATATTTCATTTTTATTGTTTCACTTTAAGCATTATTAAAATCACTACTCCCAAAAAAACGGCAGTTTTTTTAACTTTTTTTGCATTGAAACATGTCCCCTGGGGCAGGACCTGGGTCCCCAAACACTTTTTATGGCAATAGCATGCATATAAGCCTTTAACCACTTAAGCCCCGGACCATTTGGTAGCTAGAGGACCAGAGGTGAATTCAGAATTTTGCACTGCGCTGCTTTAACTGTAAATTGTGCGGACATGCAATGTTGTACCCAAACGAAATTTGCGTCCTCTTCTTCCCACAAATAGAGCTTTCTTTTAATGGTATTTGATTGCCTCTGCGATTTTTATTTTTTGCGATATAAACGGAAAAAGACCGAAAATTTTGAAAAAAAATGATATTTTCTACTTTTTGTTATAAGAAAAATCGAATAAACTCAATTGTAGTCATACATTTAGGCCAAAATGTATTCAGCCACATGTTTTTAGTAAAAAAAATGTCAATAAGCGTATATTTATTGGTTTGCGCAAAAGTTATAGAGTTTACAAACTAGGGTACATTTTCTGAAATTTACACAGCTTTAAATTTATGACTGCCTATCTCATTTCTTGAGGTGCTAAAATGACAGGGCAGTACAAAACCCCCCCAAATGACCCCATTTTGGAAAGTAGACACCCCAAGGAAATTGCTGAGAGGCATGTTGAGCCCATTGAATTTTTTATTTTTTTGTCCCAAGTGATTGAATAATGACAAAAAATAAATAAAAAATTACAAAAAGTTGTCACTAAATGATATATTGCTCACACATGCCATGGTTATATGTGGAATTTCACCCCAAAATACATTTTGCTGCTTCTCCTGAGTACGGGGATACCACATGTGTGGCACTTTTTGGGAGCCTAGCCGCGTACGGGACCCCGGAAACCAAGCACCGCCTTCAGGATTTCTAAGGGCGCAAATTTTTGATTTCACTCCTCACTACCTATCACAGTTTCGAAGGCCATAAAATGCCAAAATAGCACAAAACCCCCCCAAATGACCCCATTTTAGAAAGTAGACACCCCAAGGAAATTGCTGAGAGGCCTGTTGAGCCCATTGAATATCATTTTTTTTGTCCCAAGTGATTGAATAATGACAAAAAAAAAAAAAAATACAAAAAGTTGTCACTAAATGATATATTGCTCACACATGCCATGGTTATATGTGGAATTACACCCCAAAATACATTTTTCTGCTTCTCCTGAGTACGGGGATACCACATGTGTGGGACATTTTAGGAGCCTAGCCGCGTACGGGACCCCGAAAACCAAGCACCGCCTTCAGGATTTCTAGGCACAAATTTTTGATTTCACTCCTCACTACCTATCACAGTTTCGAAGGCCATAAAATGCCAAAATCGCACAAAACCCCCCCAAATGACCCAATTTTGGAATATAGACACCCCAAGCTATTTGCTGAGAGGAATGGCGAGTATTTTACAGCTCTCATTTGTTTTTGAAAATGAAGAAAGAAAATATATATATATATATATTTTTTTTTTCAATTTTCAAAACTTTGTGACAAAAAGCGAGATCTGCAAAATACTCACAATACCTCTCAGCAAATAGCTTGGGGTGTCTACTTTCCAAAATGGGGTCATTTGGGGGGGTTTTGTGCCATCTGGGCATTCCATGGCCTCTGAAACTGTGATAGGCAGTGAGGAGTGAAATCAAAAATTGACACCCTTAGAAAGCCTGAAGGCGGTGATTGGTTTTTGGGGTCCCGTACATGGCTAGGCTCCCAAAAAGTCTCACACATGTGGTATCCCCGTACTCAGGAGAAGCAACAGAATCTATTTTGGAGTGTAATTCCACATATGCCCATGGCATGTTTGAGCAATATATCATTTAGTGACAACTTTGTGCAAAAAAAAAAAAAAAAAATTGTCGTTTTTCCGCAACTTGTGTCAACATATAAAATATTCCATGGACTCGACATGCCTCTCAGTATATAGCTTGGGGTGTCTACTTTCCAAAATGGGGTCATTTGGGGGGGTTTTGAACTGTTCTGGCATTTTATACACAACATTAGGAAGCTTACATCCACTCTTCTAACCACTTGAAGACAAAGCCCTTTTTGACACTTTTTGTTTACATGAAAACATTTCTTTTTTTGCAAGAAAATTATGTTGAACCCCCAAACATTATATATATATTTTTAAAGCAAAGGCCCTACAGATTAAAATGGTGGGTGTTGCATTTTTTTTTTCTACACAGTATTTGCGCAGCGATTTTTCAAACGCATTTTTTGGGTTAAAAAATACACTTTTTTTAATTTTAATGCACTAAAACACACTATATTGCCCAAATGTTTGATTAAAAAAAAAAGATGATCTTAGGCCGAGTACATAGATACCAAACACGACATGCTTTAAAATTTCGCACAAACGCGCATTGGCGACAAACTACATACATTTTTAAAAGCCTTTAAAAGCCTTTACAGGTTACCCCAGTAGATTTACAGAGGAGGTCTACTGCTAAAATGATTGCCCTCGATCTGACCTTCGCGGTGATACCTCACATGCATGGTGCAATTGCTGTTTACATATGACGCCAGACCGACGCTTGCGTTCGCCATTGGGCAAGAGCAGGGCAGGACAGGGGTGCTTCTTTTTTTTTTTTTTTTTTTTTTTTATTATTAATTTTGCTTTTATATTTTATTTTTAAATTGTTCCTTCCAAGTATTTTTTTTTTTATCATTTTTATTGTTATCTCAGGGAATGTAAATATCCCCTATGATAGCAATAGGTAGTGACAGGTACTCTTTTTTTGAAAAAACTGGGGTCTTCTAGACCCTAGATTTTTCCTCTGCCCTCAAAGCATCTGACCACACCAAGATCGGTGTGATAAAATGCTTTCCCAATTTCCCAATGGCGCTTTTTATATCCGGGGGGGGCATTCCCTCCCACTGCTTGTAAAAGCAGTCCAGAGGCTAATTAGCCGCTAGGATTGCTTTTACATGAAAGCCGGCCGCAGGCTGAAAAGAATGATACCAAGATGATACCTAAACCCGCAGGCATCATTCTGGTATAAACATTCAAAGTCCAGCAACATACCAGTACGTTGCTGGTCCTTGTTGGACATGTATTGTAATCTTTTTATTTCATGCAGCCAGTTGGCTGAACGAAAAAAGAGATTGATCGGTGGGTATGCCCACCATTAGAATACAGCCCTTCATCCACCCACTTCCAATGATGGGCATACACGCACCATTTATATATGCCGAAGCATGGGGGCATCCTCCCGCAAAAAAGTTATGCCGCACACACATGGTCGGACTTTTCCACGGGCAAGCCTCCGTCGGAATTTCGACCGTATGTACGCGGCATTAGGAGCAAAATCGCTCCTCCACCCCTGCTGCCCCAATGCTTCGGCATATTTGCTTTTTTTTTTAACTGTGGTGGTGAAATCACCTCCTACAGCACTGGAGTCGCCGGGATCAGGCCTGTCTCTGCGAACGCTGCAGTTATGTGTGTTTTTGTTTTGTAAGTGACAGTGATCGATCGATACTGCACTTGGGTGGCCTGGGCTGGACGGAGGGGCAAAACGCAGGTGCCAGCAGGTATCTGGGCTGATCCCGCTAACACTGCGTTTTTGGGAACCCTAAACTGCTGGGGACGCTAGTATAGATCTGATCAGATCAGATATTGATCTGTTCAGATACTATACCACTAAGGGGGGTGTATGCTTCACGCGTGGGTGTTAGCGTTACTGGCACTAACCTGACGCTGCCTGGGGTGTGACTCAGACCCTCTCTGACGCTAAAACCTAATTGATATCACCCGCCGGGCGATCAGGGGGTTAAACCTTTATTGGGTTATATACACGGCGGGTGCCCTGACACTATAAAAAGCAAACTAACTAACCAGCGTCACCCGTAACACTTATATGGTGATCACTGGTGAAAGGGTTAACTAGGGGCAATCAGGGGGTTAAAACCTTTATTAGATAATATATGGGGGTACCTGACGCTATAAAAACCTGCGGCGAACCTAAAAAAAATTACCAGCTACCGATCTGCATCACCGACACTAAGACAGCGTTTAGAAAAACGATTGCTTAGCGACAGTGGTGATGGGGGTGAAAGGGTTACCTGGGGGGGCGATCAAGGGGGTTAAACCTTTATTAGATAATATATTGGGGTACCTGACGCTATAAAAACATGCGGCGAACCTAAAAAAAAATACTGGCTACGATCTGCATCACCGACACTAAGACAGCGTTTAGAAAAACAATTGCTTAGCGACAGTGGTGATAGGGGGTGAAAGGGTTACCTGGGGGGCGATCAAGGGGGTTAAACCTTTATTAGATAATATATTGGGGTACCTGACGCTATAAAAACCTGCGGCAAACCTAAAAAAAATTACCGGCTACCGATCTGCATCACAGACACTAAGACAGCGTTTAGAAAAACGATCGCTTAGTGACAGTGGTGATAGGGGGTGAAAGGGTTACCTGGGGGGCGATCAAGGGGGTTAAACCTTTATTAGATAATATATTGGGGTACCTGACGCTATAAAAACATGCGGCGAACCTAAAAAAAATTACTGGCTACGATCTGCATCACCGACACTAAGACAGCGTTTAGAAAAACAATTGCTTAGCGACAGTGGTGATAGGGGGTGAAAGGGTTACCTGGGGGGCGATCAAGGGGGTTAAACCTTTATTAGATAATATATTGGGGTACCTGACGCTATAAAAACCTGCGGTGAACCTAAAAAAAATTACCGGCTACCGATCTGCATCACAGACACTAAGACAGCGTTTAGAAAAACGATTGCTTAGTGATAGTGGTGATAGGGGGTGAAAGGGTTACCTGGGGGGCGATCAAGGGGGTTAAACCTTTATTAGATAATATATTGGGGTACCTGACGCTATAAAAACCTGCGGCGAACCTAAAAAAAAATACCCCCAGATTTTGATCAACTATTGTTGATGCCTCTTTGAAATACTTTAATATTTATCTATTAATATAATATTTAAACGGTCTGACTGGTCCGCCACCCGGGGAGACAACCTTCACCTTTTTCTCTATTTTCTATTTTCTATTTTCCTATACCCATACCTTCTTTTCTATAAATTTTACTTTTCTCCCATATTTCTTCTTCTTCTCTCTTACTTCTTCTGTCTTTCTGTTCTGGTTAGTTTTGTTACTTGTGTAATACAGATTTTTTACACATGTGATGTTCATTACATGACTTATATATATAACTTTAAAGTTTCACTTTATCAATCACTAATATCTTTGTGTCTTAAAGATTTGTTAGGAAAGTCTTCACTAAACAATTGAGGTATGAGAACGTTCATCTGGTGTATCCTTCTGGATAGCCCAACATATTCTCTCATACTTAATCGAGCCCCCATCTGCTCACAGCTTGCTCCCTTCGGGGGTGAGTGGTTGGTCTGGAGACGTGATATTCTATCCTGAATATTGCTTATCTTCATTGCTCTAATCTTTTATACCTCTATTTGTATTGATATAATTGTTACTGAGGTTTATCCTCTACTGCCTTTCTTTCAATATGTATTTTTAGTGATTACTGTATTTATTTACAATTCTATTCTTGATCAGAATGTAATGTTCAGTATATTTGCTATTTACTTGTAAAATCTAATAAAAATATTAAACAAGGAAGAATTAACAGAAGTATCCAAAGCTCAGCTCTTGAAAATAAAAGAGCGGCCACATAATAAAGAAACACAAGTAGATAATAAACCGAAAAAAAAAAAAAATACTGGCTGCCGATCGGCATCACTGACGCTAAGACAGCGATCAGAAAAATGATCGCTAAGCGACAGTGGTGATAGGGGGTGAAAGGGTTATCTGGGGGGTGATCAGGGGGTTAAACCTTTATTAGGGGGGGTTAGGGGGCTACACTGGACCTAAGACTAAACTTTGGTGACACTTTTACAGTCACAAATGTCACTGATTGCAGTGATCACTAAATAAATGGTCACTGCAATCAGTGACACTGTGACTGGGGGCTGGGGGGGGATCTGGGGGTGATCTGGGGTGTCTGGGGGGGCCTGGGGGGGCGATTTATGTCCCTATGTGTCCTGGTGTCAGTGTAGTGTTGTGTGCACTGACCTGATATCTTCTCTTGTACGGCGCTCGGTATATGTGAGCGCCGCACCAGAGATGACATCACTTCCTCCTGCTCCCTCTGTCTGACACAGACAGAGGGGGCATTTCTATTCGCCGGGAGCGATCGCGAGGGGGTGGCCAGAAACAAATGGCTGCCCCCTCATCCCGGAACGCTCCCGGACACTTAGCCACCGCTCACTGTATAGAAGGGGGGTCCGATTGGACCCCCCAACTGTACAAAGGCAATCACGTACACTCTACGTGATTGTGCCTGTCGGTGCCATTCTGCCGACGTATATATACAGTGAGCGGTCGTTAAGTGGTTAAAATTAACACTTTTGATTTTTCATGTTCGTGTCCCATAGATTTTAACGGTGTACGCACACATTTTTTGCATGTTCGCAAGTTCTGGTGCAATATATATATATTTTTTTACAGGTTACCAGTTTAGAGTTACATTCCTGGGCCCAACAAGAGTAACTGTGAGGGGTTACAGTGTTGTGACACCACCACCACCCAAGGCCCAATTTTTCTGCCCCTGTTTAATAGGGGCATGTAATTACAATTTTTGATATAATATTTTACAGCAGGTCCTGTTCCTGCAGCCAACAAGAGCAACTGTGAGGGCTTACAGTGTTCTGGCACCACCAAAACCAAAGGCCCAATTTTTCAGCCCCTGTTTAACAGGGGCATGTAATTACATTTTTGATATAATATTTCACAGCAGGGCCCATTCCTGCGCCCAACAAGAGTATCTGTAAGGGCTTACAGTGTTGTGGCACCACCCAAGGCCCAATTTTTCTGCCCCTGTTTAAAAGATGCATGTAATTACAATTTTTGATATAATATTTAACAGCAGGGCCCGTTCCTGTGCCCAACAATAGTAACTGTGAGGGGTTACAGTGCTGTGGCGCCACCACCACCACCCAAGGCCTATTTTTTCTGCCCCTGTTTAACAGGGGCATGTATTTACAATGTTTAATATAATATTTCACAGCAGGGCCTGTTCCTGCGACCAACAAGAGTATCTGTGAGGGGTTACAGTGTTGTGGCACCACCACCACCACCTCCCAAGGCTCAATTTTTCTGCCCGTTTAACAGGGGCATGTAATTACAATTTTGATATAATATTTCACATCAGGGCCCGTTCCTGTGTGCAACAAAAGTAACTGTGAGGGCTTACAGTGTTCTGGCACCACAAAAACCAAAGGCCCAATTTTTCTGCCCCTGTTTAACAGGCGCATGTAATTACAACTTTTAAAATAATAGTTAAGCAGGGCCCGTTCCTGCGCCCAACAAGAGTATCTGTGAGGGGTTACAGTGTTGTAGCACCACCACCAAAACCAAAGGCCCTATTGTTCTGCCCCTGTTTAACAGGGGCATGTAGTTATATTTTTTATATAATATTTCACAGCAGGGCCCGTTTCTGAGCCCCACAAGAGTACCTGTGAGGGCTTAAAGTGTTCTGGCACCACCACCACCAACCCCTAAGGCCCAATTTTTCTGCAGAGTATATAGGGCAGGCCGTATAGTATATATACTGCTGTTCAGAGTATATAATGCCTGGGGGCCTGGGGTTCCCCTTAATATCCATACCAGACCCGAAGGGCCTGGTATGGATTTTAGGGGAGACATCCACAACATTTTTTTTCGTATTTTTGGTGAAGGGTTCCCCTTAATATTCATACCAGATCCAAAGGGCCTGGTAATGGACGGGGGGAGGGGGCATGCCGTTTTTTTTATGATTTTAATCTATATTGCTGGGAGCCGACAATACATTACAGCCACAAGCAGTTTTAAATATTTTTTTTTCCTTTACAAATGTCATTTTGTGGTACTGTTATAAACATGGGGAAATGTGCTACTAGACTAAGGAGACCTCCAGGCACGATATTTAACCACTTAACGACCGCCCACTGTAAATATACGTCGGCAGAATGGCACAGACAGGCAGAATCACGTACATATACGTGATTGCCTTTGTATAGTTGGGGGGTCCGATCGGACCCCCCTTCTTTACAGTGGGTGGTGGTTTTACCTTCGGGAGCGATCCGGCATGAGGGGACGGCCGTTCGATTCTGGCCCCCCCCTCTCGATCGCTCCCGGCGAATGAGAGCTTCCCCTGCCTGTGTACTGTTTACACAGGCAGGAGGAAGTGATGTCATCTCTCCTGCGGCGCTCACATATACCGAGTGCCGTACAGGAGAAGATGCAGGTTAGTGCACACAACACTACACTGACACCAGGACACATAGGCACATAAATCGCCCCCCAGGCCCCCCCAGACACCCCCAGATCACCCCCCAGATCACCCCCCAGCCCCCAGTCACAGTGTCACTGATTGCAGTGACCATTTATTTAGTGATCACTGCAATCAGTGACATTTGTGACTGTAAAAGTGTCACTACATTTAGTTTTAGGTCCAGTGTAGCCCCCTAACCCCCCCTAATAAAGGTTTAACCCCCTGATCACCCCCCAGATAACCCTTTCACCCCCTAGCACCGCCGTCGCTAAGCGACCATTTTTCTGATCGATGTCTTAGCGTCGGTGATGCTGATCGGTAGCCAGTAATTTTTTTTAGGTTCGCCGCAGGTTTTTATAGCGTCGGGTACCCCCATATATTACCTAATAAAGGTTTAACCCCCTTGATCGCCCCCCAGGTAACCCTTTCACCCCTTATCCCCACTGTCACTAAGCGATAATTTTTCTGATCGATGTCTTAGCGTCGGCGATGCTGATCGGTAGCCAGTAATTTTTTTTTAGGTTCGCCGCAGGTTTTTATAGCGTCGGGTACCCCCATATATTACCTAATAAAGGTTTAACCCCCTTGATCACCCCAGGGTAACCCTTTCACCCCCTAGCACCGCCGTCGCTAAGCGGTCATTTTTCTGATCAATGTCTTAGCGTCGGTGATGCAGATCGGTAGCCAGTAATTTTTTTTAGGTTCGCCGCAGGTTTTTATAGCGTCAGGTACCCCAATATATTACCTAATAAAGGTTTAACCCCCTTGATCGCCCCCCAGGTAACCCTTTCACCCCCTATCACCACTGTCGCTAAGCGATCATTTTTCTGATCGCTGTCTTAGCGTCAGTGATGCAGATCGGTAGCCAGTAATTTTTTTTAGGTTCGCCGCAGGTTTTTATAGCGTCAGGTACCCCCATATATTATCTAATAAAGGTTTAACCCCCTGATCGCCCCCCAGGTAACCCTTTCACCCCCTATCACCACTGTCGCTAAGCGATCGGTTTTATGATCGTTGTCTTAGTGTCGGTGATGCCGATAGGTAGCCAGTAATTTTTTTTAGGTTCGCTGTCAGGTTTTTATATAGCGTCGGGTACCCCCATATATTACCTAATAAAGGTTTTAACCCCCTAATTGCCCCTAGTTAACCCTTTCACCAGTGATCATCATATAAGTGTTACGGGTGACGCTGGTTAGTTAGTTTGCTTTTTATAGTGTCAGGGCACCCGCCGTATATAACCCAATAAAGGTTTAACCCCCTGATCGCCCGGTGGGTGATATCAATTAGGTTTTAGCCTCAGAAAGGGTCTGCGTCACACCCCAGGCAGCGTCAGGTTAGTGCCAGTAGCGCTAACACCCACGCGTTAAGCATACACCCCCCTTAGTGGTATAGTATCTGAACAGATCAATATCTGATCTGATCAGATCTATACTAGCGTCCCCAGCAGTTTAGGGTTCCCAAAAACGCAGTGTTAGCGGGATCAGCCCAGATACCTGCTAGCGCCTGCGTTTTGCCCCTCCGTGCAGCCCAGGCCTCCCAAGTGCAGTATCGATCGATCACTGTCACTTGCAAAACACAACACACATAACTGCAGCGTTCGCAGAGACAGGCCTGATCCCTGCGACTCCAGTGCTGTAGGAGGTGATTTCACCACCACAGTTAAAAAAAAAAAAGCATATATGCCGAAGCATTGGGGCAGCAGGGGCGGAGGAGCGATTTTGCTCCTAATGCCGCGTACATACGGTCGAAATTCCGACGGAGGCTTGCCCGTGGAAAAGTCTGACCATGTGTACGCGGCATAACTTTTGCCGGAAGATGCCCCCATGCTTCGGCATATATAAATGGTGCATGTATGCCCATCATTAGAAGTGGGTGGATGAAGGGCGGTATTCTAATGGTGGGCATACCCACCGATCAATCTTTTTTTTTCGTTCAGCCAACAGGCTGCATGAAAAAAAAGATTACAATACATGTCCAACAAGGAGCAGCAACGTACTGGTATGTTGCTGGACTTTGAATGTTTATACCAGAATGATGCCTGTGGGTTTAGGTATCATCTTGGTATCATTCTTTTCAGCCAGCGGCCGGCTTTCATGTAAAAGCAATCCTAGTGGCTAATTAGCCTCTGGACTGCTTTTACAAGCAGTGGGAGGGAATGTCCCCCCCCGGATATAAAAAGCGTCATTGGGAAATTGGGAAAGCATTTTATCACACCGATCTTGGTGTGGTCAGATGCTTTGAGGGCAGAGGAAAGATCTAGGGTCCAATAGACCCCAGTTTTTTCAAAAAAGAGTACCTGTCATTACCTATTGCTATCATAGGGGATATTTACATTCCCTGAGATAACAATAAAAATGATAAAAAATAAATAAATATGGAAGCAACAGTTTAAAAATAAAAAAAAAAAGCAAAATTAATAATAAAAAAAAAAAAGCACCCCTGTCCTGCCCTGCTCTTGCCCAATGGCGAACGCAAGCGTCGGTCTGGCGTCATATGTAAACAGCAATTGCACCATGCACGTGAGGTATCACCGAGAAGGTCAGATCGAGGGCAGTAATTTTAGCAGTAGACCTTCTCTGTAAATCTAACGGGGTAACCTGTAAAGGCTTTTAAAGGCTTTTAAAAATGTATGTAGTTTGTCGCCAATGCGCGTTTGTGCGAAATTTTAAAGCATGTCGTGTTTGGTATCTGTGTACTCGGCCTAAGATCATCTTTTTCATTTCATCAAACATTTGGGCAATATAGTGTATTTTAGTGCATTAAAATTTTAAAAAGTGTATTTTTTCCCCAAAAAATGCGTTTGAAAAATCGCTGCGCAAATACTGTGTAGAAAAAAAAAATGCAACACCCACCATTTTATTCTGTAGGGCCTTTGCTTTAAAAATATATGTAATGTTTGGGGGTTCAACATAATTTTCTTGCAAAAAAATATATGTTTTCATGTAAACAAAAAGTGTCAAAAAGGGCTTTGTCTTCAAGTGGTTAGAAGAGTGGATGTAAGCTTCCTAATGTTGTGTATAAAATGCCAGAACAGTTCAAAACCCCCCCAAATGACCCCATTTTGGAAAGTAGACACCCCAAGCTATATACTGAGAGGCATGTCGAGTCCATGGAATATTTTATATGTTGACACAAGTTGCGGAAAAAAGACAATTTTTTATTTTTTTTTGCACAAAGTTGTCACTAAATGATATATTGCTCAAACATGCCATGGGCATATGTGGAATTACACCCCAAAATACATTCTGTTGCTTCTCCTGAGTACGGGGATACCACATGTGTGAGACTTTTTGGGAGCCTAGCCGCGTACGGGACCCCAAACCCAATCACCGCCTTCAGGCTTTCTAAGGGTGTAAATTTTTGATTTCACTTCTCACTGCCTATCACAGTTTCGGAGGCCATGGAATGCCCAGATGGCACAAAACCCCCCCAAATGACCCAATTTTGGAAAGTAGACACCCCAAGCTATTTGCTGAGAGGTATTGTGAGTATTTTGCAGATCTCGCTTTTTGTCACAAAGTTTTGAAAATTGAAAAAAAAAAAGAAAAAAAAAAATGTTCTTTCTTCATTTTCAAAAACAAATGAGAGCTGTAAAATACTCACCATGCCTCTCAGCAAACAGCTTGGGGTGTCTACTTTCCAAAATGGGGTCATTTGGGGGGGTTTTGTGCTATTTTGGCATTTTATGGCCTTCAAAACTGTGATAGGTAGTGAGGAGTGAAATCCAAAATTTGCGCCCTTAGAAATCCTGAAGGCGGTGCTTGGTTTCCGGGGTCCCGTACGTGGCTAGGCTCCTAAAAAGTCCCACACATGTGGTATCCCCGTACTCAAGAGAAGCAGCAGAATGTATTTTGGGGTGCAATTCCACATATAACCATGGCATGTGTGAGCAATATATCATTTAGTGACAACTTTTTGTAATTTTTTTTTTTTTTTTTTGTCATTATTCAATCACTTGGGACAAAAAAAAAAATATTCAATGGGCTCAACATGCCTCTCAGCAATTTCCTTGGGGTGTCTACTTTCTAAAATGGGGTCATTTGGGGGGGTTTTGTACTGCCCTGCCATTTTAGCACCTCAAGAAATGAGATAGGCAGTCATAAATTTAAAGCTGTGTAAATTCCAGAAAATGTACCCTAGTTTGTAAACGCTATAACTTTTGTGCAAACCAATAAATATACGCTTATTGACATTTTTTCTACTAAAGACATGTGGCTGAATACATTTTGGCCTAAATGTATGACTAAAATTGAGTTTATTCGATTTTTCTTATAACAAAAAGTAGAAAATATCATTTTTTTTCAAAATTTTCGGTCTTTTTCCGTTTATATCGCAAAAAATAAAAATCGCAGAGGCAATCAAATACCATTAAAAGAAAGCTCTATTTGTGGGAAGAAAAGGACGCAAATTTTGTTTGGGTACAACATTGCATGTCCGCACAATTTACAGTTAAAGCAGCGCAGTGCAAAATTCTGAATTCACCTCTGGTCCTTTAGCTACCAAATGGTCCGGGGCTTAAGTGGTTAAAGGAATATTTCATTTTTATTGTTTCACTTTAAGCATTATTAAAATCACTACTCCCAAAAAAAGTCCGTTTTTGAAACTTTGTTTGCATTGAAACATGTCCCCTGGGGCAGGACCTGGGTCCCCAAACACTTTTTATGGCAATAGCATGCATATAAGCCTTTAAAATTAACACTTTTGATTTTTCATGTTCGTGTCCCATAGATTTTAACGGTGTACGCACACATTTTTTGCATGTTCGCAAGTTCTGGTGCAATATATATATTTTTTTACAGGTTACCAGTTTAGAGTTACAGAGGCCTGGCAATAGAATTATTGCCCTGCTATAACGTTTGCGGTAATATCCCACATGTTTGGTGCGATCACTGTTTACATATGCGTGCACGACCTACATATGCGTTCGCTTCTGAGAATGAGCCGAGAGGAACCGGGAGTTTTAAAAAATACATACCGGTATATTTTTTTTAATTTTTTTTTAATTTTTACACTGTCCCTTTAATTTTTTCATTTCCCTTGTGCTAAAAATAAGGCACGACAGGTTCTCTCTATGGAGACCCCAGATCTCTCTTCTACCCTGGAAAGCATGAAATAAAAATAAATAAAAAACATTGATCTCACGCATTCCAAAAAACAGTGGCAGTGTTTACATCTATCTTAATCAGAAGTGACGTAATGACATCACTTCCTGTCTCCTAGACCATAGAGATGGCCGGGAACCTTTCCGATCCTCGGCCAGCTCTTTGGTAACCCAGGTGCACTGCCAGATTGGATACCAGCCTCCAATAAGGAAAGCCCGAAAAGGCGCCAGTGGATGGTAGGGGGTTTTCTCCTCCTGCCACCTGCAAAAGCAATCCAGCAGCTAATCAGTATCATATCTCCTGTGTCAGAGAACTTGTCAGAAGTTATCATGCTGATAACAGAGTAATGGAGCAGCAGAAAGCAACGGGACTTAGAGCTTTGGATAGAGATAAGTAAACATGACAGATATACAGTATGTGCCCAGGTCAGATTTCATGAATGGGGTTTTCAACCACTTTAAGTGTCTTTTAAAAAGGAACTAGTGTAATATCTGCCTCCCCTAATCTCTCTATAGTGGTACTCAGAAAGGGAGGGGCAAAAATAGAATTTAGCTGTCAGAGAACTTGATGACACAAGACAAAAGCAGTCTTTTTGTGGTAAAGGAGCACTGAATCTTGTGATGAATTGTTGTAACGTTATATAATCCAGGAGGCTGCTGTCCAACAACTGTGTCCTGCTGCACCTTTTTAGAAATTACTAAAAACCTGAAGAGATTGAAGTGTCATACTTCTTTGAACAGTCCACAAAATAATTTAAAACATTGTATTCTGCAACAAAAGCCAGAATAAACTATTTTATGGACTATACAAACTAGTATGGCACTCCCATCTCTTCAATGTTTAAAAGAAGAATACAGACACAGTAGAGGGAAAAGTTTATCAGTGTGCTGCCCACCCTTCTTTGTCAGAAGTCTATAAAATCAACATTTTTGGATGGGATTTAAAATGCTGCCTCTTTTTTCATTATCTTATAATTTTTTGTTTTTATATAATCCTAAGCTAAACATTAAGAAATGAATTTTGCATATATATGATTGCTCCTAATTATCATGTACATAAAACGGTGCTGACATCCAGATCCCAGTCGGGGGGAAGGGGGGATGCACAAAAAAGGAGTACTAAGTACATACTGTAATAATAAATACTCGACTAAGTAACAAAATAATAATTTACTATTAAAGCATTATTTTATTACCTAGTAGAGTCCCTGCATTAGCAGCATAAATGAATGACAGGAATGACCACATTGTCTTCTTTACAGCTATAATTTAGAGTTACAATATTAGCATGTAATAAAGCTTATTACATGAAAAAAAAAATCTTTATGGAAAAAAACAAAAGAAACAAACAAATCTACAGCTATGTTGTTAATTAAAACGTGTCTGAAAGTCCAAGGTATGTCTCACAATTTCTTAAAATCTATATCACAATTGAAACAAGAGGATGATTAATAATCATAAATAGTATATGTAAATTGCTTTGTGCAATTAATTTAGTTTCTTTTTATTACCTTTGCAGTGGTTTTCATCCCAAGGATACACACAATTCTGAATTCCATTGCAGACCAATGTATTATTAATGCACATATTACTATGACAAAAAAATGAATTGGCTTCACATGGGGCTAGAAAAGAAAAAGAGAAACAGCATTTAATTTTGAAATTTTGGAAGGCATTCTGTTATCCATACCAACAGTAAAATGCTTCATATATAGCATTTTTAATAAATGTTTATGATTTTAAATTGAACTGGCAATGCCAAGTCCAAGAAACATTAAGCTATATATAAAGAATAAGTTCCTTGACATAGATTGAGGAATTTTACTTATTACCATTTACCAAAAATAATATTATTTTCATTTTTTTTTTATTATAGCATTTACCTGAAAGCAGTTTTGACAAGAGTTTATATTATTTCACATGCTGATTTGTAAATATCGGTACTACCTCTAGTGACCATCTATTGGGGAATATGGTTAGCAGTTCTTGCCTATTGACATTTGAATTTAGTTAATCTTATAAAGGTTCTGTTTTTTTCTTTCAGGTTATTCTTGACCCAGACCAATGCAATAAGGGAGAAAATAATCTGGTTGTGTTGTACTGCTAGGAGCAAGAAGTGGATCCTGCAAATGTAAAGGACAAATACAGTATGGCTGACCTATATTGATAGCTAATCAATAATATATTGGCTTTCATTGTCCAATGCCACCCACGCTGCCAAACACCACTCTGTTCATGAGAAATCATTTCCTGAACTCCACTGCGAAAATGAAATCTCAATCTCCTGGGTTCCCCTCAGCTTTCATTGGTTTCTCCTGCTAACCTCCACATACTTATTGTATCCATAAAGCATCTAGAACTGTTTAGATACATTTAGCTTTAATAGAAATTCCTTTAAGATAAGAACTCTTCACTTTTTGAGTATAGGTGCGCTTTACAACCAGAGGAGCTCTGCCACAACAAGCAGTAAATTAAAGCAACATAATTTTTTATTTTATTATTAAAATAGCAAACATGCTATACTTACCTGCTTTGTGCAGTGGTTTTGCACAGAGAAGCCCCAATCCTCTTCTTCTGGGGGCCCCCGCTGGCACTCCAGGTTTTTCACCCCCACCCAGGGCCTCCCTGGAAAGCCACTTTCCATGGGGGCACTGGTGCATGCTTGTTCCTGAGCTGCTCTGTCTGCGTCTATTGATACAGAGCAGGCAGCTCGGCCTGCTCGCACGGCACAGCATTTGATTGACAACAGATCAATCTGCCCAGGCCGCTGGTCTTGGGAACATCGCTGGGGGAACTTCCACTTTAAGCACCAGATTATCTGGTCTCAGATTGCTCTGCCGGTGAATCCCAAGACAAAATTCCTTTGAGGGAAGGATGCAACAACACCATAGCAAAGCAATGTGAACCTCAAACCCTAGGGGACTACCAAACTTGGAGACCTGGCAGAGGTGCCAATGCAAAAAAAAAGAGATACTTATTTTTAGAGGAAAAACAAACAACCAATGTTTAACCACTTGCTTACTGGGCACTTAAACCCCCTTCCTGCCCAGGCCAATTTTCAGCTTTCAGCGCTGTCACGCTTTGAATGACAATTGTGCGGTCGTGCAACGTGGCTCCCAAACAAAATTGGAGTCCTTTTTTTCCCACAAATATAGGTTTCTTTTGGTGGTATTTGATCATCTCTGCAGTTTTTATTTTTTGCGCTATAAACAAAAAACAGCGACGATTTTGAAAAAAAACACAAAATTTTTTACTTTTTGCTATAATAAATATCCCAATTTTTTTTTTTTAAATATATTTTTTTTCTCAGTTTAGATTGATACGTATTCTTCTACATATTTTTGGTCAAAAAAATCGCAATAAGCGTTTATTGATTGGTTTGCGCAAAAGTTATAGCGTCTACAAAATAGGGCATAGTTTTATAGCATTTTTATTAATAATTTTTTTTTTACTAGTAATGGCGGCGATCAGCAATTTTTATTGTGACTTCGACATTATGGCGGACACATCGGACACTTTTGACACCATTTGGGGACCATTGTCATTTTTACAGCGATCAGTGCTATAAAAATGCACTGGTTACTGTAAAAATGACACTGGCAGTGAAGGGGTTAACACTAGGGGCGAGGAAGGGGTTAAATGTGTGCCCTGGGAGTGATTACTACTGTGGGGGGAGGGGACTGACTGGAGGAGGTGACCGATCTGTGTCCCTATGTACAAGGGACACAGCATCGGTCTCCTCTCCCTGACAGGACGTGGATCTCTGTGTTTACACACAGAGATCCACGTCCTTGTCTGTGTACCGGCCGATCGTGGGTGCCTGGCGGACATCGCGGCAGCCAGGCACGCGCATCGGCATGTCAGTGACGCGCCGCGCGCCGCCAGCGGCGCTCGCGCGCCCCCCAGTGGCCGGAGGAGCCGAGGACATCTATTGGATATCTAGAGCCACTTTGAGGCCGTCATTCGTCTATGGCCCGGGCTCCAACTAGTTAATATTACCAGGCAGTGGTATTTTTTTCTTTTTTCTTTTTTGAGGCTTGGAAAACATCACAGAGCACCACAGGAAATGTCAAACATAGAGGCATAAAGAATGATCTCACATTTTTGAGAAAAGAAGAGGAAGTGGTTATCACTTCCATCTAGCAGCACAGGGGTCATTGGTTCAAATACCAACCGTGGCACTACCTGCCGGGAGTTTGCATGTTCTCCCTGTGCCTGCGTTGGTTTCGTCCGGGTACTCCAGTTTCCTCCAACACTTAAAAAGACATGCTGGTAGGTTAATTGGCTCCTGTCTAAATTGTCCCTAGTATGAGTATTGTATGAATATAAGTTAGGGACCTTAGATTGTGAGCTCCTTGAGGGCAGGGACTGATGCAAATGTATAATATATGTAAAGCACTGCATAAACTGACAGTGCTATATAAGTACCTGTAATAAAATAATAAAAAAAATAGATCAGAAACTTTTCTTGCAAAGCAGAAACGGTTATAAAAGAAATAAAAGCAATCTTTTTCAAAGAGATTGTGGAAGTGTGATGAGATGTCTCCACTGTGTATCATTACTGTAGGTCAGCAACCTGACCCTAGAAAATGCTAAAATATATATTTTTTATTTTATAATATACCATTTTTGCACTTGCTGCTTGTTATCTGATATGTATTTGCTGGGAGTAATGGCATTCACCTAATTATAGATGTAATAGATTATGTCATCTAAGAGTATTTAGAGTCATTTTTAACTTGTTTTAAAATCAGAGATATCAAACCAAATGTAAATATTGCTTTTCCAAACATTTTATATTACAAAAAGAGAATGTCATATTTTCAAGAGAAATTGCTAGTTCTTCTAAAATAGAGGAAATCATTGTGGTTGTTTCAGTAACTGGACTGTACAATGAACTGCCACAAGTAGAAAAAACAATCCTGTGCTCCATATTTGCACTGCATAGTTTAGTAATTTATCACTTTATTTTTTTTTCTAATTTTTGTAGTTTTTTTTTATCTGTTGCCAAAGTTAGAAATATTTTTGGGTTTCTACAGGTTGTAGATATTCCTTCAGTGGAAGGAACTGAGGATAATGGTTCAGTGTTTTTCCTGTAAATACACTGAAAACATAACAAATAACAGTATTGTCAACTAGGGATGAGCTGAACACCCCCCCGGTTTGGTTCTCACCAGAACATGCGAACAGACAAAAAAATGTGCAAAGATGCGAACCCCGTTAAAGTGTAGAGGACACAAGCGTGAAAAATCAAAAGTGTTTGTTTTAAAGGCTTATATGCAATTTATTGCCATAAAAAGTGTTTGGGGACTCGGGAACTGCCCCAGGGGACATGTATCAATGCAAAAAAAAGTTTTAAAAATAGCTGGTTTTTCAGGAGCAGTGATTTTAATAATGCTTAAAGTGAAACAATAAAAATGAAATATTCCTTTAAATATTGTGCCTGGGGGGGTCCACTTAGTCTGCCTGTAAAGTAGCGCCTCTTTCCCATGCTTATAACAGTACGGCAGCAAAATTAAATTTCTAAAGGGAAAAATGTAATTTAAAATTGCTCGCAGCTGTAATGTAATGTCAGATCCCGGCAATATACATAAAAAATCATTGAGAAAAACAGCGTGCCCCCCCCCCAGTCCATTACCAGGCCCTTCAGGTCAGGTATAGATATTAAGGGGGACTCCACGGCAAAATTTAAAAAAAAATGGCGTGGGGGTCCCCCCTAAAATCCATACCAGACCCTTATCTGAGCATGCAATCTGGCAGGCCACAGGGAAAGGGGGGGTGCGAAAGAGATCCCCCCATTCTGAACCATACCAGGCCACATGCCCTCAACATGGGGAGGGTGCTTTGGGGTCCCCCCCAAAGCACCTTGTCCCCATGTTGATGGGGACAAGGGCTTCATCCCCACAACCCTTGCCCAGTGATTGTGGGATTATGCGAACGGAGGGCTTATCGGAATCTGGAAGCCCCTTTTACAAGGGGGCCCCTAGATCCCAGCCCCCCCTATGTGAATGGGTATGGGGTACATTCACCAAAAAAGTGTAAAAAAAAGTGAAAACGACAGCAGACAGTTTTTGACAATTCCTTTATTTAATAAAAAAGTGTCCTGCAATGTAAATCCATTATCAATCACGGCGCCGACGGTCCAGAGAAAAAAATAAAAAAATAAAAACCGGAAAAACTCCACCTCCATGGGAGGCATCCCGCCAACTGATGTCTTTTCGCTTTAACAGCTGTTAAATAGCCAAGGGCGGAGCCACCGAATGATGTAAATGGGTGACCCCGCCCCCATCTGACATCACATGATGTCAGAAGGGTGGGGTCACCTGATTACATCACTGGGTGGCCCCGCCCTAAGTTATATAATAGTGGTCACTACAAAAAGGCTGCAGTCGTCGGGACACCTCCCATCAAGGTGGTGTTTTTCCGTTTTATTTTTTCTCTGGACCATCGGCGCTGTGATTGATGATGGATTTACATCACGGGACACTTTTTTTTTAATAAAGGAATTGTCAAAAACTGTCTGCTGTTGTTTTTACTTTTTTTACACTTCTGAATGGGTAGGGGTACAATGTATGTACCCTATACCCATTCACATGGGGGACGGGATCTGGGGGGCCCCCTTGTTAAAGGGGGCTTCCAGATTCCAATAAGCCCTCCCGCCCGCAGACCCCAACAACCACCAGGCAAGGGTTGTGGGGATGAGGCACTTGTCCCCATCAACATGGGGACAAGGTGCTTAGGAGGGGACATCAAAGCACCCTCCCCATGTTGAGGGCATGTGGCCTGGTACGGTTCAGGAGGAGGGGCGCTCTCTCGTCCCCCTCCCTTTTCCTGTGGCCTGCCAGGTTGCGTGCTCGGATAAGGGTCTGGTATGGATTTTGGGGGGATGCCTACACCATTTAACAAAAAAATAGTCGCAGGGTTCCCCTTAAAATTCATACCAGAAGGGCCTAGTATGGATTTTGGGGGGACCCCATGCCATTTTTTTTATTTTGGCGCAGGGTTCCCCTTAACCACTTCAATACACTGTGTTATATAAACTACACTGCCTGCATTGACTGAATATAGAGTCTACACTGAATGCAGAGTATATATATATGTATATATATATATATATATATACTAGTCTGTATATCTGTATATATATATATATATATATATATATATATATATATATATACATTAGACTGTATATCTGTATATATCTATCAAATTCACTGCCACGAATTAACCTGCCTGCCTAATCTAGCTCAAACTATCTCCATCCACACAATATACATGGCCGCTGTGTAAGCAGCCTTATATATGGCTCTCTCAGCAGAGTGCGCTGTGATTGACCAAAGCAATTATCATACAGCAATGCACTGTGATCTCGCAGCGCATTATGGGGCATTCCACTGCGCTCTATTTTCTTGCGAAGGCCCCATATGTTTGGTTCATTTTAGAACAAACGAACCCCCGATGTTCGACTCAAACTTATGTTCGACTCGAACCGAGGGCTCATCGCTATTGTCAAGGAGTGTGATGATGTTGTCTTAAGCTTATTATCATGGGTGAGCACAGCCTATTGCATTAGGGTGTGCACCCCCAAGCTCAAGCACACATGCCTTTTTCTGCAGCCTTAGTTACTGGACAGTAAATAAATGGGACGTTCTCTATGCTGAGCAGATTCCTGTTCATTCACAAACTGAAGCATAGTAAATGCCGCTTACTATGCTTCAGTTATGAATGAACACAGTAAGCGAGTGTGTTCACTGTGTTCATTTAGAAAAGGAAGGGGCCAGTAAATTACTTATTTACTAGCCCCTTTCCCTGCTCTCCATCCTGAAAAATCCCCCGCAGCAGCCGGGAGGAGAGGAGGGAAGCCAGCAGCACTGCGGGGTGAGGAGAGCCAACACATGGGGAAGTCCAGGCAGTAGGGGGAATGGACACCACACATAGTGATAAGGGTGTGCCCAGGCACACCTGGCATACCCCCTGCACACGCCTATGCTCATTATGTACTTTGACACTGGAGCACATATGCTTATATGGTGAGGCTGCCTTGGCATTCGCTTCTTGTAGGCTGATATGGCTGAGAGCATGAAAAGTTGGCCTAACGTCACCTCAAAATTAATGTGTTGTAGATTTTTTTGCATGTACAGAGCATCAAAGTTTTGCAAACTTCTGCTTTATATGTACTACTGATGTGGATGGAAATCTGATCATTTAACCTTTAACCTTTGCAGTAAAAAATTGCCATTGCAATGCTTTAAATGCTTTTAACAAAAAAAAATTATGTGCAAACTTTCACAAAAGCAGCAATATCATTAGTCAGGCTGGCTAAATCTATTAAAACTGCAAGTACTGTTTTGAACAGCAGATGGCAGCATTTGATCATAAAGCAGCATTTTATTTTAAAACATATGATTTACACAGATATCAGATATGCAGTGGTATTGATTTTCTGTATTTTGGTGTGTGTATAACATATATGTGTAAGTATATTATTTTGCATAAAACATTACTCCTTTTGGCTATCCAATTGTGTTACATAACATGACTAATTACAATTGTGTAAAAATTACCATACTGAAAAAAGGTCTTATCTACATCTTTAAAAGTCTGCAAACAGGGCTTTTTAGGTATATAAATTGCACACAAGGTTTGATGCCCATAGCAACTGTGCAAGGCTATAATCATGCCTTTGCAGGCATGCTATCATATAGTTTAAAGGCTATTTGATGCTCAATGCATTACATGTTTTTTTGTGTGCATTTTGCCAGGCAAGACTTGTCACCATTCACTGGAAGAAAAATGCAATGCAAGTGCAGGTAAAACATGTTAATGTACATCATTTGATTTTGAAGGGATCTTGTAGTGGATTGGGGTATCAAAAACATAAATATTTTTTTTTAATCTTAAATCTCACTGCAATGCAGCATAGATGTATACAGGCATCATTGAAAACAATGCTTATGTTGCCTGCAGTGTGTTACTGTATGATACAATGTATAAATTACAGTGCATTGGTTTGAACAGGGTCTATATATTTCATTTCACTATCAAGTCTTCAATATAATACTAAATGGAATCTGTTTGAATGGATGGCTTAACCAGGGGCGTAGATAAGGAGGTACTACCAGTCCTCCTGTACAGGCAGCAGAGTGAATCGGATATGGGCAGAGAGGGTGATTGGTGTGGCAGGGGGGCACTTTACTGGAACTAATCCCCTGTATGGCTCTCTCTGCAGCAGCTGAAAGCTGTCTTTTTCTCCTCTACCTCACGTTGGCTTTCAGCTGCTGCAGAGAGAGCCATACAGGAGATCGGTTCCAGTAATTGTCCCCCCTCCCCACCACACTGATCACCCTCCCTGTTTACCAAACATTTCCCCCTGCTGCCCAGGCCCCCCTGTGTGCCCCCTACCCCCACAGTGCTACTGGCTTCCCTCTTCTTCCCACAGGCAGCTGCAAGCACACAAAAGGATCAGAAATTCTGACAAGAAAAGTCCGATGTGAGCTTTTGGTCAGAAATTCCGACCGTGTGTAGGCTCCATTGGACTTTTGCTGTCGGAATTTCTGCCAACAAAAGATTGAGAGCAAGGTTCTCTATTTTTCCAACGGAAAAAGTTCCTATCGGAAAAAGTCTGTATGCAATTCCGAGGCGCAAAAAAACACGCATGCTCAGAATCAAGCAGAAGAGCCGAACTGCCTATTGAACTTCATTGATCTTGGCTCGTCGTACGTCTTGTACGTCACCTTCGGAATTTCCGACAAGATTTGTGTGACCGTGTGTATGCAACACAAGTTTGAGCCGAAATTGCGTTGGAAAAAAATCCACAGTTTTCTTGTCGGAATTTCCGATAGTGTGTATGGGGCATAATAGTTTTACATAATGCAGCAACATCAGTGCACGTAGGACACCCAACGTTAGAGGTGATTTATTCTTCCAAAGTAAATAAACTTTTGCAAACTGGTACTGATTAGTATTCCAATGTTTCTCTTCTTCCTCAGTTTTTCTCCATCAATTAGCTAATGAGACCATAAAGCTGATGTAGAGAGGCAAGGGAGGGTCAAACAAGGATGATATGCAGGCAACTGACATCCTCCTTATCAACTGATTATGCCATTGGTCGTTAGGAGAAGGGATGGGTCGAACACTCCCTAGTTCGGTTCGCACCAGAACTTGCGAACAGGCAATAAATTTGTTCGAACATCCGAACACCGTTAAAGTCTATGGGACTCGAACATGAAAAATCGAAAGTGCTAATTTTAAAGGCTTATATGCAAGTTATTGTCATAAAAAGTGTTTGGGGACCCAGGTCCTGCCCCAGGGGGCATGTATCAATACAAAAAAACGTTTTAAAAACTGCAGTTTTTTCGGGAGCAGTGATTTTAATAATGCTTAAAGTGAAACAATAAAAGTTACAGTAAATATTCCTTTAAATTTCGTACCTGGGGGGGGGGTGTATAGTATGCCTGTAAAGTAGCGCTTGTTTCCCGTGCTTAGAACTGTCCCTGCACAAAGTGTAATTTCTGAAGGAAAAAAAGTCATTTAAAAGCACTCGTGGCTATAATGAATTGTCGGCTCCCGGCAATACAGAGAAAGTCATTGATAAAAAAAAAATGCGCGGGGGTCCCCCCAAATTCAATTACCAGGCCCTTCAGGTCTGGTATGGATATTAAGGGGAACCCTGCGTCAAACTTCTAAAAAAATGACGCGGGGCTCCCCCCAAATATCCATACCAGACCCTTCAAGTCTGGTATGGATTTTAAGGGGAGCTCCACGGCAAATTTAAAAAAAAATGGCGTGGAGTTCCCCCAAAAAATCCATACCAGACCCTTTATCCGAGCACGCAACCTGGCAGGCCGCAGGAAAAGAGGGGGGGGACGAGAGAGCGCCCCCCCTCCTGAACCATACCAGGCCACATGCCCTCAACATGGGGAGGATGCTTTGGGGGTCTGTGACCCCTCAAAGCACCATGTCCCCATGTTGATGGGGACAAGTGCCTCATACCCACAACCCTTGCCCGGTGGTTGTGGGGGTCTTATCGGAATCTGGAAGACCCCTTTAACAAAGGGGACCCCCAGATCCTGCCCCCCCATGTGAATTGGTAAGGGGTACATTGTCCCCCTACCATTTCACAAACAAAGTGTAAAGCATTAAAAAAAAACACACAGACACCATTGGGAAAAGTCCTTTATTAAAAAAAAAAAAAAGATTTCAGCGGTGGTAATTCACTCTCGGTATCCTGCGATTAATGCTCTCCTCTCCGGGGTCCAGCGGTGGATGATCTCCTCTACATCTAGGTCCAGGCTCCAGCGATGAGATGTCCAGCGCATCCTGTCTCCACCGAAGACACCCCGGGAATCCCGGCAGCCTGACAGGTCTCTTCTGTAGTCCCCTTTTCCTGCGGCCTGCCAGGTTGCGTGCTCAGATAAAGGGTCTGGTACGGATTTTTGGGGGGAACTCCACGCCATTTTTTTTTAAATTTGGCGTGGAGTTCCCCTTAAAATCCATACCAGACCTGAAGCGTCTGGTATGTATATTTGGGGGGAACCCCACGTAATTTTTTTTTCAAATTTGACTCAGGTTTCCCCTTAATATCCATACCAGACCTGAAGAGCCTGGTAATTGAACTTGGGGGGACCCCCACGCATTTTTTTTTTATCAATGACTTTTCTCTGTATTGCCGGGAGCTGACAATTCATTATAGCCACGAGTGCTTTTAAATGACTTTTTTTCCTTTAGAAATTACACTTTGTGCAGGGACAGTTCTAAGCACGGGGAAACAAGCGCTACTTTACAGGCATAATATAACCCCCCCCCAGGTACAAAATTTCAAGGAATATTTCACTTTTATTGTTTCACTTTAAGCATTATTAAAATCACTGCTCCCGAAAAAACGTCAGTTTTTAAAACTTTTTTTGCATTGATACATGTCCCCTGGAGCAGGACCCGGTCCCCAAACACTTTTTATGACAATAACTTGCATATAAGCCTTTAAAATTAGCACTTTAGATTTCACCCATAGACTTTTACAGGGTGTTCCGCGGCTTTTCGAATTTGCCACGAACACCCCAAATTGTTCGCTGTTCGGCGAACGGGCAATGTTTGAGTCGAACATGACTTTGACTCGAAATCGAAGCTCATCCCTAGTTAGGAGGTTGGCAGCTAGAAGGTTGTAATGGTGTACAATGAAAACCTATGGCTTTGTGTAAATAAAAGGCAGGTGTCATCCACCCACCGCCCTGTATACAGTTTTGGGGCAATTTTTAGACCCTGTGCCAAGGTACCCCTAAAAAAACTTCAAGGCACCCCAGGCTGGCTTAACACACTTTAATTTTCTTCAGTTTTTCTTTAAAAAAAATATGGCTTTTTAACACTAAAAAATAGCTTGGTTAGTGTACATTTAAAACGTATGAGACAGCCAAATACTTTTCACTGCATACAGCATGTCTTCAAAGCTATTAGATTTTAAAATATCAAGGCAAGAACAAAAGTATCAAATTATCCTAAATGTCAATACATGCAATGATCAAGATTTCAATAAAAACCACATGAATCAAAGACAAATCAAATAAACTGCAGTGCTAAATAGATAAACAATTCCTAAAACAAAATAGAGTACAAATGATCTAAGCAGAAAAAACAACTTACTTGTCAGAGTAAAACACTTTAAGAGCTACATTTTATGTTTAATATTATCTGCAATACAATAAACCAATGTACTGCAAATGACTGGTATCTAGTGGCCACCCAAAAATTAAACTGCTCAATAGCATCACCTGTTGTTTAGCCTTATAAAATGACAATGTGGCCTCTCTATGTGATTAAGTATGGGGTACATAGTGCCCCTAAACATTCACCAAAAAAGTGTCAAAAAAGTAATAAAAACACAGTTTTTGACAATTCCTTTATTAAAAATAAAAAAACAGTGTCCCCCGATGTAAACCCATCGTCAATCATGACTCCCGCAGCACCGCTGGACCCTAAAAATAAAAAAATAAAATTGCTCCGCTGTCAACTAAGGCAAGCTGCCGAATGCCTGGCTTGTCATTTGACAGTTCCTATATAGGTAAGGGCGGGGCTGCCTGGCGACCTCACCTGGTGGCACCGCCCCTTGTGATGTTTTGAGATTGTATAAGCAGACTGGAGCACTAGGAAAAAACCTATACAAACTCATACAATCTCCATGCAGATGATATCACTTGTGGGATTTAAACACTGTATGAATATTTAAAAGTGAAAATCACATGGTGGTTCACAAGTACTTTACCCAAAGGCACCTTTGTCTCAACCCTCTTTTTAAGCTTCCATCATATTTCCTTTCTCTTTCCCTCTTTCTTCTGGTCTATGCTTCAATCCATCTATCCTTTCATCCATCCATTCGTCCCAACATCAATATATTCAAACTATCCACCCCTCCCCCCTTCTCACTTTCCTGCTATACCTTGTTACCTCATTCTATGTATTCCTCCCTCCTTTAATCCTTTGATCCATCACTCCATTCATCCAAGCCTCTCCCCATCATCTGAACACTACTTCCAGGAATCAATATTTAAACGTAAAGGTGGATATACTATGTGGAGTCAAAGAATATATACTGTACAGATGCAAAACAAAAATATACAATATTTTATTGTTCAATCAATAGTAAAAACACATTTTTCTTTACTGATTTGTAGGTGAATTTGTTGTCTATCACATCCTACTGTTTCATACTCATAAAGCAGGTGACCACAAAATGCATAGATACAGGCCCTGGCAGTACTGCTGCATCTATATGAACATCTGTGTGATTTATCAGTTTAATATTTGTAATGATTGGCTTATGAGTGTTGCATAATAATACTCATAAAAATGGAGATGCTTGTTTTTACTAATGGTTGAATAAAGTGTATTTTTTGGAAAATATCTGTAAATGGCCTTTGACTCCACATAAAAAGTCCCCATTAAGTTTACATATTAATTCTTGAATACATCTGCAAAGGGATTATGTAAAATATTAGAGTATAGTAATAATTGCTGAAAACTCCACTCCTTGAACATATATATAAATAATAATATAAACAACCCTAATTCCATCAGTCCATCCATCACCACATTTCTTCTTTCTTCTTACAAAACAAAAAAAACAACACAGGCATAGCTTGACAAATTTAAATATAAAACTTTAATATAAAACAATTATTTAAAATAAAATTATTTAAAATAAAAACGTCCATCCTGTAGAAGAAGTGGGTCACGAAGATGGCAATTTAATCTTCCACACTGCAATTCTGTAAATGAATGAGAAACAAACAGTTAATTCTTGTTTGATAATAATGACATTACTTTTTTCTTACAGCTGCACTTTTAATTATAGAACAACCCTCTACTTAGGAATGCAGAAACAGCTGGCATACGAAATCCCAAGAAAAAGAAAATAAAAAACAGTATTTTTGCTTGCACATGATTGGATGATGGAAATCAGCAGAGCTTCACCTCATTCATTAAGCAAACTGAATATTCCCTTGAAAAGTGAACAGCCTATTTGACTTTCGGAAATTAACCCCTATGTCTTGATCCAAAAATGTCATATACTAAAACAAGGCTTGCAGAAACGCAAAACCATAAAGTCCTCCTTACTTTTGAATTCACGGATTAAAGTGGACCTTTACTTAAACCTAATGTTTGGATCTCTAAGAAGGATTCATCTTCACAGTTTAACCACTTGACCTCCTGAAGATTTATCCCCCTACATGACCAGGCCATTTTTTGCGATCCGGTACTGCGTTATTTTAATTGACAACTGCACAGTCATGCAACGCTTTATTTTTTTTCCCACAAAAAGAGCCGTCTTTAGTGGTATTTGATCAGCACTGCGTTTTTTTATTTTTTGCGCTATAAACAAAAAAAGACCAACAATTTAAAGAAAAAAAACAAATTTTTTACTTTTTGTTATAAAACATTTTCAGTAAAATAAAAAATAAAAATAAAATGTTTTCATCAATTTAGGCCAATATGTATTCTGCTACATATTTTTGGTTTAAAAAATCATAATAAGCGTATATTGATTGGTTTACGTGAGCGTTATAGCATCTACAAACTATGGTATATATTTGTGGAATTTGTATTCCGCTAAAACAGTGATCAGTGCTAAAAATATGCACTGCCACTGTACTAATGACACAGCTGGGAAGGGGTTATTCATCTAGGACGATCAAAGGGTTCACTGTAGGCCTAGTCAGTCTGTATGTTCTGCTTTTACTAGTGGAAGAGATGGATTTTTTTCCCTACTTTGCAGGGACAAAAAATACATCCCTTGCCCCCCATCAGAACGGAGATTTGCCTTGTTTCCATTCTGTCTGTTTTACACATGATCACCCAGTGCCGGTGGACATCAAGTGCTTGGCACCCGCAGATCGCCCCCTAGGCAGAAGTGCAGAATCACATACTATATATACATGATTCTGCACAGGAGAGCAGCCCTGTAGCAGTAAATCTGTTGTGGGGTGGACAGCAAATGGTTAAGGTGAACCTTACTCAATTTTATACAGTGGGGAAAAATAATTTTTTGATCACCTGCAGATTTTCTAAGTTTGCCCACTTACAAAGGGTCTCTAATTTTTTCATCATAGGCGCATTTGAAATGATAGAGACAGAATATCAACCAAAAATCCAGAAAAAACACATGATACAAATGTTATAAATTAAGTTACAGTTCAGTGAATGAAATAAGTATTTGATCCCCAAGCAAAACATGTCTTAGTACTTGGTGGCAAGCACAGAGGTAAGACGTTTCTTATAATTAGTGACCATGTTAGCACACATCCCAGGAGGGATTTTGGTCCACTTTTTTATTACAGATCTTCTCTAAATCCTTAAGGTTTCTTGACTGTCACTTGGCAACCCGAAGTTTCAGCTCTCTCCATACATTTTCTATAAGATTAAGACTGGCTAGGCCACTCAGTGACCTTAAAGTGCTTCTTCTTGAGCCATTCCTTTGTTGCCTTGGCAGTATGTTTTGGGTCATTGTCATGCTGAAAGACCCATCCATGACCCATCTTCAGTGTTCTGGCTGAGGAAAGAAGGTTTTCATCCAAGAATTTGAAATGCAAGGTCAATCCATTGGCCTCTCAATGCGGCAAAGTCCGCCTGTACCTTTAGTAGAGGAACAGGCCCAAACCATAATGTTTCCACCTCTGTGCTTGACTATAGGGATGGTGTTCTTAGGGTAATAGTCAGCATTTTTCTTCCTCCAAACACGGCGAGTCCCCCTCCTCAAGAAGGCACATGTATAATCATGTTAATGAACATCTAAATGATTCAGAGAAGGATTGGGAGAAAGTACTGTGGTCAGATGAGACCAAAATTAAACTCTCTTAAAATGCTGACTATGACCCTAAGAACACCATCCATACAGTCAAGCACCGAGGTGGCAACATGATGCTTTGAGGCTGTTTCTTTGCTAAAGGTACAGGCAAACTTTGCCAGATTGAGGGGCCAATGGGCGGGGCCATGTATTGTAAAATCTTAAAAATGGACTAATATTTCCCTAATGTAAACATAATAATAAGGAAGGTGTGGCTCAGCGTGGGATACACAACACAACAAGTAGATATAAAAATGGAGAGCCGCGCTAAATAGTCCAGACTGATATATCAGAAGAAGTCCTTGAGAGTTAAGCAAAAATAGATGGATAGCATGAATCTGTATATTGATGGTAAAGTGAAAGTCCCTCTCTTGGTAAACATCACAGTGATTCACGCCATAAAAAGTGTACCACCACCTTAAGAAAAACTTGCTTACCAGAAGGCAAGCAAATCAGGCATGTAACCATAGCCCAGCCAAGACCTTTGAGCTTGCACAGATGTTAGTACAGGGAACTGATCGTGGGATGGAACGCTGCAGCAGGATCTCATACACCTTACAACCACCGTGAAGTCGGATCTCGTCCCAATCGATAGAAGGCCCAGAAAGAAAAGCTAACCATAGTGTAATTCTGTCTTGGCTTTATTACATATAAAAAGTAGTGCGCTTACATCAAAATCATAAAACACTTGCATAGATTAACCACTTGCCGACGGCTGGCCGTCATATGATGTCCTGGGCTTTGTGTGGAGATATCTGAATGATGCCTGCAGCTACAGGCATAATTCAGATATCGGCTTTTTCAGCCGGCGATTCTCTACACCATAAGAATCATCATAGCAGCTGGTCAGCCGCTTGATTATTCTTACGGGCAGCGAGAGTGGACGCCTCCCCCTCCCGCCGCCCTCCGGTGCTTCTACCGACTCACCGCTGCGATCGGTGAGTCAGAGAACGGATCCGCCGGCCCCGGATGTTTACCATAGAGATCTGGTGGACCAGATGGTCGCCAGAGTCTCTATGATCGTCGGAGGCTGGGCGCAATGTTATGACGTCACGCCCAGCCTCTGCATTCAAACACATGGCGCCGCCTCGGCTGGGAAGCCGGGATCGTTTTTTTTTTATTTCAGGCTTCCCAGCCTAGAGGTGAGATGTGGGGCCTTTTGACCCCATATCTCACTTTAAAGAGATCCTATCATGCCATATTCCTATTACAAGGGATGTTTACATTTCTTGTAATACGAATAAAAGTGATCAAAAAAGTTTTTTTTTTTTAAAGTGTCAAACTTTTTAAGTAAAATTAACAAAAGAAAAAAAAGTAAGTCCCACCCACATATGAAAACAGTGTTCAAATCACACATGTGAGGTGTCACCGCAAACGTTAGAGTGAGAGCAATAATTCTAGCCCTAGACCTCCACTGTATCTCAAAACATGTAACCAGTAAAAAAAATTAAAGTGTCGCCTATGGGGAATTTTTAAGTACCGAAGTTTGGCGCCATTCCACAAGTGTGTGCAATTTTGAAGCGTGACATGTTAGGTATCTATTTACTTGGCAAAACTTCATCTTTCACATTATGCAAAAAAATAAGGCTAACTTTACTGTTTTTTTGTTTGTTTTTTAAAAATTGCAATGACCGCCATTGTATTCTCTAGGGTCGCTGCTAAAAAAACATATATAATGTTTGGGGTTCTATGTAATTTTCTAGCAAAAAAAAAAAGATTTTTACATGTAGGAGAGAATTGGCCTAGTTGGCAGTTGGTTAAAAGATCTGGCCGGCTAACATCAAATCGCCCGTCCTCCGGGTTGCAAACAGTGTGGTGACGTCAACACATCCCTACTCCCGACGTGTTTTGTCGTAAAGTGATGTCGTCCTCGGGAACTGGCAGCGTGTTGACTCACCACCTTATATTACACAGCCACGCCTCGTTCTGAGTCCCTGGTGACTGGCCACAAGAACGCCATTTTAAGTATGGGCATCCCTCTTCTCCTGAAGAACACACCAAACAAAGACATTATCTACAGTTATATTAGCACATATCGATCACTGATTAAAATTCCACTCTAATGATAAGCCAAAACGAACGAAGAAGGGGCTGGAGAATCCACCCATATCCTATAACGAGAACCTATGTCTCACAAATTAACCCTTTGACCAAACTATAGGTTCGTTAGTTAAAACTCACATCTTAAACTTTTACATCGACTTGAAAGAATAATTATAGGTTACAAAATGTCCCAACCCCTTAGTTAAAACCCCTATACAGGGTGAAAAAACACCCCTATATAGCACCCCTAATGGGCAGGGAATATATTAATCAAATTACTAAAAATACCATTAATTATATATATATACGGTACCACGAGTGGCCCCTAGTGGGCAACTGGCTAAGTGCACTGCATTAAAAATCACATATTGTTTTCTTAAGTAAATGGATGTGGAAAATACATCTCCAACTACCCCTATTAGGCCAAAAAATAACAATAAGCAAGTTTAGCTAAAAATCAAAATACTACAGTTAAAGTTAAAAAAAGTGCATTTAATATTAAAGGCCTACACACGGGACTCAGATCAAGTACACAAATACTAATCCTCTAAATTATCAATAAAAGCATTTACATCGACATCTATATTCAACCAATATGGAACATAGGTCTTAAGCTTATGGATCCAGGACATCACTAGTTTAGATATTTCCCTTACCAATGAACTACCCTTCAATGGGGATTGTATTTATCAATCCCCAGAAATTTTGTCTTGGAGTGGTATTTATTGTGCACAAGCAAATAATTCTTAGACACTGAATGATTCCTATACCAAGTTTTAATATTGGCAATATGTTCATTCAGGCAAGCCTGTAGGGGGCGTTTAGTCCCTCCTATGTATTGGAGCTCACATGGGCTCTGTAATAAATAGACCACCCCAACTGTATAGCATGTGATGAATGGCTTAATAGTATTTTACATCTGAGTACTGGTAGATACAAAAACATTTGTTCCTCTATGGGCACACCCACTCAAAGAACACACCCTAGATTGATAAAAACCCGTTAGTTGGTTGAAAAAACTAGTTCTAGTAATAGGGGCATTAAAAATATTGGGAGCCATTCTATTTCTTAATGAGGGAGCCCCTTTAAACACCACCTGTGGTTTCTCTGGTAAAACCGTCCTCAGCACTCGGTCATTGTTCACAATGTGCCAGTGTTTAGAAATAATCTGCCTGATATTCCTATGCTGCATGGAATACGTGGTAATAAAGGGAGCCACTGAAGAAGTGAAACCACTTGCTTGTGGGGGCCTATCTTTTAGTAGGTCTCCCCTATCCATAGCTTTTATTAGGTCCAGAGTGTTCATTAATGACTCACTTTTCTCTATAAATCTTTGTGTTAGAGTCTCAGCCTGTATAAGAAATTCATCATGATCAGTACAGTTCCTTTTGAGTTTCATGTATTGGCTCTTTGGAACCGCCAGGGACTGTAGTGACAACTATACCGGTATTAAGAAAAAAATACTATACCGGTATGTAGGAGTTCCTGTCTGTAGATTTGAAAAAAGGAGAGGTGACTAGTCTATCCCCTTTCACTGAGATCCTCAAATCCAAAAAAATTACTTCTAAATGACTCATCTCATAGCTCAGATGTATCCCTCTATGGTTGATATTCAGGGATGCAATAAATTCCTGCAAGGCCAAACCATCACCATCCCATAGGAGGAGGATGTCATCAATGTACCTTGCCCACAAGACTAATTGGGGTCTATCGTGGACGTAGATGACATCCTCCTCCCATTTTGCCATAAAAAGTTTGGCCAGGCTGGGGGCATATTTAGCCCCCATTGCCACCCCCCTATCCTGGTGGAAAAACTGGTTGTCAAACCAGAAGTAGTTGTGAGAGGCTGCATACTCCAACAATTTCATTATAAATGAACCCTGGTGAGCAGGAAGTCCAGAATTACGATCTAGAAATCCTTTCACTGCTTCTAATCCCTGGTCATGTGGTAGTATCGTGAATAGTGAGGGGACATCCGCCGTCACCAACCACACTACTTGTTTGAGGGTATAATCAGAAAGCAGATTAATAACATGCCGTGACTTATTTTTAAACAACGGCATCTTATGAACCAAAGGTTGCAAATAAAAGTCAATGTACCTGCCCACCCGGCACTAGAAACAAGCTCTCTTTTTTATTTATTTTTTCCTTAAGGTGGCGGTGCACTTTTTATGATGTGAATCACTGTGATGTTTACCAAGAGAGGGACTTTCACTTTACCATCAATATATAGATTCATGCTATCCATCTATTTTTGCTTAACACTCAAAGACTTTTTGCATATATATCAGTCTGGACTATTTAGCACGGCTCTCCATTTTTATATCTATTGTAAAATCTTGGATGAGAACCCTCTTGCCTTAGCCAGAATACTCAAAAGGGGTCGTGGATGGGTCTTCCAGCATTACAATGACTCAAAACATACCACCAAGTCAACAAAGGAGTGGCTCAAGAAGAAACACATTAAGGTCATGGCATGGCCTTGTCAGTCTCCAGACCTCAATCCTATAGAAAATGTATGAAGGGAGATGAAACTTTGAGTTGCCAAGAGACAGCCAAGAAAGCTTAAGGAATTAGAGAAGATCTGTAAAGAAGAGTGGACCAAAATCCCTCCTGAGATATGTGCTAACCTGGTCACCAACTACAAGAAACGTCTTACCTCTGTGCTTGCCAACAGGGGGTTCCTCCACCAAGTCTCAAGTCATGTTTTGCTTGGGGATCAAATAATTATTTTGCTTATTTTACTACAACTTTATTTATAGCATATGTTTTATGTGTTTTTTTCATGATTTTTGGTTGATATTATGTATCTAACGTTTAAAATACACACATGATAAAAATTATAGATCCTTCATTTCTTTGTAAGTGGGCAAACTTACAAAATCTGCAGGGAATCACATTTTTTTCCCCACCGGACTTTCAAAAGTAAACATTGTGGCTAAAAAAAGCAGGCTTCACAAGACTACTATTACCTTCCTTAGTCAATAAAGCCTATTCTCAACTCCTCTCTTGTTATATACCACTTTGTTACTGAGCTCTGACTTTCTGTGACCTGATGGCTAAGCTTCATCAACCAGCATTCCTATGTCCATAAAAATGACTTTATCGGCCATGGAGGCAGCATTATTTCACACTGCGATGGCAGTTGGTCATGAAATCAGAGGAAATAAAGCCCCAGAAAATAAGTTAAACTAAGTCAGAGAGGGGTACAGAGTAAGCCTTTTTAGTTAATAAATGTAACGACTGCTTTTAGGCAGAACTCTTATTTTAAAACTTTAAAATGATGGGCATGTTAGTAAAGTGTACTTCCTTCCTGATTAGAAGTAGCAGAGTACTTCCTCACATGTGATAGCGCCTAGGCACAATCTGTTCTTCTAGTCTCACAGAAGCCTATCAGGAATTTGATAGGCATAGCTTTACTACTTGTCCTTCTGATTATTGGACTATATTGATAGTGTCACTTAGAGGGCCATGCCTGGGAACAAAAGGATGGCTGAAAAAAATGAGCCTGGGTAAAAACACAGCTTCAGAATGGTTACTGTATTTGTTAAATCATTCACAACTGACTTGTATCACACTTTTTTAAAGGATACTATTGTCTGAGTTTAGGTCTGCTTTAAATAGATTCTATCCACTACTATCCACTACCATCTGCACACCAACACCATAAAAGCTGATTGATTACTATGCACAGCTGCATCAGATTCTGTGTTCACTAGATTTAGTAACTCTCCCCCACAGTTTCATCTTACTTTTCATGGATGGAGCTTCTAGAAGAGAGATAAGAGGCAAAAAAAAATCGAGCAACACTTTGCCACAAATGCAAAGGCAGCAAAATATTAACAGTTATTGTGCAGTTTTACACTACATTGGAAAACATTACTAGCAAATTCCAAGGCAAATTTAAAAGCCTAATAAGACTAGGTTTGCAAAAGAGCCTTAAAACACACTGATCCCTTGTTTGAAAACTTCAAATCACTTTAAAATGAAAATGATAGAGTAGTTGATTCAGCCTAATAAATATAAATATTTAATATTCTGCAGAAACAATATGTTTTAATGTGACAAGGCTATCCAGATGATTGTTTGAATTCTCAGAAACCTGCAGTTGCCTTAGTCTGCTTGAATACAGCAACTACAGAATGAGAATGCAAAAGATAACTCAGGCAGGGCTGATGACATTGTTAAGGTGACTCTGTAAATTCCGCAAAAAATTAATAGCATTGCTCCTGCAATAAAATACTATGAGTATTTAGCTCTCTGGTAAAGCATCAGGAGCCAGGCTGAACTTTGCTATCCTCTAGCGATACAGCTTCCAACAAAGTCTTCAGCATTCAACATTTGGCTATGGTTCTTCCCACCAGAACTACAAGACACAGTAGTGACATAGCTGGTGGGCTGAACCATTGTGTGCAGGCTTCAACAGTCCCAGAGGTGTCAATTGTTAGAGATTTTGCTGGAGCCTGTAGTTCTTGAAGACAGTATCAACCAGAGGGATCATTATTCACAGTCTTCTGGAGGAGCAAAGATTTTTTTCTCCTTTTTAGGAAGTGATAGATTCTCATTAAGCAGAACATTCTCATTAACCACATGCCGACTGGGCCATAGCCGAAAGACGGCTACAGCGTGGTCGGCTTATTCTGGGAGGGCATCCATGGACGTCATCCTAGAATCTTTCTCCCGCGCGCCCCCTGTGGCGCGCTCCCGGAAATATCCGTGACCGCCGGGTCCAGAAGACCCGGCGCATCACGGTAAATCATGTCCGGTTCCTCCCTCCCTTCTCTGTACCGATCGGTACAGTGTGAAAGGAGAGGGGGAGAGATCATTTGCAGCAGCACTGTGGGCTGGATCTGTAGTGCCCACAGCGCTGCTCAGTGCCCATTCCAGCCATGCCCATACTCATCCATACTCTGCCAATACCCTGCAATACCCTGCAATACTCTGCAATACCCTGCACTACTCTGCAATACCCTGCAATACTCTGCAATATCCTGCAATACCCTGCAATACCCTGCAATACTCTGCACTACTCTACAATACCCTGCAATACTCTGCCAATACTCTGCCAATACTCTGCCATACTCATCTGTCCATCCATACTCTGCAATACTCATCCGCCCATCCATACTCTTCAATACTTATTTGTCCATCCATACTCTGCAATACTCATCCGTCCATACTCAGCCATACCCAGCTATACCCAGCCATACCCAGCCATCCCACCCACACTCAGCCATACCCACCCACCCATACTCAGCCATCCCATCCATACCCAGCCATCCACATCAACGGCTCATCCATGCCACATCAGTTCGCATCCATGCCACTACAGTGCCTCAAAGTGTAATAGATAGTCAAATTAGACTTGAAATGTATGCCCCTAGAACGCCTGATTGTGCTCGATGCTTGTTGGGCCTCTGTATGTGGCCACACTGTGCAAAAGTCTCACACATGTGGTATCACCAGACTCAGGAGGAGTAGTAGAATGTATTTTGGGGTGTAATTTGTGGTATGCATATGCTGTGTGTGAGAAATAACCTGATAATGACAATTTTGTGAAAAAAAAAAAATCTTGATTTTGCAAAAAATTGTGGGAAAAAATTACAACTTCAAAAACCTCACCGTGCCTCTTTCTAAATACCTTGGAATTTCTTATTTTTAAAAAGGGGGCATTTGGGGGGTATTTGTACTTTCCTGGCATGTTAGGGTGTCAAGAAATTAGATAGGCCATCAGTACTTCAGGTTTGATCAATTTTCAGAGATTGGCACCATAGCTTGTGGACTCTATAACTTTCTCACCGACCAAATAATATACACCAATTTTGATTTAATTTATGAAGAAAAATTACTAATTTGCTAAATTTTAACAGATACAAAGACAATTTTTTATTACAGAATTTTCTGTATTGTTTGATTTATAGCGCAAAAGAAAAAAAAAACCCCAGCTGTTATTAAATATCACCAAAAGAAAGCTCTATTTGTGTGAAAAAAAAGACACACATTTCATATGGGTACAGTGTTCTATGATTGAGTAATTGTCATTCAAAGTGTGAGACCACCGAAAGCTGAAAATTGGTCTGGTTAGGAAAGGGGTTTAAGTGCCCAGTGGTCAAGTGGTTAAGGGAATTAACAGTATTAATCTACACTATTTCAAGATTTTAATTTGTTTTCCCTTTGTGCTTTATCGTATCATAAACGGGAGGCACTCAAAAATGTAACAAAAGAAAAGGCAGAGTAGGGTGAAGAACTGAAACCTCACACAGATTATGAACACGTCTCATCACCACTGAGGTACTAAACAGGTATTAATGGGTTTAAGTGTGCAGAGGGGAGATGGATCCAAGTATAGCCGCATACACAGAAGCATGTATGAATGTCAAATAGGTGTTTGCGTGGGGTCAAGGAGGATAAGGGTTTATGTATAGGTGTAGAGATGCAAGGAGTAAAAGTAGAATAGAAAAAACAGCATATGATGGATAATTAGCAGTGAGAAGGAAGTCACATAAAACGATAGATTGATGTGCTATGGAAAGATCAATAGATAGACAAAGCACAAAACAAATGTTAACATTAGACCTAGATAAAGTGTACTTCCATTCCTGTCTCTGTTGATTCTCCTTACCTACACGTAGAGGTAGATCAGAGTCAAATGTGAGGTTCATACTGATTTTCAGTATGGATGACTGCACATTCAACAATGATGTTGATACTTCAAAGTACGATCTGTTACTGTGGGGCATCTTAATGTATATGTGCACATCACAAATGCCCTCTAAATGGGCAACATTGTAATGAACTTCAACTGCTGTTTGAAGATTTGACAGCTGGGGCAGCAGCCAAGCAGTCATTGCAAGCATCACCTAAAAAAGCACTTTACTTTTAAAGCTCAATGCATGGCATATATAAAGAAGATGTTGATAGGAATAAAGTAAATATAATAACAGATAAAAAAGGAAAAATAAATAAAAATAAATGCAAAAATCCCAAAAAAGACAGAAAGTATTTATATGCAAAGTATTAGAAAAAAAAAGATGTAAACAAACAAAATAAATAAATAAATGAAATTACACTTACCTACCCACTGTCTGTTTGGCATTTTCCACGTTCACATTTCTCATAAAGCAGTGTGAGAATTTGGCTGTCATGACAGCTGCCTGGAAAATGGGTTCTTCTACTTATGATGCACTGGAGGGAGTCACACGTGACCTAAATATTGATGGATTAAAAGCTCTTTCTGTTCGAGAATTTTTCTTCCCCGTTGCAACAAGCAAGCTAAAAAGATTTGGGTGCAATCAGTCATTCCTAGGCATTTAGGCATTCCTGTGAGACGGTAGAACCCAACTTTTACCTTCTGCAACTCTTTTTTGATGAAGGGGAAATGCACATATTCTTTGGTGAAGGTGAAATGCACATATTCTACAGATACGAAGTATCTAGGAGTGTACAGTCTGGAATGTGCTACCTCCAAAAAAATAAAATTCTGGCAATAGCTTCACCATAACCAATACAGCACAACTATGGTCAACTCCTTGATGTTTGCAATAGTAAACATACCACACCACTAAACCTCTGACCCTTGTCAGAGATTGTATTGCTACCAAGGAATGTATGGATGTCTTTCAGAAAGGACAGAAATTATAGTGGGTGTAAAAGCGCCAACCTCTTTATTTTAATGCTTTCAAATTTCTACTGATTATTTTTCAAAAAAGTTGAACTGGGTGTAAAATCCTGCATTTAAATCACTATTCACAAGAACTGAGATGTGATGTTTAATAAAATGTTTTGATTGTGGTTTTCATTGTATATTTGCAGCTTAGCTAAACAGTTTTAACCTCGCTGTACATGCTGTAAAATGAACACTGGATGTATCACACTTTATTAAAAATGTAATTCATATAAAGGCAGCACCAAAAATAATTGTAATAGAGTTACTTTGAACTACTTGAAGTCTCAAAAAGCAAGCAGTAAAATAGATTATACAACAGTCCAGAAGTAACCTTTAACTATTTACCAGCCCAGGACAGAGTTGGAAGTAGTAAAACCTGAATCATCATAAAAGTTGCCTTTTTTTATAATGTTTGTGCCTGCATATGGTAATTTTCTCTAATTATTTATGACTACATTCTTCCTAGTACTCAATTGGTTATATAGACTATTAGAAAAGTTTGGAAGCACTGGACTGAGCACTGCTTTCTCTAAACATTATTACTTAATTTGAGGCAATGAGTACATGTGTTATTTCTGGCCCCATCTTTGCTGTCTATTTTGATAACTGCTTTATACTGAAAAACCTACCAGAAGTCATACCAGATGGTATGGTAAATCAGATGTTGGAGGTAGGGATGGGTGCATTTCCCCCTCAAGGATCATTAAAGCGTAGCCCCAACCTAAAGTGGAACTTCCGCTCATCTGAACCCTCCCCCCCTCCAGTGTCATATTTGGCACCTTTCAGGGGGGTGCAGATACCTGTCTAAGACAGGTATTTGCACCCAATTCCAGGAGTCCTCTTTGCGGGTATTCTGCGGGTAGTACGTCACTTCCCGCAGAATACCCGTTGTGTTCTGGGAGACACTCGGCTCCCAGAACACAACAGGGACCAGTGAGAACGGCGCAGCGCGACTCGCGCATGCGCCGTAGGGAACCGGGGAGTGAAGCTGCAAGGCTTCACTTCCTGGTTCCCTCACCGAGGATGGCGGTGGGGGCAGCAAAGTGACGAGCGATTGCTCGTCTTCTGCTGCCGACATCGCTGGACTCCAGGACAGGTAAGTGTCCTAATATTAAAAGTCAGCAGCTGCAGTATTTGTAGCTGCTGGCTTTTAATATTTTTTGTTTCAGGGGAGCTCCGCTTTAAGTGGTATAGAAAGCTGCCTCATATTTTCATAATAGAAACTACTGATTTTACTCAAAGCTCTTATTTATCAGTTGATGAGAAATTAACTTACAATAATTATTAAAGTGGACCACTGAAGTTTGTTGCTGCTGCCATAAGAACTGACTTACTAACTAAATAACTAATATGAAGTATAGTTCCTAGAGGATAATGGGGGATTCTATGAGCCACTGTCATGCAACAGGAAACACATTTCCTGTTGGGAAATTAAGGTAATTATGAATAAAAGAACATGTATTTCCCAGGATTCCATAGAAAATTTTAAACAAAACTACTAGTTTTCATAGTCACAAGAACAATGGGAAGGGTTACAAAATATCAATGGTCTGTGAATCTGGCCAACTGGGTAAAATCCTGGCTTAGGCAAAATAATTCACTTATCTCAAATAGCAAACAAGTATGCAAGTGCTATGCTACATAGGAGGTTTTAAATTGCATAGTAGGTTCAGGCACCTTTTTGTCAAATATTTCAGTTATCTTACATGGCAAAATCAATATGTTTCAAAATGAGATGGCTGTCATCAAGATATTGATCTCAAATGACTAAGTTATTAAAATCTCCAGTTAAGTATAATGCCGTGTACACACAACCGCTTTTAATGTCATTGAAAAAAACAACATTTTTCTCGACGTGATTCTTCTCAAGTCTGCCTTGCCTACACACTATCCTGAAAAAAAATGCTCGAGCAAAGCGTGGTGACGTACAACACGTACGACGGCACTATAAAGGGGAAGTTCCATTCGGATGGCGCCACCCTTTGGCTGCTTTTTCTGATCCTCGTGTTAGTAAAGTTTGGTGAGAGATGATTCGCGCTTTTCAGCCTCGTGCTCTTACAGCGTGACGAATGTGCTATCTCTATTATGAACGCTAGTTTTACCAGAACGAGCGCTACCATCTCATAACTTGCTTCTGAGCATGCACATTTTTTTCACGTCGTTAAAGCCTACACTCGGCCGTTTCTCACGTCGAGAAAAACTACGACATAAAAAACTACGAGAAAAAATAGAGCATGTTCCAAATTTTTTATGCCCATTTTTCACGTCACAAAAAATTCTCTGGAGCCTACACACGATCGTTTTTAATGACCAAATAAAAAAATGGCATTTTTTTTGTCATGAAAAATGGTCGTGTGCACGCGGCATAAGCCTTGTGTCACCAATCATTTCAATATGGAGAGGAGATGAAGAAAAGCTGATGGGTTGCCTTTCAATGAGATTAACAATTCTAAAGTTAGTTGTGCAAAGTCACATAGTACACACACACATTTCTACACAGCCTTTTACTAATTAATTTCATTTTTAGATATCAATTTGTAAGTGTTTTAATGGTTACGTAATTTGCTATGCAATATATCACTTACATACCTTGCATTCTGGGCATCGTATATTTATGTGTGTAGCAGTCCTACCCCAGCTTCTCCCCTCTGTTCACGGCTGGTTCTACTCATCTAGGGGTATCTGGGAGAAGGGGGAAAGATGCACACCACAAGCTCGACTCTCTGATGTAGGATGCAGAGATATGAGCTAAACCATTTACCCTTGGGTCTGCGTTTTAGGCCGGAGCCTCAGCTTCTCCTGTGGAGAATGATTGTCACTGTCTCTGACAGGGACACTTAGCTTCCAGTAACACGAGTTCCACAGCAAGAAAAGTCCAACACTGTTTTATTGACTTGAAACTGGTTGACTTTTAAAAGAACAGACAAGGTGTAGGGAAGAGTAGGTCCAGGCACAACTGATGAATTAAAGTTACTTCTGTTCCGTTTAGTGCAAACAGGCTTGGCGCACGGTCGCTGCCACCGACCGTGAATTTGATCACTGCCACTGACCTGGGTGAATGTTGAGGCCCCTGCCACAGGCCTTGGATGAGGCCTGCCACTGACCTGAGGAAGATGGGTCCCTGCCACAGACCATGAGAACATGAAGTACCTTCTTTAGAATAAGCGACGCCTGTCAGAGGAATACATCCACCCGGACGGTCACCAGAGGCCTCCACTGGCACCAGCAAATGCTGCACTGGCTCTACGGGGAGGTCACGTCTCCGGTCCCTTACGCCCAGGATTCAGGCACCCAATACCGGGGGCACCTTAGGAATGCTTCGCCCTCGCGGGACCCAGTCGAAGGTACTGGGCCCCAGGCCTCCTGGTATAGTACCTCACCCCAGGCTGAAGGTACCTGGGATGGAACTCGACTCCACGCGCCCAGGCCAAGGGCGCCTGGGCACAGACGAACCGCAGCAGCCCCCAGGCCGAAGGTGCCTGGGGAATGGACCTCGTGCGCAAGATGTCCGCCCCCTTTTTTATCCCCTCCCAGCAGGCACAGCGGGTTCCCCGCCCCGCCATACTACTGCCGCGAGAGGACAAAAAGGGCACGGCTCTAGAATGGTAGTTCAACCCTGGTCCCAGGTGACAGCGCCAGCCAGGGAGCGCAGGGAACATGACACCATTCATACCTCCCACACTCCAAAGTGTCCATAAATCCCTAAAAATTAACGTATCTGAGCCATCTATTGCCCAGATACACCCCACTAAATTTTTATTTAATACCCGCTACACTTGCAATGTGACATTTAAAATATTTGAAAGCTCTGTTAATACTTTATTTCTCACTGAATTATCTTTTTGGCCAGTGTAGTTCTTCTGGTAAGGATTGTATGTACTGTACATTTGAATCTAGTGCGTATATACTGAATGTACATACGTAATGCACTAATATTGTTTTTTTTAGGTACTCTTTAGCCATGGCTAAGTTTTTCTGGGCAAGCATGCTAGAGGAAAATATTAACCAACATAGTTGGATTTTGCCCAACTGTTACTATTGTTGTTCTCTGGACAAGCTAACACCTATGACCCCCCCCCCTCCTCATTGTTCAACAGATGTCAGTTGCTTCAGACATCTCCATATAACACATTCCTTTTTTAATATCCTGATAAGTTATCCTAAGATACTAATCCCATTACTATTTAAACCTGCCTAGCAGGCTAAAGTCTAAGAGGAATCATAATTGCGTTTGAAAAAGCTTATTTCAACAAATCAAGTAGCAAGTCTTAAAACAGACTTTTAACAATATTGAAATTTCATGTTTAGTTCAGCTATATGGACTATACAAAAGAAGCAAAGAATTATATCATATGGCTAAAGTAAGTGAAATTGAACACATGGCCGCTTGGGGGTGGCACAATGGGAGGAAATACTCTACATAGAGGACTTAGAAGAATTGCTTCATTTAATTTAGACTAAAGAAGTTTTTTACTGGAAGGAATAAAAAAAAAAAATAACATCTTGATGTTTCAAACATTACTAAAAAAAACAACTATTATGATTCATGAGTTAATCATAAAGAAAATTTCCCTTACGTTCTTGGAAAGATGTGAAGAGCATCTGGAAACGACTGGTACGGCTGCCTTCGTCTGCCCACATGCGGATTACTCCAAGTCCTGTGCGCAGCATCACATCGTTAGCAACTGTGCTGCAGAATTTAGCTTTTAAATCTTCCACTGAACTGCTCCCATCATAAACAGCTACAAAGTTCCTTTTACATTCGTTTGAATTTTGCATTTCATAGTCCAAAAATCTTAAGTAAATCTGAAAATAAAGTACATTTTAGGAGTGCATCATGGTTATTACACATTGATTGAGCATTCAGAGTTCAATCAGTAAGTACTTCAATTATCTTCTATTCAAAGCAAACCATTTATTAAACTGCACAATCCTTCCATTATTTATGAATAGTGGGTGTTTAATACTTGCAGGAGAAATGTTTCCCAAGAACGTCCCCAAATTTAGCACAGATAAATGTTATGTCATTAAATATGTAGGCCACAAATATCATCTTAAAATCACAGAATTACATTTACTTCTACATTTGAGCATTATGACACTTATATGGTTATCCCACTGCCTGTAAGTAGCAAAATGTGAATTGAGCTCTTTACTGGAGAAGGTATGCTTGGAAAGTTAGGTTTTATATATAATAAAATGGTATTCATGGGCCAGTGCAGTAAAGTACAGTACAGGGTAAAGTTGATCATGCCTTTGTGACACAGATTATAAAAGTGAGCTTGCTGCAAATTTAAAAATAAAGTTCCCTTGTAAAGAAGAAAATGTTATACCTACCTGTCCCACCACCCACACTGCCAATCCTTACTCTCTGAAAGTGCAACAATGCCCAAAGAATCCTTTTTATTTAACATTCTTCCAGCTATCTGGTGCCTGCTGAGTGTTTTGGTTCCTCCTGCTGACCTCTACATCACTACTTTGACCTGCAGTGATATAGGAGCCAGTAGAAGCAATCACACTGCTTAACAGGGTACCAGGATTCCAAGACTCTTCCAAGTCTGTAAGAAGAAGCAGAATTTCCAGACATAATAGCTCTTGAGGAGAGTGAAGATTGGTGGCATGGGTGGTGGGACAGGAATGTATATTATTTTGTCTGTATAGGGGAACTTTTTTTAAAATGATGTGATGAGGTCTCTTTAAGCCGATGTTTCATGTCTTATTTAATTTTAATTCTATGAATAAAACTTGATCTATGAATAGAGGACTAGTGAATGATTGAAAGATCCGCTCCTTTCATAGATCATGTTTTAACTGTAGGAGCTGAGTGGTCACTTGTAAAGAGATATTGAGGGAAATAATGAAATGAAGAGGGGAGGGAATCAGTAAGGAGGGGATGGAATGAGCAAGGAGGGGAGGATGGATGGGGTCATAAGAGGGAAACTAGGTCTTGCCCTATCCCCTTCAAGGCCAGGGTGAAGGAGGATCCCAGTCACTCTGAATTCTTGATAATAGTAGAACACTGACCAAGCAGGCCAACTGAACATAAATTGTTGAGTCCTGTTGTAGTCCATGCCAAGAATGCATTCTATATTCATGATAGACTCTAATAACAATGTCCAATTTTTGTAGGAGTCTGGGGAAGAGCACCAGTGGTGAGAAACAAGTGCTCTGGAAATGTTGTAGGGCATCTATTTTGGTAGACATTATGGAACCTATAATTTTAGAGGGTGAGGTGATTTACTGTTGTTTGTACCCAGTCTCTCCAAAGAAAACATTCAAGATATCTTTTAAAAATTGTTTATGAGGGAGAAATTTCCACAAAGAATTATTTTGATACTTCTGGAATGCTCCATGGGAATATCTCAGGCACGGTTATTCTTCCTAGCAGAAAGACAAGGTTATTCTTCCTCCATACCAGGCAGAGATGTTCCAGTCAATGTTAATATTGCTCCAATGACTTCAAATGTATCACCTTCCCTCTGGTGGGATAACCTACTGCAGTATGTTACCACCAATTGTACAAAAATTAAATATGTTATTGAGTAAACTTAAACTTACTCATATTAGTGAGTACATTCTTAAAAAATCCATAAAACAAGTGTGTGCTCCTTTACTAAATTTGACAATGGTTTCCACTTTGTAGCCTTTATCTGCTATTTTGAGAATGTATTTCCTTACTTGTGCTGGTAAGTTAATATAGTACTTTCTTTCATTTGAGGACATTTGGAGCCTTTGAAAAGATACACAGAATGACTGGTACTGCATCGGTTTGGTAGGGTAAAGAAATATTCTTACCTTCCAGTAGTCGTCATAGACCATTCCAGCAGTAATCTGGAAAGTATAGCACAGTGGATTCATATTTAGGATCCTTTTCAACTATTATGTAGGATTCCCCTGTCAAATGGCAGGCTAAACTTAATTTGATGATTTATAAATATTTAATACCTGGGTTATAACTGCAACATATTTATTATAATAATATAATATAATTAATGTTTTAACTTTTAGTAAGTCTTCACACACTGGACAATTCAAACCAAGAGTTGGGTGATCTTTCATTTCTATTGTTTTTTAGTCTTAGGTAGAGAACTTGTGTCCAATTTGTATTGTTGTCTCTATTTCTGCTGGGGAGATTCACACCCCTGTTTCTCATGGAGAATATTATGCATGGTATAGAAAGTTAGGGGAAGTCTGAAATCTTTCAGTAATTACCAGAACAGGGTTGAAGGGAAATCTTCCAATTAAGATAATTGTTCTAGCGATCTAGTGATCTCATTTTGGAGAGATCTCCTTTCATATCACAATGTATCTCTGGGAGACAAAGTAAAGAGAAATCTTTCAATGGAGGACAACCAAAAAAAAGAAAAAAAAAACACTGATGGGCTTAAACTTTGCTTTCCTTAATTCAAAACTAAGGAAAATACATTTTGACTGGAAATGTGCTTTTGAAGTAAAATAATCTGCAAAGAAACATTAGAGATATCACTGCTGACTTCTACTTCTGAAAATGCTGGAAGCCCAACTGTTGTACTGAACGTTTTGGTTACATTTTTTAAGTCACTGATTTGATTAAAATATGCAGGAGAGGGACCTTCCTGATCTGCAAACTTGTCCTGACCTAATGACCTGTCAGTAGGATTTTTTTTAAATGTCTCCAGCAAATGAAAACTCTCCAGCAGAGGGTCTCACTGATCTTCACACTCTGGAAGAGCTACTGTACCCAGGGAATCTTCTGCATCTATCACACTCATGTGTATTTTAGATGTCTTGTACCCACTGTATATGTGGTTCCATCCACTGGTCACTATGTAGCAGCCATCAGATAAAAACACAGCATGCAGTGGGGGATCAGGCATCCAACACACCTTGAAGGCTGTAAGATAATGAAGATTCTTTACATGCAATAGCTGTTCAAAGATGGACGTGCAGGGTTTTAACTCACCCAAGAGGTAAACACTCTTGCTTATCTTTTACATTAAAAACAGAAGCCTTTAAAATAATTTAGCCACATACTGTAGATACTTTTTATTAGACCAATGTAAATTCAGTACAGATTGTAATCATGCTTTTCATTTTTGGATTTCTCTATTTAAGATTATGTTTACTTTGTCAGTAGGGAGGAGCTTTATGTTCGGCTGTTCGATCGTTCGTCGAAATATGAATATTATGGGGCGTTCGCGCCAAATTCGAGTGGCGCGTCTCGCCCTATCATGCAATGCGAAATCGCGGTGCATTGCTGTCTGATGATTGGCCAAGCATGCACTATGACCCGCATGCTTTGGCCAATCACACCGCCGTCAGCAAAGAGAGCCATAATTGGCCAATTATGGCTCAGGGGGTTAAGTCGACGCCCCACACTATATAAGGTCGCCTGCACGTTGGCCCTGTGTAGTGTATTGCTGGCGTTGATCGAGAGAGAGTGTCATTTCATTTAGATTGAGCAGGCAGGCGATTCAGTTAACTGCAGTGGATTTAGTATAAATATACATCCAGGCTTGTATATAAACACATACAGTCAGGTCCATAAATATTTGGACATCGACACAATTCTAATCTTTTTGTCTCTCTACACCACCACAATGGATTTGAAATGAAACAAACAAGATGTGCTATAACTGCAGAATTTCAGCTTTAATTTGAGGGTATTTAAATCCAAATCAGATGAACGGTGTAGAAATTAAACAGTTTGTATATGTGCCACCCACTTTTTAAGGGACCAAAAGTAATATGGCAATTGGCTACTCAGCTGTTCCATGGCCAGGTGTGTGTTATTCCCTCATCGTCCCATTTACAAGGAGCAGATAAAAGGTCCAGAGTTCATTTCAAGTGTGCTATTTGCATTTGGAATCTGTTGCTGTCAACGCTCAATATGAGATCCAAAGAGCTGTCACTATCAGTGAAGCAAGCCATCATTAGGCTGAAAAAACAAAACAAACCCATCAGAGAGATAGTAAAAACAGTAGGTGTGGCCAAATCAACTGTTTGGAACATCCTTAAAAAGAAAAAACGCATCGGTGAGCTCAGCAACACCAAAAGACCACGGAAAACAATTGTGGTGGATGACCATAGAATTCCTTCCCTGGTGAAGAAAACACCCTTCACAACAGTTGGCCAGATCAAGAACACTCTCCAGGAGGTAGGTGTATGTGTGTCAAAGTCAACAATCAAGAGAAGACTTCACCAGAGTGAATACAGTGGGGTCACCACAAGATGTAAACCATTGGTGAACCTCAAAAACAGGAAGGCCAGATTAGAGTTTGCCAAACAACATCTAAAAAAGCCTTCACAGTTCTGGAACAACATCCTATGGACAGATGAGACCAAGATCAACTTGTACCAAAGTGATGGGAAGAGAAGAGAATGGAGAAGGAAAGGAATTGCTCATGATCCAAAGCGTACCACCTCATCAGTGAAGCATGGTGGTGGTAGTCTCATGGCGTGGGCATGTATGGCTGCCAATGGAACTGGTTTTCTTGTATTTATTGATGATGTGACTGCTGACAAAAGGATGAATTCTGAAGTATTTCGGGCAATATTATCTGCTCATATTCAGCCAAATGCTTCAGAACTCATTGGACGCCGCTTCACAGTGCAGATGGACAATGACTCGAAGCATACTGCGAAAGCAACCAAAGAGTTTTTTAAGGGAAAGAAGTGGAATGTTATGCAATGGCCAAGTCAATCACCTGACCTGAATCCGATTGAGCATGCATTTCACTTGCTGAAGACAAAACTGAAGGGAAAATGCCCCAAGAACAAGCAGGAACTAAATACAGTTGCAGTAGAGGCCTGGCAGAGCATCACCAGGGATGAAACCCAGCGTCTGGTGCTGTCTATGCATTCCAGACTTCAGGCTGTAATTGACTGCAAAGGATTTGCAACCAAGTATTAAAAAGTGAAAGTTTGATTTATGATTGTTAATCTGTCCCATTACTTTTGGCCCCTTAAAAAGTGGGAGGCACATATACAAACTGTTGTAATTCCTACACCGTTCACCCGATTTGGATGTAAATACCCTCAAATTAAAGCTGAAAGTCTGCAGTTAAAGCACATCTTGTTCATTTCATTTCAAATCCATTGTGGTGGTGTATAGAGCCAAAAAGATTAGAATTGTGTTGATGTCCCAATATTTATGGACCTGACTGTATATACTGTATGCAGTATAGCTAGATCTGACTGCAGGCCGTTCCTGGTGTGGTGTACTGTTGCTAATATATTTCAGGCAGGCAGGTGATTCAGTTAGCTGCAGTGTATTTAGTATATATATACATCCCGGCTTGTATATATAAATATACACTGTATCCAGTTTAGCTAGATCTCACTGCAGGCCGTTTTTGCTGTAATATTTCGCAGCAGGGCTCGTTCCTGCGCTCAACTAGAGTATCTGTGAGGGGTTGCAGTGTTGTGGCAACACCACCAGTGCCTAAGGCCCAATTTTTATGCTCCTGTTTAACAGGGGCGTGTAATTACAATTTCTGATCTAATATTTCTCAGCAGGGCCCATTCCTGTGCTCAACAAGAGTATCTGTGAGGCTTTACAGTGTTGTGCCACCAACACCACCGCCTAAGGCCCAATTTTTCTGCCCCTGTTTAACAAAGGGCGCCTAATTACAATTTTTGCTCTAGTATTTCACAGCAGGGCTCATTCCTGCGCTCAACAAGAGAATCTGTGAGGGGTTACAGTGTTGTGGCACCACCACCACTGCCTAAGACCCAATTTTTCTGCCCCTGTTTAACAGGGGTGTGTAATTATAATTTTTGATCTAATATTTCACAACAGGGCCCGTTCCTGCGCCCACCAAGAGTAACTGTGAGGGCTTACAGTGTTGTGGCACCACCACCACCAAAGGCCCATTTTTTATGCCCCTGTTTAACAGGGGCGTGTAATTACAATTTTTGATCTAATATTTCTCAGCAGGGCCCGTTCCTGTGCTCAACAAGAGTATCTGGGAGGCTTTACAGTGTTGTGCCACCATGCCTAAGGCCCAATTTTTCTGCCCCTGTTTAACAGGGGCATGTAATTAAAATTTTTGATCTAATATTTCTCAGCAGGTCCCGTTCCTGCGCTCAACAAGGGTATCTGTGAGGCTTTTCAGTGTTGTGCCACCAACCACCACCGCCTAAGGCCCAATTTTTCTGCCCCTGTTTAACAAGGGCGCCTAATTTTTGCTCTAATATTTAACAGCAGGGCTCGTTCCTGCGCTCAACAAGAGAATCTGTGAGGGGTTACAGTGTTGTGGCACCACCACCACTGCCTAAGACCCAATTTTTCTGCCCCTGTTCAACAGGGGCATGTAATTACAATTCTTGATATAAAATTTCACAGCAGGGCCCGTTCCAGCGCCCACCAAGACTAACTGTGAGGGCTTACAGTGTTCTGGTACCACCAACACCTAAGGCCCAATTTTCTGCAGGGTATATAGGGCAGGCCATATAGTATATACAGGCGGTCCCCTACTTTCAAATATCCAACTTACAAACGACTCCTACTTACAAACGGAGAGAGACAACAGGAAGTGAGGGAAAATCTACCCCTAGGAAGGGAAATTCTCTCCTGTAAGAGTTAATATGGGGAAAAGGTGTCTCCACTGATGCTTTATCACCAATCCTTGTTTCCCTAATTTAAATAAAAATAGGATAAAAAGATGGACTTTATGGGCACGACAAATTGATATAAAATTACTCAAGTTTTATTAAAAATTAACAAAAGAAAGGATAACAAAACATACAAATAAAATGAATAATATATAGAACTATTCATCAACCTAATGTTGACACACTTATACACATCACCCAATAGCCAAAATTCAATGAAAAATTAGAATTTATACTGGGTAGAATGACATCAAGGTCAATTCTTTCAGTATATTGGATACCAGTATTGGCTGGTGGCATTGATTGGTGGTGTGTCGTCAGAAATTCATTCCTAAACCCGACATGTTGCGCGACACAAGTCGCTTCTTCAGGAGTTTTTTGAATGTCTAAAAATATATAAATACATAACATAAGAACATATAAATAGATTGCAAAACACAACAAAACAAGAGAACCTGTATGTCTGGCCAGGTGCCTCAGAAACACGTGATCACCCAACAGCAATACCACTATTAGAAACGAAATAGAATAAAACAAAACAAAACAAAACAAGACAAGACCAGAAGTAGTACAGAGAGTTAAAAATAACCTCCACAGATTGAAAAAGAGTCCATTAGGTGGATGAATCGTTTATCATAACTTACATGGGTTAAAAGGTTTTTCAAGTAAAAACGGAGGTTTATAGATGGTCAGGATGGCAATAGTAGTAGTAGAATAATGCCTCTGGGTATCTTGAAAAAACTAGGCATGAACAAACACATATGGATCAATCATATGATTACATCCAATTACACAACATGTATATAATTTAGAAGCATTGTCAGCATACTAAGAGCTGACCGATTCAGTTCGGTGCATACAGGCTTACCTCTGCTTACCTGAGTAGCATAATATATAGCTCCAATATCCGTGTTTAAACCCCAATTATGGAGAAAAAAAAATGAAAAATTGATACACGGATATGGGTACTGGTAGTTTCAATTATGCTAGCAGGAATTCGATATTGTCCTAGCTTGCAGAGTTGCCCAGTCTGGACTAAAAAACGGGAGGGGAGGAGAGGGAACAAGGGAAGAAAAGGGAGACACAAAATTAAATGGCATTAATGAGATGTGTGGGTATGCGGAAATCTAATAGAGAGTAACCAATTGCTGGGCTGCTCAAGTGTCACCCCCATAACCAACCAGCAAGGTAAGAGACACTGGCCCATAATGACAGAAAAAAAAAAAGTTCGTAAATTTTGGCAGCGTGTCAAAGACCATGTGTATTATTCAGGGAGTGGTAAGATGCTGACCACTGTCAGCCGTCATATAGATCTATACCACAAATTTGACACCACCTGTGTATCCTTCATTGCATTGGCAGTTATTCCCAAGGACCCACGAGGTGGTAATTGGGATAAAATAATCTTACAAAGAGAAACTATATGGATCGAACGACTCGCTGCCACACAACCACCTGGGTTGAATGAAACTCAATCATACAAATCTTTTCTTTGAGCCTGTTGTCCGCACACGCATGATTTCATCAATTGCGCTTTGTAGGTCCCTACTTTATAATCTTCCAAGTCCCAATCAATAACCTCTATACAGCCTTTCTTTTCTCCCTTCCTCTTTCTTTCCCCCTTGGGATTCCTAATATGGCCCAAGATGTTATTCTGGTTCTCTCTTGTTGTAAGTCACTGTTTAATTCATTGCTGGATTAAGGGATCTCTCCCTTAATATAACATTATATAATACTATATATAGACTTAGGTCTATATTATGAAGTTGAGATAAATGTAATATTTGATTATCTATTTTTATGTTAAATATGTTGACCATTTTTCTTTTATTATTTATATTAATAATTTCATTATTATTCATTATGTACTTTTCTTTTGTATGCGACCCCATGGGGGATATGTTCCTCTTGTCCCCTTGGTGATCGCATGTGCTGAAAATGTTAGACCCAATGTTAAGATGCCTGGCCCGGTGGTTCTGGTTGAGACAGTTTGTTCCCCTCGCTGCAATGCCACTTTCCCTTTTGTTTTTGTTCTGTTTTTTCTATGACCACTAGATGGCGAATATCGGGGTTTGAGCTTTATACTTAATATTATACTAAGTGTAATTGCCCTATAATGATCTGTGAGTCTATATGTTAATATAGATCTTCCTTGCTCCATGGCTGATTGCTTTATTGCCCTAAGTGTCGCATGGTGTGGGCTTGCTCTCCCCTTGAGTGTGTTGGTTAGAGGAAGGAATTGATTGCATCGCTTGACGATGTGCGGGCTTGATTTAGCCGGGACTGTTTTCAGTGTTAAGGCCGCCGCCCTGAGCTCTGCCCCTTCCACCGCTGCGAGATGAGTGTGTGGGTACCTATGCGCATGCGCGGTTGCCACGCCAACCTCCCATGTACACTTCCTGTTTCTCGCATATTGCTAGATAACAGGGGCACGTCACGGTTTTGGCCCCGCCCACTATCTAGCTCACTGCGGGCATTTCGACGCCTAGCTATGACGCCAGCCTATCAGAGGCACTGTGCGGACGACGCGTTTTTCCGGATGGGGTTGTCCTGGCGCGATTTGGTCCTATTTAAACACAGGACCTATTATCGCCCAGGGTGCAGATAATCCCTGACTACCGAGGGCTGCTACCTACTAAACGGAGGCACTCCCACCAACATCTATTACAAGGTAACTGTTTTTTTCTGTCATTATGGGCCAGTGTCTCTTACCTTGCTGGTTGGTTATGGGGGTGACACTTGAGCAGCCCAGCAATTGGTTACTCTCTATTAGATTTCCGCATACCCACACATCTCATTAATGCCATTTAATTTTGTGTCTCCCTTTTCTTCCCTTGTTCCCTCTCCTCCCCTCCCGTTTTTTAGTCCAGACTGGGCAACTCTGCAAGCTAGGACAATATCGAATTCCTGCTAGCATAATTGAAACTACCAGTACCCATATCCGTGTATCAATTTTTCATTTTTTTTCTCCATAATTGGGGTTTAAACACGGATATTGGAGCTATATATTATGCTACTCAGGTAAGCAGAGGTAAGCCTGTATGCACCAAACTGAATCGGTCAGCTCTTAGTATGCTGACAATGCTTCTAAATTATATACATGTTGTGTAATTGGATGTAATCATATGATTGATCCATATGTGTTTGTTCATGCCTAGTTTTTTCAAGATACCCAGAGGCATTATTCTACTACTACTATTGCCATCCTGACCATCTATAAACCTCCGTTTTTACTTGAAAAACCTTTTAACCCATGTAAGTTATGATAAACGATTCATCCACCTAATGGACTCTTTTTCAATCTGTGGAGGTTATTTTTAACTCTCTGTACTACTTCTGGTCTTGTCTTGTTTTGTTTTGTTTTGTTTTATTCTATTTCGTTTCTAATAGTGGTATTGCTGTTGGGGGATCACGTGTTTCTGAGGCACCTGGCCAGACATACAGGTTCTCTTGTTTTGTTGTGTTTTGCAATCTATTTATATGTTCTTATGTTATGTATTTATATATTTTTAGACATTCAAAAAACTCCTGAAGAAGCGACTTGTGTCGCGCAACATGTCGGGTTTAGGAATGAATTTCTGACGACACACCACCAATCAATGCCACCAGCCAATACTGGTATCCAATATACTGAAAGAATTGACCTTGATGTCATTCTACCCAGTATAAATTCTAATTTTTCATTGAATTTTGGCTATTGGGTGATGTGTATAAGTGTGTCAACATTAGGTTGATGAATAGTTCTATATATTATTCATTTTATTTGTATGTTTTGTTATCCTTTCTTTTGTTAATTTTTAATAAAACTTGAGTAATTTTATATCAATTTGTCGTGCCCATAAAGTCCATCTTTTTATCCTATTTTTATTTAATCTACAATTTCGGGACGTGGCAATTTTTTATTACATTGTATCCCCAGTACCACTCTGGGTGGATATGATTTTCATTTTTCCTTGTTTCCCTAATAACCCCAAACTTTCAAAATCCAATTGTCATTGGGACAGAAAGTGAGATGAAATCTTCTGAACAGGGGCACAGACAGCAAAACAAATGTTACAGGGGTGATGATAATCCTTCCCTATGTTATCCAAAAAGCTTAAAAATAGATTTTTGGGCTGGAGCTACACTTACAAAATGTACCTGTTCCAAATTACAAACAGATTCAACTTAAGAAAAAACCTACAGTCCCTGTCTTGTTTGGACCGCCTGTATACTGCTGTTCAGAGTATATAGGGCCTGGGGGCCCCACGCCTTTTCTTTTTTTAATTTGGGTGAGGGGTTCCCCTTAATATCCATACAAGACCCAAAGGGCCTGGTAATGGGCTGGGGGGGGGGTACCCATGCAGTTTTTCTCAATATTTTTCATCCATATTGCCGTGAACCGACATTACATTACAGCAAGCTGTTTTAAATTACTTTTATTCCTTTAGAAATGTCATTTTGTGCAGGGACTGTTCTAAAAACGGGAAACACGCGCCACTTTACAGGCATACTATAGACACATATTTTTTAACTTTAAGCATTATTAAAATCACTGTTTCCAAAAAAACTGCAGTTTTTAAAACTTTTTTTTGCATTGATACATGTCCCCTGGGGCAGGACCCGGGTCTCCAAACATTTTTTAGGACAATAACTTGCATATTAACCTTTAAAATTCACACTTTTGATTTTTCACGTTCGGGTCCCATAGACTTTAACGGTGTTCGAATGTTAGCGCAAACTTTCGGTCCGTTCTGGTGCGAACCGAACCGGGGTGTGTTAGACACATCCCTATTTGTCAGTCAAGAAAGTGCTCGTTTATGAAAACTATTCTGAATGAAAATAATATGCTTGTCCATAACAACCAGTTGACAAATGGATTTTTTTTATTTTTTGAAAGATAAACAATGGAAGAATTTATTAAGTGGAGCATGTTTTATTGGTTTGTTAAGCCTGAAAAAATCAGGTTTTCTAGTTGTGACTAATTATCAATGTGGCCTGTGGTGATAACATACTTTAAAAATAAACTGACCTTAGACTTTGGTGGAGCCCGAATATACCATTTACAATCAACTGCTTCATTTGCAGATGCCTTTCCTTCCTTGAGGATCTGCATGGATTCTATTATTCCTTCTGGTCCTCCCATTTCAAATTCACAAACTAAATTTAATTCAAGCAAAAATATAATAAAACGTCCTATTAGATAAAGAAAGGGAAGGGAAGGTAAGAGAAGAGAAGGGTGGGAGAGGAGAGGCTAGACGAGGAGAAGAAGGGAGAGAAGGGGTGAAAAGAGGAAAGGGGGGAGGGGAATTGCCATAAAATGCCCATAAACCAATTACCTTTAAAAGCTAATTGTGTACTTACCAGGTAAAGGTTTAAGAACTCCAAGATCTTTAAAATCTGGATCTAGTTGAAAAAAAAAACTTGAAATGTTATGAATATTTAACAGTATAACACTATTCACATTTGTATACTGTGTTTTCTATAGGCCCTAATTAAGTATTTTATCAATAGTTTGCTTCCACTCCATAACATTTTGGATCTAATTAGGAAAAAAGGAACTTGGATTATTATGCATATATAACAATTTATATAACAATATTCACATTTTTATACAATGCTTTTTACAAGCCCCAATTAATGAACAATCTTATATATTAAGTTAGGCAACATCTAGAAACAAATAAAGATCTGCTAGTGCCACTTAGCAATATTGAATCCTAGTTTAGCCCCCTTTCACACTTATACGACTTGTGCCACGATTTTGAACTGCAAAATCGCATGACAAGTCATTCTCCATGATTTTGAATGACTACCATTCATATTGGCACGACTTTAAGTCGAGCCGACTTCAAAGTAATTCCTGCACTACTTTTTTTCTCAAGTCGGATCAAAGTCATAGCATGCGACTTGTGCATGACTTGTGCATGAAGGGGAACTCCACGTCAATTTTTTTTATTTTAAAACCTGCATGGGTTCCCCCTTCATGAGCATACCGGGTCTGTTGGTCTGGTATGGATTTTAAGGGGAACCCCCCACTCCGAAAAAAACAGCGTGGGGTCCCCCCAAAATCCATTCCAGACCCTTATCCGAGCACCAGCCCAGCCGGTCAGGAAAGGGGGTGGGGACGAGCGAGCGCCCCCCCTTCTGAGCCGTACCAGGCCACATGCCCTCAACATGGGGGGGTGGGTGATTTGGGGCAGGGGGGTCTGCGCTCCCCCACCCCAAAGCACCTTGCCCCCATGTTGATGAGGACAAGGGCCCCTTCCCGTCAACCCTGGCCGTTGGTTGTCGGGGTCTGCAGGCGGGGGGCTTATCGGAACCTGGGAGTCCCCTTTAATAAGGTGGCCCCCAGATCCCGGCCCCCCACCCTATGTGAATGAGTATGGGGTACATCGTACCCCTACCCATTCACCTGGGGGAAAAAAGTGTCAATAAAATAAACACACGAGACAGGTTTTCAAAGTAATTTATTAGGCAGCACCGGGGGTCTCTTCGGACTTCTCTTTCTCTTCGGCCTCTTCTCCCGCTCTCCGGTTCTAATACCGCTCTCCTGTGTCTTTTCTGCCGGGCTCCTCCGCTATCTTCTGCTCTTTTGCCGCTCTTTTGCTAGCGTTGGCCCAGTCTTCTCCGTCATTTTCTTCCCTCTTCTCTTCTTCCAATGTTGACACGATGCTCTCTCCCGCTGTAATGCCGTGTCCGGTGCGCAACGACTTATGTAGGCATGGGGCGTTGACTACCCCAGGACTGTGAAGTCTTAAGCGGCGTGGTCACTGGGTGACATCACCCGGTGACCACGCCCCATTTCTACATAAGTTGTTCCGCACCGCGTACACAGCATTACAGCGGGAGAGAGCGCCGTGTCAACATCGGAAGAAGAGAGGAGGGAAGAAGACGACGGAGAAGAACGGGCCAACGCTAGCAAAATAGTGGCAAAAGAGCAGAAGGTAGCGGAGGAGCCCGACAGAAGAGACACAGGAGAGAGGGAGTAGAACCGGAGAGCGGGAGAAGAGGCCGAAGAGAGTGGAGAAGTCGGAAGAGACCCCCGAAGTCGGAAGAGACCCCCGGTGCTGCCTAATAAATTACTTGTCTAGTGTGTTTTTTTAATTGACACTTTTTTCCCAAAGGTGAATGGGTAGGGGTACGATGTACCCCATACTCATTCACATAGGGTGGGGGGGCTGGGATCTGGGGGCCACCTTATTAAAGGGGGCTCACAGATTCCGATAAGCCCCCCACCCACAGACCCCGAAAAACCAACGGCCAGGGTTGTTGGGAAGGGGCCCTTGTCCTCATCAACATGGGGGCAAGGTGCTTTGGGGTGGGGGGGCGCAGGGCCCCCCCTGTCCCAAAGCACCCACCCCCCATGTTGACGGCATGTGGCCTGGTACGGCTCAGGAGGGGGGCGCTTGCTCGTCCCCACCCCCTTTTCTGACCGGCTGGGCTGGTGCTCGGATAAGGGTCTGGTATGGATTTTGGGGGGACCCCACGCTGTTTTTTCAATGTGGGGTGTTCCCCTTAAAATCCATACCAGACCGAAGGGCCCGGTATGCTCATGAAGGGGGAACCCATGCCGTTTTTTTTTTTAAACTGGCATGGCGTTCCCCCTAATTATTGGGGAATCAAAGTCGCGTCCCTGTTCATTGAAGTCGTACTTCAAGTCGTGGGGCAAAGTTGGATCCACAGTCGTATGACTGTCTTGACAAAATCGCGGCCGCAAAATCGTGGCAAAATCGCAAGACTTTGAAGTAGAACAAGTGTGAAAGGGGGGAGCACTATGACATATTAGTAAGCCGGGGAATAAAAACCTGATGATTTTGTGTTATTTAGACACAGAAAATAGAATCTTTGGAATCTTACCTACCTGTTCTGACAGGAAGAATAGTGAATTAAAGAATGATTTTCTGCCACACAAATCATCCTATTAGCAGTTGTTACTCTATGTCTTATAAGTTTGTGGGAGTATTTTGGGGGTCTACCGCAGCCTGCTTCTCGCAAAAAGGACTATTTCATTTCTGGGGACTAGTTGTGTGTCATCTCTTATATTATTAAGAACTAAAACAGGATAAGTAAAGATATTGAAATATCCACAATTTATAAAGCAGTATTGGCAATGGTCCGAAAACAATATAGACTGATATACCTGATATGACACACTAGCAAAAAAAGTTCGCTTGTCCCCCCCTTTCCTGACCTGCCGGGCTGCATGCCCGGATAAGGATCCGGTATGGATCTTTGGGGGACCCCACGCGTTTTTTTAACACCATTTTTTATTTATTTTTACTCAGCCGTCAGCGGGGAAAACCATTGACAGATGATGACTCATCAGTTGTTAAAGGCTCTGCAGCAGGCTTCCTGACCCCGTTCCTTAACAACCAGCCTATACTGTGCCCAGAGTGAGCAAAGCCTTGCCCAATTAGGGTGAAAAATGCGCAGCCAATGTTCGGCCCAAATCGATGCTAGGGCCAAACCGTTCACCCAACTCTATTGCCCAGTGACTGCTCCAACCACTTGTACCACATAGAGTATTTGTATCACAAGGTGGTAAGAGGTTGCTGCAATCATTGGTGTGACCTATGAATAGTTACACATCATAAGTTCAGCACAGACTACAGCACATGCATTGCACATATTTTGTATTATAAGCCTGATGGATTTGTGAAACTTTGCAAATTGGTGCTCCTGTTGACATCAGATTAGGATATTATAGTGGCATATACGGTAATTATTATGAAATTGAATTGACTTTTATGGTATACAGATCATGCCTTAATGTTATTTATTGTTGGGCCTTTGTCAAATATATATGCAGTATGGCTTGCTTTGGACTGTACTCATGTACAAGCTTTAAAACAGGCTTCATTGCTTTGAGTAAAGGATACAGAATTGGAGTTGAGTGAATAATTGCAACTTCATGGTCAAATACCTATACACACGGTTCAGCATTTCACAAAGAGTTGATTAAAGCAAGCAACTAATTACTGTATTTAAACCTCCATGCCAAGCCTACATGCATATGCAACTTTTAACTATGGCCCTTTTATATGCAGACACTATTGTTTGTTTCCTCTATGCACATTAACTTTATTTGCCATTATTGCTTAGGATAGAAATGTTTTGCAACTGCTATTGGTTAGCATAAAAGATACAGCATAAGCAGCTAAACAGCAAATGGATAATTACAATTTTATTGTTGCAAGATATCTATATGTATAGCTCAGCATCTTATGAGGAGCTGATATTTAACTGTTTAGATCGTCTCGCCTATATGAATGTGTAGTTTTATACTACAGCTCCTTTTTATGCTGATACAATTGTTTCTCTTTTCAATGTGCATGTGATTTATTGGCTGCTATAGTTTAGGATTGAAATTGCAATTTTTGCTTGCTGGATATGACAGTATTGCTACTTTGTTATATATTTACCACTTGCCAACCAGTGATGTACTGGTACGCGATTTTACCGTGAATTTCAAGAGTTATGCCGCGTACACACGATCGTTTTTCATGTTGTTAAAAATGCAATTTTTTTAATTGGGCATTAAAAACGATCGTGTGTAGGCTCCAGAGCATTTTTAACGACGTGAAAAATGGGCAAAAAAATGAGAACCTGCTCTATTTTTTCACGTCGTTTTTCACGTGTTTTTTTTTAATGACGTGAAAAATGGTAGTGTGTATGCTTTTACGAGGGGAAAAAAAACACGCATGCTCAGAATCAAGTATGAGACGGGAGCGCTCGTTCTGTTAAAACTAGCGTTCGTAATGGAGATAGCACATTCGTCACGCTGTAACGGACTGAAAAGCACGAGGCTGAAAAGCATGAATCGTCGCTCAACAAACTTTACTAACATGAAGGGTGGCGCCATTCGAACAGAACTTCCCCTTTATAGTGCCGTCATACGTGTTGTACGTCACTGCGCTTTGCTTGAGCGTTTTTTTTAATGAACGTGTGTATGCAAGACAGACTTGAGAGGAAACAAGAAAAATCACGTCAAGAAAAACGTCGTTTTTGAAAATGACATTAAAAACGATCCTGTGTACGCGGCATTAGACATAGCTGCGATTGATGGAATCATAATGTAAAAAAAAAAAGGTGTTAACTTCCTGTGTACTTCCTGGTTTTTGTGGAGAGTAGTGTGGTGGAATTTGCACATATGTGAACCATCAATGCGATTCCAGAACGATTTACATTGATGTCTATGGAAACTAAATTCACAACGCAACGCTGTAAACTCGCACAAGACCCTTTTTTTTATCGCATCGCATTCGTAGAGGAATCGCAACGCATGTATGTGAACGACCGTCATTGAAAACAATGACTTTATGGATGACATACAAATTTAGAATGGTTTTGACGGATCACATTCGTTATGAACTCGCATCAGTGTGAACCGGGCCTCAGGCATCTCTACAGCTGCAGCAATGATCAAGATATAATATTTTAGGGCCAGCAAGCAGGGACACACTGCTGTGCTGTGAATTTGTCCAGTTTTTTGTCCTGTGTGAGGTGCGAATTTATCGCGATTTTATCGCGATTTTAACGCAAATTTCATGAGTTGGACATAGCTGTGATTGATGTTCTAGCCAATGGAATCATAATGTCAAAAAAAAAAGTGTTAACTTCCTTAGAACTTCCTGGTTTTTGTGGAGAGTAGTGTGGTGGAATTCGCACATATGTGAACCATCAATGCGATTCCAGAACGATTTACATTGATGTCTATGGGGACTAAATTCGCAACGCAACGCTGTAAACACGCACAAGACAATTTTCTTTATTGCATCGCATTCGTAGAGGAATCGCAACGCATGTATGTGAACGACCGTCATTGAAAACAATGACTTTATGGATGACATGCGAATTTAGAATGTTTTTGACGCATCACATTCGTTATGAACTCGCATCAGTGTGAACCGGGCCTCAATGTAAAAGTAATCCTAGTGGCTAAGAAGCAGCTGGATTACCTTTACAGGCGTTAGGGACTTTCAACGTTCCCCCCTGTTGTCGTCTTTACCTAGCTCTCCTGTATGATTGAGAATAGGATGTGACTGGCGGCATCCAGTTTCTGGAAAACAGTGAGAGGAATTGATTTTGTTCCTCCCATTGTGTGACATTAGAAACCGAAAGCAACAGGAATTTTGTCACTTCCAGTTTTGGTCTAATGTAAACAAGCAATGAGAGTCTAATAGATCACAAATCTCTCCATAAAGAGGACCTCTCACAGCCCATGCTAACACAAGGAATGTTGTTCATCCCTGATAGCAATAAAAAATAAAAAAAAAATAAAAGCTAAAGTGTAAATATATTTTTTTAAATAAAATAAAGACCCTTTAAAACAAAAGCAAGAGTTTACATACCCTGGTGATTTTGGCGGGATAACATTCACACAAGTTGACACAAAGGGGTTTGAATGACTATTAAAGGTAACCATCCTCGCCTGTGATCTGTTTGCTTGTAATTAGTGTGTGTGTGTGTGTATATAAAAGGTCAATGAGTTTCTGGACTCCTGACAGACCCTTGCATGTTTCATTCAGTGCTGCACTGCCGTTTCAGGATTCTGAGTAATGGGGAAAGCAAAAGAATTGCCAAAGAATCTGCAGGAAAAGGTAGTTTAACTGTATAAAACAGGAAAGGTATATAAAAAGATATCCAAGGAATTGAGAATGCCAATCAGCAGTGTTCAATCTCTAATCAAGAAGTGGAAAATGAGGAGTTCTGTAGAAACCAAACCATGGTCAGGTAGACCAACTAAAATTTCAGCCACAACTGCCAGGAAAATTGTTCGGGATGCAAATAAAAACCCACAGATAACTTTAGGGGAAATACAGGATTTTCTGAAAACATGTGGTGTGGCTGTTTCAAGATGCACAATAAGGAGGCACTCAAATAAAGATGGGCTGCATGGTTGAGTCGCCAGAAGAAAGCCATTACTATGCAAATGCCACAAAGTATCCCACTTACATTACACCAAACAGCACAGAGACAAGCCTCAAACCTTCTGCCACAAAGTAATTTGGAGTGATGAGTAGTGATGAGCCGAACACCCCCGGGTTCGGTTCGCACCAGAACCCGCGAACGGACCGAAAGTTCGAACGAACATTAGAACCCTATTAAATACAATGGATGCGAACGTTCGAATTCTAAAGTGCTAATTATAACAACTATTATGCATGTTATTGTCATAAATAGGGTTTGGGAACCCGGGTTCTGCACCAGGGGACATGTATCAATGCAAAAAGAAGTTTTAAAAACGGTCGTTTTTCGGGAGCAGTCATTTTAATGATGCATAAAGTGAAAAAAAAAAGTCAAATATTCCTTTAAATATCGTACCTGGGGGGTGTCTAAAGTATGCCTGTGAAGTGCCACGTGTTTCCCGTGTTTAGAACTGTCCCTGCACAAAATGACACTTCTAAAGGAAAAAAAAGCCATTTAAAACTGCTTGCGGCTTTAATGTAATGTCTGGTCCCGGTAATATGGATGAAATTCTTTAAGAAAAATGGCATAGCTACCCCATGACCCCCCCCCTACCCCAGCCCATTACCAGCCCCTTTGGGTCTTGTATGGATATTAAGGGGAACCCCGCACATAAAATAAAAAAGGCCCTATATACTCTGAACAGCCGTATACAGGCGGTGCATACAAGACAGGGACTGTAGGTTTGTTCTTATGTAGAATCTGTTTGTAATTTTGAACAGGTACATTGTTGAAGTGTAGCTCCAGCCCAAAAATCTATTTTTAAACTTTTTGGGAAACATAGGTAAGGGTTATCACCCCTGTAACATTTGTTTTGCTGTCTGTGCCCCTGTTCAGAACATTTCACCTCACTTTCCGTCCCAATGACAACTGTTTTTGAAATGTGGTGTTTTTCTTGAAACAAGGATTGCTGATAAAGCATCAGTACAGATGAGACCCCTTTCTCCCATATTTATTCTTACAGGAGAGAATTTTCCTTTCTAGGGGTAGATTTCCTCTCACTTCCTGTTGTCTTCTTTCGTTTGCAAGTAGGAGTCGTTTGTAAGTTGGATGTTTGAAAGTAGGGACCTGCCGTATATACTCTGCAGAAATAGGCCCCTTAGTTGTTGGTGTTGGCACAACACTGTAAGCACTCAGTTACTCTTGGTTGGTGCTGGAACGCCCTGCTGTCAACTATTATATCAGGAATTTTAATTACATATAATTGTTGAACAGTGGTAGTAAAAATTGGGGCTTTGATGGTGGTGCTGGTGCCACAACACTGTAAGCCCTGACAGTTACTCTTGGTGGGTGCAGCAATGGGCCCTGCTGTGAATTATTAGATCAAGAATTGTAATTACATGCCCCTTTTGAACAGGGGCTGAAAAATTGGGCCTTTCGTGGTGGTGGTGGTGGTGGTGGCGTTGCCACAAGACTGTAAGCCCTCAGAGTTACTCTTGGTGGGTGCAGCAATGGACCCTGCTGTGAATTATTAGATCAAGAATTGTAATTGCATGCCCCTGTTGAACAGGGGCTGAAAAATTGGGCCTTAGGCACTGGTGGCACAACACTACAACCCCTCACAGATACTGTACTTGGAGCACAGCAATGAGCCCTGTTGCAAAGTATTGCTTCAAAAATTGTAATGACACGCCCCTGTTAAACAGGGGCTGAAAAATTGGGCCTTAGGCACTGGTGCCACAACACTCCAACCCCTCACAGATACTGTACTTGGAGCACAGCAATGAGCCCTATGGCAAATTATTGCTAAAAAAATTGTAATTACACGCCCCTGTAAAACAGGGGCTGAAAAATTGGGCCTTAGCCACTGGTGGCGGCACCCATAAACAAAAATGATCTTCCAAGCTATCATCATCAATCGTATCATTGAGGACTCGGAGGAGGAGGATAGCCAGTCAACATAACAGCACAGGCACTCAGCATCAGCATCAGTCTTGAAGGGATGTGACATGTTAAAATCAATTAGTCTGTTATATCAGCATCAGGTGTGTGGTAGCTGGTGGTGATCCAAGACTGGTTCATCTTGATGAAAGTCAGTCGATCAACCGAGTCGGTGGACAGACGCACCCTGTGATCCGTGACAAATCCTCCAGCAGCACTGAATGTGCGTTCCGAAAGAACGCTGGATGCAGGACAGGCCAGTAGCTCAATTGCATACTGTGCAAGCTCTGGCCAGTGATCCATCCTCAAGACCCAGTAAGCCAGAGGATTTTCGGTGGGGAAGGTGTCCAAGTCTGACCTTGCCCCTAGATATTCCTGCACCATGTTTATCAGACGCTGGCGATGGTTGCTGGAACCGATCATACTTTGGGGCTGCGGACTAAAGAATTGTCTGAACGCATCGGTCAGACGGCCACCTTCCCCACCGCTCCTTCTTTGACTGGCCGAAGCCTCAGCAACTCGTTGTCCAGGACCAGGAGTTTGTAACCTCCCAGTCTCTGGGAACGCGTTGCACAGACCTTTCTGCAAGGCCTCCCGGAGTTGTCTCATCCTCTGCTCCCTCTGCGACGGTAACATAAGGTCCGCAACCTTACCCTTGTACCGTGGATCAAGGAGAGTGGCCAGCCAGTAATGGTCCCTCTCCTTGATCCGAAGAATACGAGGATCCTTCCGCAGACTTTGCAGGATCAGGGAGGCCATGCAGCGTAGGTTTGCTGAGGCATTCGCTCCGGAGTCCTCTGGGTCACTAAGGACGACATGATCCGCAGCCACCTCCTCCCAGCCACGTACAAGTCCACTGGTTTCTTGGGACTGTAAATCATCCCTAAAAGACTGCTGCTGATGATGCTGAGTGCCAGCCTCCACCTCCATGCTGACACAATCCTCCTCCTCCTCCTCCTCCTCCTCCTCCTCCTCCTCTTCCTGTGCGATGGGTGGGACAGAAGGAACACTGTCTGGGTAAAGCTCGATTCCTCATTCTTTAGGTATTGCTTGTATTAGACATATTCTATCACAAACCAGTCACCATGAACGTTTGTTCAATGAATTTATAATCCAGTCCTTGGATTTTATACTGAGACACAATGTCTTCACTTTTGATGGTCAATGTTTCCTCCAGGTACAGGGCGTAGCCATGGGCACCAGTTGTGCCCCTGGCTACGCCAACCTGTACCTGGGGGAATGGGAGCATGCAATCTTTTCCAGCGGAGATCTCTCAATGTACCTGTGCCATGTAGCCCTATGGCACAGGTACATTGATGACATCTTCATTGTATGGACGGGCTCCCAGCAATGTTTGGATGAGTGTCTCATCGCCCTAAACTTAAATACTTTTAATCTTAAGTTTACAATGACATCAGACCCAAATACTATAACCTTCCTTGATGTGGAGATCTTCAGAGACAAGCAAAACATGTTATCATGTAAGCTGTTCCGCAAACCAAGTGCAGGTAATACAATCCTACATTCTTCTAGTTTTCACCCTAAATCCCTAGTCGAATCTATTCCTTATGGACAATATTTAAGAATAAAAAGAAATTGCTCTAACGAGGTCGATTACAAAAGAGAAGCTAATAACTTAAGGCAAAGACTCCTGGCAAGGGGATACAGCCATAAGTGCCTCAAAAAGGCCTTTAAACGCACTTCAAACCTAAATCGACACGAGTTACTAATGTCTAAATCTAAAAAAAGTGAAAGTGATCATCGTATTATTAACACTTATTCTGATGATCACGCTGAACTTCTTAAAATCTACCAAAAGCACTGGCACCTACTTACAGCAGATCCTGTGATAGGACCACTAGTACCCCCCAGGCCAACTATTACCTATAGACGAGCAACGTCCCTGAAGGACATGCTAGTGCAGAGTGAATTTGAGAACACCAGTAGGGGAGATCCATGTAGGGACCTGGGAACTTTCCAATGTGGTAATTGCACATACTGTAAATATATGAACACTAGAAAGAACATTCGGTTACCGAATGGCCAAAAATTTCGACCAAAACATCATGCAAACTGTCAAACTACGGACGTAGTATATCTCATTATTTGCAGTTGTAACTGCTTTTATGTAGGAAAAACTATACAAAAATTGTGGCAGAGAATTTACCGGCATATAAAAGGAATGAAGGAACAAAATCCTGATCTCCCTCTTGGCAGACACGCTGCCCAAGTTCACGGAGATTGTGTACCAAACCTTGAGGTATTAGTTTTGGACAGGGTCCACCGCAGCCCCCGCGGAGGTGACCTTAACAAGCACCTTCTTCAAAGGGAGCTGAGATGGATCTCGATCCTCAACGCCACCTCACCCCCTGGCTTGAACCAGGCAATTAACTTTAAACCCTTCTTACCAGGTTTTACATCTGGAAAGTTTGACAGGGATCTGCTAAACTGAGCTCAACAAGCTGTTTATACCTAGTTTGTGTGTTTTTTTTTTTTTTCTTCTCGAAGGAAAAATAAATATGTATAAACTATGCCAACTGTATAACATGTGTATTAATGTTTCTGACGTATGCCGGTTAGATATTCATGTAAAAACTAAAAAATCCTTTTTGAGTAAACAAGTTTGGATCTAACTGGTGGAATTTTACCTGATGATTTGCCCACTGGAGATTAGTGCCTAGTTATTATATTGTTTATTATTGTTTATTATTTAGAAATTAATTAAATGACAATTGTACCCTGCACTTTTTGACATATTGGAGCCCGGGGATTTGGGGACCACCCATTGGGCCCACTGACGCTCCCCAACACAAAAACAGCCCCCAGTTATTTTGATAATCGGGGGCTGACTGCTCATGTTTGAGCAAATGGACGGTTATGTGCATATGAATAAATCTCTCTCCCTGTCCCAATAATTATACACATATGGGACGGAGGGTATTTATGTCACACTGTTACTACGCATGGGGTTTTGGATTAGTCAATTTTTCCCTATTCCTCCGATGGCGCCGGTTGGCGCAGTACATACAATGGTGTTGCCTTGCGCTGACCTTTTTGGGTCTGGTGCGGGCAACGGAGTGATTTTCTTTCAGCACTTCCGCCCTTTTCGTTGTGCTGGCGGTCGGGTCGACGTCTGACGTCACCGCGCCGACGTCGTGGACGTTTTTCACGTCTGCGTGGGTGCGCGATGACGCCGGACGCCGCCGGGATCGAGGGCGGCCTCTGTATGCGGTGCCTGTCCTGTAAGAGCCTCTCTATTTATTTCTAATACGTAGTTAATTAGGTTCCTATCCGGACGCATAGTCTAGCCCTGTTGTGGCCTCCCACGCTCTACCCCATTGGTTGAATTCCCCCTTTTTCAGCTTTACCTTTGGCGCCATTTGAGCTGATTGGCTGTAACACCAGCCTCAGCTCTATAAAAAGTTCCACCTGACTTGGCCATTTGCTGCACAGCCAGAGTGTGGATGTTCTTGCGCCATATCGACAGGTACTAAGCTTCCTTTCAAATACTTGATCAGAGTTATGGGATGCCTGTTTACAGGGCTAGTCTGCGATCTAGAAACTATAATCCATATATGTATGTTTTTACAGATAGGCCGTGGCAGCTTTTCCGCTGCAATTTGGGGCTTCCCTGTGAGCTTTGAGGGGCGTTTTTGGGTTGGTCCTCCTACACATATCCCCGTGGCTCTGTCATCTTGTTTGCAGTGTTTCTTTGGCCGCTGCACTGTCTTTATGTGACCATTAAACTCGCACCATATCCATTTGGGCTCCATATCACCGGAATAATTCCTCCAAGCGGCTGATGTTTATATTACCATTGGAAATGTATGTATGCAACACTATTTGATATAGATGTACTGTATCCTGTAGACATACAATTATATAATGCATATATGCATCCATGCATTCTTAATGAACTTTCATGTATATTTGTTCTTCTTTTTCTTCTCCTTTGTTTCTTCCCCCCCCCTCCCCCTTTTTTTTTTTTGTTGCAACAATGTCTATCTTCTAGCCGCCCACATATGGGAGAAATTCAAAATAATGTAATCATGCCAATACACTGTTGTGTATTATATAGCTATCACATACTATGTTGTTTTTCTCTTATATAGAGACCAATTTGTCTTCAAACTATTGCATGAACCTTGAAGAAGGAAATAATGGAGGCTATCACAGATATAGCTCGAGTATCCGAAACATGTCGGTTGTGTCACCACTAGTTATATGACTTATATGTCTTAAGTAGTAAGGTGCCTTCATGCAATTGCTTTTCAATGACTGTATATGTCTGTTTCTCTCTTTGATTTTAAACTAATTTTGATATATATGTGTATTATGTATAAATAAAATTCTTTATATTTTTCTATATATACTTGGTGGCAATCCATAATTTATTCCAATCCACACAATCCCAGGGGCACCCCTCTTCCAATACTGTCTGGGTAAAGGGGGCCTTGAGAGGCAAGGAAGTCCTCCTCTTCCTGCCTCTGTTCTGCCTCAAGTGCCCTGTCCATTATTCCACGCAGCGTGTGCTCCAACAGGTGGACAAGAGGTACAGTGTCACTGATGCATGCACTGTCACTGCTCACCATCCTCGTGGCCTCCTCAAATGGTGCCAGGACAGTGCATGCATCCCTGATCATGCCCCACTGGCGTGGAGAAAAAAAACCAAGCTCCCCTGACCCTGTCCTGGTGCCGTAGTCGCACAGGTACTCATTGATGGCCCTCTGCTGCGTGTGCAGCCGCTGCAGCATGGCCAACGTTGAGTTCCACCTGGTGGGCATGTCACATATAAGGCGGTTCTTGGGCAGGTTCAACTCCTTTTGCAGCTCAGCCAGGCGAGCACTGGCATTATAAGATCTGCGGAAATGCACACAGACTTTCCTGGCCTGCCTCAGGACATCCTGTAAGCCCGGGTACCTGCCCAAGAACCGCTGCACCACCAGGTTAAGGACGTGAGCCACACAGGGCACATGGGTCAGTTGTCCCTGTCGGAGGGCGGAGAGGAGGTTGGTGCCATTGTCGCAAACCACCATTCCTGGCTTAAGCTGGCGTGGCGTCAACCACCTCTCGGCCTGGCCCTGCAGAGCAGACAGGACCTCTGCCCCAGTGTGGCTTCTGTCCCCCAAACACACCAGCGCAAGCACGGCATGGCATCTTTTTGCCTGCGTACTTGCGTAGCCCCGTGAACGGCTACGGAGCACCGCTGGTTCATAGGACAAACCACAGGAAGAGGCCATGGAGGAAGAAGAAGAGGAGGGGGTGGAGGAGAGAGGTGTGTCACAACCAGTAGTAGCATTTTGGAGGCGTGGCGGTGGGACAACCTCCAACACTACTGCACCTTGTCCTGCATCCTTCCCAGCTGCCAAAAGAGTGACCCAATGGGCCGTGAAAGAAAGGTAACGTCCCTGTCCATGCCTGCTGGACCATGAGTCAGCGGTAATATGCACCTTACCGCTGACCGCCCTGTCCAGCGAGGCCAAGACATTGCCTTCCACATGCCGGTAGAGAGCCGGAATAGCCTTCCGTGAGAAAAAGTGGCGTTTGGGAACCTGCCACTGAGGAACCGCACATTGCACAAACTCACGGAAGGGGGCCGAGTCTACCAACTGAAAAGGCAGCAGTTGAAGCGCTAGCAATTTAGCCAAGCTAGCATTCAACCGCTGGGCATGTGGATGGCTGGGAGTGAACTTCTTTCGACGGTCCAGCAGCTGGGGCAGGGAAATTTGCCTGCTAGAATCGGACGTCGGTGTACTGCTAGCAGAGTGGCCGCAAGTACTTGGCTGTGACACACCTAATTCTACACCTTCATTCCTCTCAGTGCATGTTTCAGAGAGGACTGAAGTTATAGTGGGGTTGGAGATCCCAGCTGATGCGGTGCAAGGAGAGGTCCGCTTTGTTCTTTGGTGTGGGTCTTTCAGGTAGGCTTGCCAACGAGCTGCATGGCAGGTCAACATATGTCTGGTCAGGCATGTGGTACCCAAGCGGCTGATGTTTTGGCCACGCGATATACGCTTGAGACATATGTTGCAAACAGCAGCTGTGCGATCTGATGCACTAGCCTCAAAAAAGGCCCACACCAAAGAACTTTTTGAATGACGGGCAGAGGCAGCGCCCTGCACAGGCGGAGCTCTGCGGTGTGATTCCGTCGGTGTACTGCCCTTACGCTGGCCACCAAAGGGCATCCTGCCTCGTTGGAGATGTGCCTCCTCCTCATCCTCCTCCTCCTCCTCTCTCCTATTAGGCACCCACGTGGAGTCAGTGACCTCATCATCACCTCCCTCCTCATCACTGGAGCCAATCTGGCAGTATGCTGCAGCTGCTGGAACATGACTGCCAGATTGGTGTCCTTCTTGAGCATCCCCTCTGTCTGCTCTCACGCTACTGCCTTCCTCTAGCTGGGTTTCATCATCAGACCCTTCGAAACGCTGGGCATCCTCCTGGAGCATGTACCCAACACTGTGCTGAAACAGTTCGGGGGACTCCTCAGGAGGAGGACATGGTGGGTCTAGGGAAGGAGTGACTGATGATGAGTCTGACATTGATACCAGGGAAGAGGACGCTTTGGCAGCTGCTTTTCCAGTACCCTGAGCCTGGGTGAGAGAGGATGAGGAGGAGGAGGAGGGCTTGGTCATCCACTCTACCAAGTCTTCGGCATGATGTGGCTCAACATGGCCAGCTGCCGAAAAGAAGGATAAGCGTGTCCCATGGCCATGTGCTGATGACAATGCACCGCGTCCACGACCAGCACTGTTGCCCCCAGACACAGAGCCTGCTTGCCCTCTTTTATTGCCTCCTGACTGTCTGCCTCTCCTTGTTTGCCTTCCAGACATTCTAATAGATGGCCTGCAGGGAGATGGGAAAAAAGCAATAAGGGCTACCTTCAGGTGTCCTTCTCTGTCCCTTGAAACAAGGACTTTGACAGTGAAAGAAACTGACACACTCTCCCTACCTACAGTTTTCTGTCCCTAGAAAAAATGTTTTTTTTAAGCACAATTTAGCACAAGGAGAATTCACTCACTGTCCTTCCAGGTCCCTGGAAACAAGGACTTTGACAGTGAAAGAAACTGACACACTCTCCCTACCTACAGTTTTCTGTCCCTAGAAAAAATGTTTTTTTTAAGCACAATTTAGCACAAGGAGAATTCACTCACTGTCCTTCCAGGTCCCTGGAAACAAGGACTTTGACAGTGAAAGAAACTGACACACTCTCCCTACCTACAGTTTTCTGTCCCTAGAAAAAATGTTTTTTTTAAGCACAATTTAGCACAAGGAGAATTCACTCACTGTCCTTCCAGGTCCCTGGAAACAAGGACTTTGACAGTGAAAGAAACTGACACACTCTCCCTACCTACAGTTTTCTGTCCCTAGAAAAAATGTTTTTTTTAAGCACAATTTAGCACAAGGAGAATTCACTCACTGTCCTTCCAGGTCCCTGGAAACAAGGACTTTGACAGTGAAAGAAACTGACACACTCTCCCTACCTACAGTTTTCTGTCCCTAGAAAAAATGTTTTTTTTAAGCACAATTTAGCACAAGGAGAATTCACTCACTGTCCTTCCAGGTCCCTGGAAACAAGGACTTTGACAGTGAAAGAAACTGACACACTCTCCCTACCTACAGTTTTCTGTCCCTAGAAAAAATGTTTTTTTTAAGCACAATTTAGCACAAGGAGAATTCACTCACTGTCCTTCCAGGTCCCTGGAAACAAGGACTTTGACAGTGAAAGAAACTGACACACTCTCCCTACCTACAGTTTTCTGTCCCTAGAAAAAATGTTTTTTTTAAGCACAATTTAGCACAAGGAGAATTCACTCACTGTCCTTCCAGGTCCCTGGAAACAAGGACTTTGACAGTGAAAGAAACTGACACACTCTCCCTACCTACAGTTTTCTGTCCCTAGAAAAAATGTTTTTTTTAAGCACAATTTAGCACAAGGAGAATTCACTCACTGTCCTTCCAGGTCCCTGGAAACAAGGACTTTGACAGTGAAAGAAACTGACACACTCTCCCTACCTACAGTTTTCTGTCCCTAGAAAAAATGTTTTTTTTAAGCACAATTTAGCACAAGGAGAATTCACTCACTGTCCTTCCAGGTCCCTGGAAACAAGGACTTTGACAGTGAAAGAAACTGACACACTCTCCCTACCTACAGTTTTCTGTCCCTAGAAAAAATGTTTTTTTAAGCACAATTTAGCACAAGGAGAATTCACTCACTGTCCTTCCAGGTCCCTGGAAACAAGGACTTTGACAGTGAAAGAAACTGACACACTCTCCCTACCTACAGTTTTCTGTCCCTAGAAAAAATGTTTTTTTTAAGCACAATTTAGCACAAGGAGAATTCACTCACTGTCCTTCCAGGTCCCTGGAAACAAGGACTTTGACAGTGAAAGAAACTGACACACTCTCCCTACCTACAGTTTTCTGTCCCTAGAAAAAATGTTTTTTTTAAGCACAATTTAGCACAAGGAGAATTCACTCACTGTCCTTCCAGGTCCCTGGAAACAAGGACTTTGACAGTGAAAGAAACTGACACACTCTCCCTACCTACAGTTTTCTGTCCCTAGAAAAAATGTTTTTTTTAAGCACAATTTAGCACAAGGAGAATTCACTCACTGTCCTTCCAGGTCCCTGGAAACAAGGACTTTGACAGTGAAAGAAACTGACACACTCTCCCTACCTACAGTTTTCTGTCCCTAGAAAAAATGTTTTTTTTAAGCACAATATAGCACAAGCACAAAACACACTGACACTCTCCCTACCTATCCTTCTCTTTCCCTAAACTAAAGGAATCCAGGTTAAGCAAGAAAGAAATAAAAGTCACTGTCCCTGCCTATGCTGCTCTATCCCTGCTCCGGAACACACTACACTAGGCCGCCGTGCTGGCGGCCTTTTATAGTGTGGGGCGTGTACTAAACACCCTCAGCAATAATTGGCCACAGGCATCCTGCCTGTGGCCAATCATTGCTCTCCTCGCTGCCGGCGCTGTGATTGGCCAAGCATGCGGGGTCACAGTGCATGCTTGGCCAATCACAGCGCCTGGATGACACTGCGATGGCGTAGTGCATTGTGGGCCGTTCGCGTCACTCGAATTTGGCGCGAACGGCCCAAATCGTTCAATCTTCGTCGAACGATCGAACAGCCGATGTTCGAGTCGAACGTATGTTCGACTCGAACACGAAGCTCATCCCTAGTGATGAGACCAAAATTAAGCTTTTTGGCCACAACCATAAACACTACATTTGGAGAGGAGTCAACAAGGCCTATGATGAAAGGTACACCATTCCTACTGTGAAACATGGAGGTGGGTCGCTGATGTTTTGGGGATGTGTGAGCTACAAAGGCACAGGAAATTTGGTCAAAATGTATGGCAAGATGAATGCAGTATGTTATCAAAAAATACTGGAGGAATATTTGCATTCATCAAATAAAGAAGAGATACCCACCTCCTAGTGTCTAGACTATGGCTGCTAGCCCAATATATATGATTAAAAGAAACAAGATTGGACTCTCAGGGGCTGGCTTATGCACAGCTAAAAAGAAATTGTATTAACTCATGAATAAAGTATTGATTTGATCTTATTAAACAGGTATCAAAATTACAAATTCATAAGATAGTATAAAAAGGGGTATTGCAGGAATGGATCCAATACATATAAGGGACAACAATAAGAGCTCTGGTGTACAATTTTTTTTGTATGGTATTTACATATATGTCATGTCACAATAACCATATATAGTTAACCACAGTAGGTTGCCACATACAGATGCCCGACGCGTTTTAATCTTTATTAGTGTAACGATCTTCCTCAGGGGTTATTGCATTTATCAGCCAGGAAGCTGTGAATGGGACGTACTTGGACATTCCAACATGACAATGATCAAAGCAGAATAAAGTGAAGGTTCTGGAGTGCCCATCTCAGTCTCCTGACCTCAATATCATTGAGCCACTCTGGGGAGATCTCAAACTTGCAGTTCATGCAAGACAGCCAAAGAATTTACAGGAACTGGAGCCTTTTTGCCAAGAGGAATGGGCAGCTTTACCATCTGAGAAGATAAAGACCCTCATCCACAAATACCACAAAAGACTTTAAGCTGTCATTGATGTTAAAGGGGGCAACACATGGTATTAAGAACTGGGGTGTGTAAACTTTTGATCAGGGTCATTTGGGTAGTTTCTGCTGCCATTATGTCTTAAAAAGAGCAAACACAGTTGATTGATAATAAATGGCTTATGGCTTCAGCCAAACATTAACCATGAGTGAAAGAAAAGTTTTTGTGTTATCATTCGTATTCTCTGAAAAATGGCCAATAAATCATAAATTCTGCCCGGGTATGTAAACTTATGAGCCCAACTGTATGTATTTTTATATATATATATATATATATATATATATATATAAAATGTTTGGGGGTTCTAAGTAATTTTCTAGCAAAAAAAAAGATGTAGGATCTAATATATGTGAGAAGTGTCAGAATTGGCCTGGTGTTGAAATGGTTAATGGCACAATATTTCAGCTTGCTTGAACCTTGCACAAGGCATAAAAAAAATGCAACTTTATTTCTTAAGAAGACTACAATATTTCAGTGGATTGCATAGCAGATATTGTGCTTGCTAAATACGTCAAGTGGTTGTAATGACATGAATTTTTTTTTTTTTACCAAATTAGGTTACAAGTCACAGCCAAAACTAACAAGGCATACAATACCTCAAACAGGTAACAAATAGGTACACGGAGGTAAAGTCAGAATACAACAAGCCCAGCACTGCACAAAGTATGCGGCCATAACAACTAACACGTTTGTGAAAATAATAGTCAGTACATCTAGCTAGGATGTCCATTGTGCGTTAATAAAGAAGACCATGGCATATACACATTATTGCATAAAACAGTAAAATAAACTAAGACAAAAGTATAGTAAGACAAAGTAACTTAGATTGGAACTTTTCAATTAACTTAACTTAGTGGGAGATAAAACTCCCCTTAGGCCTGGTAAACCCAGAGATGGGGCAACCTAAAAACCCAAATATAGACAAGGATATACAATATATCTGAAAAACATAACCCATTAATGAGTCCCAAAATAAATAAAAAAATGGAGGGAAGGAAAGAGAGAGAAAAAAAAGGGGGGAGCCAGAGAGAGCAGGGAGTAGGGGGAAAAGTGAGAGAGAAGCAGATAGCAGAGAGGGCCTCTCGCCCAGGGAGTGGAGATAATGCCAGGAAGGTTAGCTCGTTTGTGCCACCTCCTGGAGGTACGCATCAGTGTACACAAAATGATTCCAAGGTCTCCAGGTCTCACGGAAGGTCTCCTCCCGGTTGTGCAAAGTAGCGGTGAGATCCTCCATGTTTCTCAATTCGTTCACCTTAGAGAACCACAGAGATTTAGATGGGGGGTTTTCCGATCTCCAGCAAAGGGGGATGCATGCCTTGGCAGCGTTCAGCAGCTGAATTGTGAGAGAGGCCTTATATTTCTTAATCGATCTGTCTGAAAAATGAAGCAGGCAGGCAGCCGGGTCTCCTTCCAGGTCAACATCTGTCAGGTGTTTGACCGTACAGACCACCTCGCGCCAGCAGGAGGCGAGTTTGGGGCAATCCCAGAAAATGTGCAGCATTGTCCCTTCAGCAGTTCCGCATCAACAACAGACACTGGGGACATGTGGGAAGAGACGGTGCAAGACGGTAGGCACACGGTACCATCTGGTCAAAATCTTATAGCATGTCTCCTGGGTCCTCGTGGCAATAGAGGACTTTTGGGAGAAATGGAGGATCTTCTCCCTCTGAGAATCAGTAAACTGGGTGCCTAAACCCGACTCCCATTTGGTTAGGAAGGGTGGAATAAATCCATCAGCCGGGTCAAAGAGGTATATATGATTGAGAGACCATGGCGGACTGGTTCCCCCCGACAACACAGGTGTTCCAATTCCGTGAGCTGGCAGGAGGCACCCAGTGTCCGCAAACACTGGCGTAGGAAATTTTGGAGTTGAAAACCACTCCAAAAATCCAGCAGAGGATCCGCAGCAAAAACCCCTGCAAAGGGAGAGAGACGGCCATCAGGACCCACAAAGTCACAGAGGCGGAGTCTATAGGCGAGTTATATGGACCTTCATGCTGTTCATTCCAATATGGTCTTTTTTGCAAAGGGTCTTCATATCCTCCCGTGTAGTCCATTTGTAATGGTCTCCTCGGGGGTACCCATATTGACTCCCATAATTTTGAGGGGTATGGGGAGGTCCATTTTCTCTATTAAGGCTGGCTTGTTGAAATCTCCCTGTATTTTTTGGATAGTTATTTGCTGAAGGATATTGGGTCTTGGGAGGGTAGTTATTTTTTTGGGGGACATTACCCAAATTATTATACTGGCGAAGATTCATTGATGACGCCTTTTTTCTTTGGAAAGGAGACCTCGAATCCCTGAAATCATTTATGGAAATGATCAATACCAACCAATGGGGTATTAGATTCACATATGAAGCAGATATCTATTCGGTGAACTTTCTGGATCTGGTGATCATGAAAGATCTAATTACTAAAACCTTTTTTAAACCTACCGACAAAAATGGTTATATACCAATGGGTAGCTGTCATCACCCTAATTGGTTAAAGGCAATACCTAAGAGCCAGTTCCAACGAATAAGGAGGAATTGTTCACATATGGAGGATTTTAAAATACAGGTAGATGTCATTAAGAAGCGCTTCATGGACAAGGGATATGATCCTAGTGCCCTAGAGATGGACATTACCAAAGTTAGTAATATGGAGAGAGAAACACTTTTGAAACCTAAAGTAAGAAATAAAGAGGACAGCGGAGGTTTTGAATGGGCATTTGTAACCAACTTTTCTTCACAGCACTGGTGGGTTAACAAAACCCTGAAGAAACATTGGAAAATTCTTAAAGGGGACAGGGTGCTGGGATCAGTTCTACCGGCAAACCCCAACATTGTTTATAGGAGAACTTCATCCCTTAAAGACAAGTTAGCACCCAGTGCCATTGATATACCTCCAAAAATTAGCCTATTTGGGGATATGAAAGGTTTCTTCCCCTGTAGGAGGTGTAAGATGTGTAAAACCTCACAGACTAACAGAACCACCTCCTTCACTTCTCAGGTGACATCTAAAACATATAAAATCAAAGATTTTATCACCTGTGGAACGGTGGGGGTTATTTATCTCCTAACTTGTCCATGTAAATTACAGTATGTCGGCAGAACAACAAGAGCCCTGAGTATTAGAATAGGAGAGCATCTTGGGAATATCAGCCGAGGCTTTGTGGGACACAGTGTATCCAAGCATTTTCGTACACACCATGATAGGGATACCTCCTTGGTGACAGTAGTGGCCATAGAGAAATATACTGCACACTGGAGGGGGGATAATCTGAAGAGACATATATCCCGACGTGAAACTAGGTGGATACATGACCTTCAATGTTACCAGCCCCTGGGTTTAAACGCAGAATGGGAAATTAATTGTTTTATTGATAACAAATAACATACTGATTCCCATTTTTTATATGTGCCTTTCTTTGAGAAAAATTATTTAAAAAAAAATTTTAAATAAAAAATAACCATCTCTTAATGATAATGTAATATTAAGTTATCTTTTATATATATATATAAAAAATTTTAAAGGGATTTTTTAATTAATTTTTTTAATATTTTAGAGATATGTTTTTTGTTGTAATATGCCAAGGATATATATATCTGCATTCTTTTTGCATATTTTACTTCATTATAACAATTGGTCATGCAGCATTTAGAGGCTAATTCTAAATTTCAACATTCATTATTATATATATATTCTTTTAATGTTTATAATATGTTAATTATCTGTCCTTTTGAGCTGAAGAGAATATTTTTGGTATGTTCTGAGTCCACAACATGTTGGATTCAGCCTACCAATTTGGTGACTACAAGGCTATATTTGAAAAATCTAGCTTCCGGTGTTACGACTGCCTCATGAGTATATATACGTGAAGTGATGACGTTGGGAATCAGCCTCCGTTCCCAGTTGATGCCAGTTGTGGGGAAACGCGTCGGGTGGAGCATACATCCCTAAAACGTTATCACGTATTTGGTCATTGAAGCAGTCAGTGTTTGCTCTCTGACTGATTTTTCGGATATTTTTTCCTTTTTTACCCTTTCCCCCCCTTTTTGTGTTCCTGTTTTTATATATATCTTTTTATGAAGTGTGGATTGGATGTGAACTTGCTTTGGTCTTTGCTGTGATTTTTTCAATAAATCATTTGGAAACTTTTTTCTTAAATACTGCACCATGAAGTTTTTTTCATTCAATCCCTTCCTGCTGAGTTGAACAAACTCCTAGGAGTGCACCTGGAGCAATCATTATCTCTGCTTACCTTGATTCCTGTGTGTTGGACATCCGATCAGCTGGTGGAGCGAGGAGAGATCCCTTGGGATAAGGAGCAGGTGGATATCCTCGGTGCCGGCAGGCAGATGCACACGCTCTTGAGACCTCTGTAATCCGAGGTCCCATCGATCTGGTAAGCGGCTTTAAGATTATTCCCTACTGTCGAATGTATATGGAATAAGATCTACATCGGATAATTCCTTACCCATATGAAGATTGGTGGAGCTGATTATTTAATATTTAAAAACATTTAAATATACAACTTCTTTTTTGGGACACTTTTTATACACATTCGTTAAATGAATATTGTTTGGAGATTCCTTATAATAGAAGATTCTCTACATTTACCCCCTTTTTTCACTATATATATTTATTTTTCACTTGATGTTTTAAATATTTTTTCCTGTTTGCAGGATTGTTGTTTTAATTCATGGTGATTGCGCACTTGTTTCTTTTTGCATACAGAGGCGGAGTCGTCCACTCAAAACGAAACATTTGAACTGGGGGTTCTGAAAGCCAGGCGGAAATTCCGGGTTGCCCAAGACCGGTACCATAGGGGAGGGTAGTGGTGACACCAAGGTGTGTCTAAATGAGTCTCTGGCCACAAGGAGAGTGCTACCTAATGTAGGGTGATCGGTAAGAGACCTTGGGAGTGGTGATGAAATCCACGACCAGCTCTTGGCTGTGTCACTAGATCCTCCATTTCCATGGCCACCCAATGCTTCGCCTCTGCGTGACAGTGCCAGTCCACCAGCCTGGTGAGGTGTGTTGCTCTGTAATAGGCTTTTACATCTGGGAGACCAACTCCACCCCGACGCTTCGCAAGATGAAGGAGCTGCAATCTGATGGAAGACTTGCGGTAAGACCAGACAAAATCTCTAAACATTGAATTTACCCATTTGAAAAACACTGGAGGAAGACGAATGGGGAGTGCTTGCATCAAGCACAACACCCTTGGCAGTAATGTCATCTTGAGGGAAGGCATGACATTTTAACCTTAGTATATTCCCTTCATTAAGGTAAAAAATGTTCCAGTATTTGTATGCCCCCCCCCCACACCTCCCAAATACCTACCTTTTTTTTAAATCATTTTTATTGTTATCTCAGGGAATGTAAATATCCCCTATGATAGCAATAGGTAATGACAGGTACTCTTTTTTATAAAAACTGGGGTCTATTGGACCCTAGATCTTTCCTCTGCCCTCAAAGCATCTGACCACACCAAGATCGGTGTGATAAAATGCTTTCCCAATTTCCCAATGGCGCTTTTTATATCCGGGGGGGGACATTCCCTCCCACTGCTTGTAAAAGCAGTCCAGAGGCTAATTAGCCACTAGGATTGCTTTTACATGAAAGCCGGCCGCTGGCTGAAAAGAATGATACCAAGATGATACCTAAACCCACAGGCATCATTCTGGTATAAACATTCAAAGTCCAGCAACATACCAGTACGTTGCTGCTCCTTGTTGGACATGTATTGTAATCTTTTTTTTTATGCAGCCTGTTGGCTGAACGAAAAAAAAAGATTGATCGGTGGGTATGCCCACCATTAGAATACCGCCCTTCATCCACCCACTTCTAATGATGGGCATACATGCACCATTTATATATGCCGAAGCATGGGGGCATCTTCCCGCAAAAGTTATGCTGCGTACACATGGTCAGACTTTTCCACAGGCAAGCCTCCGTCGGAATTTCGACCGTATGTACGCGGCATTAGGAGCAAAATCGCTCCTCCGCCCCTACTGCCCCAATGCTTCGGCATATATGCTTTTTTTTTAACTGTGGTGGTGAAATCACCTCCTACAGCACTGGAGTCGCAGGGATCAGGCCTGTCTCTGCGAACGCTGCAGTTATGTGTGTTGTGTTTTGCAAGTGACAGTGATCGATCGATACTGCACTTGGGTGGCCTGGGCTGGACGGAGGGGCAAAACGCAGGTGCTAGCAGGTATCTGGGCTGATCCCGCTAACACTGCGTTTTTGGGAACGCTAAACTGCTGGGGACGCTAGTATAGATCTGATCAGATCAGATATTGATCTGTTCAGATACTATACCACTAAGGGGGGTGTATGCTTAACGCGTGGGTGTTAGCGCTACTGGCACTAACCTGACGCTGCCTGGGGTGTGACGCAGACCCTCTCTGACGCTAAAACCTAATTGATATCACCCGCCGGGTGATCAGGGGGTTAAACCTTTATTGGGTTATATACGGCGGGTGCCCTGACACTATAAAAAGCAAACTAACTAACCAGCGTCACCCGTAACACTTATATGGTGATTACTGGTGAAAGGGTTAACTAGGGGCAATTAGGGGGTTAAAACCTTTATTAGGTAATATATGGGGGTACCTGACGCTATATAAAAACCTGACGGCGAACCTAAAAAAAAATTACTGGCTACCTATCGGCATCACCGACACTAAGACAACGATCATAAAAACGATCGCTTAGCGACAGTGGTGATAGGGGGTGAAAGGGTTACCTGGGGGGCGATCAGGGGGTTAAACCTTTATTAGATAATATATGGGGGTACCTGACGCTATAAAAACCTGTGGCGAACCTAAAAAAAATGAGTGGCTGCCGATCTGCATCACCGACGCTAAGACAGCGATCAGAAAAATGATCGCTTATCGACAGTGGTGATAGGGGGTGAAATGGTTACCTGGGGGGCGATCAAGGGGGTTAAACCTTTATTAGGTAATATATCGGGGTACCTGACGCTATAAAAACCTGCGGCGAACCTAAAAAAATGTACTGGCTACCGATCTGCATCACCGACGCTAAGACAGCGATCAGAAAAATTATCGCTTAGTGACAGTGGTGATAGGGGGTGAAAGGGTTACCTGGGGGGCGATCAAGGGGGTTAAACCTTTATTAGGTAATATATGGGGGTACCCGACGCTATAAAAACCTGCGGCGAACCTAAAAAAAATTACTGGCTACCGATCAGCATCACCGACGCTAAGACATCGATCAGAAAAATGATTGCTTAGCGACGGCGGTGCTAGGGGGTGAAAGGGTTATCTGGGGGGTGATCAGGGGGTTAAACCTTTATTAGGGGGGGTTAGGGGGCTACACTGGACCTAAAACTAAATGTAGTGACACTTTTACAGTCACAAATGTCACTGATTGCAGTGATCACTAAATAAATGGTCACTGCAATCAGTGACACTGTGACTGGGGGCTGGTGGGTGATCTGGGGGGTGATCTGGGGGGGCCTGGGGGGGGGCGATTTATGTGCCTATGTGTCCTGGTGTCAGTGTGCTGTTTTGTGCACTAACCTGCATCTTCTCCTGTACGGCGCTCGGTATATGTGAGCGCCGTAGGAGAGATGACATCAATTCCTCCTGCCTGTGTAAACAGTACACAGGCAGGGGAAGCTCTCTCATTCGCCGGGAGCGATCGAGAGGGGGGGGCCGGAATCGAACGGCCGTCCCCTCATGCCGGATCGCTCCCGAAGGTAAAACGACCACCCACTGTAAAGAAGGGGGGTCCGATCTGACCCCCCAACTATACAAAGGCAATCACGTATATGTACGTGATTCTGCCTGTCGGTGCCATTCTGCCGACGTATATTTACAGTGGGCGGTCGTTAAGTGGTTAACCTCTTCAAACAGGAGGGTACAGGCATATAGCATGGTGTGCTTTGACTTGCGAGTGAGCCAGGCAGGAAAAAGGTCCATGTGCTACATATGTAAACATTGTGACATTCAATTAACCAAATATATGCATTATAGAGACAGTTTTGTCTACTTTCTCCATGGCTAATATATATTTATTGGATCATTGATTTTGCATACATGCAGGCCCTGCTGTATATTTTATTCAGCGTGTTTTTTTTTTTCCTTTTTTTTTTTTTTGTGTATGGTTTGCATATAACTGAGTATAGGACATTTTTGGCTATTGTAAAGTAATAAAATGGTTTATGGTTCATACATCTAAGTAATGTAATCTTGTGTAAGCCTTCTTAGATTTTTGTTCCCACAATATAGATTTAACTTTGGGTCTAGATTAGGTACTACAAGTTGTGAGTCAGTGAATGACTAGTTGACGTTAACACGAAATTGTGTAGGTACATGTATTGGCCCTATTAGTTATATTTTCTTAAAAGCTGTTTGGCAGTTAGGCAGAATCATTGCACTAGCTTATCTACCCTGTCTGTGATGGCTAATATGCTAATTTCTACATAGCAAAAAATGAAAGAACCTAGTAAAGGTGCAAAAAAACTATTTTACTTTGATTTTGGGTAAACATGACATAATGACTGAAAATACATGGAACTGTTACCCTTTAAGGCATCTGCAACATTCCAACTCAACAGCTGACTAATAACAACCAAAAATAGTCATGGATAGCGGACTATACTGTTTTGTTTGATTATTTTAATAAGCCTACAGTCTTTCTAAAACTTTCCTATTTAGCCGTGTTGATAATAAACACAGGTCTACCAAGTTCAACTTTTACAGATTCTAACAAGGTCTAGCAGACAACCATGTGGACCACTTAGTGAGACTCTTGCCAGTATTGTTGTAATAGGGGAAAAAGAAAGAACGATTGGTTCATTCCTTTGTTCAAAACCTAACCAAACTGTATGATTCTTTAGTGTCTTAAACAAAGGGCGAAATCCAATTAATAATTTTAACAGTGACAAAGTTTGCAACTCATATGATAAGACGTGTATAATATAATAATAATAAACTTTATTTTATATAGTGCCTTTAAAGGTACTTTCTCAAATCCCTTTACAAGGAAAACACAAAGAATACACAGAATAACATCAAGGAAAAAAGGGACAATTACATGAAAGCTTGTCTAAAGAAAAAGTTTTTAGATTTGATTTGAATGAGTTTAGAGAAGATGACCCTCTGATGTTCTTTGGAAGTAGATTCCAGAGTTTTGGGGCATAGCAGGAGAAGGCTCTGTCTCCCATTGTGTGTAGGTTAGTAGAGGTGACACACAGAAGACCAGAATTTGAGGAGCGGAGGTTATGAGGGGAGGAGTAAGTTGATAAAAATTCAGAGAGATAGCGGGGTGCCAAGCCATAAAGAGCCTTATAGGTAAACAAGAGGATCCTAAAGTCTATACGAAACCTGACCAGTGCAAGGACTTCAGGATAGGAGTAATATGATCATTTGTACCAAACCTAGCCAAGATTCAAGCTGCACAATTTTGTACATATTGTAGTCATTTAATAGTGGATTTAGATACACCAGTGAGTACAGCATTCACTGTATTTGTGATATAAAAACTTCCAGTCAGGATAACACAAATGTGTGGATCGGCTTTTCAGCTACAGTGTATGATAGCATAGGATGCAGCCGAGCAATGTTTCTCAAGTGGAAAAAAGATGTACTGACAACATTTTGTATATGTGAATCAAAGGTTAAATTAGCATCAATTATCACCCCTAGATTTTTCAATTTAGACTGAAGCTCAAGTACAGTGCCATCTAGAGATAAGCTATTAGGACTTGCCTTACATGTTGATGGGGCTGCCAATAAGCATGACTTCAGTCTAGGCACAGTTTAATTGAAGGAAATTATGGGTCATCCAAGTTTTTATATCACAAATACAGTTAGAGAGAAACAGCCAAAGTAGAGTCAGGTTTAGTGTGAATATATATCTGAATGTCTTCAGCATAGAAGTGATAATTGAGCCCATGAGATCTAAGCAGTTGGCCAAGTTTGACAGTCCAATCTTACTATAAAGAACCCATTTTGCTGACTGTAAACCTTTATTTGCTGCATTCACAGAATTACATCTGATGTTATTGTGTCCATTGTCCAAGCCTTGCAGTAGTATGTTAATTTACTATATAAATACTGTATATTTTAGAGCAAAACATATTGCACATTTGTGAACAATAAAAAAGCCTAAGCTATTTTAAAGTGGTTGTAAACCCACTTAGACAACTTGCACCTACAGGTAAGCCTAGATTAAGGCTTACCTGTAGGTGCAAAAAATATCTCCTTAACCTACATGGTTAAGGAGATATTTACTATAAAGTCAGCGCCGATGACGTCGCATGCATGCACACTAGCGAGCCGGCATCCTTGCCGGTTTTCTGAATGGGATCTTGCCGGCCCGAGCACGCATGCGTGTGACGTCATCGCCGCTCCGGCCAATCACAGCGCCGGAGCGGCGATACACTGACGGCAGTGACGGGACATCGAGGCAAGATGGCGGTGGCACGGAGGTGACCGAGGACCGCTGATGGAGCTTCGATCTCAGGTAAGTTATTCATAATGAGCTAATATGCTATGCATACTAGTTTATTATGGCTTTCTTTTGCAGGGTTTTAAAAAAAAAAACCTTGGGTTTACTTCCTCTTTAATGTAGTGTATATCAACCCTATATTGTCATACCCTACATATGTTGTAAGTAAGACTGGCCATAAATGGATGAAAATTTGGCCAGTTCAGCAGGAATTGGTCGAGCTCTCATGAAAGGGACTGCTGGAAAATGTCAGTTCGATCAGCAATGCAGCCGACAGGCTGCAGCACTGATCTGTGTTTTCTGAGAGCGTGAAGATGGGGGAGTCTCTCCACTGTCAGAATACAGTGACACTGCAGTCAGGATTCCTGCGTCCACACCAAATGTGTGGATGGGGGAATCAGTTCAGGTTCTTTTTGTTCAGCTGGCTGGCTGAATGAAAAATTGACCCATGTTTGGGCAGCTTTAATAAGTGATATATACAGTCAGGTCCATAAATACTGGGACATCGACACAATTCTAATCTTTTTGGCTCTATACACCACCACAATGGATTTGAAATGAAACAAACAAGATGTGCTTTAACTGCAGACTTTCAGCTTTAGTTTGAGGGTATTTACATCCAAATCAGGTGAACGGTGTAGGAATTACAACAGTTTGTATATGTGCCTCCCACTTTTTAAGGGACCAAAAGAAATGGGACATATTAACAGTCATCAATCAAACTTTCACTTTTTAATACTTGGTTGCAAATCCTTTGCAGTCAATTACAGCCTGAAGTCTGGAACGCATAGACATCCTCAGACGCTGGGTTTCATCCCTGGTGATGCTCTGCCAGGCCTTTACTGCAATTGTCTTCAGTTCCTGCTTGTTCTTGGGGCATTTTCCCTTCAGTTTTGTCTTCAGCAAGTGAAATGCATGCTCAATCGGATTCAGGTCAGGTGATTGACTTGGCCATTGCATAGCATTCCACTTCTTTCCCTTAAAAAACTCTTTGGTTGCTTTCGCAGTATGCTTCGGGTCATTGTCCATCTGGACTGTGAAGCGCCGTCCAATGAGTTCTGAAGCATTCGGCTGAATATGAGCAGATAATATTGCCTAAAACACTTCAGAATTTATCCTGCTGCTTTTGTCAGCAGTCACATCATCAATAAATACAAGAGAACCAGTTCCATTGGCAGCCATACATGCCCACGCCATGACACTACCACCACCATGCTTCACTGATGAGGTGGTATGCTTTGGATCATGAGCAGTTCCTTTCCTTCTCCATACTCTTCTCTTCCCATCACTATGGTACAAGTTGATCTTGGTCCCATCTGTCCATAGGATGTTGTTCCAGAACTGTGAAGGCTTTTTTAGATGTTGTTTGGCAAACTCTAATCTGGCCTTCCTGTTTTTGAGGCTCACCAACGGTTTACATCTTGTGGTGAACCCTCTGTATTCACTCTGGTGAAATCTTCTCTTGATTGTTAACTTTGACACACATACACCTACCTCCTGGAGAGTGTTCTTGATCTGGCCAACTGTTGTGAAGGGTGTTTTCTTCACCAGGGAAAGAATTCTTTGGTCATCCACCACATTTGTTTTCCGTGGTCTTCCGGTTCTTTTGGTGTTGCTGAGCTCACCGATGCGTTCTTTCTTTTTAAGGATGTTCCAAACAGTTGATTTGGCCACACCTAATGTTTTTGCTATCTCTCTGATGGGTTTGTTTTTTAGTTTTTTTCAGCCTAATGATGGCTTGCTTAACTGATAGTGACAGCTCTTTGGATCTCATATTGAAAGTTGACAGCAACAGATTCTAAATGCAAATAGCACACTTGAAATGAACTCTGGACCTTTTATCTGCTCCTTGTAAATGGGATAATAAGGGAATAACACACACCATATACAAACTGTTGTAATTCCTACACCATTCATCTGATTTGCATGTAAATACCCTCAAATTAAACCTGAAAGTCTGCAGTTAAAGCACATCTTGTTCGTTTCATTACAAATCCATTGTGGTGGTGGTGTATAGAACCAAAAAGATTAGAATTGTGTCAATGTCCCAATATTTATGGACCTGACTCTAAGTGATTTCTTCCCGTGGTGGAAGAAACTTGGAATAGATGAAACACGGGTGCATAAGTCCATATCAGACAAATCAACTGCATTTCTTACTGCATTTCATTGTCACACTGAATTTTGTCTGAAATTCAAAGTCAATAATTGTTAAAAGTTTTCACATTTTAGAAAACAAATGCAACGCATATATTTACACATACATTTGCTGTAGCATTCCGATTATTGCAAATACTGCAAATGAATAAATAAACAATAAAAGCATAATGTACCAGAAAATGCTGTTACAAGAACTGAGATAATTAGCCAGAACTGTAACAATAATGTCTCTGTAACAGTTGTTAACACTTAAAAAATTATTCATTACACAGTGTATTCACTAGCAGATTCTCCCAACCATAGCTGCACAATCTCTGGGTTAGGAACCCAAATTTTAGCAATGTTTTTGGGGCTGCCTGATTATTGGAAATTATATTTAGTTGGCAGGATTCTACTGAGATGAAATTTTATGTGTTACCAGAGTTATAGCTGAAAGGATAACTATGCTTTTGTGGGGAAAAAAAAAACTCACAAATAAAAAAATAATAATATAGCATATACTATATCATTCCAACATAAGCCATATTGTAATATAACATTACTAAAAATGGCTTTTTAATCTGCAGCGCTGTAATTTTCTGTAAAATGCAATGCAATATGGCCACCTGGGGATGTTCTGTACACATATGGTGTAAGGAACCCCCCCCCCCAAATTAAAAAGTATAATTTTAGCGGAAAAAAAAAAAAATATATATATATATATATATATATATATATATATATATATATATATATATATATGTAGAAAGCGAGGTAAATCAATAAAACAGATAAAAAACTGCAACATTAATTTACACCAAACAGCGCTAAAAAATTAAACCTAAAATAATAAATAGACTCATGGACAAGCCACTGATAAAAGTCTCAAACGTAGTATTATGACAGAGTCAGTCCAGAGAATAATGAGGTGAGTATCAACAATTGTCCATATGTGTGCACCTTCCACCAACACAGAAATCAATTGTAATCCACCGCGTGATGAAATAATCCCCTCTGGGGTTCAAACTCACCGGAACCACAATAAAAATGTGCCTTCAGTAATATGGAAACATCTGCTACTCTGTTGTGGCTCGTCACTCCTTACATAGATCCACCAATGCACTGGGCTCCACAGCAGCTCATATAATAACAGAAAATAACAGCAAACATAGCGTAATCCTGTTTATTAAACAAACTGCTTCCCATACAACTATGTAACTACGACAACACACGACCCGGAAGTGACGAGTGCGCTCCAAGGTTGCGTTCCACCGCCCTTCACCTCTACCCAGGAAGTGTCTGCAGGACTTGTGAACGCTCTGAGTGACGGCTGATTACGGTGATAGCGCCCTCTGAGGCCACTATATGCTCATTTTATGCTTAATTATTGTACGTAGTTTATTAAAGGGGTCTCCTGATGTATGGGAAGCAGTTTGTTTAATAAACAGGATTACGCTATGTTTGCTGTTATTTTCTGTTATTATATAATAAATATCCCGAAAATCTTTTTATAAAAAATAATTTCTTCCTCAGTTTAGGCCAATATGTACATATATTTGGTTAAAAAATTGCACTAAGCGTATATTGATTGGTTTGCGCAAAAGTTATCGTGTCTACAAAATAGGGGAAAGATTTATGGCATTTTTATTATCATTTTCTTTCTACTAGTAATGGCGGTGATCTGCAATTTTAAGCAGGACTGCGACATTGCGGTGGACAGATCAGACTCTTTTGATACTTTTTTGGGACCACTGACATTTATACAGCGATTAGAGGTAAAAATAGCCACTGATTACTGTATAAATGTCACTGGCAGGGAAGGGGTTAACACTAGGGGCCGATCAAGGGTTTAAGTGTTCCCTAGGGAAGTGGGGGCTGTATGGGGGCTGGGCTGACTGGAGGAGGAGAGAGATCAATGTTCCTAATCACTGGGATCCGTTCTGTCTCTGAAGGGACCGCTTATTTGCTACCCCGCTAGCGAATGGGCACATGCGCCCACAGATCGCTGGGTACGTGCCCGTCATGCAATGACGGCAATTCTCGCAGTACAACTGTGGTGGCTGGTCCATAACTAGTTGAAAATAATGACCCACGACATCCCCGCTAACCCGGAAGTGACGTGCGTGCTTTACACACTCTGCTGCGGTGTCTGCAAGGACTCGCCTGCTCTCCATGGATGGCTGGATCTGGTGTTAGCGCCCTCTGGGGTCACTTTTATGCTATTTTTTTGTGATTTGATGTACATAGATAGGTTTAAGGGGGCTTTCAGTGTATGGGCTACTTTGGAATAATAAACAGGATTACACTATATTGCTGTTCCTTGTTTTTATGACCTTGTGTGGAGCTCCTGTGCCTGCTGTTGTATCTGCTTAAGGCTCAGATTTTTTAGCCTTCTGGTGAGTTTAACCCCATTGGGGAGAGTGCATCACGCGGTGGATTGAGATTATTGTTTCTCCCTGGTGGAAGGTGCACACTAGGATTACTACTAAGACACAATTCAGCACTTTGGATTGTTTACATCACCTTGACTACATTTAAGACTTTCTTTATTCAGTGGTTTTCTATCATTATTGATTTTTAAGCGCTGTTTTGTGTATTTTAATATCACAGAGACTGAACTGTTTTATTCTTATACCGTGGTTTTATTTTTATTTAATTTTTTTAAATGGCTACTCAGTGGTTTTATATTGAGAAATATTTTTACAATTTTTTATCTCTGTTTGCACTGCTTAGAGGTCTGTGGGTTTGATCTTGCGCTGAGTGGGTGTTCTGCAGGCCTTTATCTACACCCCTTTATACATATATACCGTATTTACCTGTTTATAACACGCACTGGCGTATAACACGCACCCCAAGTTTCGGAGGGAATTTTAAGGAAAAAAAACTTTTAGGAGGGAAGTTTAAGGAAAAAAACTTACGTTTAAATGCAGCCTTGACCATCATTGCAGCCTTGCCCAGTGTCCATCTGCAGCCTTGCCCAGTGCCTTTGCATCCTTGCCCAGTGCCTTTGCAGCCTTGCCAGTCTCTTTGCATTTTTTAAATTGGCGCCGATTTGAGCGTAGAGGAGCGAGCGGAGCCGAGTGTACATCGGCTAGACTCGGCTCTGCTCTCAGTCCCGCCCATCTCCACTGATTGCGCTGCTGATATACAGAAAGCCGAGTGTACTTCGGCTAGACTCGGCTCTGCTCGCAGTCAGGGGCGGGACTGCGAGAGGAGCTGAGACTAGCCGAAGTACACTCAGCTTTCTGTATGTCAGCGGCGCAATCAGTGGAGATGGGCGGGACTGCGAGAGGAGCCGAGTAAAGCCGAGTGTACTTCGGCTTTGTGTATCTCGGCTCCGCTCGCTCGTTTCAGCGGGGAATCGGCGTATAACACGCACCCACAATTTTCCCCTGATTTTAAGGGGAAAAAAGTGCGTGTTATACGCCAATAAATACGGTATATATATATATATATATATATATATATATATATATATATTATAGTATACATACATATATTATTTCACATGATTTTAATATTTTTACATCCTGTTTTTTTTTTTTTACTTTTTGGATTCAAAATATTTTTTTTTTACATTTTTCTTTTATAGAAAAAAAGCATCCAACAAAGCAGTGCAATACAAATCAGTAGTGTCTCACAAAAGGTAAAACACATGCAAGAAGTAATTGTTAGGACATGTATGATAGACAGATAATACCAAAAATGGCAAATGAATTTCCAGCTACATACATGTGAGTAAAAGAGGTATTGTTAAATATGAAGAGGCCCAACTAGTGTTGATAAAAATCTTAGAGGTATGGAGAATTTCCTAAAAGACCAGCTAAGAGCTACTGTACATAGGCCAAGGAAATGGAAACATCTTTCTTAAGTCTAGGAGACAACTCGAGACGATTTGACCAGCCAGAGTATTTACCTAGTTGTAAACTAAAAATTTTAAGAATGAATAAGGGGAAGCTGAGTGGGTATTGAGATTACAAGAAAGGTGGGCGTGGGTTTGGAAAAAAAGGGGAGAGGAAGAAGAAAAAAAAAGGGGGGGTGGGTGACGAAGCTATACTGATGTGCTTGTGTTTTTCGAAGGTCAGAAAGATGTCAATCCCTAGAACAGTTTTCCAGCATGACCATGTTTTTTTGTATTGTTCACACCTGTTTTGGGCGGTAAGTACTAAATCCTCTAGCACGTTGATGCTCTCAACCTTGTTGAGCCACATCGAGAGGGAAGGAGGGTATGGATCCTTCCAACGCAAAGTGATACAGGCCTTGGCAGCATTAAGCTTGTGATGTTGGCAGCATTAAGCTTGTGAAAGAGGACTGATTTCTTATAGATTTTGACTCACTGTACATGAAGGGGTGAGGTACTATGTTATGTAACTGATCAATTGTGGACATGGTCATGTTTGGTTAGATACATAATCTAATAGACATAAATAGACATAAATTAATTATTTTGAAGAAGGATGGTCCTGCCCTCTTCAGAATAAATATTTATGTCTATTAGATTTTTTTAATGCCATATTTGGGCCAAAAATTGATAAATTACATCACATAGTACCTTACTCCTTTATTTACAATTAGTGGAGGGAACTGCCACGTGGGTCGTGAGTTTAGCAACTGCATTGGACATGTCTGTTGGATGGTGGATTTTTTACTTTCAGTTGAAGGGTGTCATTCATCATGAATGACATAGATCCACATCACTGGATGATGTGATTGCAAATGCATATACATCGTGAGGCCCAAAAGACCTGGTATGGATTTTGGAAGAAACCCATGCGCTTTTTTTTGCCATGGGGCCCCCCTTGACATCAATACCAGACCCTTATCAAGGATTAGGGTCTAGTATGTATTTTTAGGGGGAACCCCATACTATTTTTTGTGGGATCCCAAATAACATCTAATTTTAATATAGTATATACAGTACATATCTTTTCTCATGACTGATTTCTTTTTTTCTTTCTCTGTTGTTCTCATATATGACCAGTGAATTTATAGCTGGTGTAGAAGCAAAGGTCTCAGCATTCCCTAACAGCTATCTTGCTGACCTTGTTAACTCTTTTAGAGCATGCATAGACCTCTAATTATAGGCTTTAACAAAGTCTTTAATCTGGGGTTACCAGCATATAAGCCAATGTTTAAAATATTTTAAACTATTAATATTAACTATCAAATATACTCATATGCATAGACACACAGTGCTGGAAAGGTTAAAGCAGAGTTAGACAAGAAGAGTGAATCCCAATAAATTATCCACTCCTGGCAGTTGGCATAGCTTCACTGTCTTTATCGCAGCTGTTAATCAAAAAAACAGCTTCCCGCAAAGGAAGCTACTGAAAGAGAACCGGTTATAACCAGTTATAACTCACCATATGCAAGAATGCAGTGATAAATTATTAGCACCATGCAGGTTTACTTATGAAAGATTACCATTTGCACTTTTACTTTTGCATGTAGCTGAAATTGCATCATGTCCTCCCATTCAAAAATGTGCATAACAGAACCACATTAATTTGAAATCACAAATTATGGCAGACAAGAGCCTCTTCCCTTCCCAGTGGTTGTGGGGAGACTGTGGGGGACTGTGGGCAGGGTGCTTATCATAATCTGAAAGCATCCTAGAAAGGGGCCCCTGGATCCCGCCTCCCCCCATGTGAATGAGTATGGGGTACATCATACCCCTGCCCATTCACCCCAAAAAGCAGTGAAGTGTTAAAAAAACATGAGATGGATTTTGACAGGTCCTTTATTAAAAATGCAAAATGTCCCCTGCTCCAACGTGTCTTCTTTCTCCGGTACCAATGTCTTCTTCCTCCGGTAGTTTCTTCCCCCTCCAGTGCAATCTTCTACCCCTGGTGCTGTCTTCTCCTTGTGCTGTCTTTCCTTGTGCGTTCTTCTTCCTCACCGCCGCTTACCCGCAAAAAAAATAATCTTATAACGCTGTCTTTCTCTGTTGTGTTGTCTCCCGCTGTCTGCCTTTTCTTATAGAGCCATGGGGCGTGACCATCCAATGATGTCACCCAGAGAACCGCCCCTTGTGACATCACCAGTTGTCACAAGGGGCGGGTTCTCCAGGTTAGTTCTCCGGGTGATGTTATCGGATGGCCATGCCCCATATAAGAAATTGCAGACAGTGGGAGACAACACAATGGAAGAAGAAAGGAGAAGACAGCTCAAGGAGAAGACATCTCAAGGAGAAGACAGCTCAAGGAGAAGCACCAGGGGGAGAAGTGTCAGTGCCTTTCCCACAAGTGTCAGGGGGCTTTCTGTGCCCAACAGTCACAGCTGCTCCCTCCTCCACCCCAGGCCCTGATATAACCAACTACTAGGGAAGCCAAGCACAATCTAAAAAGGGAGCAGGCTTGTAGACAACCAGGATATCCAGCGCAGGATAAAGGTTTAATATAAATGGACTCTTTACGATAACAATCCATTGTCAGCTGTTTCTGGTTGTGTTGCAGGAACAATGCTGCACTGAAAGCTGGTGACACAAGGGTTAGAGAGGTAGTGCTGCTGTTAGGCACAGACAGCCTCTGACACGTTTTCAAGTGTTGAAGATAGCATAAAATGGAAAAAGCTTCATCCATAAAAATGGGCAAACTAATTGGCAGAACTGGAGCTTTAGTAACTAGTCAGAATATTACCAAGGCATGTTGACCCTACTATAAATACAATGTTAACCTGGTCACCTAACATTCTTTAACCCCTTCCTGCCACCCACTGCAAATTGAACTTGAATTTCCCAGAAGGACATTAAATAAAGTCCTGTATTACCAGCTTCAGAACATTAAAGCTGTACTCCAGGAATTAAAGTCACTTTGTAAAATGTTCTGGATTGGTAGGGGTAAGTTCAATGGGATGCATGCCACCTCATGAACTTACCTCTTTAGTTTACAGTTTACATTTTTCTGAGTTCCAGGAGCATAATTATCTCTGGTACTCCGACACTGGACCCTCTGGTCCAATCTCCTGGGGCTGCTAAGTCGCATACAATCAATCAATGCTCAATCACAGAGCGCTTTGTATTAAGTGAACTCATTCACAAAATACAATTTTTTTTTGTGAATGAACAGCAGAGGAGAGGAAGCATAGATGCAGTGTGCGAGAACACAGCATCTCACCTGTCACAGCCCCAGGGTTTTTTGTGCCAGTTGCATTCCTGCAGCTCCATAAAACTGTCAGATTTAATTTAAAGAGGTAAGTTCAAGAGATGGCATGCACCTCAGGAAAAAATCAGAACCCTGATGGACCCCATAGAAAAAGGAAGAGGAGAGGAGATGGTAAAGCTATGACTTGACTTTGAGGGAGTTTAGATAGGTAGGATGTTAACTAAGAAAGAGCAGAGCCTTGGAGGCCAAGGGAGTGAAGTTTTTAAGGAGAAGCATTCCATCAACTGTGTAGAAGATGGCAGAAAGGTCTAGTAGTAAGAGTGCTGAGTAGTGAGTAGTTGGTGAGTTTTGTAAATAGGAACACGGAGATGGGTCCTAATTTTTTCAGCCTTGTGGGGTCTAGTGAAGGCTTTTAAGTATAGGTAATGACCAGTGTGTAGAAAGTGTAGAATAGAACAAGAGGGTGATAGGAGTATTCATAACAGGATCCAGGGGGTATGTGATGAGGTGGGCATCAGTGACAATTTTGCAAGCTCCTATATAATTGACAATGTGAAAAGAGGAGCGTTTTATATATATATATATGTAGCGGCCTCACCCCCTTCACATGTTTATCGGTTGTCCGAAAGCTCTTGTCTAGGGGTACCTGGGTTTCGAGAGTGAGGTGCGCTACGGCCCATGTCCTCCCCATGGCTGTGGGTGAGGTGAAGGCCAGTATCAACATCTTCCTCGGGCCAAATGTGCATTGGGTTGCGGAACTTAGCCCTGCTATGCTGGAATCTCCCTTTGCTCCCATCAACAGAGTCCATACACCGATCACAGTCCAACTGTTAGTTTTATTTCGTAGCTCCACAACAAACAATATATGGCAGGATACGGTGGGATGAGCAGGCCGAGGCACTATCCGGATTGTAGTCCCTACACCCCCTGTGCTATGACCAGGGGTTGCAGGAGTCTTGATTAGAACAACTTCGCTGCGCTGCGGCCCCTATCAGGGGAAGATGACCCTCCAAGGGAGTTACCGGAGGCCCGTCCGTCACCGGGTTGACGCTGCTCCGGAGTCTTCAGACGGGTGACCTCCCCAGCCTCCTCACCTCAGATGCGGGTCCCCTCGCAAGGGGCACCCTGGAATCACTTCATCCTCGCGGGACCCGGTCGAAGTCACCAGGTCCCAGGCCTTCTACAAAGTACCTCACCCCAGGCTGAAGGTGCCTGGGATGGACTCCAACTCCAGCTTCATTCCGGCCAGGCCTAGGGTGCCCAGGCTGGAACCTTGAACCGCCCGCACCCAGGCCGAGGGCGCCTGGGTACGTGAAGAGATGATCCCCCAAAAGACCTCGTGGCGAGGACGTCTCCCCCTTTTATCTCCTCCCATCGACACCACGGCGGGTTCCCCGCCCCAGCCGTACCATCTCCAGGAAGGGACAAAAAGGGTAGCACTGTGGTAGTTATTCTACCTCAAGCCTGTAGGTACCCCGCCACCCACAGGCCAAGGAGAATATTGCACCACCCAATCCTCCACGAATAACAAAAAGGGGTCTAATCCCTGACATAATTACACACCTGGGTCTCTCTACCCCCAGGTGTATCCCACTAACTTTGAAGACCCCGCTACACACTCCCCCTTGTGATTTGACGCTGGTCCCCAGCGTCAGGTGCACACCCATGTCTCCCAAGGAGTGGTGACATGAAGTGGGCCCCAGAGGCTATCCCTCAAATTTTGGATACTGTGTGTGCCAAGACCTGCTCCAGGGAAAGGGAACTATAAAACATTAAAACTTTTGTATAAAACATCTGTCATGTACACATATACAATCCCTCCCGTCACTGTCTAAGAACCACCCCATACTCAGTAGTCTTGACCGACGAATCTCCTGCAGAAGGGAAACAAAAAAAAACACATCCTAACACTCTGTGTTAACTTGGCATGAGTGGGTCCGTCAGCCGAGAGACCCACTCACTCCAATAAGTAAGTAATGCATGTGTAACATTTCAAACAACCGTTGCACAACACTGCCACCTGGTGAGATCTTCATTCTTCCTGCTTTCCTACTCTGACTCTACCCCAAAAGTCTCTGCCTTTGGCACATGAAGAAAAGGGAGAAAAAAAAACAACAGCTCCCAAGTCTCCAGTGAGTAAAAGAAAAGCCCAAATCAAAACAAAAGTAGGGCACAGTTCTAGGCGTCTGGGAATGTCTCTTCCAGAAAGTTTCAACAGCAACAAGATAGGAGCTCACTTCTCCTATAAGTAGAACCTTGGATCCGGCAGAAACAGGGGCTTCAGGTGCCCGTCACGAAGCACGCTGCATCCCCACCATCAGAGCGGGTGATGTAGTTGAATGAGGAAAGTTGATCGGAGGACTAGATTTCCTCAGGAACTCCGGGGCCTTCACCCGGAGCGTACTGTCTTCTATGGACATGGGGGAATCCTGCGGTTTACTCAGCACAGGTAGTGGGCGTCTGTCCCAGCCCTTCCGGTGAAACAGTTCGTCTATCTCTCCGTCATCCCCATAGTCTGACAATGACTCTAGGTCGGAGGTGTCATACATCTCAGCGGGAAGGTAGTCTCTAGTAGACGGAAGGCTACCCTCCCTTGCGGGCTCCACCGACTGTAGACCCCCGACACCTCCAACCAACACCACAGTCCCAGCCCCTGGCTCACCTGGACCTTCTGAAGAACTGGGATGTCCGGGACTCTCTTCTCTACCGGCGCCATCTAGGCCAGGCAAGCGGCGGGGTGAAGCTCGACCACGACCATAGGATGCCTGTACCAGGCCGACTTTCCTCTTCGGAGGTGGGAGCAGGGAGTCTGTAGTGACCGAAGCAGCGTCCTCGGATTTTCCTCTCTCAGTCTCTGATTGGGCAGTCCCATCGCCCTGGTCAGCGCGCACGGGGACCTCCGCAAAGGCCTGGATCTCTCCCTCCGGAGTGGCGGTTCCTGTGATGCAGTTGAGGCGAAGGGCCCGGGGCCTTACTGTGGATGATTCGACCTCAAAAAGAAATTCTTTGCACGCTTCACATCGCCCTAACGGCTTCAGTTGGACCACCAGTCCCGAGCATCCGGGACAGATCACACCGAGGGCCTCCGTGTCTCTGCATGAATACAGAGCCAACTGTCCTCGGGGCCTGAGCCTTATCCCCGTGTCTGTAATGGGCGCAGCAAATGCAGTCATTTTCGTGGGGTAAGGTACCGGCATCCACGGGGAGCTTGAGGCCATCCCGACCACCTGCTGTTCCATCACGCGCTCACCTCGCGCCGGAGTCTCCACGTGTATCTCCACACGTGGCCAGACTCCTCCCACGACTTGCACGTTTTTGCGGGCTTCCTTCAGTCTCCTCCCACGAATTGCGCAGTCATGGGGTGCCTCGTGGCGCAGTGCATTAACAGTCCCCACATGTAGTACTTCACACGGCTGGACCTCTCCCTTTTTACGCTCCTCCGCGTGGGCCTTTCCCGACTTAGGGTCATGTCCACAACTCCGAGCAGGGATGCACTTTGGCCAATCACATGGCCGACCTGCTCGGACCTCCTCCGGGCAGCAAAGTCCAGACACAGCCGTTCCAACCCTTAGGATCAATACACATTTCATCCCGGACTCACGAGCCCCCACGTGTAGCGGCCTCACCCCCTTCACATGTTTATCGGTTGTCCGAAAGCTCTTGTCTAGGGGTACCTGGGTTTCGAGAGTGAGGTGCGCTACGGCCCATGTCCTCCCCATGGCTGTGGGTGAGGTGAAGGCCAGTATCAACATCTTCCTCGGGCCAAATTTGCATTGGGTTGCGGAACTTAGCCCTGCTATGCTGGAATCTCCCTTTGCTCCCATCAACAGAGTCCATACACCGATCACAGTCCAACTGTTAGTTTTATTTCGTAGCTCCACAACAAACAATATATGGCAGGATACGGTGGGATGAGCAGGCCGAGGCACTATCTGGATTGTAGTCCCTACACCCCCTGTGCTATGACCAGGGGTTGCAGGAGTCTTGATTAGAACAACTTCGCTGCGCTGCGGCCCCTATCAGGGGAAGATGACCCTCCAAGGGAGTTACCGGAGGCCCGTCCGTCACCGGGTTGACGCTGCTCCGGAGTCTTCAGACGGGTGACCTCCCCAGCCTCCTCACCTCAGATGCGGGTCCCCTCGCAAGGGGCACCCTGGAATCACTTCACCCTCGCGGGACCCGGTCGAAGTCACCAGGTCCCAGGCCTTCTACAAAGTACCTCACCCCAGGCTGAAGGTGCCTGGGATGGACTCCAACTCCAGCTTCATTCCGGCCAGGCCTAGGGTGCCCAGGCCGGAACCTTGAACCGCCCGCACCCAGGCTGAGGGCGCCTGGGTACGTGAAGAGATGATCCCCCAAAAGACCTTGTGGCGAGGTCGTCTCCCCCTTTTATCTCCTCCCATCGACACCACGGCGGGTTCCCCGCCCCAGCCGTACCATCTCCAGGAAGGGACAAAAAGGGTAGCACTGTGGTAGTGATTCTACCTCGAGCCTGTAGGTACCCCGCCACCCACAGGCCAAGGAGAATATTGCACCACCCAATCCTCCACGAATAACAAAAAGGGGTCTAATCCCTGACATAATTACACACCTGGGTCTCTCTACCCCCAGGTGTATCCCACTAACTTTGAAGACCCCGCTATATATATATATATATATATATATTGTGACAGCAGGAAGGTAAAGTCACCTGGTTGCATCCAGGGGGGTAGATATATAACTCCCAGATTCATTAGGTGTTAGCTCATGCCTGGAACCAGACCTGTGTGGACTGTCTAGGGAGAGTGAACCCCTGTGCGGTGAGGCAAAGCCTGTGTGGCTATTTGTTTGGACTTTTACTAAACCAGGGACTTAGGGACTAGGACAGCACCAGGCTGATCCCAGTTGTTAGTTTAGGAAACCTGCATGTTTAGTCAGAGGTCAAACTGACCAGGATTTATTTTGTTTGTTTCTTTTTGGCTTTGCTGTGTTTTTGTCACTGTACATAGAGAAATAAACCGCACCTTTTGATTTTGAAAACCACAACCTCCGTCTGCTGGCCCTGTTTTTGTGTGGGGAGCCCAACCAGGGGGTCACACACACCCGCTACCGAGTTAACCCCCTCACAGTTGGTGGAGAATGCGGGCAGTTTTTTTTAAGCCAGCATGGAGGAGATACTGAAACAGCTGGCTCTAGCAAATGCCAATCAACAGCAGACAAATGCAGGTTTGCAAAGGAGCCTTGCAGCCCAGCAGCAAGCTCATCAACAAGCCCAGCAGCAATCTGAGGCCCGCTTCATAGACCTGTTACAGAAGCAAGAGCAGAGACTACAACAAATGGAAGCAGTAATGCAGCAACGTCCGCAGACCAGTGAGGAAAGCCGTCCCACTAATACCGCGTCCTTTGGGGTGAGTCGTTTATTGACAAAAATGACTGGAGAGGATGATCCAGAGGTATTTTTGACCACATTTGAAAGGACTGCTGAAAGAGAAAAGTGGCCTGAGGAGCAGTGGGCTGGACTGGTGGCTCCTCTGTTAACTGGTGAATCGCAGAAGGCTTACTATGACCTAGAGCCTGACCAAGCAAAAGACTATGTGATGCTAAAAGCTGAAATATTGGCAAGGCTGGGTGTCACCCTGGCTGTCCGGGCTCAGCGTGTGCATAACTGGACTTTCCAGCTTGGAAAACCCCCCAGGTCTCAAATGTATGATCTCATTCACCTGAGCAGGAAGTGGCTACAGCCAGAGACTTTGTCCGCACCGGAGATTGTGGAACGTGTTGTGATGGATCGTTTCTTGAGAGCTCTTCCTACCGCCATTCAAAAGTGGGTAAGCCATGGAGACCCAGAAACGGCCGGTAAACTTGTGGATCGTGTAGAGAGATACTTGGCTACAGAGAACCTGACGGCCTCTTCCAGAGACTCTCGGACTTTCCACCCTAAGACCAGACCATCCCCAGGGGCGGATAAGAGGATTCCAAGGGGTGAGGGTGGAGAGAGTGAGAGGGTGGGAGCTCTACCCCAAGTTTGGCGAGAACAGCCTGGGAAATCAGTGGCTCAAGAGGCCGCAAGAAGGATCGTTTGCTACCGCTGCCGGCAAGCGGGACATATTGCAGCAAATTGCCCGGTTGTGGAGGAACCCATGCAATGTGACTTTCTGATGGACAGACGTCAGTCGCTGTGTGCGACAGTCGCATGCACTGCCATTCGGGGAACTGAGAAACATTTATGCAAAATGTGTATTAATGGTAGAAATGTTGTGGTATTACTGGATTCAGGTAGCCTTGTGACCCTGATAAAGGCTGAATTAGTTAAAACAGAGGTCTCTGGGAATAGCAAGGTAGCTGTTATTTGTGTGCATGGGGACACCCGAGAGTATCCAGTGACTACAGTGTGTTTCGAGACCCCCAAAGGTACCCTCTCTCATCCAGTGGGGTTAGTATCTCAATTACCGCATGATGCCATTGTGGGAAGGGATTTTCCGAAGTTCTGGGAACTGTGGGATGATCCTGAGCCCCCCACTGGTGCCCCTATGTACCAGGAATGTGATAGCCAGAACTCCTCTGAGAGTGGTGAGGACTCTCCAGAATTTCCCTTGTCAGTATTGGCAGGGGAGACTCAAGAAACTGGAGAGGAGCCCACCTCCTCAGACGAAAACCTACCGTCTGTGGAGTTTTCTGATCTGGAGGTTCACAGGGAAAATTTTGCCACAGAACAGTTAAAAGACCCCGCCCTAATAAAGGCACGGGAAAACGTAGTGGAAATAGATGGCGAGTTAGTGAACCCAGATAATACCTGCACTTACCCATACTTCAGCGTAGAGAAGGACCTACTGTATCGGGTGGCAAAAAGGGCAGAAGAAACCGTTGAGCAGCTGGTGGTGCCCAAACCTTACAGGAAGTTGGTGTTGGAGTTGGCCCATGGGCACATTCTTGGAGGTCATCTGGGGACAGAGAAAACCCGAGAGAGGGTATTACAGAGATTCTATTGGCCTGGGGTGATGAAGGACATAGAAAATTATTGTTCCTCCTGCCCTGTGTGTCAGAGGTCGGCCCCGATGCCACATTTCCGTAGCCCGCTGGTCCCTCTACCCATCATTGAGGTCCCGTTTGAGAGAATCGCAATGGATTTGGTAGGTCCTATAATCAAGTCCGCTAGGGGGCACCAGTACATATTGGTTATAATGGACTATGCCACCCGTTATCCAGAAGCGATCCCTCTCAGAAATACCTCGGCCAAAACCATAGCCAAAGAGCTATCTCTTGTTTTTAGCCGGGTGGGTATTTGTAAAGAACTGCTTACGGACCAAGGTACACCCTTTATGTCCCGGGTTATGAAAGAGCTGTGTAAATTGTTCAAAGTGACGCAATTGCGTACATCTGTGTATCACCCCCAAACCGATGGGCTGGTTGAAAGATTCAACAAAACCCTAAAACAAATGTTGAAGAAAGTGGTGGATAGAGATGGAAAGGATTGGGACTGTCTACTTCCTTATTTGATGTTTGCTATTAGGGAGGTGCCCCAATCCTCTACGGGATTCTCCCCCTTTGAGTTACTGTATGGGAGACACCCAAGAGGGCTGTTGGATATTGCCAAGGAAACTTGGGAAAGTGAGAGTTCTCCCCACAGGAGTGTGATTGAGCATGTCGCCCTGATGCAAGATCGAATTGCACAGGTAATGCCCATCGTGAAGGAACATTTGGCCCAAGCGCAGTTGGCACAGCAGAGAGTGTACAACCGTGGAGCAAAGACCCGTACCTTTTCCCCGGGGGATAGGATATTGGTACTTGTCCCTACGGTTGAAAGTAAATTCCTTGCCAAATGGCAAGGCCCCTACGAGATAATGGAAAAAGTGAGCGAAGTGAATTACAAGGTCAGACAACCAGGAAGGCGAAAGCCCGAACAGATATATCACGTTAATCTGCTGAAAGCCTGGAGGGATAGAGAGTCCCTAGTCACAGAAACTTGGTCACCAGCTCAAACTGGTTGCGTGATTCCGGAGGTTGGAATAGCAGCCACCTTGTCACAACCCCAACAACAGGAGGTTAAGGAGTTTGTGCTTCGCAACAAGGAGGTGTTCTCTGAGCTGCCGGGACAAACATCTGGGGTAGAGCATGATATTATTACCCCGCCCGGTGAAAGGGTGAAGTTAAAACCCTATCGGATCCCAGAGGCCCGACGGGAGGCAATACGGGAGGAAGTACAGAAAATGCTGAACTTAGGGGTGATAGAGGAGTCCCAAAGTGATTGGTCTAGTCCCATTGTGTTGGTGCCTAAACCGGATGGGAGCTGGCGATTTTGTAACGATTTTCGTCAGTTGAACAAAGTTACAAAATTTGACACCTACCCCATGCCACGTATAGATGAGTTGATCGACCGGCTGGGAACAGCCCGATACATGACGACTCTTGACCTCACAAAAGGGTATTGGCAAATTCCCCTGGCCAAGTCGGCCAAAGAGAAAACCGCATTTGTAACCCCAGACGGGGCATTCCAATATAAGAGAATGCCGTTCGGGTTACAGAATGCGCCGGCCACATTCCAGCGGAAAATGGACCAGATGCTGAGGCCCCATCGGAAGTATGCTGCGGCTTACCTGGATGACGTAATTGTCCATAGCACAGATTGGGCCTCACATCTGCCAAAAGTGCAAGCAGTCCTGGACTCTGTTCGGGAAGCGGGGTTTACGGCTAACCCCAAGAAGTGTACCATTGGGCAGGAGGAGGCCAAATATCTTGGGTACACCATTGGCAGGGGAGTAATAAAACCCCAACTCAACAAAGTCGAGGCCATCCAGAGTTGGCCACGTCCCAACAGCAAGAAGCAGGTACGAGCCTTTCTGGGAATCGCGGGTTATTATCGGCGCTTCATTCCCCACTTTGCTTCTAAGGCTGTGCCCCTAACCAACCTGACGAAAGGGAAAGGGTCGGTCATGATTAAATGGACCCCCGAGGCTGAGGCAGCATTCCAATTCTTGAAACAAGCCTTATGTAGCCAGCCAGTGTTGTACTCACCCGACTTCTCTAAAGACTTTGTCGTACAAAGTGATGCGTCAGATGTGGGGTTAGGAGCAGTATTGTCCCAGGTCTGGAACGGGGAAGAGCACCCAGTCATTTACCTCAGCAGGAAGTTGAAGTCCCATGAGGTAAATTACGCCACGGTTGAAAAGGAGTGTTTAGCGGTGAAGTGGGCTCTAGATTCCCTTCGGTACTATCTGCTAGGTAGGCACTTTGACATGGTTACGGATCACGCTCCGTTAAAGTGGATGGCTCAAAACAAGGAGACAAATAGAAGAGTGAATAGGTGGTTCCTGGCCCTACAGGAATTCAACTTCACAGTAAAGCATCGCCCTGGCGTTCAAATGGGGAATGTGGATGCTTTGTCTCGAGTACATGAATGCCTGATTGCTGGTGTTCCAACCCCAAGGTTAAAACAAGAGGGGGGGGTATGTGACAGCAGGAAGGTAAAGTCACCTGGTTGCATCCAGGGGGGTAGATATATAACTCCCAGATTCATTAGGTGTTAGCTCATGCCTGGAACCAGACCTGTGTGGACTGTCTAGGGAGAGTGAACCCCTGTGCGGTGAGGCAAAGCCTGTGTGGCTATTTGTTTGGACTTTTACTAAACCAGGGACTTAGGGACTAGGACAGCACCAGGCTGATCCCAGTTGTTAGTTTAGGAAACCTGCATGTTTAGTCAGAGGTCAAACTGACCAGGATTTATTTTGTTTGTTTCTTTTTGGCTTTGCTGTGTTTTTGTCACTGTACATAGAGAAATAAACCGCACCTTTTGATTTTGAAAACCACAACCTCCGTCTGCTGGCCCTGTTTTTGTGTGGGGAGCCCAACCAGGGGGTCACACACACCCGCTACCGAGTTAACCCCCTCACAATATATATATATATATATATATATATATATATTATAAAAATCACAGCATTCCTAAGAGAAACTGGGGAGCAAAAAAGATACAGTACACTACAGTGAACTTAAATAGAGGTGAGGGATAGAGAGGGGCTGTAGGAAGAACATGAAAGGGGATTTGGAGGAATAAAAGGATTCCAACTCCACCTCCTTTTTGTCCACTGGGTCTGGGAGAGTGAGTCCAGTGGAGGCCAACATGGGGAAGCTGGAGGGGCACAAGGAAATTCCTGATGTCAGGTTTTGGTAATGACATGTAAGTTAAAGCAGAATTTCACCAAAAGGGGAAGTTCTGTTTATTTGCTTTATCCCCCCTCCACTGCCAAATTTGGCCCTTTTTCAAGTGGAAGGGAGAACAGGTACCTGGTTTTGACAGGTATCCTCTCCCACTTCAAGTCTGATACATTGCGGCATTCTGAGCTTGAAGTTTGGGCCACTCCTTCCCCTGCAGCCTTCTGGGACACAGCACAGGTTCCAGAAGACCATTCACAAATTGCTGCACAGTTTGTGTATGTGCAGTAGGAAACTGGCTGTGAAGCTGCAAAGCTTCACTGCTGGTTACCCTTAATTGAGATGCCAGTGCCTGCCCTGGAAGCTGATTAAAGAATCGGCTCGGGGGAGGACATGGCTGGTTTCCTGGACAGGTAAGTGTTTGTATATTAAAAGTCAGCAGCTACAGTATTTGTAGCTGCTAACTTTTAATTTTATGATGCCCCGTACACACGACCGGTTTTCCTGTTGGAAAAAGTCTGATGAGAGCTTTTGGCCGGGAATCCCGACCGTGTTTATGCTCCATCTGACTTTTTCCAACAGGAAAACTGCTGGGAAAAAAAAAGAGAGCAGGATCTCTTTTTTCCCATCAGGAAAAAATCCTAGTGGGAAAACCGTTCGTCTGTATGCTTTTCTGATGGGGAAAAAAACACGCATGCTCGGAAACAATTTGACACATGCTCGGAAGCATAGAACTTAATTTTGTCGGCTCGTCGTAGTCTTTTACGTCACCGCGTTTTTGTCAGTCAAAAGTTCACCGGACTTTTGTGTGACCGTGTGTATGCAAGGCAGGCTTGAGAGGAATTCCGTCGGGAAAACCATCATTTTTTTCTGACGGGAAAACCGCTTGTGTGTACGGGGCATTGGGGAGCCTGGAGCTCCTCTTTAAGCAAGTCTAATAGAAAAAGGTAATGAACATAGGTGAGCCTTTTACAGACAAAACAGGTATTCCAGAGAGCATGGGGGAATGGGGGCAAGTAGTTCTTGGAAGCAGGGGAATAGGTAGATAGCAGAAGGCCAGGATTGAGTGAAATAACCCCAGAAAACAGAAGAAATAGAAGAGTGAGGAAAGTAAGAAAAAAGTCATATTTATGTAGAGATTACTCCCGTAGGAGCGGCTGTAAATTTGCCAAGGTTCTTCCCCAGTGGATTGCCCCACAGCTAGGCACACAGTCTTAGCCACCCTTTTCGTCAATAACCAGTCTAGTAGTGCTGTTTTTTTTGTTTTTGTTTTTGAGAACTTGGATGGGCTTGAGGGAATTGAGTCAGATTAAACTACAGAAGTGCAGCTTGTGTGTACAAGTGACAGCGCTCTCCACCCGGCGTCTGCTTCACAAAACTCTCGCTGCCTTCCTTTCCCCACCATCTCCATCTTTCTCTGAAAACCTCTAGTGCCAGCTGCTGAAGGAGCTCGGAGGATGAGGCAGAGCAGCTCTCATGCCGGCTGCAGTTAAAGCACATGTGGGCGGGAAGATAGCTCTCTGCTTTGCGGCAATTTGTTCCCTGATATGTATAGGGAGGTAAGCCTGCAAGATGTTGTGGGAAGGCAAGAGGGTGGAAAAGTGTTAAGGTATCAGGTAGGTAAGCTGTTAGTGTGACAGGAAGGCAAACTGTTATAGCGGAAGTGTTAAGGTGGCAGGGAGGCAAAGTGTTAAGGTGGCACAAAGTTGCTGTCTCTATGCATGCCACTGCCCTGTGGCCTCTGCAGTGATGGAACATTGAATTAGGGCTTGGTCAAACCATGTACCTTCATACTATCTGAGCTCCTCTCCCTGCACCTACCTACCTGCCATCATACACTCTGCACTCTTCCCCTGCACGTACTACCCACCGTCATACACTCCACACTCATTTCCTACATATAATGCCAATGCGCACTCTTTTCCTGCATATGCTGCCATGCTCACCAAACTCTTTTTCCTGCATACACTGTCATATGCACTGCACTAGCGGAGAGTACAACTAAAAAATTTTGTCCCTGGAACTCTATTTGAAATGTTGGCAACTATGCACTCTGTACATAGTGCACTCCTGAACTCTGCACTCTCTACGTAGAGCATTCCTGAACTCTGCACCCTGTACATAGCACAATCCTGAACTCTGCACTCTGTACGTAGCACACTCCTGAACTCTGCATTCTGTACGTAGCACACTCCTGAACTCTGCACCCTGTACAGAACGCACTCCTGAACTCTGCACCCTGTATTTAGTACACTTCTGAACTCTGCCCTATGTACATAATTCACTCCTGGTACTTAACAATGCCCCTTTAATGCCCTAACACCGTTGGTGAAATTTGACCCCACCCACCATTTGATTTGGCTCGTTTTCCCTTTCGGAGGGGGGCGTGGTTGAGTTTCTGCACCTATTGTCTGAGAAAAAAAGCCCTGAGTGAGATACTCCAAAAACACAAACTATGTACAGGTTGAGGACAGTGAACTCCTTTCTGTAAAGCTGAAGCAGAAGTCCTTGCATATAGCAAACTGTGGACTTTGCTTGTATTGGCTGCATTTAAAAACAAACTTCTATCTTTAGAGCACTAAGAGAATAGTCCCTTCACAAGAAATAAACTAAGCTCTTCAGGATAAAAGCCAATGCCCCTTTAGCAAACACACAGCTGACTCTAGCAAAAAAGGGATGGCAGCAGAACAAAAGGTCTCTAAGATCTCTCTCAGCAGTCTGTACTCACAAATTGTCCAGGAACAGTTGATTGTGTCCTTCCAACTTCAGTGATACCAGACTAGATCTTCAGCAGACAGCCTCCCAGTCAGCTCCCTGTAGTTTCAGTATTCAAGCAAGGACATGGCAGCGTTGACCTGGAGGACAGCAAGCCGTAGGGTTCAATATTGAGTTGGCCCACCTTTTGCAGCTATAACAGCTTCAACTCTTCCGGGAAGGTTGTCCACAAGGTTTAGGAGTGTGTCTATGGGAATGTTTGCCAATTTTTCCAGAAGAGCATTTGTGAGGTCAGGTACTGCTATGGACGAAAAGGGCTGGCTCTCAGGTTCTGCTCTAATTCATCCCAAAGGTGTTCTATCTGGTTGAAGTCAGGCCTGTCAAGTTCCTCCACCCCAAATTTGCTTCAGTGTACTATTGCAGGAAATGTTTCACATAGATAGCAAATTAAACAGAGGTTAAAGTGGTTCTAAAGGTTTTTTTTTTCCTTTTAAAAAAATAAACACATCATACTTACCTTCTCTGTGCAATGGTTCTGATTCTGCTCTTCTCAGATCCCCCGCGGGTGCTTCTGGCACCTCCCCAAAGCTGCTCCTGAGCCTTCTTTGTACAGTTATAGGACACAGAGAGCATGGCTCAGTCCCATCCCCCGCTCTCTCCTCACTGTCTGTAATTGACAGCAGCAGAAGCCATGGGTCAATAAGGAGACCCCGTCCAACCACATCTCTGCCCGGATTAGCCTGCTTAACTCAGCTGTCCACTCCTACTTCGGTTGTTCCCCCAATAACTGCATTTGTACATCATACTGCGACCAGTACCTTACATGGATGGAGAGGAGAACTTTTCCCTGGTGTTGCTGCTCGAGAGCTAGCGCTTCCTTCCAGAGTTCACAACGGATAGAATCAGACCATCCCAGCAGGACCTCCTCTGATACTGGTCCTCTATGCTGCATCTCCTGCAACCTCCTTCTGAATTCCTCTTCCATGGCGGCTGGTATCTGTACCTCTCCTCTCCTTTCAGTTGGCACTGCTGTGACTTCTGCTGCTGCAGCACCTTTTTGATGTAGCCAAGTTGCGTCCACAGCGGCTATAACTAGGGCTATGATCTCCGCTGGAGGGTTAGGACCATAATGTGCCAGTCTTAGTTTAACAGCCCAATCAAAACTTGTCTCGTCGGGTGTCCTATCTGTTACGCTGGGCCTTTCGGCTCTATCCATTTTGACTAGTTCTGCGATAATGTCCCTCTTCTTACGGTAGTTGGCCGTTCTGCCCCGGTTCTCCAGTAAGCCCTTGAGGGAAGAGAGCTTTAGTTGTTCATACTGTGCTTCTATTGTCCTGTGTCCTCTTGTAGCTGTCCTTCTAGGCTGTGGGAATCATCCCGCTGCTTGCCACCAATGTGACGGCACCCCAAGTATGAGAGGGATTAAAGCCGTTTAGGACATTGCCTTTCCGAACACCAAGGCAGCTACCGACACTCCAGTCAGGCGAACAAGACCCATAAGAATAATTCTCCCCCAATAATGAGACAAAGCTCTGTCTTGAGGTTCAAACAGGACTGACAATCTTTATTGAAAAGACCACAAGTTTTATACCCAGTCAAAAGAGGAGGTGCATCATATTACTCTGAAAATACACCTGTGACCAGACCTAATTAACATGATAATTACCTAATCCCTTCAAGCAGCCTGGCTGTCTCAGAGTTTCCTAGCATGGCTATCTCCTAAACTCCAATACACATTATCACAGTACTCCTTCATACAATACAGGGTCAATTAGCCGATCCACAAAAAGAACATCCTTAGAAGTTAGTCTGGATTCAATAACATTACAACAGACAACAGACAGGTGTCTGGGGGTGATGACATTAGCATCGTTAAGCAATAGACGGTCGGCCTGTTACATCTTCCTGGAATGCCCAAATAACATCTTCATATTTCTTGAGAGATATTGTTAATGAATATTACTGTCCCATTTTAAGTAGTCCAAGATATTTTTCCTCGTCACCCTATGCCCCTAATGGACATAGGGTGATTTAGACATAAGAGGTGCATGGGGATCTGAAGCAAGGGTATCCCATACTTTCTAAGGGATTCTGGGTTCCCCCGGGCCCTCCCGTTACAACGCCCAAACATCTAGAAAGTACAGTTGATCATCCATAGGGGAGAGCGGCCATCAATGGTCAATGGATCCCATAATGTGACTCAAAAATGTATGGAAAAGAAATACTACCATAGTGAAGCTCATCAGATAAAAACTGAGGTTTATTCAAGAGTAATGGCAACAACCACTGGTAATGTAAAGAGCCGACAGCTTGCTGGATTTACATTGTTAATATCTTATATGCTGTATAATATCCTGATTAAGGTAATGGTTGCCATTACTCTTGAATAAACCTCCTTTTATCTGATGGACTTCACTATGGTAGTACTTATTTTCCATACATTTTCGAGTCACTTTATGGAATCCATTGGCCATTGATGGCGGCTCTCCCCTGTGGATGATCAGCTGTACTAGCTAGATGTTTGGGTGTGTTTGACTATTATAACTTTTGGTCCTGCTTATCTGGTAAGAGGCGTATCTAGAAGGGTGTTGCTGGTGACAGACTCCCCTACCTGTTTACACTGCACAGTGCACTTTTCGGATTGACTAAATTATTGCACTTATGGACCATTCACTATTCATGGACTTTTGTTGATTTGTGAATGCTTGCTAGTCACCATTTGGCTATATATCTAACATGCACACCCACATGTTTGTATTTCTCTATATATTTTGATGTTAATTGTATCTTATCATTTTTAGCTCTTTATACTTCACTCACTTGGTATAGAGTTCCTTATCGTTATCGGATTTTGAGCGCTGCTTTTTATTGTTTACAATGCTAAATATCTACTTACTGAAAATTGACTATACAGAATATCAGGAATGGGTCCTGAATGGTAGATATGTGTCCCCATTATTTGGGTTGTGTTTGTTTTAAGGGGGAATAAAAGAATCACATTAAAATATGCAGGGATTTTCACATGTGCAGAGTGAGGGGTTCCAGGGTGATCCGTCACAAAGAGGGGAAACTGACTCGCAGCTTTCCCAGAATTATCATGTTTTGATATGGGGCCCATAATTTGGTGACTTGTAGGCATTTTTTGGGCGGGAAAGAATCTATGACCTCTTGGTCCTGTAAGCATTCAGCAGGTGTCTGTGAGGTGATGAGTGGAGAAGGACACAGTTTTGTGAGGGCTGTGGTCTGTCTGACTATTGAGGCACTACTTGGGCTCTCAAAGCAGGCGGGAACCTTAAACTTTGGGACTAGGTTATACTGGCAGTGAGACATTTTTTATTTTCTATATACCAGAGTTATGAATGTTTTTGTTTGGTATTTTGAAGAAAGCTATGTGTGTTTGCCTTTTTTTAAACATTAAAATACATTGTTTTTTTTTACAAAGTCGACTGGCTGGTGATCTGGAACCCCATATTATCACAATTACAAAAGTTTCCATTTAATTTGTACTTAAAAAAGTTACATTTGATGATATTGATGACACATGATCAAGATTTATTACTGAGACAACAAGAAGCAAATGCAGCATGACGTTTTTAGAGAACATGCTTCTGTTTTTCCACAGACGCCACTCATTACAGAAACTATAGTAATAAGCACCCACCCTCACACATGCAGTTACCTCAAATACACATAAGCATGCCTACTATTTGGTATTTTGGAATCATATGCTTATCAGTGTAATCAATAATGTAACTTAAATTATTCTAATTCTACAGTGCTTAAAAAAGTATCCAATTTAAAGAATGTATCTAATCCACATCCCAACTGTGTATCAGTTGAATCAAAACCATGTCCAAAGGAGGTCTCAACAATCTTCTTAGAAGACCCATGCCGATCTCCTCCTAAAGTGAAGTGCTCTTGAACACACTTGTAAATCATCTGGTGCAGCCCACCACTGCTAAATGAACATACACTCACCAATTGAATCTGCCCGACTTTCTCAAGTAAGGCAATCAGGCATTCATTCTCTATCACAGGCATGCCGCATGTCCCTGGCCACTGGCTCCTCTGTCCTAAAACCTCTGTCAGCTTCAGATGAAAATAATTTATGAAAATAAGGGGCCACATACTGTAATCCCCAAAAAATATTCCACATTTACCTTTCATGACTAAGCCTATTTCTGACATTTGGTGTTTACAAGTTAAAATCCGTATTTTTTGCTAGAAAATTACTTAGAACCCCCAAACATTATATATTTTTTTAGCAGAGAATCTAGAGAAAAAAATGGCGATAATAATATTTTATGTCACACGGTATTTGTGCAGCGGTGTTTTAAACGCAACTTTTTTGGAAAAATAAATTTTCATGAATTAAAAAAAAAATGAAAAAGTAAAGTTAGCCCAAAAGGTAAAGGAGGTTTACTTACCTGATCCTTTGCTCCCGCAGGCTCTTCTGCACTTTCAGACCTGTCCCGCAAACCTTTTCCACCCTTCTACCCTCTTCTACCCTTCACTCCAGTGAGTGTCTAAAGTCCTTTGACATAATCAAGACTGATACAGGGACCATAACCCTGCCCTGGAGGTGAGGACATCAAAGGACAATCCATTGCCAGAGTAGAGAGTAACGCTGTTTGTCAAGGGAGCAGATAATTAGGTAAGTAAAAGGGCTCCTACTGCCCCTAGACTAAACTGCAAGGGAGCACTTTTAGTTTTCCTGCATTTAAACTTCAAAGTACATTTGACCAGAAGAGAAAACAGCCTAACACTATTAGGTCCAGAAGGAGGAAATAATATAAAGATGAGGAAATGAGGGAGACCTCTGCTCTGTAGACCAAGTGTATTGAGATTCCTGTGCTTACCACCAACAGTAAAATGAATCAGCTACAACACAGAATGAACTTCTTTACAGGATTGATACAATGTTGCAGAGACAGAACTCCATTGTTTGCGATATATATCAACCAGAAAAATCACCTATTTTGTAACCCCCAAGGAACATCAGCACATACAGTATATGGTGGAATTGCCCTAAAAATACAAATGTTTTGAAGAGACATCATTAAAGGGGTTGTAAACCCCCATGTTTTTTCACCTTAATGCATCCTATGCATTAAGGTGAAAAAACTTCTTGCAGTCACCGGCCCCCCAGCCCCCCTGTTTTACTTACCTGAGCCCGGTTTTCTTCTCCTCTGGGACGAGCACACCAGCTATGGCTGGTGTCTCGTGTCCTGATTGGATAAATTGATAGCAGCCATTGGCTCCCGCTGCTGTCAATCAATTCCAATGATGCGGGCACCGGGGGGCAGGGCAGAGTCATACATTCGGCAGCTATGGACGCCTAATGAATGATTCAGGAGCGCGCCCGCAAGATAACCCCCTCGGGAGAGCGCTTCACCCAGGGGGTTATCTAATGTGGAGAGGAGCCGCGAGAGCCGCAGAGGGACCCCAGAACAGGTGGAACGGGGCTACTCTGTGCAAAATGAGCTGCACAGTGGAGGTAAGTATGACATGTTTGTTATTTAAAAAAAATAAAAAATGATCCTTTACAATCACTTTAACACTATTTGCACTTTAACACCATGAAGCCTTGAACATGCTTGTTCCACAATACAGACATTTCAGTGGCACAGTATAAGAGAACAGTGATACCCCACTTATCAAATGCAGCTAAAGGGCTAATCCCAGTTAGAGATGGCACTTTTGTACCCAGTTGAATTAATTAGGTATGTCAGATTGGGTCCTTTGTTTTCTGAACACCACCAGGAGACTTGAACAGGGGAGACTAAAACATTTAATTAAAGAAAAATGGGGGGGGGGGCAAGTACACAGTATGGTCATGTAGGATAAGGTGGCTAAAGAGAAAATAGTGCCTAAACTGAGGGCACATTTTGATGAGTTTGCAGATAGTGCCTTGGTAGTGGATGCATAATGGAGATGAATCTGAATAAATAAAGCTCATGTGTGTGGAAATTTTTAATTTTTTTGTCTTGATTTTTGGAATATTCTGATAATTATGTAAATGAGGAAGAACTGGGATGGTGTGTGATGTGTTTATATATGGTAATACTGTGGAAAATTAACAAAGAGAGAATAAATAAAAAAAAAACATAATAAACAAAATTTCTATATAGCAGTTTACATTCTGCAGTAGCTGATTCATTACACCATCGGAGGTGAGCATAGGAATCCCCATACAATTCATACACAGTGCAGAGGTCTCCCTTAACTGATAGTAAGCCAGCGGATTTACAAAGTGGCTGGATTCCTAGAGTTCAGCTTTAAAAACATACTGAACAGGCATGGGGATAAGATGTATATATTCTGAGTTATTATCTCCATTGTTTACCCTGATTTCATTTTTGATTACTTTCTATGTTTATGCGTTCTAATATTTTTTGTTATTGTATTAAAAATAGAGATTTGTAGCCACCGATATTAGAGTAGGTTAGCCATTGTAATAATTTTTCCTCTCTACTTACCAACTGTTGACATTAGAAATTGGTACTCAGAAAGTACATTGTTTTAAATGAGATGTAAAGCCCAACCACTGTGTATTACAGGCAGTCTACACACATACTTTAGGGTGAAGGGGAAAGAGAGAACGCTCTACCAACATGCAATGAGACATTTTTATGGACCCTTAACTCTATGGGGGTGATCCTGATATTCAGTGGCGGCCCGTCAATAGGGGGCGCAGGGGCGCCCCCCCCCCCCAAAGCTACTTATTAAAAAAAAAAAATTAATTAAAAAAATATATATATATATATTTTTTTTATTTCAAGTGTCCCTTTAAGTGGGTGTGTTAAGGGCGCCGGACATGGGGTGCTATTGGAGGCATGACTTGTGTGTAAACACGTGATTGGGGCTAAGAAGCTCTATTGGCGTAGTTTAGAGTGTGTTCGGGGCGCAAAGCTTAGCCCCCCGAACACTCCACCTCTAGCATTAGGCTTCCAGTGCTTGTAATTGATTGGGTCCATAGGGTGGGGCTTTAATCAGACCTGTAGCCTCATTGGCTCACAGGCTGCCTGTCTCCTTCAGTAAGTGAGGGGGGAAACCCAGCAGAAGAACAACTGCTCAGGGCAGACAGGGAGTGATAGGTCCTTGCAGAGGCAGCTGCCATTTATCTCCCTGTGACACAGACTCGGCATCAAGCAAGCAGTGCACACAGAAATCTCCAGGTACAATACATGCCAGGATTGAAGGGGGGAGGGGGACAGAAGGGGCTTTTATCACTGTGTCCTGAGAGACTTTACAGCAGCATTTTTAATCTCCAACTTTACTTCACCTCTCTCTGTGTAATGCAGGTCTGTACACCTTCCCTATATCACACCATCCCCCTTCCCCCCTTCACTATCTTCTGATTGCATAGTTCACTGCTCACATCCTGCAGCCTCTGTCACCATGCTAAGATAGTTTGTCCTTGCTAGATGGACCCCACATCCCACTCTGATCCCCAATGACTGTCTGTGCAGTTTTCTGGACAATAGTCCTCCGGCTCCAGGCTGTCCTGATTCAGATGTATTCAGTATTTGTGCAAGGCTAGGGGTGCATCATGTTCCTGACCTGTAGAACTAACACATGCTTCTTGGGCCAAATCTCAGCAGGCTGGTGCTGTGCAATGCATTAACCGGATCTCCCCAGCATGTTATTGTATATGGCTCCAAGGTGGATGGGTGTCCAGGTGTTTTCCTAGCACTGCAGGGACTTGTAGTCCCATACATGGGAGATTGCATGAACCAGAGTCCTAGCAGAAGATGAAGAACTACAAGTCCCAGCAGGTTATAGCATAGGGCTCCAAGTAGATAAGTGGTCATGCGATGCTGGGACTTGTAGTCCCTTACCTAAGAGAATTGCATGAACCAGAGTCTTAGGAGGGAGAGGCTGGAGAACTACAAATCCCAGCAGGCTGGTGTGCAATGCATGATCCTGGTCTCCCCAGGAGAGGGTGGAGAACTACAAGTCCCAGCAAGAAATAGCATAGGGCTCCAACATAGATGGGTACACATGTGATGCTGGGACTTGTAGTCCCATACATGGGCTATAGCATGAACCTGCAGAACCTAGCAGAGGATGAAGAACTACAAGTCCCAGCAGGTTATAGCATAGAGCTCCAAAATGGCCGAGTGCCCATGCGATGCTGGGACTTGTAGTCCCTTGCCTAAGAGAATTGCATGAACCAGAGTCTTAGGAGGGAGAGAATGGAGAACTACAAATCTCAGCAGGCTGGCGTGCAATGGGTTAACCTGATCTCTCCAGGAGAGGGTGGAGAACTTCAAGTCTCGGCAGGTTATAGTATAGGGCTCCAAGGAGGATGGGTGCCCCTGCGATGCTGGGACTTGTAGTCCCATAATGGGGGATTGCATGCACCAGAGTTCTATGATGCTGGGATTGTAGTCCCACACATACATAGGGAACTAAATCATCCGGGGACCTAGCAGATTATAACTTAAAACTCGAAGGATGATGAGTGGTCATGACTTTTTTTCCCAATGCTGGGACTTGTAGTAGTGCTGTAAGAAGAAGAGGCTGTCGCCTGGGGGAGTGTGTCTGTCTGCCCTGCCACCCTGTGCTGGTCTGAGGGGGGGGGGGGTGATTGCTGTGTCCACCACCCCCCTGCCATGTATATAGTCTAGCACTGTAGCTGACCTGATTGGGGGGGGGGGGTTGCAGAATGCAAATTTGTGCGATTTACAGGTTGCAGATATGTGCGTTTTTTTTTTTTTTTTTTACTGGTTGCAAAATGCAGATTTATGCGATTTACTAACAGTGTAATTTTTTTAGTTTGTTTGCGTCGATCTGTAAGGCTACGCTATATACCATGATCTGTGATGCTGGGGCTGTATACTCTGTCCTGTGATGCTGATCTCTATACTCCTGACACTATGAGTGGAAGCAAGTGGAATACAGGGGACGGAGTGGGTGGATTATATAAGGGGTGTGGCTTATGAGAAGTGGGAGGGACCAATGTGGAGGGGCGGGGTCTTGAGCCCCCCCATCCTAAAACTTCACCAGCCGCCACTGCTGATTAGTGATGAGCCGAACACCCCCGGGTTCGGTTCGCACCAGAACCCGCGAACGGACCGAAAGTTCGAATGAACATTAGAACCCTATTAAATACAATGGATGCGAACGTTCGAATTCTAAAGTGCTAATTATAACAACTATTATGCATGTTATTGTCATAAATAGGGTTTGGGAACCCGGGTTGTGCACCAGGGGACATGTATCAATGCAAAAAGAAGTTTTAAAAACGGTCGTTTTTCGGGAGCAGTCATTTTAATGATGCATAAAGTGAAAAAAAAAAAGTCAAATATTCCTTTAAATATCGTACCTGGGGGGTGTCTAAAGTATGCCTGTGAAGTGCCACGTGTTTCCCGTGTTTAGAACTGTCCCTGCACAAAATGACACTTCTAAAGGAAAAAAAAGCCATTTAAAACTGCTTGCGGCTTTAATGTAATGTCTGGTCCCGGTAATATGGATGAAATTCTTTAAGAAAAATGGCATAGCTACCCCATGACCCCCCCCCTACCCCAGCCCATTACCAGCCCCTTTGGGTCTTGTATGGATATTAAGGGGAACCCCGCACATAAAATAAAAAAGGCCCTATATACTCTGAACAGCCGTATACAGGCGGTGCATACAAGACAGGGACTGTAGGTTTGTTCTTATGTAGAATCTGTTTGTAATTTTGAACAGGTACATTGTTGAAGTGTAGCTCCAGCCCAAAAATCTATTTTTAAACTTTTTGGGAAACATAGGTAAGGGTTATCACCCCTGTAACATTTGTTTTGCTGTCTGTGCCCCTGTTCAGAACATTTCACCTCACTTTCCGTCCCAATGACAACTGTTTTTGAAATGTGGTGTTTTTCTTGAAACAAGGATTGCTGATAAAGCATCAGTACAGATGAGGCCCCTTTCTCCCATATTTATTCTTACAGGAGAGAATTTTCCTTTCTAGGGGTAGATTTCCTCTCACTTCCTGTTGTCTTCTTTCGTTTGCAAGTAGGAGTCGTTTGTAAGTTGGATGTTTGAAAGTAGGGACCTGCCGTATATACTCTGCAGAAATAGGCCCCTTAGTTGTTGGTGTTGGCACAACACTGTAAGCACTCAGTTACTCTTGGTTGGTGCTGGAACGCCCTGCTGTCAACTATTATATCAGGAATTTTAATTACATATAATTGTTGAACAGTGGTAGTAAAAATTGGGGCTTTGATGGTGGTGCTGGTGCCACAACACTGTAAGCCCTGACAGTTACTCTTGGTGGGTGCAGCAATGGGCCCTGCTGTGAATTATTAGATCAAGAATTGTAATTACATGCCCCTTTTGAACAGGGGCTGAAAAATTGGGCCTTTCGTGGTGGTGGTGGTGGTGGTGGCGTTGCCACAAGACTGTAAGCCCTCAGAGTTACTCTTGGTGGGTGCAGCAATGGACCCTGCTGTGAATTATTAGATCAAGAATTGTAATTGCATGCCCCTGTTGAACAGGGGCTGAAAAATTGGGCCTTAGGCACTGGTGGCACAACACTACAACCCCTCACAGATACTGTACTTGGAGCACAGCAATGAGCCCTGTTGCAAAGTATTGCTTCAAAAATTGTAATGACACGCCCCTGTTAAACAGGGGCTGAAAAATTGGGCCTTAGGCACTGGTGCCACAACACTCCAACCCCTCACAGATACTGTACTTGGAGCACAGCAATGAGCCCTATGGCAAATTATTGCTAAAAAAATTGTAATTACACGCCCCTGTAAAACAGGGGCTGAAAAATTGGGCCTTAGCCACTGGTGGCGGCACCCATAAACAAAAATGATCTTCCAAGCTATCATCATCAATCGTATCATTGAGGACTCGGAGGAGGAGGATAGCCAGTCAACATAACAGCACAGGCACTCAGCATCAGCATCAGTCTTGAAGGGATGTGACATGTTAAAATCAATTAGTCTGTTATATCAGCATCAGGTGTGTGGTAGCTGGTGGTGATCCAAGACTGGTTCATCTTGATGAAAGTCAGTCGATCAACCGAGTCGGTGGACAGGCGCACCCTGTGATCCGTGACAAATCCTCCAGCAGCACTGAATGTGCGTTCCGAAAGAACGCTGGATGCAGGACAGGCCAGTAGCTCAATTGCATACTGTGCAAGCTCTGGCCAGTGATCCATCCTCAAGACCCAGTAAGCCAGAGGATTTTCGGTGGGGAAGGTGTCCAAGTCTGACCTTGCCCCTAGATATTCCTGCACCATGTTTATCAGACGCTGGCGATGGTTGCTGGAACCGATCATACTTTGGGGCTGCGGACTAAAGAATTGTCTGAACGCATCGGTCAGACGGCCACCTTCCCCACCGCTCCTTCTTTGACTGGCCGAAGCCTCAGCAACTCGTTGTCCAGGACCAGGAGTTTGTAACCTCCCAGTCTCTGGGAACGCGTTGCACAGACCTTTCTGCAAGGCCTCCCGGAGTTGTCTCATCCTCTGCTCCCTCTACGACGGTAACATAAGGTCCGCAACCTTACCCTTGTACCGTGGATCAAGGAGAGTGGCCAGCCAGTAATGGTCCCTCTCCTTGATCCGAAGAATACGAGGATCCTTCCGCAGACTTTGCAGGATCAGGGAGGCCATGCAGCGTAGGTTTGCTGAGGCATTCGCTCCGGAGTCCTCTGGGTCACTAAGGACGACATGATCCGCAGCCACCTCCTCCCAGCCACGTACAAGTCCACTGGTTTCTTGGGACTGTAAATCATCCCTAAAAGACTGCTGCTGATGATGCTGAGTGCCAGCCTCCACCTCCATGCTGACACAATCCTCCTCCTCCTCCTCCTCCTCCTCCTCCTCTTCCTGTGCGATGGGTGGGACAGAAGGAACACTGTCTGGGTAAAGGGGGCCTTGAGAGGCAAGGAAGTCCTCCTCTTCCTGCCTCTGTTCTGCCTCAAGTGCCCTGTCCATTATTCCACGCAGCGTGTGCTCCAACAGGTGGACAAGAGGTACAGTGTCACTGATGCATGCACTGTCACTGCTCACCATCCTCGTGGCCTCCTCAAATGGTGCCAGGACAGTGCATGCATCCCTGATCATGCCCCACTGGCGTGGAGAAAAAAAACCAAGCTCCCCTGACCCTGTCCTGGTGCCGTAGTCGCACAGGTACTCATTGATGGCCCTCTGCTGCGTGTAAAGCCGCTGCAGCATGGCCAACGTTGAGTTCCACCTGGTGGGCATGTCACATATAAGGCGGTTCTTGGGCAGGTTCAACTCCTTTTGCAGCTCAGCCAGGCGAGCACTGGCATTATAAGATCTGCGGAAATGCACACAGACTTTCCTGGCCTGCCTCAGGACATCCTGTAAGCCCGGGTACCTGCCCAAGAACCGCTGCACCACCAGGTTAAGGACGTGAGCCACACAGGGCACATGGGTCAGTTGTCCCTGTCGGAGGGCGGAGAGGAGGTTGGTGCCATTGTCGCAAACCACCATTCCTGGCTTAAGCTGGCGTGGCGTCAACCACCTCTCGGCCTGGCCCTGCAGAGCAGACAGGACCTCTGCCCCAGTGTGGCTTCTGTCCCCCAAACACACCAGCGCAAGCACGGCATGGCATCTTTTTGCCTGCGTACTTGCGTAGCCCCGTGAACGGCTACGGAGCACCGCTGGTTCATAGGACAAACCACAGGAAGAGGCCATGGAGGAAGAAGAAGAGGAGGGGGTGGAGGAGAGAGGTGTGTCACAACCAGTAGTAGCATTTTGGAGGCGTGGCGGTGGGACAACCTCCAACACTACTGCACCTTGTCCTGCATCCTTCCCAGCTGCCAAAAGAGTGACCCAATGGGCCGTGAAAGAAAGGTAACGTCCCTGTCCATGCCTGCTGGACCATGAGTCAGCGGTAATATGCACCTTACCGCTGACCGCCCTGTCCAGCGAGGCCAAGACATTGCCTTCCACATGCCGGTAGAGAGCCGGAATAGCCTTCCGTGAGAAAAAGTGGCGTTTGGGAACCTGCCACTGAGGAACCGCACATTGCACAAACTCACGGAAGGGGGCCGAGTCTACCAACTGAAAAGGCAGCAGTTGAAGCGCTAGCAATTTAGCCAAGCTAGCATTCAACCGCTGGGCATGTGGATGGCTGGGAGTGAACTTCTTTCGACGGTCCAGCAGCTGGGGCAGGGAAATTTGCCTGCTAGAATCGGACGTCGGTGTACTGCTAGCAGAGTGGCCGCAAGTACTTGGCTGTGACACACCTAATTCTACACCTTCATTCCTCTCAGTGCATGTTTCAGAGAGGACTGAAGTTATAGTGGGGTTGGAGATCCCAGCTGATGCGGTGCAAGGAGAGGTCCGCTTTGTTCTTTGGTGTGGGTCTTTGAGGTAGGCTTGCCCACGAGCTGCATGGCAGGTCAACATATGTCTGGTCAGGCATGTGGTACCCAAGCGGCTGATGTTTTGGCCACGCGATATACGCTTGAGACATATGTTGCAAACAGCAGCTGTGCGATCTGATGCACTAGCCTCAAAAAAGGCCCACACCAAAGAACTTTTTGAATGACGGGCAGAGGCAGCGCCCTGCACAGGCGGAGCTCTGCGGTGTGATTCCGTCGGTGTACTGCCCTTACACTGGCCACCAAAGGGCATCCTGCCTCGTTGGAGATGTGCCTCCTCCTCATCCTCCTCCTCCTCCTCTCTCCTATTAGGCACCCACGTGGAGTCAGTGACCTCATCATCACCTCCCTCCTCATCACTGGAGGCAATCTGGCAGTATGCTGCAGCTGCTGGAACATGACTGCCAGATTGGTGTCCTTCTTGAGCATCCCCTCTGTCTGCTCTCACGCTACTGCCTTCCTCTAGCTGGGTTTCATCATCAGACCCTTCGAAACGCTGGGCATCCTCCTGGAGCATGTACCCAACACTGTGCTGAAACAGTTCGGGGGACTCCTCAGGAGGAGGACATGGTGGGTCTAGGGAAGGAGTGACTGATGATGAGTCTGACATTGATACCAGGGAAGAGGACGCTTTGGCAGCTGCTTTTCCAGTACCCTGAGCCTGGGTGAGAGAGGATGAGGAGGAGGAGGAGGGCTTGGTCATCCACTCTACCAAGTCTTCGGCATGATGTGGCTCAACATGTCCAGCTGCCGAAAAGAAGGACAAGCGTGTCCCATGGCCATGTGCTGATGACAATGCACCGCGTCCACGACCAGCACTGTTGCCCCCAGACACAGAGCCTGCTTGCCCTCTTTTATTGCCTCCTGACTGTCTGCCTCTCCTTGTTTGCCTTCCAGACATTCTAATAGATGGCCTGCAGGGAGATGGGAAAAAAGCAATAAGGGCTACCTTCAGGTGTCCTTCTCTGTCCCTTGAAACAAGGACTTTGACAGTGAAAGAAACTGACACACTCTCCCTACCTACAGTTTTCTGTCCCTAGAAAAAAAATTTTTTTAAAGCACAATTTAGCACAAGGAGAATTCACTCACTGTCCTTCCAGGTCCCTGGAAACAAGGACTTTGACAGTGAAAGAAACTGACACACTCTCCCTACCTACAGTTTTCTGTCCCTAGAAAAAATGTTTTTTTTAAGCACAATTTAGCACAAGGAGAATTACCTCACTGTCCTTCCAGGTCCCTGGAAACAAGGACTTTGACAGTGAAAGAAACTGACACACTCTCCCTACCTACAGTTTTCTGTCCCTAGAAAAAATGTTTTTTTTAAGCACAATATAGCACAAGGAGAATTCACTCACTGTCCTTCCAGGTCCCTGGAAACAAGGACTTTGACAGTGAAAGAAACTGACACACTCTCCCTACCTACAGTTTTCTGTCCCTAGAAAAAATGTTTTTTTAAGCACAATTTAGCACAAGGAGAATTACCTCACTGTCCTTCCAGGTCCCTGGAAACAAGGACTTTGACAGTGAAAGAAACTGACACACTCTCCCTACCTACAGTTTTCTGTCCCTAGAAAAAATGTTTTTTTTAAGCACAATATAGCACAAGGAGAATTCACTCACTGTCCTTCCAGGTCCCTGGAAACAAGGACTTTGACAGTGAAAGAAACTGACACACTCTCCCTACCTACAGTTTTCTGTCCCTAGAAAAAATGTTTTTTTTAAGCACAATTTAGCACAAGGAGAATTACCTCACTGTCCTTCCAGGTCCCTGGAAACAAGGACTTTGACAGTGAAAGAAACTGACACACTCTCCCTACCTACAGTTTTCTGTCCCTAGAAAAAATGTTTTTTTTAAGCACAATATAGCACAAGGAGAATTCACTCACTGTCCTTCCAGGTCCCTGGAAACAAGGACTTTGACAGTGAAAGAAACTGACACACTCTCCCTACCTACAGTTTTCTGTCCCTAGAAAAAATGTTTTTTTTAAGCACAATTTAGCACAAGGAGAATTACCTCACTGTCCTTCCAGGTCCCTGGAAACAAGGACTTTGACAGTGAAAGAAACTGACACACTCTCCCTACCTACAGTTTTCTGTCCCTAGAAAAAATGTTTTTTTTAAGCACAATTTAGCACAAGGAGAATTACCTCACTGTCCTTCCAGGTCCCTGGAAACAAGGACTTTGACAGTGAAAGAAACTGACACACTCTCCCTACCTACAGTTTTCTGTCCCTAGAAAAAATGTTTTTTTTAAGCACAATTTAGCACAAGGAGAATTACCTCACTGTCCTTCCAGGTCCCTGGAAACAAGGATTTTGACAGTGAAAGAAACTGACACACTCTCCCTACCTACAGTTTTCTGTCCCTAGAAAAAATGTTTTTTTTAAGCACAATATAGCACAAGGAGAATTCACTCACTGTCCTTCCAGGTCCCTGGAAACAAGGACTTTGACAGTGAAAGAAACTGACACACTCTCCCTACCTACAGTTTTCTGTCCCTAGAAAAAATGTTTTTTTTAAGCACAATTTAGCACAAGGAGAATTACCTCACTGTCCTTCCAGGTCCCTGGAAACAAGGACTTTGACAGTGAAAGAAACTGACACACTCTCCCTACCTACAGTTTTCTGTCCCTAGAAAAAATGTTTTTTTTAAGCACAATTTAGCACAAGGAGAATTACCTCACTGTCCTTCCAGGTCCCTGGAAACAAGGACTTTGACAGTGAAAGAAACTGACACACTCTCCCTACCTACAGTTTTCTGTCCCTAGAAAAAATGTTTTTTTTAAGCACAATTTAGCACAAGGAGAATTACCTCACTGTCCTTCCAGGTCCCTGGAAACAAGGACTTTGACAGTGAAAGAAACTGACACACTCTCCCTACCTACAGTTTTCTGTCCCTAGAAAAAATGTTTTTTTTAAGCACAATATAGCACAAGGAGAATTCGCTCACTGTCCTTCCAGGTCCCTGGAAACAAGGACTTTGACAGTGAAAGAAACTGACACACTCTCCCTACCTACAGTTTTCTGTCCCTAGAAAAAATGTTTTTTTTAAGCACAATTTAGCACAAGGAGAATTACCTCACTGTCCTTCCAGGTCCCTGGAAACAAGGACTTTGACAGTGAAAGAAACTGACACACTCTCCCTACCTACAGTTTTCTGTCCCTAGAAAAAATGTTTTTTTTAAGCACAATTTAGCACAAGGAGAATTACCTCACTGTCCTTCCAGGTCCCTGGAAACAAGGACTTTGGCAGTGAAAGAAACTGACACACTCTCCCTACCTACAGTTTTCTGTCCCTAGAAAAAATGTTTTTTTTAAGCACAATTTAGCACAAGGAGAATTACCTCACTGTCCTTCCAGGTCCCTGGAAACAAGGACTTTGACAGTGAAAGAAACTGACACACTCTCCCTACCTACAGTTTTCTGTCCCTAGAAAAAATGTTTTTTTTAAGCACAATATAGCACAAGGAGAATTCACTCACTGTCCTTCCAGGTCCCTGGAAACAAGGACTTTGACAGTGAAAGAAACTGACACACTCTCCCTACCTACAGTTTTCTGTCCCTAGAAAAAATGTTTTTTTTAAGCACAATTTAGCACAAGGAGAATTACCTCACTGTCCTTCCAGGTCCCTGGAAACAAGGACTTTGACAGTGAAAGAAACTGACACACTCTCCCTACCTACAGTTTTCTGTCCCTAGAAAAAATGTTTTTTTTAAGCACAATATAGCACAAGGAGAATTCACTCACTGTCCTTCCAGGTCCCTGGAAACAAGGACTTTGACAGTGAAAGAAACTGACACACTCTCCCTACCTACAGTTTTCTGTCCCTAGAAAAAATGTTTTTTTTAAGCACAATATAGCACAAGCACAAAACACACTGACACTCTCCCTACCTATCCTTCTCTTTCCCTAAACTAAAGGAATCCAGGTTAAGCAAGAAAGAAATAAAAGTCACTGTCCCTGCCTATGCTGCTCTATCCCTGCTCCGGAACACACTACACTAGGCCGCCGTGCTGGCGGCCTTTTATAGTGTGGGGCGTGTACTAAACCCCCTCAGCAATAATTGGCCACAGGCATCCTGCCTGTGGCCAATCATTGCTCTCCTCGCTGCCGGCGCTGTGATTGGCCAAGCATGCGGGGTCACAGTGCATGCTTGGCCAATCACAGCGCCTGGATGACACTGCGATGGCGTAGTGCATTGTGGGCCGTTCGCGTCACTCGAATTTGGCGCGAACGGCCCAAATCGTTCGATCTTCGTCGAACGATCGAACAGCCGATGTTCGAGTCGAACGTATGTTCGACTCGAACACGAAGCTCATCCCTACTGCTGATATTTATTGCACCAACTATATAAGATCCCTTTGGTCTGTGGGACACAATGTTGCCAACCGTACGTATACTTACGTACAGCCCGTGAATTTAACCCCTTTTCCGGGGTGTACGTTAAAGTCCGTTATGGGCACCAGCGTCCGTAAAAAAGATGGCCGCGAGCCGGCCATACAACTGCGCATGCGCCGTTCCGAAGCCGGCCGAGCTCAGGGAAACTTGTTCGCGCTCGGCCAGTTGGCGCACGCGCAGTAACGTGATGGCGCCGCTGGTGACATTTTTGAAAAGACCACAGCGGCTGGTGCGACTCCTGCAGTGAGTGCATGATATGCACTTATCATAGGTGGAGGACTCGGAGCGAGTGGAGCATTGACAGGGCCCAGGGGTGAGGAGGACGGACTTGAGGTGAGTGAAACTGGGGGGATACAAGGGGACAGCGAGTGAGAGCCTGGAGTCCTGGACATTACTGGGAGCCCGAAGCTTTTGCAGCGTCAGTAAAAAATGCGTCTTTGCCAGTAATTTTGATGATTTTTGCCAGTAAAAAAATTGGTGCCGTTCGGAAATGTTGGCATCTTTGCCAGTAAATTTCACTTCAGGGGGTTGGCAACACTGGTGGGACATCCTATTACAACCAAAATAGTATGGTGTCTGACCATCTAGGTTTTTATATACACTAAAAAAAAAAAAACATTGTGGGAAAGATCCCAGCAAGAAAGCGGGTATATAATAAAACCACAAACTCTGGCTGGTACATCTGTCTATACACCTTCACTTTAATAATGTAATGTTCTTAGTCAAACTAAATGTACCTGAAAAGTCCCAATCAAGTAATAAGGTTGTATGATTGAATAAGAAGAATGGAATAAGAAGAATGGTGGTATAACAAAATGCTGGATAGCTTATGATGTCAATTATCATTCATTCATTCAGTAAGATTATTTATATCAAGTAAATCTCTAAAATATATATATCAGACTATGCTGTCACCTCAAGTAATGCAGACTGGTTTAGGATCTACAGCCTTTGCTTGTGCAGTGAAGATGCAACAGCAAAATTATGGGATTGTCTCCTTTCGTCCTTCTGTAAGCATGTCCACATTTTAGCTAGCAGCAGAAAATGTAAAAAAAGTCACGGTATATTTAAAGTTTAATTCCACTCTTGAAAAAAATAGCTAATAAAGTAAATACTGTATTATTGCTAACTCAGGTCATATTGTAATTCACTGTTATTAAAAATGACCTTTCCTTTGCAACCTGCAGCCACTGTAATGTAATATAAAATGTATTGCAATATGGCAACCTGGAGGCCTTCTGTACACAGCTGGTGTCATTTCCTGCTTACTGGTTTTCCCAGAAGTCTACACTAAGTTACAAGTAACATTTTAGGCATCCTCTGCAATAGGAATTATATTTTTGTTGAGACACTCCCTAAGGGTTAATTACTTCTTAAGGGATACAGACACTGCAACTTTCCTCATTAGAACCCTGCAAGTTCATCTTCTAATTAGAATAAACACAGACACTCCTATTTAGGAACCAGACTTCCAAGGACATAGTTGAACAAACAGATTTTTCTTAAAAACAGGAACATGTAGGAGTCTGGTACAAAGTTTGTTAATATCCTTGCAGTATATATAGGTCAAACAAAAACAGAAACCGCTCAGGTGTGGACGTCCTCCAGGTGACTATCTCCTCCCAACAGCCAAGGGTGCAGGCAATGCAATTTCAGGCAAAACAAAAGATCAAGTCTTCTGGACAGCAGCACTCCAATAAAAAGCCTTTATTATGTAAAATCTTCAAAAATCCAAATACAGCACAGCAAGTCACAAAATTCTGGTTAGAGCTGACTAGTTTCACACTTTCTTAGTGTTTAATCATAGCTGCCTAATGCACAAATGATTCCCATGATATACCCCCAAAAAAGGTCATATGACCCAACCACAAGTGTAGGTGATTAAGTGCTGACAAGTGTTAATTGAAAGTTGATTGCATGCTGACTAACCTGTGTCCAAGAAATAAATGTTTTTTAAAAAGTGTATGGTTTCATTGTACCAACTATTCTAAAAATATATGTACATAATATCCTTGAAAAGGTGTGCAGCAAATTAAATATTTGTGAAAAAACTTGTGATTGGTGCAAAAAAGTGAGGAATGTGTAAATTAAATAAATGTGAATATATGGAACACAATAGATGAACAGCCTAAATCTCCACATAATGCATGTGCAACGTGCTGAAATGGATGCATAAGCAAAGGCAAATGCATCCATAGCGCACAAATAGTAAAAGATGCAAAGGTAAATTGTCAGTCTGTTCATCAAAAAGTGTCATAATGTAATGTAGGAAAGATATATATATATATATATATATATATATATATATATAAAAAGTTGACCAAAAAAGATTATTACATTTATGTGTAAACAACCAGCCCACAACCCTGTGGTATATAGTTATCAATGGTATACGTTGCGCTACAATAGTTGCTCAAGTATGGCAACATTGTTCAAGGTTCATGTAGGGAATAATCTCAAAATTGAAATCAAAAATTAAAAATTAAAAGAAGTCAATCAATCTTCAATTTTTAATAGATATGTAAAAATAGTGAGTGGTTATGTCCCATAGAACATTATTGTAAAAAATAACGCAGGGAGGGATGAGATAAAATCAAAAACTATTATAATGTATCAATGATGGAATCATATAGTGTATATGCATGATGAAAAGATGCTAAGATTAACAGAAAAGGGAAGAAAGGACTTGTAGCCATATATCGCTGATAAAGATGTCCTACTAATATTCCTTTAAGTTGCCAATCTAAAGTGACTATATATCAGTGCCGTATATATTGGATGGATGATGATGAATAGCTCAAACGTGGGAATATATACATGCATGTAATGGATAAACAAATGTGTCTAAATATGTCTAAACATACACGCATGTGCCCACGATGGTTAATATATGGCCATACGTTGTCAATATATATTATATTAAAATCTAATATAGAAAAAGGAAAAGGAAAATTTTTGTGCGATTTAAAGGCAAGATGCAATCAAATTAGATCTGTGGTGAGTGGGGATATGTGGTTCTATATGGTCAAGTGCAGGAAGATTGCGATGGAATCATGTAAATATGATCATATAGACAGCCGTCACTTGCAATGTATCAAATAATATAAAAATATAACACAAAAATCCCCACAAAACATTGATCAGATTGCTAAATGCAAAAGCACATATGGACACTATTTCCTATATATAGTTGTTTGAGACTTCAACTTCATGAAGATGAAAAAGTGTATATTTATATGAGTTGTGATCAATATAAATGCCCGAATGTGTGTGGTTACCTAAGCAACCGAAAAACACACATATACGGGTTCTTGACAACTGTAAATTTCATCAAACAAATCATCCAAAACAATAAAACCAATAGTATAAAACATCTATAAAAATATATAGAGCTCACTCATATAACACAATGACATGATATGATCAACCTCATATTGATGGGTGATGTGTGCAAAAAATGAGTAGATCTATTCTATTCCTTAAAAGTCACTGACTATAAAAAAGGAAAGAAAAAGAAAAACTCATGAACAGTAGAACTCTAATATGTTAATTCTTATTCAACTATATTCTTTCTGTATGTTATATACATCATGACCGGAGAAGCCTCCGGTCAACATGCAACGATGTTGAAGTATATAGAGAATATGAAGAATATTAAGAATATTGGGGCATCCCTAAGACCTAAGAAACATATGTAAGAAAGTGTGAAACTAGTCAGCTCTAACCAGAATTTTGTGACTTGCTGTGCTGTATTTGGATTTTTGAAGATTTTACATAATAAAGGCTTTTTATTGGAGTGCTGCTGTCCAGAAGACTTGATCTTTTGTTTTGCCAGTATATATAGGTCACCCAGAGGGGATTGCTTTTTGTTTTTTCCTTAACAAAAGTGGAGTTACTCCTAAGCAATACTGAAACAAACAAAGTACAATTTTAATGTCTACCTGGAGTTTGGCAGTTTTTTTGGGGGGGGGATAAGACTTCACTAAAGAAGGCAGGAGCAAGATATTGACTAAGATTTATTTACTGAGAAGGAGACTACTGCTTATAAATTGCTAATTACACAAACAATGATAGATCTGTGTGAGGTTTAAAGCTGAACTCCAGGCCGATATAAAAAACACAGTTAATGCATTTATGTGTTCATTTAAAAATCATTAAATGTACTTTAAATGCAGATAGTGTACCTAAGAAAGTTTCTCTTTATATCAGCTTTCTGTCATCAGAGTAAGAGAGGGTTGGCAGAGTGAGCAGATCAGTGACCAATTGAACGCAGAATCCTTCTAAGGCTTCTAAGGCTCTGAATCCTGCTACGGCTGTCTAAATTTTTGCTTAAATGGTTACATAGTTACATAGTAGGCAAGGTTGAAAAAAGACACAAGTCCATCAAGTCCAACCTATGTGTGTGATTTTATGTCAGTATTACATTGTATATCTCTGTATGTTGCGGTCTTTTAGGTGCTTATCTAATAGTTTTTTGAAATTATTGATGCTCCCCACAGAAACCACTGCCTGTGAAAGGGAATTCCACATCCTCTCTGCTCTTACAGTAAAGAACCCTGTACGCAGTTAAAAGTTAAACCGCTTTTCTTCTAATTTTAGTGAATGGCCGCATGTCTTATTAAATTCCCTTACGCGGAAACGTTTTATCCCTATTGTGGGATCACCAGTATAGTATTTGTACATTGAAAATGTATCCTCTCTCTTGCGTCTCTTCTCCAGAGAGAACAAGTTCAGTGCTCGTAACCTTTTCTCATAACTAATGTCCTCCAGTTCCTTTATTAGTTTTGTAGAGTGGGACAATTATCATTTTATCTCTGGAGTTAATCCCCTTTTTAATGCATGCCAATATTCTGTTTGCTTTGTTAGCAGCAGCTTGGCATTGCATGCCATTGCTGAGCCTGTAATCTACTAGGACCCCCAGGTCCTTTCCATCCTAGATTCCCCCACAGGTTCTCCCCCCCAGTGAGTAGATTGCATTCATATTTTTGCCACCCAAATGCAGTATTTTACATTTTTCCACATTAAACCTCATTTGCAATGTAGTTGCCCACCCCATTAATTTGTTCAGATCTTCCTGCAAAGTTATTGCCCTACTTAGCTTAGTATTGTCCGCAAATACAGAGATTGAACTGCTTATCCCATCCTCCAGGTCGTTTATAAATAAATTAAATAGGATTGGTCCCAGGACAGAACCCTGGGGTACTATTTATGAACTTAAAGAAATTCTTGGGATTTTTCTTACTCTCATCTGTGCCTTTCGTGTTCTATCTTAGCCGTCCTGATTGTACCCTTACATTTCTTGTTGCATTCTTTGTAAAGTTGGAATGCTGATGATGATGATCCCTCAGACTTGTATTTTTTGAAGGACTTCTCATTTGCTTTTATACGCATTTTGCATATGCATATGCATTGGTATCTCCAAAATATAAAAGACTGATGCACCACCTGGTCAGCAAGACACTAGCCCTGAGCAGTCTGTCTGTTCGTTTTAAAATAATGCGAGACTCCAGTTGCTAGTTCATACATACTATCCACTGTGCAGCCTGACCCCTTTCTCCCAGACCTCACAACTTACCACAAAAACTCTTGAGGTATAGGAAAACTGATTGCTTAGAGAACAAAGAGAAGACTCCCTCTGTATAATGATTTTGGAGTAAATTTTACTAAACATTAACCATAATGCTTTTATAATATAATGTTTCATGTGGCAACACTGAATAAAGTCTATAACAGAACAATAGATTATCTGATTTAATGTGCAGGCATACATCATTCCATTATAGTTTAGTTTTTTTTTAAATAACTTCCAAGTCATTCTTTACAGTGCATTAGTTTACAACTAGAGGAGAATGACAATATACCCACATGTAGTTACATTTTTCTATGTCTGAAAGCACTTGCATTCAGCTATTCCCTTCCTAAGCAGAATTATTGCTTACTTGTTTTCCACCAAAGAATAATCCCAGGCCTCTGTTCTAGGTCAGGTCCTCATCACAGTGTAAACCATACTTATTCTTACTTCCACATCCCCCTCACTGGGTATGAATCCCCAAATTGATGGGCAAACAAACTCCCAACCTACATGGACAGGGATAGACCTAAAGAAGGCCTGTACCCTGTTAAAACTTCACTACCCGAACACATGAACACCTATTGCCCCCAAGTGACAACGTCCTGCTTGCTGACAGACCCCAGGCATTGAATTTTGGGATTGGGGCACAGTACATGCAAGTGATGCACTTTTTAGGAAGTACAGAAATGTAAGAGATCACCAAATGGGATGTAGTTAACATTCCAAATGTCTTCCCTGTGTTGTATGCTCACTCTGTTTAGCGTATTTCTCCTAGTAAAATAAAAAGCATGTCAGCTTGCATAAGGAAATGTGTGGCTCTGTTTATTGGATTTAATGTAAAAAAGGAGAAAAAACCTGCTTAGAGCCCAAAGAATTATAATATTTGAAAGCAGCACAATACCCTAATACATAAATTCAAGAACAGTGCAGCGTTTATGAACTCATAAAACACATGTGCAAGTAATAAACATAAATAATAATATGAACATATAAGTGCATTAGTGTAACACAAAGTTGAAAATAAAAGTCCCAAAAGAAGAGCCAAAAGTTGTCAAGGTAGCCTTCTTTGTATACGATAGAAAGAAAGGCGAATCCCAAAGAAAAACTCAAAACTTCTTCAGGGGTAGAAAGACATCAATACAATGTCCCATCCACTGGGTCATAATTAAAACCAAACAGTCAATATTAATGAGAGTGTCAAAATAAATACATAAAAATTAGAAAATTTTTGTTCAGCAATCGTGTTCTCAATTTTATGTATTTATTTTGACCCTTTCATTATTATTGACTATTTGGTTTTAATTATGACCCTGTGGAGGGTAATCTTCCTATGTTCTTTCTAGCCCTAAAGAAGGGGGCACTTAGACCCCCGAAAAACGTTGGCTATTTCTTGAATTGTACCCCCTAACCTTTAATGGAATAAAGTTGTATCTGGGCCTCTTAGCAGTGGTGTGGCGCTTACATTTTAACCCTTATTACTCTACAAGCCAAGGAGACTGTGGAGATCCTCTGTGGTGTAGAAGCTGCCTGCCCAGGAACCAGATCATTTACACCAACATTAATACCTTAAGATAACAATGCCAGTAAAATAAACCTACGGGTCCAGCGCTATCTTTCCACTTTCCTCAACTGTTCCTCAACGTCTTGATACCAGGACCACCACACAAACCACCACAGTGCATGAATAATGGGGGCTTACCAGATTCCAATGACCCTCAGCAAGGAAAAGTTTAAACTGCATTTGTTAGGTACTCCACAAAACCTCTGCTCCTGGGGATCTCGTCAAGCAATTACACCCCAATTAGAAGAGGGAAGGTCTGGACAGCCGCACTCCAATAAAAACGCCTTTATTGTGCAAAATAACAAAAGTACACACCACAGCAGGGTACAGGATAAAAACCTGACACATTTCACACTATCAACAGTGCTTAGTTATAGCTATGACTAAGCACTGTTGATAGTGTTAAATGCATCAGCTTTTTTATCCTGTACCCTGCTGTGGTGTGTACTTTTGTTATTACACCCCCACCCCCCTACCCAGAAATACAAATCATGTACAGCCTGTATATTTACTTTAACAATAAACCTACAAGAGGCGGTCCAAAAGTAGTTAATGAATTACAGTTGTGTGGAGTCAATATTGTTCCATTACGTGTTATCTTTTACATTTCTTACACATATGCTGCAAATGGCCGTATTCCTACTACTGCTGTAGGTAAAAATAATTACAGAGGCTTAACATTGAAGAGCTTCGAGAGCTGCTAGGAGTTATTGCTGATTTTTCTTTCTTTTTTTTCCCCAGAACTTTTTTTAAGTTTTCAAGAATAAACATAGGCATTAACCATATAATCTCAACAGTACATTTAAAAGGACGTCAAATGGGGCTTATACCCCTGCATGAAAAGGTAGTACATTAAGTGAATAAATTAATGTACAAAGAACATAGTAACCTAATAAACCCTTATATTTCTTCACTATTATTACCACGGTTTCTGTTAGATGTAGCATTGTTCCAACCCAGGGTGTCTTTGGTTGGATGGAATATCTACCGGCTTATAGAACTAGCACAATGCATTTTCTTAACTTGTAGCTCTAATCAAATTAGTGAGGTTGAGAAGGGGAATACTGTTACCTGTAGCGAAACTGGAAGGGCTTAAGATTGCTGATTTTTCTAATCTCTTCAGACTGTATCTCAATTTTTCCATCTTATATCATCTCATCAAACAGTCCTGCCAAAAACTTCTAAGACTTGGTTCACACTGGAGAACGCAGCGACTCACAGCAGGGGTCTGGTGCATCTCCATTCGCCCTTTTAGGTCAAATTTCAGCCCAAATATTTTGCTGAATTCGGGCCTGAAACAGACCAAAAGATGCACAGGACTCCTGTGCAATTCGCACCGGAGCCACTGCAGAGATGTGTGAACCGGCTCCAGAGAGAGCCGGTCACAATCTCCTGCTATGGGAATTGGGTGCAAGGAAACCTGCATCCAGTTCGCAATAGTGTGAACCCAGCCTAAAATCATTCTGCGCAAATTTGCAGACTTTTTCTCTCTGTAATACACACTTTTTTGGAGAATAGAAATGTAGAATTTTGATGGTTGCCTATTTGGTCCCACCACAACTGTTCAAACTTTTCAGAAGTATGCTCATCTGTACTAGAAAGGCACTCCACAGATATAACTGGATGGATTTACTGGAGATAAATAGACTTTGCCAGGGAATGTATATATTGCAAGGGAAATTTCACCAGAAGTGAATACGGCGAAGTTCTGCTGACTTCCATCATCCTTTTTTCTTATGCCGCGTACACACGATCGGAAATTCTGACAACAAATGTCCGATGTAAGCTTTTTGTCGTAGGCTCCATCGGACATTTGCTGTCGGAATTTCCGACCACAAAAATTTGAGAACTGGTTCTCAAATTTCCCGACAAGAAAAGTTCTTGTCGGTAATTCCGATTGTGTGTATGCAATTCCGACGCACAAAAAACCATGTATGCTCAGAATCTAGCAGAAGAGCCAAACTGCCTATTGAACTTCATTGATCTTGTCTCGTTGTACGTGTTGTACGTCACCGCATTCTTGACGTTCGGAATTTCCGACAAGATTTGCGTGACTGTGTGTATGCAACACAAGTTTGAGCCAACATTCCATCTGAAAAAAATCCACGGTTTTCTTGTCGGAATTTTCGATCATGTGTTGGGTATTCTTTGCAAAGTAAATTTTTACCACATTCACAAAGCTTTGTGGAAAATTTCCTTTGAAAGTGTAACCTCCCTTGCAATGTGAACGGTCTATTTGCCCTTAGTAAATCAGCCCCAATGAATCTGAAGCCTAGTCTTGTCCATGACGCAGAGAAGAGCAATTTCGGGAAGGTGGTCATGTAAAAAGTTTGGTACCCTACCCTATCTGCTGCAATTGCTCTGTTGGTGCTAATGGAATACATCTATTGTATTGATACAGATTTTACTCTGTTGTAGTAAGCCCTCTATTTTGTGTAGTAATAGCTAGAGTTGAGCGGACACCTGGATGTTCGGGTTCGATGGGTTCGGCCGAACTTCGGAAAAAAGTTCGGGTTCGGGACCGAACTTTAACCCGAACCCGAACCCGAACCCCATTGAAGTCAATGGGGACCCGGACTTCTAAGGACTAAAAAGGCTCTAAAAAAGTAATGGAAAGGGCTAGAGGGCTGCAAATGGCAGCAAAATGTTGTTAAGAGCATGGCAAGTGCTCTGCAAACAAATGTGGATAGGGAAATAACTTAAAATAACATAAAAAAATAAAAATAAAAAATAATAATCTTGACCTAGGATGACGAGGTCCATATGGAGTAGGAGGTTGAGGTGGCGGTGGATGTGGCTGTGTAGGTGGAAGCGGCGGTGGAGGAGGACGAGGTAGCCAACACTGATTCAAAAATACAACAATGGCTGGGTAAGGCCGGTGATGTGTCGGATTCTGTCCCCCGTCAAACCCTGTACTGCGCTTGCTCAGTATGTAGGACAAGGGGATTTCTAAAATCTCCCAAGACGAACGGCGCCTGCGTGGTGAGTTCAGGTGAAGGCCACACCATCCGTGGTTCAAGCCGAGCCAAGTGAGGCCGTGCCCGAAGCGTGGCGATCGAACCGAGCCCGTGAGGGGCCCTGTTACTATGTGCTACCGTATGTCGACTTGGATGGTGGGGCTTGAACCTGCACTCACAGCGCAGGCGCCGTTCATCTTCGGAGATTTTGTGAATCTCCTTGTCCTCTGTACTGCGCAAGCACTGCGCCTTCGCAGTATGGGCCGGACACAATCCGATGGCCGGACAGTTTTTGTCACAACACCGGTATACATGCCTATTCTGCACAAGGTACGGACAAGTCCTGTGGGATCCATGCCTGGTTCATTTTAATGAACGTGAGCTTGTCCACATTGGCTCTGGACAGGCGGCTGCGCTTGTCTGTGATAACGCCCCCTGCCGTGCTAAATACACGTTCAGATAATACACTGGCTGCAGGGCAGGCCAGCACCTCCAAGGCATAAAGGGCAAGCTCAGGCCATGTGCCCAATTTGGAGACCCAGAAGTTAAAGGGGGCAGACCCGTCATCCAGTACGTGTAGGCCTGTGGACACATACTGCTCAACCATGTTGGTGAAATGCTGCCTCCTGCTAAGACGTTCCATCTCAGCTGGTGGTGCTGGTTGTTGTGGCGTGCTGACAAAGCTTTTCCACATTTCAGCCATGCTAACCCTGCCTTCTGAGGTGCTGCCGGTGCCCCGGCTGCGTTGGCGACCTCTTCCTCCTCCTCTGCCTTCGCCTTGTGCTTCCACCGTACGCCCGCTGTCAGGTGGGAATGCCACCAGCAGTGCGTCTACCAGCGTGCGCTTGTACTCGCGCATCTTACGATCCCGCTCCAGTGAGGGAATTAAGGACGGTACGTTGTCTTTGTAACGGGGATCCAGCAGGGTGGCCACCCAGTAATCAGCACCAGTTAAAATGTGGGCAACTCGGCGGTCATTGCGGAAACACTGCAGCATGTAATCGCTCATGTGTGCCAGGCTGCCCAGAGGCAAAGAAAAGCTGTCCTCTGTGGGAGGTGTATCGTCTGTGTCCTCTGTATCCCCCCAGCCATGCACCAGTGATGGCCACGGGCTGGTCTGGGTGCCACCCTGCTGTGAAAATGGCTCCTCCTCCTCCTCCTCCTCCATCTCCTCCTCCACCTCGTCATCCTCCAGAACTGTGCCCTTTCTGCCGTACAATTGTGTACCTGGCGTTTGTTGGTGCAGGAACCCACCTTCGTAGCCACTTGTGAAAGACTGGCCTGAAAGCCTTTGAAATGATCCTGCTTCCTCCTCCTCCTCCTCATCCTCCTGTGCCACATCCTCTTCCATCATCGCCCGAAGCGTTTTTTCAAGGAGGCATAGAACTGGGATAGTAACGCTAAGAACGGCGTCATTGGCACTGGACATGTTGGTGGAGTACTCGAAACAGCGCAACAAGGCACACAGGTCTCGCATGGAGGCCCAGTTATTGGTGGTGAAGTGGTGCTGTTCCGCAGAGCGACTCACGCGTGATTGCTGCAGCTGAAACTCCACTATCGCCTGCTGCTGCTCGCACAGTCTGGCCAGCATGTGCAAGGTGGAGTTCCACCTTGTGGGCACGTCACATATGAGGCGGTGAGCGGGAAGGCCGAAGTTACGCTGCAGCGCTGACAGGCGAGCAGCAGCAGGGTGAGAACGCCGAAAGTGCGCACACACAGCCCGCACTTTCTGCAGCAGCTCTGGCATATTGGGGTAATTTTTAAGGAACCTCTGGACCACCAAGTTCAGCACATGCGCCAGGCAAGGGATGTGCGTCAAACCGGCTAGGCCCAGAGCTGCTACGAGATTTCGCCCATTATCGCACACCACCAGGCCGGGCTTGAGGCTCACTGACAGCAACCACTCATTGGTCTGTTGTTCCATGTCCCTCCACAACTCCTGCGCGGTGTGGGGTTTTTCCCCCAAACAGGAAAGTTTTAAAACTGCCTGCTGTCGTTTACCCCTGGCTGTGCTAAAGTTGGTGGTGAAGGTGTTACGCTGACCGGATGAGGAGGCGGTAGAGGATGAGGAAGCGGAGTAGGAGGAGTTAGCAACAGGAGGCAAACTGAAGCGCCCTGCAATCCTCGGTGGTGGAAGGACATGCGCCAAACTGCTATCTGCCTCAGGCCCAGCCGCCACTGCATTTACCCAGTGTGCTGTTAGGGAGATATAACGTCCCTGACCGTGCTTACTGGTCCACGCATCCGTAGTTAGGTGGACCTTGCCACAGATGGCGTTGCGCAGTGCACACCTGATTTTGTCCCCCACTTGGTTGTGCAGGGAAGATATGGCTCACCTGGAAAAATAGTGGCGGCTGGGCACGACGTACTGTGGGACAGCCAATGCCATCAGGCTTTTAAAACTCTGCGTCTCCACCAGACGGAATGCCAGCATTTCAAAGGCCAGGAGTTTTGAAATGCTGGCATTCAGGGCCAGGGAGGCTAGGGGGGGTACTTCCTCTTCCGCTCCAATGTTTGGGAGATAGAGAGCTGAACGCTTCCATGGGACATTGTGGAGATGGTTGGTGACCCGGGTGGTAGTGTTGCTGGCAGATCCTCTGTTTGCGGGGTGGCAGGTGCCACTGTCACTACAGAGGTGGATGAAGAGGCCGAGACTGCAGCAGAAGAGGAAGCAGGAGGAGCCAGAGACCTTTCTTGGTTTTTGAGGTGTCTACTCCACTGCACCTCGTGCTTTGCACTTAGATGCCTGGTCATGCAGGTTGTGCTCAGGTTGAGAACGTTTATGCCTCGCTTCAGCCTCTGATTGCACAGCCTGCAAACCACTCGTGTCTTGTCATCAGCACATTGTGTGAAGAACTGCCACGCTAGGGAACTCCTTGGACCTGGCTTTGGTGTGCTCGGTCCCTTGCTGCGTTGGGCAGTAGCAGACATACTGTCTAGCGGACGGACGCTCCGCTTTTGCACCCTGCTCCCTCTTCTCCTGTGCTGGTGGCTCTGTGCGACCACCGCCTCTTCCTCCAAACTACACTGGTCACCTGCATAACGTTCATTCCATGTGGGGTCGAGGACCTCATCGTCCTCCACATCATCTTCCACCCAGTCTTCACCCCTGCCCTCCTTGTCTGTCTGCACAATTGCAAAAGCAGCAGCAGTTGGCACCTGTGTTTCGTCATCATCCGAGACGTACTGCGATGGTCCTCCCATGTACTCATCATGAAACATAAGTGGTTGGGCATCGGTGCACTCAATCTCTTCCACTTCTGGGGCAGGGCTAGGTGGATGGCCCTGGGAAACCCTGCTAACAGAGTCATCGAAAAGCAGAAGAGACTGCTGCATGATTTGGGGCTCAGACTGCTTGGCTGATTTGCAAGGGGGTGAGGTGAAAGACTGATAGACATGAGTTTCAGGTGCCAACTCTGATCTTTCATCAGAAGAGTGGGTGGGAGACAATGTGAAGGAACCCGAGGCACTGTCAGCAACCCAATATACTATCGCCTGTACTTGTCCTGGCCTAAACATTCGTACAGCCTCATTAGGCGCGACAAAATACCGCCGCAGGCTCGGTCGCCTACTCGCACCTGAGGAAGGTGTTTCACTTGTGCGTGTATCTGGCACAGATCCACCACGTCCTCTCCCTGCAACAGGAGCTCCACTAGCAGCACCACGACCGGGGCCACCACGTCCCTTTGACCTTCTCCTCATATTTTTCAAATTTAGGATGTTGCCCTGAATGGGTGTTTTTGGAAGAGCAGAACACACCCACAGTACGTAACCGCTGAATCGCACAGCTACAGAACTGCAGAAAATGCTATTAAAAAAAAATGTTTTTTTTTTTTAGTATAGCACAGTAGAAGAAAACTATTTAGAAATTGTTTATTTCACACACCTCCAAATATGTATAACACACTGCAAACTATTTTTTGTGCCCCTAAACGGCGTTTTTTGGAAGAGCAGAACACACCCACAGTACGTAACCGCTGAATCGCACAGCTACAGAACTGCAGAAAATGCTATTCAAAAAAAATGTTTTTTTTTTTTTAGTATAGCACAGTAGAAGAAAACTATTTAGAAATTGTTTATTTCACACACCTCCAAATATGTATAACACACTGCAAACTATTTTTTGTGCCCCTAAACGGCGTTTTTTGGAAGAGCAGAACACACCCACAGTACGTAACCGCTGAATCGCACAGCTACAGAACTGCAGAAAATGCTATTCAAAAAAAATGTTGTTTTTTTAGTATAGCACAGTAGGAGAAAACTATATAGAAATTGTTTATTTCACACACCTCCACATATGTATAACCCACTGCAAACTATTTTTTGTGCCCCTGATTGGCTCTTTTTGCAAGCGTACATTAAAGTGCAATTTTTATTTTATTTTTTTTGCCCTAAACGGGTCTTTTTTTGCACGAGCAAAATAAAATGCTTTTTTTTTTTTGCCCTATGGGTCTTTTGGAAAAGAGCACAATAAAGTGCCTTTTTTTTTTCCCCCTAAAAGTTAGATTTTCTCTGACAATGGGCTCATGGCAGTGTAAAAAGACTGCACAGCAACACAAATAGGTAAACCTATGCAGATCGCTGATTTTAATCTCTGAATCTGGACTCCTATATAATATTCTCTCTCCCTGAAAGCACCAACAGGAACCTGGCCCTACACTACACTATCTCTCTATCTTTTCCCTCAGATTGTAGAATCAGGACTACCTCATCTATTTTTCTATCTCTCCCTAAAAGCAGCAGCAGCAGACTAGATCCTCTCCCTATCTATTCTGAAGCAGAGTGACGTGTGTGCTGTGTGCCTCTAGCTTATATAGAAGCTGGGTCACATGTTGCACTGACCAATCACAGCCATGCCATTAGTAGGCATGGCTATGATGGCCTCTAAGGGCACACCAGCTAATCAAAAGGTGATTGGCTGGCCCCTGAAGCATTTCTAAATGCGTAATTAGATTGCCGAACCCGAACCCGAACCCGGACTTTTGGGCAAAGTCCGGGATCGGGTTCGGGAAAAAGCTAAAGTTCGGTACGGACCCGAACTTTACAGTTCGGGTTCGCTCAACACTAGTAATAACCCTTCAAACCACCTATGCCCTCTACATAAATTCATAAATTAACAAAACAGCTAGGTTGCTACAGTTTGGTACAGTGAGTAATATGTGGGTAAGTACAATCTGCTGGGAGTTGTGCTTTCAGCTAAGTCATAAAACTATAATTGTATGGGTTATAAGGAAGACCAGGTACATTTTACAATAAGGCAGGGAGACGTTACCTTACACTCTTTAGAGGAGATTTACTACACACAGAATCTGGTGCAACTGTGCATAGTAACCAATCAGCTTCTAACTTCAGCTTGTTCAATTAAGCTTTGACAATAAAACCTGGAAGTTGATTGGCTACTATATACCACTGCAACAGATTTTGTGTGCACCAGTTTTAGTAAATTCCCCCCTTTAAGTTTTAACATACCGCATGGTTTATGTATACACTATTTCAGAGGAAAACAGTTTTTTGTTAACTGGCAAGATTGTCAAAGTATTGCCTAAAAATATTTCACCTTGGTTACTTTTAAAGAGTTCTACAGAACATACGTCAACAGGCTGAAACATCAAATACATTTATTGATAGAACAGACTGATAAAAAATACTATGGACATGCAGTATTTTACTAACTAGATAAAATAACATGTTTTCACTTAGTCTGTCAGCGTCCAGATACAGTAGAAGGCAAAGTTCACTTTGGTCATGGCAATGTTGAAAATTTGTATGTGTCGCCCTAACACCACTCAGTATCATAATCTTTTGACTGCATATAGATTTCTGTTATATTACAAGACACTAAAACTTCAGATTTTTCTAATGCTAATCACTTAGGAATGGCCGACTGCATTTTATTAAGGTGGAGTTAGATCTTAAAATCAAACTTTAATTGAAGCACATGACGGCAGTAAAAAATCACACTATTTCATGTTAAAAAAGTAAATCCTGTTTTTCTTGAAAAAAAGGAAAACTACTGCTTTTAACGGGTAACTCCACTTTCTTGGGGAAAAATTAGCAAATAAAGAAAAAATAATATAGCGTATACAATTGAGACACAAGTCATATTGTAATTGAATGTTATTAAAAATTACTTTTCCTTTTCAATCTGCAGCCGCTGTAGTTTTCTGAAAATGCAGTGCAATATGGCTACATGGAGTTTCTCTGTACACAGAATGTGTACTGATCACCCCCCAGAAACATAATTTTCTGATTGTGTGATTGGCTCACCAATTTTCCCAGAAGTCTGCACTAAGATACAAGTTAGATTTTAAGCATCCCCTGCAACAAAAAATTCATTTTTGGTGAGATACTTCCAATAGGAAATCACATCCTGCAATTCTCCTCATTAGAGCCATGCAGGAGCACAGCTGATTGATAATTATGAAACAACTCCTATTAAACTCACTTTCCTACATGGATACAGAAAAACACACATGGATTTCTTCAGAATAACAAAACAGAAATCTGCAACAAAGTTTGTTAAAATTATTGTAATGTACATAGATCACACAGAGGGGAATGTTTTTTTCTCAACAAAAGTGAAGTTACGCTTTAAGCTCCCTCATTGATTTACTGAAGTATTAAACCTTGTGTAACACAATAAATACATCATGCAACTTGCACACAGTTAGTACTCCTGACTGACATGGAGTAATAGAGCAGTGGGAAGCACAGTTAAAGGGGAGTTCCACCCTTTTTTTATGTTTATTAAAAGTCAGCAGCTACAAAAAGTGTAGCTGCTGGCTTTTAATAAACATACACTTACCTGTTCCACTGTCCAGCGACGCGCCGCCTGGAGCTCCGCTCCTCTCCCACCCTTCTCCGCCGGCGCCTCCATTCATTGTGTGGGCACCCGGCCGTGACAGATTTCAGCTTCACGGCCGGGCACTCACTGCGCATGCGCGAACGGCGCAGCGCTCTCTGAATGGACAGGCGATCGCCTGGGACCTGTCACGTCCCAGGTGATCGCCTACAGGGAGGGGCCGCCACAAGGCGATATGACGTATCGCCTAGGCGAGCCCAGGGCGGAAGGAGGAAGTGGGACAGGAAGTCCCACTCCTACTGAAGCCCCCACTCCCCCCCCCAAAAAAAATTACATGCCAAATGTGGCATGTAAGGGGGCGAGGAGTGGATAAAGCGGAAGTTCCAAATTTGGGTGGAACTCCGCTTTAAGGCTAGTATCAATGGGGAAGTGATGGTGGCTGGGGGGTGCTCTTTTAAGCAACTGAGCCTTTTTATAGTCTAGGCAGCATACTCTCTGGCTGTTTGAAGCATTGTCAGTGTTTAACATCCTTAAAACTGCACATAGTACCGTATATACTCGAGTATAAGCCGAGTTTTTTAAGCACATTTTTTTGTGCTGAAAATGCCCCCCTCAGCTTATACTCAAATCTGTGTCCATCTTCACTTATGTGCGCCTGTTCCTGGCCAGCCGAAGGTCCCCTGGACCCCAAACTTGGCACACATGTAGCCCCACTCTTCCTCTACAAGTGTGCAAAGTTTTTTGTCCAGGGGATCTACGGCCGGGGAGCACCGATTTTTCAAACCTGGGCACCCCTTCCACAGACTCCCATGTTAAACAGTAATTTCTCCAATGATTTTGGGGACCCAGTACTGGCCGGCCCTAGTCCATAGACTCCCATGTTAAACGTCAGTCTAGTCACACAGCGCCAGAGATCAGGTAGGGAGATTGGGCACAGTGAGGCATGGGCACAGTGACAGTGAGGCATGGGCACAGTGAGGCATGGACACAGTGAGGCATGGACACAGTGAGGCATGGACACAGTGAGGTATGGGCACAGTGACAGTGAGGCATGGGCACAGTGAGGCATGGACACAGTGAGGCATGGACACAGTGAGGCATGCACATGGACACAGTGAGGCAAAGTGAGGCACAGTGAGGCATGCAGATGGACACCCTGGGCTTATACTCGAGTCAATACATTTTCCCATTTTTTTGTGGTAAAATTAGGTGCCTCGGCTTATATTCGGGTCGGCTTATACTCGAGTATATACTGTATATTGTTTAAAATCAGAAAGTCCCAGCCTGGTAAGCAATTCACAGAATAGGTAATCGGTCAACTGATCAGACAGGGAGTAACGGTAACTTGTATTTTTCTAAATAGGTACAAAGCTGGAAGCAATAATGCAAAGCAGGTTCAGGATGGCAAATATTGTGAATATACTGCAGAATAATTCAAAACTGGTAACTGCACAAACATGGAATCTTCACAGAAATATATGCAACTCAGCCAGGGTAATATGTGGCTACTTAGCATAGTCTCTATGAACCTCTATAATAACAGAGATTCTAGCTGAGAATTGCTACTTCAAATAAATACATGAAAAAATAAAATTGCTGGATGTCTGAGAATCATCAGCACCACATCCCTTCATTGTTAAATGGTAGCAAAGGAAAGAATTTGGGATTTTTAGGGTGCAAAAACACAACACAAATATACCGCATATACTCGAGTATAAGCTGAGTTTTTCAGCACATTTTTTGTGCTGAAAATGCCCCCTCGGCTTATACTCGAGTCACCTTTTTGTGCCTGATCTCCTGGAATTTGGGGACCTCGGTACCGGCCGGCCGTAGGTCCTCTGGAGCCCAAACTTGGCACACATGTAGCCCCACTCTTCCTCTACAAGTATACAAAGTTTTTTGTCCGGAGGACCTACGGCCGGGGAGCACCGATTTTTCAAAGTCGAGCACCCCTTCCATAGACTCCCATGTTAAACGTCAGTCTAGTCATGGACACAGTGAGGCATGGGCACAGTGAGGCAAGGGGCACAGTGAGGCAAGGGGCACAGTGAGGCATGGACACAGTGAGGCATGGACACAGTGAGGCATGCACACAGTGAGGCAAAGTGAGGCACAGTGAGGCATGCAGATGGACACCCTAGGCTTATACTCGAGTCAATACGTTTTCCCAGTTTTTTGTGGTAAAATTAGGTGCCTTGGCTTATTTCTTTCTCGTACATCACGGGACACAGAGCGACATAGTCATTACTAATGGGTTATATAGATACCGTCAGGTGCTGGCACTGGCAACTTCCAAAACCGGAAGTACCCTCCCCTATATAAGCCCCTCCCATCCGGGAGCACCTCAGTTTTTTGCCAGTGTCTAAGGTGTTGGCCAAGAAGAAACATGTGTTTTTCACTGAGCTTGCGTACAGGTTCTTTTGGGCCTCAGTAAGCTATTCCGGATCCGACCAAAAAAGCTTCATAGCTAAACGGTCGGTACCCGGGCCTTGCAGAGAAGAGCAAGGTTTTGCCTGTAATGCTTCTCTTAGGAGAGCTGGACCCTGGGATCCAGAGCTCTGGTCATACCCACGACCAAGATGTTTTCTGTGCAGGGTGCTATACAGGTCCAGGGGAGTGGAATCCTTGGGAACCCGGTCCCTGAAGGTTTGATTACAATGCCTGCCGTGATAGGTGAAGTTTGGGCTTTTGTGGACCAAACAAAGTCCTGCGGCGGGGAACAGGTAAGTGGGGGCCCCCAGGAACTTGGTTCTATTGGGGGACCCCCAAGCCTAATTTGTCTTTCTGTCTGTTACCTAATGGTATTCCCGCAAAATTCTGTGCATGCCTGTAACTACTAAAAAAATGTAATAATTTTTAATGGTGGTCAAGAAAAAAAAAAAAAAAATTTTTTTTTTTTATATACATTTAATATATTAGACTGCGGTACCTGTGTTTGTCCACTAGAGGCCGCTGTGGAATGTTTTCTTGTCATGTGGACTAGTTTCTTCTCAGCAGAGCAAAGTCCAGGCAGATGGTGAGTTCTCTTATAGGAAACTGCTTCCTCTGCCATGTTGCAGTGCTCGTCCATCCCCCGGCCTGCGGCAAAGAGGGGCCCTGGCTCCTGTCCCTTGTTTCCATTTTTGAAATTAGCGCCGAAGGCGCACATGGCCGCGCGCGTGCGCGTGCACGCGCCTCTATATATAGAGGTGAGCCGGGAAAGGGGGCGGAGCCTGGGGGATGACGCTCTGTGCGCGCCGCAGCGCTTCTGCGCATGTGCGGGCGTCCCAGCAGTTTAAAAAAAAACACAATATTGTAGTAAGCTGGCTATGAAGTACAGAGACAGAGCTGGCAACATTTAAAGGCATACAGCAAGCGGTTGATACAGGCATCCCCTAGAAAGGCACATTAGTAGACACCAACTGTTTCTTATAGCAGCATTTATGCTAGACTATTATCAGTAACTGGTGTATTTCGGCTGGAATACCTCAGCTTTGTGGCTTAGGAATATGCCGTCTAAAAACTCCGGGACTAGAAATTCCAGGAGGAATAGGGGGTCTCCATCGGGCTCTGAGGATCTTGGGCATGCTTTGGCTGCACCAGTCTCCCCTGAAGAATCAGAGGTTAGTGACCGTAGAGCACCCTCAGGAGTACCTGGTACTGTGGCTGTCCTCAGTTCACCTGCTCCTGTGTATGTAACAGAGGAGGTTTTTTCCTCAGCTCTGGGAGGGCTGGAAGAGAGATTGTCAGCATTGATCGCTGCTTCCCTGTCACAGGAGAAAAGCGCTCGATCTCCGTCTCCCCCCTCAGAGTGCCTGTTAACAGAGCAACAGTCCCATACAGAGGTCGACCTACCTGAGGGGGATCAGGATGAGGTCGATTCGGTTGCAGAGGAATCAACAGTGGAAGAGCCGTTCTCAGCATCACATGCTGAAAGGTTATGGGTTCAGTCCCTGACTAATATGGTCCGATCAGCATTTAAAATGCCACTTGCGGAGCCATCCTCCACTTCTGTCTCCTCGCTGGGGTCGCTAAAAGCTCCCCAGACTGTTTGTTCCTTTCCGATCCATCCTTTACTGGAGGGGCTCATTTACCAGGATTGGGAGCATCCTGACAAAATATTTACTCCCCCCAAGAGATTTCCGGTGGTCTATCCCATGGAGGATAAGTTCATCAGAAAATGGAGGGTCCCTACAGTGGACGCAGCCATCTCTTGTGTGAATAAATCACTGACATGTCCGGTGGAAAATGTCCAAATGTTCAAGGACCCAATAGATAAAAAATTGGAGTCCTTATTAAAATCTGCTTTTTCTACAGCAGGATTGGTGACACAACCAGCAGTGGCAGCTATTGGGGTCTGCCAAGCAGTGAAGGATCAGTTGAAACAGGTCTTAAGGGACTTGCCGGATCAGCAGGCTCTTGCCCTAGCTGATCTACCTAGAGCCTTATGCTTTGCGGTGGACGCTATAAAGGATTCAATCCATCAGGCCTCCCGCCTTACGCTGTCTGTAGTACATATGCGCAGGCTTCTATGGCTCAAGAACTGGTCTGCTGAAGCTCCCTGTAAAAAATTGCTGGTCAGCTTCCCATTTCATGGGGAGCGCTTATTCGGGGAAGACCTGGACAAGTATATCCAGAGAATTTCCAGCGGTAAAAGTACACTTTTGCCGGTTAAAAATAGAGTTAGAGGTCCCTCTTTTAAAAGGCCGGCCTCTCCAGTCCCTAGGACATCGGCTGTGAAACAGTTCCGACGGCCTCCTCGGTCAAATCCCGGAGGTAGAAATCAGGGACAGTTGCAGGGTAACAAAAAGCCCTGGAGCAGGAGAGGTACAAAACCTCCCCCAAAGTCAAATGCATGAAGGGTTGCCCCCACCCAATCGGGTGGGGGGAAGACTTCAGTTGTTCACAGAGACCTGGCGGGACACGATCCGAGACAGATGGGTGCTCTCCGCAGTAAATCTGGGATACAAATTGGAGTTAAAAAACTCCCCTTCTTCCCGCTTTATAAGGTCAAACGTGCCAAGGGATCCCCAGAAGAGAGGATCCCTCCTGTTGGCACTAGAACAATTATTGCTTCAAGCAGTAATTATAGAGGTTCCCCTGGAAGAGTGAGGGTTCGGGTTTTACTCAAACCTCTTTACAGTTCCGAAGCCAAACGGGGACGTGAGGCCCATACTAAATCTAAAAGGGCTAAACAAATTCCTGCATATCAGGACTTTCCGGATGGAGTCGATCCGATCGGTAGCCACTGCCCTACAAGGGGAGGAATGGTTAGCCTCGATCGACATCAAGGATGCTTATTTGCACATTCCCATCTTTCCAGCCCACCAAAAATTTCTACGCTTTGCGGTAGAAGGCCGCCATTTTCAGTTCAGAGCCTTACCCTTCGGTCTGGCCACAGCACCAAGAGTGTTCACAAAAATTTTGGCCCCATTATTGGCCAATCTAAGAACACGAGGTGTAACGATAATGGCATATCTAGACGACTTGTTGCTGATAGACCACTCAGTGGAAAAACTAGAAGTGGTTGTTCACGAGACAATCAAGTATCTGGAATATCACGGTTGGATTATCAACCGAGACAAGTCAGCCCTAAAACCAGTCAAAAGTCTGGAATACTTGGGGCTAAGGCTGGATTCAGACCAGAGAAAATTTTTCTTGCCTCAAGAAAAGGGGTCGTCTTTGAGAGATTTGATCCACTTAGTGGGCTCAAAAAGACAGCCATCCATACGCCTGTGCATGAGGCTGCTGGGAAAAATGGTGGCATCATTCGAAGCAGTACCCTACGGTCAATTCCATTCAAGGAAATTGCAAAGGGCCATACTGTCAGCCTGGAACAAAAAAGTTCAGGCTCTGGACTTACCAATGTCCTTGTCCCCTTCCGTTCGCAAGAGCCTCCGCTGGTGGTTGGTTCCCCAGAATCTGGAAAGAGGGAAATCCTTCAGTCCGATTTCCTGGAAGGTGGACACTACAGATGCCAGCCTTATAGGCTGGGGAGCAGTACTGGAGCAATGGTCTCTCCAGGGCAAGTGGTCAGAAGCAGAAAAGGCCCTGCCCATCAATCTCTTAGAGATACGAGCAGCCCGGTATGCCCTAGTAGCATGGACATCCAAACTCCAAGGGTCCCCTGTCAGAGTTCAATCAGACAATGCCACAGCAGTGGCATATATCAATCGTCAGGGGGGCACCAGGAGTCGTGCAGCCCAAAGGGAAGTAAATTACATCCTGAGATGGGCAGAAAGATATGTCCCAGCCATATCTGCGGTATTCATTCCAGGGGTGGAGAATTGGAAGGCGGACTTTCTAAGTCGCCAACAATTATGCCCAGGGGAATGGTCCCTTCATCCCGAGGTTTTCCGGACAATATGTCAGCGGTGGGGAACACCGGATGTAGATCTGCTAGCATCCAGATTCAACGCAAAGGTGGACAGGTTTGTCTCTTGGACAAGGGATCCCCTAGCTTGCGGCTCGGATGCCCTAGTGTTCCCTTGGGATCAGTTCAAGCTGATATATGCATTCCCACCGCCACAATTGTTACCTCGATTACTCCGCAGAATCAGGGTAGAAAAGAAACCAGTGATTCTGGTGGCTCCAGCGTGGCCCCGAAGAGCATGGTACGCGGAGATTGTAAAAATGTCTGTGGGGAGTCCTTGGACCCTCCCACATCGTCCAGACCTGCTTTCGCAGGGACCGATATACCACCCTTCCTTACCAGCCCTAGGTTTGACGGCCTGGCTATTGAAGCCCACATTCTAAAAAAGAGAGGGCTCTCTAATGCTGTGGTGTCTACCATGATCAATGCCAGGAAACCGGTATCCAGGCAGATCTACTATAGAATCTGGAAGGCGTACATCGCCTGGTGTGAGGCCAGGAAATGGCATCCACGTAAATACGTAATAGGTAGGATTCTGGACTTCCTACAATGGGCTGTAGATAGGAAGCTTGCCTTGAGTACTATCAAGGGTCAGATTTCGGCCTTGTCAATATTTTTTCAAAGGCCCTTGGCTTCGCATTCACTAGTCAAAGCCTTTATACAAGGAGTGATGCGTATTAGTCCTCCGGTTAATATTCCCATATGTCCATGGGATCTAAACTTGGTTTTGTCGGTTCTACAGAAACAACCATTTGAACCACTACAGCATATTTCCTTGGTTCTTCTCACCAGGAAATTGATTTTTCTAGTAGCCATTTGTTCGGCTAAAAGAGTGTCGGAATTAGCAGCTATGTCCTGTAAGGAGCCATATCTGGTTATCCATAAGGACAGAGTAGTGTTACGTCCTCATCCAGCCTTTCTTCCTAAGGTGGTATCGAGGTTTCATTTGAACCAAGATGTGGTTCTTCCTTCTTTTTTCCCCAAACCTACTTCGGTAGAGGAAAAGTTATTGCATTCTTTGGATGTAGTAAGAGCAGTTAAAGCTTATCTAAAAGCCACTGCTCAGATTCGCAGAACGGATACTTTGTTTATTCTGCCGGAAGGCCCCAGAAAGGGTCAGGCAGCGTCAAAATCTACTTTAGCCAAGTGGATTCGACAGGTCATAATACAAGCCTATGGCTTGAGAAGTAGACCGCCTCCGTTCAAAGTTAGGGCGCACTCCACGAGAGCAGTTGGAACTTCATGGGCAGTGCATCACCAGGCCTCCCTGGCTCAAATCTGTAAGGCCGCAACATGGTCTTCGGTACACACGTTTACTAGGTTCTACCAGGTGGACGTTAGAAGTCAGGAGGATGTCGCCTTTGGGCGCAGTGTGTTGCAGGCCGCAAAAGATCCTCATGTCTGATAGCGCTCAGCTTATATATGGTGTATCCCCCCCCTCATTTGGCATTGCTTTAGGACATCCCATTAGTAATGACTATGTCGCTCTGTGTCCCGTGATGTACGAGAAAGAAAATAGGATTTTTATAACAGCTTACCTGTAAAATCCTTTTCTTGGAGTACATCACGGGACACAGAGCTCCCGCCCCTCTTTAGGGACACTTATTGCTTTGCTACAAAACTGAGGTGCTCCCGGATGGGAGGGGCTTATATAGGGGAGGGTACTTCCGGTTTTGGAAGTTGCCAGTGCCAGCACCTGACGGTATCTATATAACCCATTAGTAATGACTATGTCGCTCTGTGTCCCGTGATGTACTCCAAGAAAAGGATTTTACAGGTAAGCTGTTATAAAAATCCTATTATTCGGGTCGGCTTATACTCGAGTATATACGGTATATAAAAAATAATTTTATTTTATAAAACATCCAAAAATTAACATATTGTCATCATATTTTATCATACGGTACATAGAATAAATGCAGTAGATACTAATCTCTACATGTTTCGCCAAACAATGGCTTCCTCAGGAGAACTTTTATCAGGGACTGCATAAATTATCACTGCTGATCATTTATCAATGCTAATAAATATTTAAAATCCAATATGTATTTGGCTCCAGAATCACCGGGGTAGATAGATATGGACAATTGGTGAAATCACAGAGGGAGGCACAATGACGCACCCAATTGGCCCATCTGTATTAACAGCAAGCAGTATTGGGATCCTAACTGCCAGTAGTCAATCAAGGGATTCCCAGCTATTTGCTTTTCCCACGTTGAAGAAAAGAGGGAAGCTTTCATCAGAGCATATTGTCCGAGAAAACTGTCATTTGTCCTTTTGGTGTGCAATACACTGATTCACTCTACCTGTTCTGATTGGTGGCTCCAAGTGTGAGTATATCAGTGGGGGTCCTGCCTGTCCCTGAAACGTGTGCCCCCAATATCAGGAATAACAAGCCATCAAATGGCCGGTGTCATAACTGATCACATGTGCTCACAGGAAGGACAAATGGCGGTTTTCTCAGACAAAATGCTCTGATGAAAGCTGTCGCCTCCCTCTTTTTTAAATATTTATTAACATTCAGTGATCATTCATGCAGTCCCTGATAAAAGTTCTCCTGAGGAAGCCATTGTTTGCCAAAACATGTAGAGATTAGTATCTACTGCATTTATTCTATGTACCGTATGATATATATGATGACAATATGTTGATTTTTAGATGTTTCTAAAATAAACATTTTGATATTTTTTACATATACTGTATTTGTGTTGCATTTTTGGCACCCTAAAAATTTAAAATTCTTTCCTTTGCTTCCACTTCAATTAAATAGTTTGCAAATGACTACTTGCAATTGCCCTTATAAATGGCATCACTTTCAGTGAAGTCCGGGGTAGGCCCAAGAACAAGGGGCCACCCCACTAAAATTGAAGTACTCTGGTAGCAGTTTGGGAGGGGCTTCCCACAGTAGCTGTTTCTTTTGGAAAAGCTATGTGCTATTTGGATCAAGCCAGGCAGCTCACACACAGTGAAGCAATGCACACCTGGCTGCAGATTACTCGCCCAGCTGCCTTCTCAACAGATTTGGCCTCTCTGAGCTACTGTGCCAAAGTACCGGTAGTTGAATATCTGTTGGCCATTAGTTCTGAGCCCCATCTATCTGCCCATTACTTTATAAAAAAATAAGGGGGCTCTTTCATAGTACATTAATGTACTCTTAGAAATTAAACGACAGTACCAGGGTCATCATAACTTCTAATACCAGCAGCTTACTGCAGAAAACCCACCATGCTGATCTTTAGAAATAATCAAACATGCTGTACATTTTGGCTGGTCACTACTGGCATTAAGCTGGTGCCAGAGGTATCCTCAGAACTTTTGTTTTACCTCAAGTGACATAAACATGTATGCATTGATGAGCCAAACATGCATAGTTATGTCAGAATCTACTGAAAAGAAAAAAAAAAATCTTCCAGCTCTTAAAGCATAGTTAAACCCATCAAATTAACTGTTTCCCAAAACATGTACCGTATTTATCGGCGTATAACACGCACAGGTGTATAACACGCACCCTAACTTTAAGAGGGAAGTTTCAGGAAAAAACCTTTCCACAACCCCCTGCGTATAACACGCAGGTACAGTTTCCCCTCTATTTTCAGGCTAAAAAAGTAAGTGTTATACAACAATAAATACAGTACATTCAAGGCATGATGAGACTGATAACTGTCACAAGCCAAAGTATATGCCACCAGCACACCAAGGATCATTGAAATGATGTTCAAGAGTTTACCATCACAGTTGCAAAGGTCAAAGTTTCAGGGACAGGCAGGACCCCTTCATCAGGCATGTGATCACATGCCTGATGAAGGGGTCCTGCCTGTCCCTGAAACGTGTGCCCCCAATATCAGGAATAACAAGCCATCAAATGGCCGGTGTCATAACTGATCACATGTGCAGCACCTTGGCAACTGCAGAACAATCAGATGACAGCTTCCTTGGATGTAAAGGACAGAAGTTTTTTTTTTCCACTTTAGGGCGTGTGCACACATCTGGCCCTCCCTCCATCTATTTGCCTACAGTAGAAAACCCAAATTAAAAAACAACCTTTTTATTTTATTGCCCTAGTAAATTAAAGTGAACAAACATGTTATACTTACCTGCTCTGTTGCAGTGGATTTGCACAGAGCAGCCAGGATCCTCCTCTTCTCGGGTCTCTCTTCTGTGATCCTGGCCCCTTCCTCCTGCTCAGTGCCCCCACAGCAAGCAGCTTTCTTTGGGGACACCTGTGCTGAGTCACAGCTCCCTGTGTCCATTCAGACATGGAGCCCTAACCCATCCCTAGCCCCCACCCCCTCTCTCTCCTGATTGGCTAGCTGACTTTGATTGACAGCAGCGGGAGCCAATGTTGTCGCTGCTGTGTCTCAGCCAATCAGGAAGGAGAATCTCGGAATGGCTGAGATATTCATGGACATCGCTGGAACTATATGGACCTCAGGTAAGTATTAGGGGGGCTGAGGGGGGCTGCTGCACACAGTAGGCTTTTTATCTTAATGCATAGAATGCAGTAAGATAAAAAAAAACTTCTGCCTTTAAAACTCCTTTAAGAAGTAAGTTAAAATATCATAATTTAACACTGCACAATATAATGAGAGTGAATTTTTTTTAATCCAGGGTTTCCATAAGGTAAGCTAAATAAACAACTTTGCCTGGTAGATAAAAAGGTCTTAAAAAAAAGCAAGGAAGCCAGAAAAATAAAGCAATATATTTTGTAAAAGTTGCAGAAGGACATGTACAAACTAATAAATTAAACTTGTCTCCTTGCCTTGCTTCTGCTGAGAGGCTATTTTAAGTTTAGCAATGTCTTGAGAGTAGCTCACAAAAAATAATAAACTAGCTGGATTCTAGAAAATAATAGGATACCACTACACTTAAAGGGGTATAGCTTTTACAAAACATGTTCAACCAACCCAGTGTTCGCATGCCATTAACCACTTAGAGGACCAGGCCTATTTTTCAAACTTATCAACCTATTTTTTTTTACTTAGAACCCCCAAACATTTTTTTTCAAACACCCTAGAAAATAAAATGGGAGGTTGTTGCAACACTTTATGTCACACCGTACTTGTGCAGCAGTCTTACAAATGCAATTTTTTGGCGAAAAATACACTTTTTTGAATTAAAAAATAAGAAAACAGTAAAGTTAGCCCAAGTTTTTTATATTGTGAAAGATAATGCTATGCCAAGTAAATTAATACCCAACATGTCATGCTTCAAAATTGCACTCATTCGAATGGAATGGCGACAAACTTTGACCCTTAAAAATCTCCATATGCGGCGCTTAAAAAATTGTTAAAAGGTTACCAGTTTTGAGTCAAAGAGGAGGTATTTTTCTAGAATTATTGCTCTCGCTCTAACGACCGCAATTATAACTCAAATGTGTGGTTTGAACACTGTTTACATATGCGGGCGCGACTTACATTTATTTCTACACTGTAAACATCCCTTGTAATAGAAAATAGGCATTTAATGTGAGATCTGGGGTCAAAAAAACCTCAGATCTCACATTTACACCTAAATGCAATTAAATAAAAAATGTTCCTTTAAGGCCGTTGGGCGTATGTGACGTTTGACATCTCTTTCGTCTTCCAACCTCACTGAGTCAAGTGGGGGCCATCATTCCCTCCCTTGACACAGTGCCTCAGAGGGGAAAGGATCGGATTGTCTGCGCCGCTACAGATGGCTCCGGTAAGCGGCGGAGATGACCTAAACGTGTGGGAGGGTGGTGGGCACCTCTACCGCCGCCAATAAGAGTAATCTCACTGCAAATCCACCACGAAGTCCATCTGAAAGTAGACTGCCCGCCATTTAAGAATATACCGGGGTTATGGCAGTTATCTGCTGCCATAACAACGGTATTCAACGTCAAAATACCAATGTATAACGACGGCAGGGCAGTCCGGAAGTGGTTAAGCAAGATGACTTGAAGAAAAAAATACTAAAAATTATACTTGCATATGCTGTACCAGGAATCTGTGCTGGCAGACCCCCCTTGGTCATCTGTACCTTATAAGCATGAGCCCAGGTGTACAGGCACTAAAGGTAAGATTGAACAAGTCTGGATGCTTTCTAGAAACCTATACTGGATTATTATTATTATATATGATTTATATAGTGCCAACATTTTTGGCAGCGCTTTTACAATGTAGAGGGGGGGCAGCACAATTACAATACAGTTCAATACAGAAGGGACAGGAGGGCCCTGCTGCGGGGGGTGGTCTGATGGAGCTGGCTTGGGTACAGTTCTTAGATGGGTGTGGGATAGGTTTGCCTGAATACATGAGTTTTCAGAGATCTCCTAAAGGTGGACAGGGTAGGGGCTGATCGGACATACCAGAGCAGCGAGTTCCAGAGGATGGGAGAGGCTCTAGTGAAGTCCTGTAGGCGAGCATGGGGGGAGGTAACAAGGGAGCAGGAGGTCCTGGGAAGAGTGGAGGGAACGATTTGGGCAATATCTGCAGATGAGTTTGGTGAGGTAGCTGGCATGTGTGGAGGGACCAATGGTTGTGCTGTTGATCTTAATGGTAAAGTCATGGGGAGGGGACCGGGAAGGAGGAAATATAACAAGCTCAGTTTTGGAAAGATTGAGTGGTGTGACATCAATACCGATATGTCATTCAGTAAGTTTGTGGTCCGTGAGGAGATCAAGGGGGTGAGTTGAGAAGTGGTGAGATAGATCTGGGTGTCGTCGGCATAGAGGTGGTATTGGAAGCAATGGGAGGTTATCAACTGGCCCAGGAAAGAAGTTGGTCTGCCTGTACAGATGTTTGGTTGGTTCAGTTGCAGGAGTCCTTTCTTCTGGTTTAGAGCCATAAAAAAAAAAAAAACATAGTATTGAAGGCCATGGCTTGAGAAGGGAATGACGTGAGGGGATATGCTGAGAAGAGAACATGATGGAAACGGCCAGTAGAGCACACTTTTATCACAGAAGTCCAAATCGTTTTCTTTAGAGGTGAGCCAATACCACCTCCTCACTTCGTCAAGCACTGTCTATGTGGCTATGCAGGGTGGGAGGGTGGTTGTCAAATAATTTTTTAGACCCACAAACTTGCAATTGCAAGAAAATACCAAAAGCCTAAAAATGCTAGTTACCTGTTATGCAGATCATGTCAGAGGACTTTACCAACATACTACTCAGGGTCAGTTGCTTAAAAATCATTGAAACCATGATATCAAAACAACCAGCATTTTAGTAGGAGACGTAAGCAATGGCAGCCTTCATGTTTCTATCATGAAAGATTTATTTTAAAGGCTATGGGAATTATTCACCACAGGATATAGTTTATGGCAGCTTCAGAGAAAAAAAAATTCTCTTCTGTGTAGCGGGTATGTACTTTCCCGGGTGTAATTCAAACTGGCAGAGACACCAGTGATGTGCAGTTCCTTGCGGTCCAGTGGGTGGCGCTGTCGCCTTGGGCTGGGGTTGAACCATCATTGTGTGCTGTGCCTCCTTTTTGTCCTCCCTCGGCAGCGGTATGGTGGGGCGGGGAGCCCGTCATGCTTGCTGGGAGAGGGTATAAAGGGGCCGGCCATCTTTGTCACGGGGTCGAGTCCCAGGCACCTTCAGCCTGAGGGTGCGTGGTTCGTGTCGGTCTTCTAGGCGGCCTAGGCCTAGAGGACGTCCGGAGATCGTGTTCCATCCCAGGCACCTTTAGCCTGGGGTGAGGTATTCGGATGGAGGTCTGGAGCTCAGTGCCCAACACTGAGTTCCGCGAGGGAAGGAGGTCCTAGGGAACCCAGGGATTGGGTACCCGAATCCAGAAGGCATAATGGACCGGGGGGAGCTCCTCACTTGAAGACCGGGTGCAACAGATTGCCAGTGACAGGTGAGCCTCCCATCGGAGACCGCCTGGAAGGAAAATCCCCCCTCGCTAGGAGACTTCAGCCCACTTTCAGGAAGGAAAGTGGAGAGTTCATTGTGTCTGGGCCTACTCGCATCCACACCTGCTTGTTTGTTCTGTTCTCTAAGGGAGTCTAACTGATTATGCTGTTCACTCGAGAAGAATAAAGGAGTGTTGGACTTTAATGGTGTGGGGCTCTTTTCTGGTGGACATTGTTCAAGGTAACTCCAGGTGCACAACACTGACCCGAAGGTAGAGAAAGAACTTTGCTTACACCGCACGGACACATGTGGTGAAGGCTTGGCGTGGTGACCCCGCTCTTTCCCTTCTAAGGTACCCCTAGACAAGAGAAAGACGAGCTGATGCAAAGAGGGGGGTGAGGAGGCCGCTACATCTGATTGAATTAAAAAGATATATGTTAACTGTTAAATACATATGAAGGTTAAGACACTCAATGATATTTGAAAGAGCATAAAGATTCCAAGGCTTTACTTACTCACTGACTTTTAAAATACTGTAGCCTTTGACAGCAGTATATTAACCACTTTAGGACCAGCCGCCGTCGTTTGGCGGGGGCACAATGGCTCTCCTGCGCGAATCGTGATAGGTGTACGGCGGCTCGGGCAGGTTCAGTTACCAAAAATATCTAGAAGAATACATATTGGCCTGAACTGATGAAGAAATTTGTTTTAAAAAAAATAAATGTGGGATATTTACTATAGCAAAAAGTAAACAATATTGTTTTTTTTCCCCAAAATATTTGTTTATAGCGCAAAAAATAAAAACCGCAGAGGTCCTCAAATACCACCAAAAGAAAGCTCTATTTGTGGGGAAAAAAGGACGTAATTTTTGTTTGGGTACAACATCACATGACGGTGCAATTGTCAGTTAAAGCGAAGCAGTGCCGAATCGCAAAAACCTGGACCTGTCATGGCTCTATACATTTATAAAGGAGTATAAAGAGGACCTGTAATGGCTCTATACATGTATAAAGGAGTATAAAGAGGACCTGTAATGGCTCTATACATGTATATAGGAGAATAAAGAGGACCTGTCATGGCTCTATACATGTATATAGGAGAATAAAGAGGACCTGTAATGGCTCTATACATGTATGTAGGAGTATAAAGAGGACCTGTCATGGCTCGGTGGAGCTGCCTGAGCCTCGTGTGCAGGTCTGCAGGATGGGAGCAAGACAAGCCAGGAGCGGGACCGTCAGTGCTGTTTAGACTGGAGTGGACTGAAGGGATCACCTGTTGTGGAGAGAGACTGTAACTGTGACTCAGGAGGGGACATGTCGTGCTGCTGTCAGTGCCACTGTGAGAGTCAATTTCATGTGTGTGTGCCTGCCCATTCTAATTTCTTGTCCTGTCCTGTTTCTGAGCTACTTATTTACTATATTGAAAATAAACTAAGAAATTGTTTTTTTTAGTTTTTAAGCTTAATATCTACAGTAAATCACATTGCTAATTGCATATTATACGTGTTTGTAGCATAAATGCAGAAATTTGCACTTAAAACTGTAATTTTATAACTTTTGGAAATGGTAATAAAAACTTGGCTGTGTCAGTAAATTTTGGGTGTGGTGTCAGTAAATTTCAGTTTGGTAGGTTGGCAACACCGGTCCCAGCCCAGTGGCTGGAAAGCAACAGCAAAATACCACTACAGTGCATACAGATGATGAGCAGATGAAGATTAAGGTTGATAGCTAAAAAAAAAAAAAAAAAAATCTGAAAATTTTATTAGTATGTCATGTTAAAGTAATGCGAGTAATGTAAGATATTTAAAATCTATCAAAAAGTGTCAGGAATAGAGTTAGATATAAAGGATATAATACTATCTATAACATCAAGATCAATAAAAACTATATAAAAAAATTATATTTCACCACATGATTACAGCAGCCAGAACAATAATAGCCCGTTGATGAAAGAAGATAAAAACCCCAAAATAGTTGAATGGATTTGTGAAATGAACGAAATACAATATATGGAAAAAAGGATAAGGGAGGAAGGGTTCGTAAAAAATCAACTACCAAAAATGTGGCAAAAATGGGACGAATTTCGGCTTTCAGCGAACCTAATAAAGTTTCTATGAGAGGAGGGAAGTTTTTTTTTTTTCTTGGTTTATGTGTGTGTATGTTGATATGAATGAATGAGAAACAAATTAATTTTTAAAAGGGATCCTTACAATCTGATAAGGGAAGAAATAAAAGGGAAAATTAGGGATGTCAGTCCCTAACTTGTAAAATATGGTCCCAGATCAGTTGAATGGGACAATGTGTATAGAAATTGAGGAATCACTGTATGTTTTGTATTATGTAATAATGTTTATAAAATTAATAAAAAGATATTGAAAACAAAGTAATGCATAAATATAGAAAGCATTTTAAATCTCTCCAACCACTGTTTCAGATGCAGAATAAAAAAGTAAAACTTAACCAAAGCTTGCAATCACTAGATAGTTCTGGGCTGGCTACTTCAAAACTATCAAAAATGTGTCCATCATTGACACTAGTACTAGTAACTCTTCATCTGATACTGAAGGACTTGAACCTGCAACTCTGAAGAGTATGCCTTTTTTTGGGGGAATAAAGGAACAAGATACTATGAACTTCCCTTACAGCCAGGCTTATCACCCACCCTTTTCCAGTGTTACAGAATTATGGCATGGGTGGCAAGTGCACCAGTTAAATCTCTGTGATTGAGATGTCATTAGGCAGCTCATATCAGAGACAAAAAGCACAGAGCAGATTTGTGCCACTCTGTGCATTGTCATTGCTGTGATTGCCATTCACAAGGATTACAAATGTAAGCAGTACTGCTGTTTACATTGGAGAGCTCGTCCCTTCCTCCCCTACCACTGATCCTCTTCCTTCCTCCTCTGCCAGGAACTTCCTGCTGCCAATCTTGTAAGTAAACATGCTCCCGCTGACCACCAATGAAAGTGGAGGCACACTGAGCAGCAAGGTGGGACACACTAATAACCACTAAGCAGCAAGAAGGAACGTAGAGCCCATATAGGACATAAAGGGGATACACTGGCCACTGCTAACCACTAACTAAGGTTCATTACTCCTACTCTTGACAGTTTATGTAGAGCATTTTGTACAGCACCTGGTTTCTGCCATGCCATCTGTGAGGGGGTTAGCTCGGCAGCGGGTGTGGGTGACCCCCGGGATGGGCTCCCCACACAAAACAGGCCCAGCAAACGGAGGTTGTGGTTTTCAAAATCAAAAAAGGTGCGGTTTATTTTCTATTTACAGTGACAAAACACAGCAAAGCAAAAGAAACATAACCAAAATAAATCCTGGTCAAGTTGACCTCTGACTAAACATACAGGTTTCCTAACTAACAACTGGGATCAGCCTAGTGCTGTCCTAGTCCCGAAGTCCCTGGTTTAGTAAAAGTCCAAACAAATAGCCACACAGGCTTTGCCTCACCGCACAGGGGTTCACTCTCCCTAGACAGTCCACACAGGTCTGGTTCCAGGCATGAGCTAACATCTAATGAAGCTGGGAGTTCTTATAGAGGCCTAAATGAGCTGACAAGCTTCAGCTGGCCTCATCAACTCCCTGTCTGTACGACGCCCAGCCCTCTCCCTAGAGGTATGAGTCATCCATGAGCCCACTAGCCTTATACAACTCTCCACCTAGTTGTATAAGTCGGCGTAAAGCCTGAATCTGGGCGAAATATATCTACCCCCCTGGATGCAACCAGGTGACTTTACCTTCCTGCTGTCACATACCCCCCCCTCTTGTTTTAACCTCGGGGTTGGAACACCAGCAATCAGGCATTCATGTACTCGAGACAAAGCATCCACATTCCCCATTTGAACGCCAGGGCGATGCTTTACTGTGAAGTTGAATTCCTGGAGGGCCAGGAACCACCTATTCACTCTTCTATTTGTTTCCTTGTTTTGAGCCATCCACTTTAACGGAGCATGATCCGTAACCATGTCAAAGTGCCTACCTAGCAGGTAGTACCGAAGGGAATCTAGAGCCCACTTCACCGCTAAACACTCCTTTTCAATGGTGGCGTAATTTACCTCATGGGACTTCAACTTCCTGCTGAGGTAAATGACTGGGTGCTCTTCCCCGTTCCAGACCTGGGACAATACTGCTCCTAACCCCACATCTGACGCATCACTTTGTACGACAAAGTCTTTAGAGAAGTCGGGTGAGTACAACACTGGCTGGCTACATAAGGCTTGTTTCAAGAATTGGAATGCTGCCTCAGCCTCGGGGGTCCATTTAATCATGACCGACCCTTTCCCCTTCGTTAGGTTGGTTAGGGGCACAGCCTTAGAAGCAAAGTGGGGAATGAATCGCCGATAATACCCAGCGATTCCCAGAAAGGCTCGTACCTGCTTCTTGCTGTTGGGACGTGGCCAACTCTGGATGGCCTCGACTTTGTTGAGTTGGGGTTTTATTACTCCCCTCCCAATGGTGTACCCAAGATATTTGGCCTCCTCCTGCCCAATGGTACACTTCTTGGGGTTAGCCGTAAACCCCGCTTCCCGAACAGAGTCCAGGACTGCTTGCACTTTTGGCAGATGTGAGGCCCAATCTGTGCTATGGACAATTACGTCATCCAGGTAAGCCGCAGCATACTTCCGATGGGGCCTCAGCATCTGGTCCATTTTCCGCTGGAATGTGGCCGGCGCATTCTGTAACCCGAACGGCATACTTTTATATTGGAACGCCCCGTCTGGGGTTACAAATGCGGTTTTCTCTTTGGCCAATTTGGCCAGGGGGATTTGCCAATACCCTTTTGTGAGGTCAAGAGTCGTCATGTATCGGGCTGTTCCCAGCCGGTCGATCAACTCATCTATACGTGGCATGGGGTAGGTGTCAAATTTTGTAACTTTGTTCAACTGACGAAAATCGTTACAAAATCGCCAGCTCCCATCCGGTTTAGGCACCAACACAATGGGACTAGACCAATCACTTTGGGACTCCTCTATCACCCCTAAGTTCAGCATTTTCTGTACTTCCTCCCGTATTGCCTCCCGTCGGGCCTCTGGGATCCGATAGGGTTTTAACTTCACCCTTTCACCGGGCGGGGTAATGATGTCATGCTCTACCCCAAATGTTTGTCCCGGCAGCTCAGAGAATACCTCCTTGTTGCGAAGCACAAACTCCTTAACCTCCTGTTGTTGGGGTTGTGACAAGGTGGCTGCTATTCCAACCTCAGGAATGATGCAACCAGTTTGAGCTGGTGACCAAGTGTCTGCGACTAGGGACTCTCTATCCCTCCAGGCTTTCAACAGATTAACGTGATAGATCTGTTCGGGCTTTCGCCTTCCTGGTTGTCTGACCTTGTAATTCACTTCGCTCACTTTTTCCATTATCTCGTAGGGGCCTTGCCATTTGGCAAGGAATTTACTTTCAACCGTAGGGACAAGTACCAGTATCCTATCCCCCGGGGAAAAGGTACGGGTCTTGGCTCCACGGTTGTACACTCTCTGCTGTGCTAACTGCGCTTGGGCCAAATGTTCCTTCACGATGGGCATTACCTGTGCAATTCGGTCTTGCATCAGGGCGACATGCTCAATCACACTCCTGTGGGGAGAACTCTCACTTTCCCAAGTTTCCTTGGCAATATCCAACAGCCCTCTTGGGTGTCTCCCATACAGTAACTCAAAGGGGGAGAATCCCATAGAGGATTGGGGCACCTCCCTAATAGCAAACATCAGATAAGGAAGTAGACAGTCCCAATCCTTTCCATCTCTATCCACCACTTTCTTCAACATTTGTTTTAGGGTTTTGTTGAATCTTTCAACCAGCCCATCGGTCTGGGGGTGATACACAGATGTACGTAATTGCGTCACTTTGAACAATTTACACAGCTCCTTCATAACCCGGGACATAAAGGGTGTACCTTGGTCCGTAAGCAGTTCTTTACAAATACCCACCCGGCTAAACACAAGAGATAGCTCTTTGGCTATGGTTTTGGCCGAGGTATTTCGGAGAGGGATCGCTTCTGGATAACGGGTGGCATAGTCCATTATAACTAATATGTACTGGTGCCCCCTAGCGGACTTGATTATAGGACCTACCAAATCCATGGCGATCCTCTCAAACGGGACCTCAATGATGGGTAGAGGGACCAGCGGGCTACGGAAATGTGGCATCGGGGCCGACCTCTGACACACAGGGCAGGAGGAACAATAATTTTCTATGTCCTTCATCACCCCCGGCCAATAGAATCTCTGTAATACCCTCTCTCGGGTTTTCTCTGTCCCCAGATGACCTCCAAGAATGTGCCCATGGGCCAACTCCAACACCAACTTCCTGTAAGGTTTGGGCACCACAAGCTGCTCAACGGTTTCTTCTGCCCTTTTTGCCACCCGATACAGTAGGTCCTTCTCTACGCTGAAGTATGGGTAAGTGCAGGTATTATCTGGGTTCACTAACTCGCCATCTATTTTCACTACGTTTTCCCGTGCCTTTATTAGGGCGGGGTCTTTCAACTGTTCTGTGGCAAAGTTTTCCCTGTGAACCTCAAGATCAGAAAACTCCACAGACGGTAGGTTTTCGTCTGAGGAGGTGGGCTCCTCTCCAGTTTCTTGAGTCTCCCCTGCCAATACTGATAAGGGAAATTCCGGAGAGTCCTCACCACTCTCAGGGGAGTTCTGGCTATCACATTCCTGGTACATAGGGGCACCAGTGGGGGGCTCAGGATCATCCCACAGTTCCCAGAACTTCAGAAAATCCCTTCCCACAATGGCGTCATACGGTAACTGAGATACTAAGCCCACTGGATGAGAGAGGGTACCTTTGGGGGTCTCGAAACACACTGTAGTCACTGGATACTCTCGGGTGTCCCCATGCACACAAATAACAGCTACCTTGCTATTCCCAGAGACCTCTGTTTTAACTAACTCAGCCTTTATCAGGGTCACAAGGCTACCTGAATCCAGCAATACCACAACATTTCTACCATTAACACACATTTTGCATAAATGTTTCTCAGTTCCTCGAATGGCAGTGCATGCGACTGTCGCACACAGCGACTGACGTCTGCCCGTCAGAAAGTCACACTGCATGGGTTCCTCCACAACCGGGCAATTTGCTGCAATATGTCCCGCTTGCCGGCAGCGGTAGCAAACGATCCTTCTTGCCGCCTCTTGAGCCGCTGATTTCCCAGGCTGTTCTCGCCAAACTTGGGGTAGAGCTCCCACCCTCTCACTCTCTCCACCCTTACCCCTTGGAATCATCTTATCCGCCCCTGGGGATGGTCTGGTCTTAGGGTGGAAAGTCAGAGTGTCTCTGGAAGAGGCCGTCAGGTTCTCTGTAGCCAAGTATTTCTCCACACGATCCACAAGACCATCGGCCGTCTCTGGGTCTCCATGGCTTACCCACTTTTGGATGGCAGTAGGAAGAGCTCTCAAAAACCGATCCATTACAACACGTTCCACAATCTTTGGTGCGGACAAAGTCTCTGGCTGTAGCCACTTTCTGCTCAGGTGAATGAGATCATACATTTGAGACCTGGGGGGTTTTCCAAGCTGGAAAGTCCAGTTATGCACACGCTGAGCCCGGACAGCCAGGGTGACACCCAGCCTTGCCAATATTTCAGCTTTTAGCATCACATAGTCTTTTGCTTGGTCATGCTCTAGGTCATAGTAAGCCTTCTGCGATTCACCAGTTAACAGAGGAGCCACCAGTCCAGCCCACTGCTCCTCAGGCCACTTTTCTCTTTCAGCAGTCCTTTCAAATGTGGTCAAAAATACCTCTGGATCATCCTCTCCAGTCATTTTTGTCAATAAACGACTCACCCCAAAGGACGCGGTATTAGTGGGACGGCTTCCCTCACTGGTCTGCGGACGTTGCTGCACTACTGCTTCCATTTGTTGTAGTCTCTGCTCTTGCTTCTGTAACAGGTCTATGAAGCGGGCCTCAGATTGCTGCAGGGCTTGTTGCTGAGCTTCCAGACTCTGTTGGTGAGCTTGCTGCTGGGCTGCAAGGCTCTGTTGATGAGCTTGCTGCTGGGCTGCAAGGCTCCTTTGCAAACCTGCATTTGTCTGCTGTTGATTGGCATTTGCTAGAGCCAGCTGTTTCAGTATCTCCTCCATGCTGGCTTAAAAAAAACTGCCACTGGTTCTCCACCAACTGTGAGGGGGTTAGCTCGGCAGCGGGTGTGGGTGACCCCCGGGATGGGCTCCCCACACAAAACAGGCCCAGCAAACGGAGGTTGTGGTTTTCAAAATCAAAAAAGGTGCGGTTTATTTTCTATTTACAGTGACAAAACACAGCAAAGCAAAAGAAACATAACCAAAATAAATCCTGGTCAAGTTGACCTCTGACTAAACATACAGGTTTCCTAACTAACAACTGGGATCAGCCTAGTGCTGTCCTAGTCCCTAAGTCCCTGGTTTAGTAAAAGTCCAAACAAATAGCCACACAGGCTTTGCCTCACCGCACAGGGGTTCACTCTCCCTAGACAGTCCACACAGGTCTGGTTCCAGGCATGAGCTAACATCTAATGAAGCTGGGAGTTCTTATAGAGGCCTAAATGAGCTGACAAGCTTCAGCTGGCCTCATCAACTCCCTGTCTGTACGACGCCCAGCCCTCTCCCTAGAGGTATGAGTCATCCATGAGCCCACTAGCCTTATACAACTCTCCACCTAGTTGTATAAGTCGGCGTAAAGCCTGAATCTGGGCGAAATATATCTACCCCCCTGGATGCAACCAGGTGACTTTACCTTCCTGCTGTCACACATCTTTGCATTGAGACTCTACCACATTCTTAATAACCTTGGGTTGATGCCTTTATACCCTTATTATGCACGATGAAGGGATTCAGGTCATATGCCGCGTACCAGAGGTGGGGGACTTGAGTCACATGACTTAACTTAAGTCAGACTTGAGTCACCTGTTTGAGGACTTGCGACTTGCTTGACAGAATTCAATAAATGACTCGACTTGACTTTGACTTGTCACTAATTACTTGCGACTTGACTTTGACTTGGGCTATATGACTTGCAATGACTTGGCACCACTAACACTAACCGCAAGCCGCCGTTTGCCTACCTGATCAGCGTGTCATGCAGACAGACGAGGGCCATTGCAGTGTTCAAAAGCCGCGCCTCCTCGTCTGTGATAGGCGGAACACTCAATTTCACAGCAGGCAGTGTTCAGCCTATCATGGACATCCTCTTATCCTTGTCTGTGTTATGAGGATGAGCGGATGTCCGTGATAGGCGGAACACTGAGGCCTCGTACACACGACCGATTTTCTCGTCCAAAACCGTCAAGAAAAGTGCCGCAAGAGCTTTTTTGTCGAGAAAAACGTTCGTGTGTATGGTTTTACGACGAGAAAATTGACGAGAATCTCGACGAGAAAATAGAGAACCTGCTCTCTATTTTCTCGTCAGGATTCCAGATTTCCTCGTCGTGTTTCTCGTCGGGCTGTTTTGTGATGAGAAAATGGTTCGTGTGTATGCTTTTACGACTCTTCCAAAAGCGCGCATGCTCACAAGCAACTATGAGACGTGAGCGCATCTTCTGGTAAAACAAGCCTTCGTAATGGAGAGAGCACATTCGTCACGCTCAAAAATATTGCATCGTTTAAATGTTCTGCATTGAAATCTTCGTTAGAATGTTACATTAATCAAAACGAGTGACCTTCTTTTGCTGCTGATATTCACACAGAGTTATGCCTTTTTTTTTAACCTTTTTCATGCTGCTCTTAAGAAGATTTATGTGTATTATATCGTGCAAGTTTTTAGGAATAATTGAAATGGTTATATTTTTCAAAATGATGTTAATTATAATTTCGCAATGTTTTGATAGTGATCTCCCATTTAATTTTGGAATCTATATTAGTTAAATTTCCCACCATGTTTTTTGTTAATCAGATTTAGTTATTCTTTTGGGGGGGTGATATCTGTCCCTTTTATTGTCAGTCAAATGTATCTGCTTACTCCAAATCTAGATTTTTAATTTTTACAAATACACATAGTCAAGTATGAACTTAAACAAAAATCACATTTATTCATGTTTAGAAATAAAATAAAGAGAATGCAGCGCTGGAGAACCTGCTGCCATTTGTGCATCCCAGGGACCCCAGAGCACACAGCAACCCTGTGTGGACACTAAAATTGGGAGCTTGAGAAGGCCAACATTTCTGAACACAATCTGATGCTGGCCTCCCAGAGGTCAGGAACAGCAGCAGGTGATATATATGTCCCAAGTGTGTGGTACTACAACAGGCTGCCTTCTGTCCGACCACAATGAAGCAAGGCCATCACTTCCTCTTCTTCCTGGCAACCTTCCCTGCAACCTTCCCTGAAGCCTTCCCTGCAGCCTTCCTTCTTCGTTTGGCTGGAGGCTGGGCCACTGGAGGGGTACTCCTGTCAGGAGGAGGAGATGTAGCAGAAGGGGGTGGGGCAGAAGAAGAAGGTGGAGGTGTAGCAGAAGGGGGTAGGGCAGAAGAAGAAGGTGGAGGTGTAGCAGAAGGGGGTGGGGCAGAAGAAGAAGGTGGAGGTGTAGCAGAAGGGGGTGGGGCAGAAGAAGAAGGTGGATGTGTAGCAGAAGGGGGTGGGGCAGAAGAAGAAGGTGGAGGTGTAGCAGAAGGGGGTGGGGCATAAGAAGAAGGTGGAGGTGTAGCAGAAGGGGGTGGGGCAGAAGAAGAAGGTGGAGGTGGAGGTTGAGGTTGGGTCAGTTGTGCCACCTCACATATGGCGGTATTGGGGGTAATTTTCTTCATCACCCCCTTGTTGAGCAAGGTGATGAGCAGGGGCTCGGATAGGAGGCGTTGCTCCATGCTCATCACCTTGAACTTAGCCTCCACTAGGCCGGCAATGGCCTCTTCAGGGGATGTGGGCTCCTGGAGGGTGGCATGGGCCTCACGAATAAGGGCCATTGCTGCCTCACTCGTGCTCCTGTCCCTCCTGCCTCTTTTGTGAAGCCGGATGGGAGGCACCTGGGATCTGGTGCTTCTCCTTTGCCTTGCCACCTCCTGTCTGCCACTGGGCCCTGCCACCTCCTGTCTGCCACTGGGCCCTGCCACCTCCTGGCTGGCACTGGGCCCCCTGCCACCTCCTGGCTGCCACTGGGCCCTTCCTCCTCCTGCCTGACAGTTTCCAGACCCTCCTCCTGGCTGATTTCATCCTGTGTATGAAAAAGGGACATAGTTTAATATGTTGGTTTAACCTTTGCATCAAACTTTGTAATCCTGATTGAAGCAATTAGAATGTAAATCCATAAATCCTTGCTTTAAATTTACCACTACATCAGATTGACTATTTAGCACCCAATTAAGTGCAGAATAATGTCTACAGATCTTGATTTCACTTGTGGAATCCAAAATATTTTATAGAAGTATATTTAATTGGGGTATGGCGCTGCTCCCTAACCCTAATGAAAGGGTCAGTAATCCTAAGTGATTGCTAAATGCTCAAAAGTAAATTGTAAATAATATATACTACAAAAAGTGAACAATTATAATCAGTCCACCTTTCAACAATGGTGTTGACACTAGATGCATGAAACCAACATCACCATCAGATACACCACGGTGAACATAGAGACACCCAGAAACAAAGTGTAGTGTCAAACTAATTATATGTTAGTATACAAAAAATACAAGACTGTATCATTAAGACCACAGTTTAGTGCAATACATCTATACACATTGATAAGATCCAAATGTGATAAGTGCACGTTAGCTCCAGATAGAAGCTCCAATCTGCAGCTGCAGATACCTATCTCTGCCAGATAGCAACACAGTCCAAAATTAGTATGCACACAGACAGTAAAAAACAGTCTTCTTCATAAAATTCAAAAGTAAACGTTCTGCTCTTCATTTAGATGTCAGTGTCCCCCACATGTGTCCCCACTCACCAGATCCTTTAACCCCTACAGGGGTAAACAGCTCAAAGGGATATCCGGATCACACGTCCACAGGGGAGATATCAGCTGGGCTAGTTCTTCCTATAATTTGTGAAGTTCCATGGAAGGGAGGATTCCCAATTACCTCATAGGTGCAGACACCCTTCCCTTCCCTTTTTGTCTGCACCTATGAGGTAATTGGGAATCCTCCCTTCCATGGAACTTCACAAATTATAGGAAGAACTAGCCCAGCTGATATCTCCCCTGTGGACGTGTGATCCGGATATCCCTTTGAGCTGTTTACCCCTGTAGGGGTTAAAGGATCTGGTGAGTGGGGACACATGTGGGGGACACTGACATCTAAATGAAGAGCAGAACGTTTACTTTTGAATTTTATGAAGAAGACTGTTTTTTACTGTCTGTGTGCATACTAATTTTGGACTGTGTTGCTATCTGGCAGAGATAGGTATCTGCAGCTGCAGATTGGAGCTTCTATCTGGAGCTAACGTGCACTTATCACATTTGGATCTTATCAATGTGTATAGATGTATTGCACTAAACTGTGGTCTTAATGATACAGTCTTGTATTTTTTGTATACTAACATATAATTAGTTTGACACTACACTTTGTTTCTGGGTGTCTCTATGTTCACCGTGGTGTATCTGATGGTGATGTTGGTTTCATGCATCTAGTGTCAACACCATTGTTGAAAGGTGGACTGATTATAATTGTTCACTTTTTGTAGTATATATTATTTACAATTTACTTTTGAGCATTTAGCAATCACTTAGGATTACTGACCCTTTCATTAGGGTTAGGGAGCAGCGCCATACCCCAATTAAATATACTTCTTTACTGTTAGGATCTTTTTTAAAGGTCCCATTAGGGGGGCTGCAGCTCTTCACATTTATTTATTTTGTTCACTGCGAGGTGTCACACCCTTGCACTACATCTTAAGCGCAGGTACACTATTTTTATTTTATTCCAAAATATTTTATGTTTGTCATCTTAACATATTTGTCAAACATTAAGTTTATCCCAATACATTTTCATTTAATACTATACCTGGCTCCAGATGGCCAAATCAGGATAATCCAGGATGGCTGCCTCCTCTTGCTCCAGAGAAGGCTTAGGTTGGCTGCAGGGAAGTCTGGGGGGAAGAGTGGAGAGTGATGGCCTTGTCTCAATGTGGTCATCCAGGAAGGACATCCTGTTGTAGTACCACAAAATCGGGACATACACATCACCTGCTGCTGCTCCTGACCTCTGAGAAGCCAGCACCTTAGAGCGTTCAGTCCTGTAGGTACCTCTCAAGCTCCCAATTTTAGTGTCCACTTGTTTTGCTGTGGCTGTGGGCACCTTGGTATGCACAAATGGGAGCAGCTTCTCCAGCGCTGCTTTTCTCACCCCTCTTTTATTGTGGATGGGGTTTTTCGTCTCCCACAGAGCCGGCAGCTCCCTTACCCGGTCAATAAATTCCACCAGGAACTCTTTGTCGCTAATAAAGACATTCATATTGTATCTGCAAGTTAAATAAATTATATATAACTAATGTGAGGCAAACAGTCTAACCTCCTTAACATCCTAGTCACCATATATATCCTCCAACATTCTCAAGACAGTATAGGCCAACAATTTGTACAAGTCACAAAATCACATACCTTCATTCGCACGTCCGTCACTTGAACTCCTCTCTCCGCACACCGAACGTACTATAGTCACATGTGTGTTTGCTATATACACACCACGCATGCGTCAAAATACGAACACGTCGCTCCGCACACGTCGCCCGCCCATGACGTTCTAACTAACATCTTTTCCCCGCCCCTTCTCTTTCGGCGCGCAGACAGATATGGCGGAGTTACAGCAGGTGTCTGATAATTCTGCAACGAGGAGGAGACAAGCCCGGAGACCGAGGAAACGTCACGATCAAGGAGGAGATTCAAGGCATCGAATATGTCTTTGGCGGAGATGGCGGAGATGGTGGACATCTTGCTCAAGGCTGATTATGATGCCAAGCATGGGCCGTATAGCAAACCAAATAGAAGGAAGGCCAAAATCCTCACTAAAGTCGTGAAGAGTCTGAAGGCGAATTTCGGGGTGAAACGCTCAAATGAGCAGCTCAGAAAGAGGTGGTCAGACCTCAAACTGAGGGAGCCAGACCAGTTGAGGAGCATAAAGAGAATGCTCGCTAAAAGTAAGTAAAAAGTAGACTTTTCTGCTATTAATCTTTTTCTAAACTGACATGTTGCTCTTTATTTTGGTTTCTCATATTGGACTCCCTTCCAAAATGTAATATTTTGAACTTGGTTGGGCACAGTAATCGTTCGTTACGTTACCGACACTTCGTTCGGCCACTATCCACAGTTTTGGCTTATTTTAGAGCCACAAAAGTAATTAGACATCTGCCATTTTTGCTCAAATATTGTGGCAAATTTTTTAGTCTAGATGATGTGTTTGTAAAGAGAATGAAATGCAAACTTTTATCAGTGTAAAGGAGAGGACACTCAGCAGCTGCTTCCACATCTGTACTTTGGAGCACTATAGTGTGGGCCACCAGACCCGCCTTTTTTGGGTGTCCCACACAGGTGCATCAGTGAATTTTTGTGGTGCCTCCATGTCAAATAAATTACATTCAAAGGTGAATACTAAACATATTCTTGGTCATAAATAATGCATTCTTCTTTAAATTCCGCCCAAACACACACTTGTACCACACTTCCAAGCAATTTAGCCTGTTTTTATTTTAACATTGAGATTTACAGTGTGATAAATAGACCTTTTGTTTGATTCTCATAGGGGAGAGAAGACTGAGAGGAGGACACTCCAGGGAGCACATGCACCCCACAACTTCCAAGCAACCCCAAACTCCCAAAGACCCACAACCGAAAGATGTGCAGGAAGTTGAGGTGGAGGAAGGAGAAGTGCAGGAAGGAGAGGTGGATGACGCTGTGGATCTGGTCACCACAACAGGTCAGTATCTGTCACCACAGCTTCAGGTAAGAGATGTAGGCCTGCAGAGTTATAATACCTTTTGTTTTTTGTTTTTAGGGGATATAAATGTTGTGAAGGATAGTACACGGTTCTCTGCTGACAGTGCCCTCCGCCTCATCCAGCAAGTGATGGAATGTAGCACGGAACTGGACCTTATTAAACAAAGAATCCATGTGATGGAACAAACATTTAAAGACATTCTCGATGTTTTGGGGAGAATTCAATAAGCCATCCAAACACATTTGTTTTTACATGTTTTGTTTTTGCAACTTTTCGATTTTTTTTGACAATCAAACCAGCCAAAAATTGAATCTGCACACAGTGTGTCAACATGTGCTATCTGCCATCAGGGGATATCCATGTACGTCTTTTGTGGGTGCAACCCCTTCCTCGTATCTAAAGTCGGTGAACTGAGGAAGGGGTTGCACCCCCAAAACACGTCCATTGATCACCCCTGATGGCAGATAGCACATGTTGACAATAGGGATCAGGATTGTAAACTTCCTAGATGAAAAAAATCCCAAATGTGTGCATATTCAATTTTTGGCTGGGCAAGGGGTGGCAGGACCCCATATTAGGACGGACACATAGAGACATAGTTTGTGTAAGTGAATGTCTCAGATAGCTCAGAGGTATCCAATGTTGTAATTTTTGGAATGCAACTGTTATTTTTGTATTTTCATAAGCAAAAAATTGCCGGGTTGGGGCCAGGCCAACCCAAAAAAACAGAAAAAACTAAAAATGGTGAGAATGTGCACAGAGTAAAATATTTGACCACAAACAACGTGTAGCTTCTTTTTATAATACCCTCTAAGCTTATTTGGTTATTTTGTAAGGTTACATAGTGAAATGGTTGTTATTTACTAAAGTAAAATACACTTAGCACTACAAATGCACAAAGACAAACTAGGAGACAGGAAAGAACAAATAATTAAAGGTTTAAACAAGCTTTTTATTGGGATCCTTAGACATAGGCTGGCATAGGAATTGCCCCCCTACCCGTGAAATACTCCATGTATTTGTCCCGAACCTCACGGGCATTTTGGGAGGGCAAGCCAGGACGGGCAGATTCCAGGCCCGGCAGGGGATTTGCAGGGGAAAGTCCAGCCTCTGGCAAAACTGAGGCCATATAGGAATTTGATTTTTGGCTCAGAAAGTTGTGTAGCACACAGCAGCATAATACGACATAGTTTATTTTGTAGTCCGCCAAGTGTATTGAAGTCATAAAAAGGCGGAACCGGCTTATGCCAAAGGCATTTTCGACAACTCTTCGGCCCCTGGCCAGCCGGTAATTGAACACCCTCTTCTCTGGGGTCAGGGTCCTCTGTGGAAATGGTCTCATAAGATGCCGTCCGAGTCTGAAGGCTTCATCAGCCAAGAAAACAAAGGGGAGTCCTTCAATATTCCCTGCATCCGGTGGCAATGCAAGGTCGTCACTCTGGAGACGGAGGGCAAACTCCGTCTGGATGAAGGATCCCCCATCGGACATCCGGCCATTCTTCCCTACATCAACATAGAGGAATTCATACCGTGCTGACACCACCGCCATCAGCACAATGCTATGAAACCCCTTGTAATTGTAGTAGTAGGACCCAGAACGGGGTGGCGGCACGATGCGGACGTGCTTCCCGTCTATGGCACCACCGCAGTTGGGGAAGTCCCACCGCGTGGCAAACTCCGATGCCACAGTCTGCCATTCCTGTGGCGTGGAAGGAAGCTGTGGAGTGAAACAAGATGAAATAATATTAGAATACCAAAGTCATACATTACAAGGAAATTCTATTAAAAAACATTAGAGGCCAACATCAATCAAATTCTATGTTTATTAAGGTGTTTAAAATAAGTATAATGGAAGGCTCATTTATCATATTCATCACCCCCTCTGATGGACCATTACTAAATTATTTTGGGGGGGGGGGAGATGTGTTTGGCCACAGGATAGCATTGCAGTGGCGGTGCGTCCAGAGTGGGCGCTGGAGCACTGCCCCCTCTCTCCTGTGCCCATCACTCAGAACAATACATAGGTTCATGCGTTGCATGAACCTATGTATTGTCTATGCCGCCCACTATTCAGGTGGATGGCCTCTTGTAAAGCGACCGACATATGAATAATTGCGGCATTTAGGGGGTTCAAATTGCATAGCAGAAACAGGTAGTAAAATAGTCTTGCACATTACAACCTGAGGGATGTAATTGGCTTCCTAAAAGTAAAATAGGGGACGCAAGGGGGGGGGCATTCCTTGGGGAAACACTGGCAGGCTGCTCTGCCAATCATGTTCACCAAGTCTGTTTAATGGTAACATGATTGGCTGATGCAACATCAAGGGAAGGAGAAGACATCAAGGACAGAAGAAGGATGGCGCTGACCACAAGAAGGTAAGTGCAGGGCTGGGGGGAAACTGGCTGCATTAGAGGGGACTAAATGGCTGCATTGGAGTGAACAAAATGGCTGCATTAGAGGGGACAACTGGGGGCGTAAAATAGGCACCAGAACAAAAAAGGAGGAAGTTTATTTCCTAAATTGGTGTTTGAACCCCCAAACATTTGGAGCAACAGGCGCCCCTGCTGGAAAAGTTAGTGAAGGGAAATATTTATGGAGGAGAAAAAAGGGGCAATCTAAAGATTCCAGCATGCATGGGGACAAAGGGGATCATTCTCAGCATATTACAATCATGGTAATTAGGGAAGGATGAAAGAAATACAATACATTAGCATACATGTAATAAATAAAATGTGATGTTAAGGGAGAAAACTTACCCTAATATAGTCCTCCTGCAGGACTTGTATAATGGCAGAACAGGTGTCTGGGATTATGAGGCCCAGAGCCTGGGGGGAGATGCCTGTGGTGAACTTCAAGTCCTGAAGACTTCTCCCTGTCGCCAGGTACCGTAAGGTGGCGATGAGCCTCTGCTCAGCACTGATGGCTTCCCGCATAACGGTGTCCTTCCTGGTAATATAGGGGGACACCAAAGCCAACAGTTCCTGAAAAACGGGGTCAGACATCCGCAGAAAATTCCTGTAGTCCTCAGGATTATTCTCGACGATCTCCCACAGCAGAGGCATATGGCAGAATTGGTCCCGCTGGAGCAACCAATTCTTGGTCCATGAACTCCTTCTCACACCATTCATGGACTGGTCTTGGTCCAAAACAAGCAGACCAACACCAAGCGCACGCACAGCACGAACTCGACGACGAGAACGTCCAGGCGACATGGCTAAGAAACGGTCGTCTTATCAGAACGTACAGAACAGAACGCACTTTAGAACAGCAAGGCCTATGAATAACGAACTGAAAATCAGAAACGAACAGGCAAGAACGCACTGTAAAACAGATACGACCTGCCTAGACGCCCTGAAAGTCAAGATACGAACCCACAAGCACAAACTGAACCGCAGAAAACGATCTGAAAAGTACGAAGACTGAAAAGCGCGAATCGTCTCTTCCCAAACTTTTACTTCACACGCGGTAACACGAGATCAGCAAAAGCAGCCCAAGGGGTGGCGCCAAGAAAAAAGACCTTCCCCTTTATAGTGCCGTCGTACGTGCTGGAAGTGAGCGCGGAGAACAACGAAGAAATTGGGAAATGTCAGTGTGTACGCATAGAAAGCTTGACGAGAAAATCGACAAGCTTAACAAAAATCTCGTTGAAAAAAACGACGTGTTTTTTACGACGAGAAAATCGGTCGTGTGTACGAGGCTTGAATGCTGGAAATTGAGTGTTCCGCCTATCACAGACGAGGAGGAGGCGTGGCTTTTGAATACTGGAATGGCCGCCGGGATGCCGCCAATCAGGTACACGGCTACGGGCACAGTGAAGCATGGGCACAGTGAGACACGGGCACAGTGAGGCATTGGGCACAGTGAGGCATTGGGCACAGTGAGACACGGGCACAGTGAGGCATTGGGCACAGTGAAGCATGGGCACAGTGAGACACGGGCACAGTGAGACTTGGGCACATTGAGGCATTGGGCACAGTGAAGCAAAGGCACAGGGAGACACAGGCACAGTGAGGCATGGGCACAGTGAGACACGGGCACAGTGAAGCATGGACACAGTGAAGCATGGGCACAGTGAGGCATGGGCACAGTGAGGCATGGGCACAGTGAAACATGGGCACAGTGAAGCATGGGCACAGTGAAGCATGGGCACAGTGAGGCATGGGCACAGTGAGGCATGGGCACAGTGAGGCACAGTGAGGCATGGGCACATAACCAATATTATTTATTGTTATCCCTCCTATTATTTTTATACAGTATGGGGTAGATCAGTATTTTGACTTGACCAAAATAAATGACTTGACTTGACTTGCTTGACTTCTAGCAGGGACTCGACTTGACTTGCTTGCTTTTCATCACAGTAACTTGGGACTTGCTTGAGACTTGAAGGTTAAGACTTGAGACTTGCTTGTGACTTGCACATGTGTGACTTACTCCCATGTCTGCCGCGTACACACGACCGTTTTTAATGTCATTGAAAAAAACTGCATTTTTCTTGACGTGATTTTTCGTGTTTCCTCTCAAGCCTGCCTTGCCTATACACTATCGTGGAAAGAAATGCTCGAGCAAAGCGCGGTGACGTACAACACGTATGACGGCACTATAAAGGGGAAGTTCCATTCGGATGGCGCCACCCTTCATGTTAGTAAATTTTGTTGAGCGACGATTTGCGCTTTTCAGCCTCATGCTTTTCAGTCCGTTACAGCATGACGAATGTGCAATCTCCATTACGAACGCTAGTTTTACCAGAACGACGTGATTTTTCACGAAACGCGTAGGGCAGGATACGAGCTTTGTGCTGACGTCACCCTCCATTGCTCGACTTCCACGGACGTGTGTGTGCCAGCGCCAATTGACCGGTCAGCACTGTGATACTTTTAAGCTGTCTTTTTAACTGCTCTTGTGAGTATGTTTTCATTATTTTAATAAATGTTCACCAAGGATTTTACACTATCTAGTGTCCCCCCCTTTTTTTCATGGTCCACGTTGAATACCTGTATGATGTTATATGAGCTGTCGGGCTATTAAAACAACTGAGGTTTACCACTGGCTACACTCTGGAGGCTTTACTGGGTACTACTTAAGGCTGTTTGAGGTCCTCCGTCATAGGGGACCATCGCTGTTCGGTAAGCAGTAACTTCTACTGGTGGTGGTGAAAGTCACAAATTTAAGTCTAAGAAGATCGGAATCCTTTCCTTCTTCATTTCTTTATTAATTTTGGATATCGCCTCACGGGTGTTTTTTTCATTATGGATTTTTGAATATGAACTTTGAGGGGTTCTTCCGCTCCACAGTATTTTTGGACAATAACCAATTTTTTATTCACAGTTAATTTTCTGTTTATTATCTGTTCACATAGATTATACATTGCTTTTTACTTAGCTTTTTATGTTATCACTGTTGATATTTGGATTTTTTCAGTTACCCAGTGATGGGCTTATGTTCAAATTCATAAGTTAGCGCGACTATATATATTTTTTTTTATTTTTTTTTTCTTGATTTTGAGCATGCACATTTTTTTTTCACGTCGTTAAAGCCTACACACGGCCGTTTTTCATGACGAGAAAAAAGACGATGTAAAAAACGACGTGAAAAACTTGAGCATGTTCCAATTTTTTCATGCCCGTTTTTCACGTCGTGAAAAATGCTCTGAAGCCCCCACACGATAATTTTTAATGACCATTTTAAAAAATTAAATTTTTCACGTCATTAAAACGGTCGAGTGTACACGGCAATACATCAAGCCTTGGAGAATTCCTCCCATTATAATTCCCACTTACTTTTTTGAATGAACTCTTGAAGCCTATTCTCATCTTAAACTCCTTTAAATTTGAAAACCATAAGCTTTTTCACAATTTACAGAGACTGAGATGGGTTTCAGCATGGCACCTTCATTTGAGCCTAATAACCACTTCAGCCCCGGACCATTTTGGCTGGTTAATGACCAGGCCCCTTTTTGCGATTCGGCACTGCGTTGCTTTAACTCACAACTGCGCGGTCGCGCGACGTGGCTCCCAAACAAAATTTACGTCCTTTTTTTCCCACAAATAGAGCTTTCTTTTGGTGGTATTTGATCACCTCTGTGGTTTTTATTTTTTGCGCTATAAATAAAAATAGAGCGACAATTTTGAAAAAAATTACATATTTTAAACTTTTTGCTATAATAAATATCACCAAAAAATGTATAAAAAACCTTTTTTTTTCCTCAGTTTAGGCCGATACGTATTCTTCTACATATTTTTGGTAAAAAAAAAACACATTAAGCGTTTATTGATTGGTTTGCGCAAAAGTTATAGTATCTACAAAATAGGGGGTAGTTTTATGGCATTTTTATTAATATTTTTTTATCGTGACTGCAACATTATGGAGGACACATCGGACGCTTTTGACACATTTTTGGGACCATTGTAATTTTTACAGCGATCAGTGCTATAAAGATGCACTGATTACTGTGAAAATGATGCCGCGTACACATGATCGTTTTTCACGTCGTTAAAAATGCAATTTTTTAAATTGGGCATTAAAAACGATCGTGAAAAATGGCCTAAAAAAATGAGAACCGGCTCTATTTTTTCACGTCGTTTTTCACGTTGTTTTTTTTAACGACGTGAAAAACGGTAGTGTGTATGCCTTTACGAGGGGAAAAAAACGCGCATGCTCAGAATCAAGTATGAGATGGGAGCACTCGTTCTGGTAAAACTTCGTAATGGAGATAGCACATTTGTCACGCTGTAACGGACTGAAAAGCACGAGGCCGAAAAGCGCGAATCGTCGCTCAACAAACTTTACTAACATGAAGGGTGGCGCCATTCGAACGGAACTTCCCCTTTATAGTACCGTCGTACGTGTTGTACAACACTGCGCTTTGCTCAAGCGTTTTTTTTCATGAACGTGTGTATGCAAGACAGGCTTGAGAGGAAACGAGAAAAATCACGTTGAGAAAAACTTTGTTTTTGAAAATGACATTAAAAACGATCATGTGTACGCGGCATGACACTTGCAGTGAAGGGTTTAACCTCTAGGTGGTGCTGTAGGGGTTAAGTGTGACCTAATGAGTGATTCTAACTGAAGGGGGTGTGGCTTGGCATGTGATGTCACTGATCGTCGTTCCCTATGACAGGAAACAGACAATTAGTGGCACTGCCACTAGGAAGAACAGGGAAAGTTTTTTTTACACTTACCTGTCCCCGTTCTTCAGCTCTGTGACCCAATCACGGGAGCATGCTATTTGTTTTCTGGATCTCAGTATCTACATTTACCAAACACCACAAGGCTACACATCCGCTCCTCCGGGATAACAACCGAGCGGCTTTTAGCCGCATTGGTTGTTATCCCTGGAAAGCCAATCACCGGCTCTAAAAAATGATACCGGGATGATAACTGCAGCTGCAAGCATCATCCCAGTATAACCCCCAGAAGCAGAGTACGCATATCTGCGTACGCTCGTCGGGAAAGGGTTAAACTACACAGCGCTCCTTTAAATGAAAGGGTGCTTTCCTCAATATTCACCATGCATTAAAGCGGAGTTCCACCCTAAAAATTTACTTTCTATTTACAGCTTGCCTTTAATGTAAAAAAAATAAATACAAATATATTTTTTTTTTACTCACTTCTATCTGGCTGTTACTAGGCAGATTTCGTAATCTGCCTAGTTCCTGGTCCTAGGTGGTTCAACTTCCTGTCCTAAGACCCCATTGCCTCCTGGGAAATGATGACACTCATTTCCCAGGAGTCTCTGGGAATTACTGTGTCTAAAAATCGCCCAGCATGCACCTCTCCCTGAAAACCAAAAAGAAAAAGGAACTGGGCTTCACATGCCCACACATATGATGGATACGGCCACAACATGATCTGGAGGATATGAGGCAAGTGTCTGCAATGATTTCTGGAAGGATTGGGGAGCTATTAATATGTTTTAGGGACTATTTAATGTGATTAATTTTAGCTTGCAAAAAAAAAACTATGACCGGAACCCCGCTTTAATATGTGATAATTCATAAAGTATATAATTTGTGTATTAATATACAATAACCCATATATCAAAAATAAAAAAACAAAATAGTGTCCATGCAAATTTCAGAATGCTTGCAGTGTATAAAGTGCCGTGCTTTTAGGCTTGGTTCACACCTATGCATTTTTTAACACGTTTTTAGTTTTGCAGAAACACACTACAGTCCATATAACATGGTTTCCTATGGATGTAGTTCACATCTGTGCATTTTATGGAAAGGGCCAGGGACTTTTTTTTCTGGTTTTTGGTTCCATAGATTTCAATGGATAAAAAGTGTGTATTAAAAAACACAAAATGCACCTGCAATATGCACACTGCATCCTGCATAAGGCCTGATTCGCACCTATGCATTTTTAGTGACTTTTGCATTTTGCAGATTTGCACTACAGTCCATTTAACATGGTTTCCTATGGAACACGTTCTGTAGTGCAAATCTGCAAAAGGCAAAAAGCACTAAAAATGCATAGGTGTGAATCAGGCCTTAGTGTGAATCAGGCCTAAAAATGCCATCCGGTGCATTATTAGTTTTCAGTGTGTCACTCCACCCATGTGTCACCACCACCAATAATACAGAGAACGCATCAAAAGCCCAGAACCCCTCAATTAGAGTGGGTCAAAATGTGCTTCATCCCCTCCAGGGATCACTCATCCAGGAACTGTAACAAATATTCACTCTCCAATATCGTCAAACAACCAGGAAAAAATTGTGTAAAACCTTACTGTTTTATTAACCACTTGCTTACTGAGCACATATACCCCCTTCCTCCCCAGGCGAAATTATAGCTTTCGGCACTGTCACGCTTTGAATGAAAATTGCGCCGTCGTGTGACGTGGCTCCCAAACAAAATTGACGTCCTTTTTTCCCCACAAATAGAGCTTTCTTTTGGTGGTATTTGATCATCTCTGCGGTTTTTATTTTTTGCGCTATAAACAAAAAAGAGCGACAATTTTGAAAAAAAACACAATATTTTTTACTTTTTGCTATAATAAATATCCCAATTTTGAAAAAAAAAACAACAATTTTTTTTCTCAGTTTAAGCCGATACGTATTCTTCTACATATTTTTGGTAAAAAAAAAATCGCAATAAGCATATAGTGATTGGTTTGCGCAAAAGTTATAGCTTCTACAAAATAGGGGATAGAATTCTGACATTATTTTTTATTATTTCTCAGCCTTCCTGAATGATGTCACCAGCACTTCCTTCACGTGGTAAAAATGTACTCTTAAAAGGACATCCCTGGGTACCTCAGCAGCCAGAAAAGATGGTTTTGGCAATCTGTGGATCCGATCGATCGTTAGATCTTGTGCCGACAGTGCTGGTGCTAAGGAGGAGAATAGACTCAGTACAAATTGTTGCAGTTGGTTGGGTGGCACAGACTCAGGGATTCCTCTGATTTTGATGTTATTTCTCCTGGACCTGTCTTCCAGGTCAGAAATCTTGTCTTTTAACCAAGTAATTTCTTCATTTTGTGCATTATGGGAGTCCACTAGAGTATTAAAGGATGCAGAGTATTCTCCTATGGTGTGTTCCACATGATCTATTCTGCCTCCTAATACTTGCACTTCCACTTGGCACTGTTTCACAGTGGACACAAAGTCAGCCTGCAGGGATGCCCTAAGTGACAGCATCATGTCCTTCAGTACAGTATCTGACACAGGCTGTCCTGTAGTGGGAAAGGCTAACATGGGGTCTGTTACTGAGGTGATGCCTTTGGATGTTTGGGACCCACTCACTTCCATGTCAGGTGCCGCTGGTTCCCTGGGTGGAGAGTGCTTGCAGGCCTTTGATTTCACTGGGCTCCTTGTGGTCGGGCTGGAGGCGCTGGAGGAGGTGCTGCTGTGGCCCCCTTTCTGTCCCCTGTGTTCGTTGTGCTGGCCATGGCTCGTCACATTGTTCTCTGCGCGCTTGTATGGCTGTGAAGAGCCGGTGCCGGTGCCATCTTGCTGTGGCTTGGGAATCGCGGGGAAGAATGCGGGCAGTTTGGTCGTCCGCGATGCTTCTTTCCTGCGTCGGGTCATCTTGCGGGTGTTTCTGAGAAGGAAGGAGGTGTTCCGTAGCTGCTATGGCGGTGGTAAGCTCGGATGTTCACGGTTCCCCTCGGTGGCCGAGCGGAGCTCAAGGATTAGGCATCCATCTTAGAGCTCAGTCACCACGCCCCCTCATTATTTTTTATTATTTATTTTTTTACTAGTAATAGCGGGTGTCTGCGATTTTTGTCAGGACTGCGATATTGCGGCGGACACATCGGACACTTTTGACACATTTTTGGGACCATTCATCTCTGTGACACGCCGGGCACGCGCGCGCGCGCCGCCGGCGGCGCTCGCGCGCCCCCCAGTGGCCGGAGGAGCCGAGGCCGTGAAAAGACGGCCTCCCGGATTTGTAGAGCCACCTTGTGGCCGTCTTTTTACAATGGCCCGGGTCTGAAGAAGTTAAAAGTACACCACAATAAAACTTCAGGCTTAACCGCTTACATTATATAGTGCAATCATCCTTGCACCTGGCATTACACTTTTTTTGTATTACAATCCCCACTTCACTGTAACAAGCAAGCGTGGGTGGTGTACCCGATCAATGCAGGCTTCTCACCACTTCCTGATGTCTTGTGTGGCTTGCCAAGATGTCACCACTTCCTGTCACTCCGCCTTGACATACGTTTCATCGTGTTGTTGTCTTCAGGAGGTGCTGTAGCCTTTTTATGTTGGCCTTTTATGGCGGTGTTGAATTGCTGTAGTTCCTCTACCTGTATTGCTTTAAAATCACTTCCGGTTTGGCGGGTTGCTTTACCAATTTGGCCAACAACAGGGATGTTTGTGTGTGATTCCTTTATTGCTGAATTTGATTCCTCTAATGATTGGTGTTTCATACATCTGTTGCTTTTAATATAATGTTATTATTATACAATCGCATCCTGATGTCTTTTTGTACAAGATGCAGCGTTGTATTGATTTATTATGCTCTGGTGTAAGATCATGATATGTGTGATTCTTCCACTGCTGCATCAAATGATTGATGTTTTATACATCTGTTGCTTTCTAATACACTTATTAGTACACTGATGTTTTTTTGTACAATATGCATTGATGTATTGATTATGCCCTCGTGTAACATCATTATTTGGGCTGTTGCTGCTGTTGGGCTTGGTTACTGCTGTCTGATTTTTGACCTTTACCTGTTTTGGTGGTCATGTCAGGAATTGGGGGTGTGGTTTCACATTTGGTGGTGGGGTATAGAAAGCTGTGAATACAGTTTGGGAAAATTATAGTAGATGATAATAAATATATACACTCACCGGCCACTTTATTAGGTACACCTTGCTAGTGTCAGGTTGGACTGATTTTTCATGGTATTGATTCAACAAGGTGTTGGTAACATCCTTTAGAGATTTTGGTCCATATTGACATGATAGCATCATGCAGTTGCTGCAGATTTGTCGACCGCACATCCATGATGCAAATCTCCCATTCCACCACATCCCAAAGGTGCTCCATTGGATTGAGATGTGGTGACTGTGGAAGCCATTGGAGTGCAGTGAACTCATCGTCATGTTCATGAAACCAGTTTGAGATGATTTGAGCTTCGTGACATGTTGCATTATCCTGCTGGATGTAGCCTTCAGAAGATGGGTACACTGTGGTCATAAAGGAATTGACATGGTAAGCAACAATACTCAGGTAGGCTGTGGCATTTAAACGATGCTCAAGGCAGGATGTATCCATTGCTTTCATGTTCTTTACGCTAAAGTCTGACCCTACCATCAGAATGTCGCAGCTGAATTCGAGACTCATCAGATCAGCAATGTTTTTCCAATCTTCTATCGTGCAATTTTGATGAGCCTGTGCAAATTGTAGCCTCAGTTTCCTGTTCTTCGCTGACAGAAGTGGCCCCCAGTGTGGTCTTCTGTTGCTGTAGCCCATCTGCTTCAAGGTTCCATGTGTTGTGCATTCAGAGATGGTATTCTGCATACCTTGGTTGTAACAACTGGTAATTTGAGTTACTGTCTCCTTTCTATCATCTTGAACCAGTCTTCGCATTCTTTCTTGATAGACTGTGGGTTTACCAAATTGTCCAACCCCTTTGTGGGAATTGCCAACCCACAAAGGGGTTGAACGATTTGGTATTCCCACAGTCTATCAAAACCTAGTTGCACCAGGTGGATGCTTGCTGCTTGTCAATTCAATCTGTTTGTATACTATTTTAGAGCAGATCTTCTTTTTCTTCTCTTACCTCCTCTCCTTCCGTTTTTTGATATTCTGCTTGCCTTTCCTTTTTCTTGCTCTTTTGATCAGTACCTTATTACATATATTTTTCTAGCTAGCGCATCCATATCTGGGCACATACTATTTGTTTTGTGTTTATATCTATCTACACCACTAGGGCCATATCTGTTTTTTGCGATCCTCGTGAGCATCCTTTAGCGGCAGCATCCTTCTTCCCAACATCCTGACTCTCACTTTCTCTGTGCTGGGGACCTTGTCTGACCGGTACATAGGATATACCACCTACTTTGAGGGTTCCAAGTGCGATGGGGCACATTGGAGGGATTAATAAACCATTTTGTGTACATGATGTGATGTAGCCATATCCTGAAAGTATGCATTATTTGTCTTTTATACCAGCTGCCATGTTGGATTTCCCACCTGTTTTGATACTATATATATATTTCTTTACATATTTGTATATGATGATATATATTGACATGTTATTATTATACCATCAGAAAAATACAGCCTGCTTTGATCACACCTGAAGAAGTAATTTATTACATTCCGAAACATGTTGGGATTTTCTGTGTAATTGCCTGTGGTCTGGCCTCTTACCATGAGACCAACCGTATGCTTCATAATTGAAGCTCGTGCTTTTCAGTCTGTTACAGCGTGACGAATGTGCTATCTCCATTACGAACGCTAGTTTTACCAGAACGAGTGCTCCTGTCTCATACTTGATTCTGAGCATGCGCTTTTTTTTCACGTCGTTAAAGCCTACACACGGGCGTTTTTCATGACGAGAAAAACGACGATGTGAAAAACGACGTAAAAAATTAGAGCATGTTCCAATTTTTTCATGACCATTTTTCACGTTGTGAAAAATGCTCTGAAGCCCACACACGATCATTTTTAATGACCATTTTTAAAAATTGCATTTTTCTCGTCATTAAAAACGGTCGTGTGTACACGGCATTATAGTCCCAATGCATGGGCGTCCGCTCCATAGGGCAAGGGGGGTCAATTGCCCCCCCCCCCCCCTGGAGACACACTATATTTATATGGACATGGAGTAAAGCGGAATTATCCTCAAGAGCTATTTCACACTGCCAGCTGGCCACGTTATTGGTAAAGCGCCGCTAGTTTTAGTGGCGCTTTACCATTGTTTTAGTGGCGCTATTCGGCCGCTAGAGGGGGGGGTTTAAAAAAAAATTGAAATTGCTAATCAGACAATGGCAGCTTGATCCTTCTATTAAGCTTTTGCATCAGGTTTCTCAATCCTTTGCATGCCTGCGCTTTATGTCATAATGACTAAGCCCCTCCCCTTCATGACATTGTCAAAAAGGGACCGAGCATGGATGACCTTAAAATTATGCCCCCCCCCCCCCTGAAAAAAGTTCAGCGGACGCCCATGTCCCAATGTTCTGTTTACAGAAGTTGCAACAGAGTTAAACATGAGATGATTGGGAAATGAAGAAGACTACCCTTTGTGGCTTATGATCTGAATATTAACTGTTTAAAGTTCAATTTAACCTAGATGACTACAGTATATCTCCCCCTTCTTCCTCTCTTTCTTTCTCTCTCCCTCTCTCTCCCTCTCTTATATCTCCATTGTTTGCATTGTTCATTGATGCCCTGTTTAGGTGCTTAATATGTACCAGAGGCTGTCGTCTGACTCCAACCAGACAGATAGGCATAGGATAGATAGATAGATAGATAGATAGATAGATAGATAGATAGATAGATAGATAGATAGATAGATAGATGTCTATTTTTGCAATAATACATACTGCACAATATGTTTCAAAGCCAGGTGTTTTAAGGTATTACCTATTAGATAACATCTGGCTGAAAGGGATGTTTGCTAGTCCTGTTACACAATAAATAGCGGTTTTACAGTTTCATCTGGAGGGGACAGACAGTGACTGGAATAATAATGCAGTCAGTCTGCTTCTGTCACGCTTCAAAAGATTTTTTAATAATGAATGTCACAGTAATCAATTTATTTGAATTTTGTTTTTCAATGTAATGTCCTTTATGGTCATATCAGCATGCTAGTCAAAGCATACTTCAAAGCCAACACACTACAGTACGTTAATGTAGAAACACAAAAGGGTTTTGCCATGATATACAAAACATTACAAATTGGTGACCAAATATTCTACTGTGCGTTTGTCATTAATATAAGACAATGCTATATTTTACAGTAGCTGTTGCAGAGGATTTGTTCCTTTTGGCCCACTCAGTTAAGTCTGTCTCTGAAAGTCCCCTGCATGTGTCCTTGGCATAAACTAACCATTACCAACAATGCAGTGCTTTTATGCAGTGGATCATCCACAGTTAGCAACCTTGACTCACCTTGTGGAAACCACCTTAATAATATATATGTTTTCTTCTGATTTCTCGATAATTATAATTTCTTGTTTATTTTAATTATATAGTAAATATCTAATGGAAAGCTATAAAAACTTAATTATTTCAGTCTTGGTAGCAAGCTGGATGTTCCATTGTATGACCTATAAAGTACATATTACACAAGAATTATATTATGTCACAACCTACAAAATCATCAATGCTTTAATAAAACCTAAATAAAATGTTATTTTCTGAAAAAAAGTCTACTCTTATACTTACACTTACTTTTTTTTTATAGCAGATGCATTTAATTTCAGTTATTCATTTTTTATTGGGTACATCTTAAAGGGGTTGTAAAGGTTCAGGGTTTTAAAAAAACAAAAACAAACATGTCATACTTACCTCAGTTGATTTTGCACAGAGCCCCAATTCTCCTCTTCTGGGGTCCCTCAGCGGCGCTCCGGGCTCCTCTTCTTCTCAAGTGCCCTGTCAGAGAAGCGTTTTCCTTCGTGGACACCCGTGCGGGCACGCTCCCGTGTCCTGCTTCTGCGCAGGACTCTGCCCCACCCCGGGCGCCCGCGTCATTGGATTTGATTTACAGCAGCGGGAGCCAGAGGCTGCGCTGCTATCAATCTATCCAATCAGGACACGAGACACCAGCTGGAGCTGGTGTGCTAATTCCTGACATCGGAAACACAGGGCTCAGGTAAGTATAATGGGGGCTCGGGAAGGCTGCTGAGTGACAGAGGGTTTTTCACCTTAATGCATAGAATGCATTAAGGTGAAAAAACACAAGGGTTTACAACCCCTTTAAGGAAATGTGGGAAATGGAAAAAACTGAGTCACATAGGAATAAAATGTGATTAGAATTGATAAGGAAGTAATGCCATTTCATACATCTGGTAGTACTGAGTCAGGGTTACTAATATCTAAGGACCTTTCCCTGGTTCCTATGTGGCAACTAGTTACTCAAGCACTGCATCATGGGAAGAATGAAAAAGGATTAAATGCTTCCCCATACCCAAAAGCACTAGGGTATTTTACATGCCTTGACAAACAGGGAAATGGGTAAAGGAAGAAATTTACCTTCTTCAGCTCCAGAAGGTTTTACCAACTTCCTGAACAGGCCAGGACTGCAACATTGCGGCGGACAAATCTGACACTTAGTGACACTTTTTGGGGACCAGTGACACCAGTGATCAGTGCTAAAAAAAAATGCACTGACACTGTATAAATGACACTGGCAGGGAAGGGGTTAACATCAGGGGCAGACAAAGGGTTAACTGTGTTCCCTATGAGTTTTTTCTTACTGTGTGGGGCACTTGATGAAGAGAGACATATGCGTTCCTGATTAGCAGGAATCACAGATGTCTCTCTTCCTGTCTGACAGAAGGACGATCTGCCTTGTTTACATAGGCAGACTGTCCTTCTGTCTCTCCAGCAAGCGATCGTGGGTGGCTGGCGGCCATCGCGACCACCAGGCCCGCTGATTGGCTCCCGCTGTGTCCAATCGCAGTGGAAGCACGGCTCCTGCAGTGCGTGTGTTTGTCCCAGAGGCGTGCATGAGAATCACGTACAGGTACGTGATTTTGTGCTTATTGGCCACCCTGCCGCAGTAAATGTATGTTGGGCGGTCCTTAAGTGGTTTTTTTTTAATTGTAATTTTTATTGGGTTTTAAAGAACAAACAAGATATTGTTACATTAAGCACAATATACAGATATCAAACACAGAATGATATCAAAGAAAGAAAAAGAAAAAGAAAATTAAAAGTAGGAGGAATTCGTCAAGCAATGCCCATAAGTACAGAGCACAGGCGTGCTCGGTACACCAGATCAAAAATATATAAACAACAACTTATAGGTTTACAATAGGGATTAATAACCAAAATGTAACCTTAGGCATCAAAGACAAGGGTATCTATGAAGTACGTATATGGAAGGTAGCAAGAAATGCGAAGCTAGTAAATATCAAGCTAGTATATGTCAAGGTGTAGCAGGTGGTGCGAGGGTCCCATAATCCGATTGATCCCAGGGTTCCCACACTTTATCAAATTGGGGAATTTTATCATGCACAGAGGCCGTTAGGTATTCCATCCTCCGAATTTCAGCCACTAGATGGAGAAACCTAGGCCATGGAGGAGGCATATTAGATAGCCAACATAATGGGATAAGCCTTTTGGCAGCTAGTAAAATGTAGGAGACAAGCCGATTTACCTTCTTGGGTATGCCCGAAAAGGGGAGACCCAAGAAGTAATTTAAGGGATCGAGCGGTAGGGACACACCCACCACCCTCTGTATCAGCAGCCGCACATCATGCCAAAAGGGTTGGATCATAGAACACTGCCAAAAGATATGGAATAGGGAACCCGTATCAGTCCCGCATCGCCAACAACGCGGCGAGACTGAGGGATCATATTTGTGAATTACATTAGGCGTTCTATACCAAAACATAAGAATCTTAATGGACGTTTCCCTTTGGGACACACATTGAGAAGATTTGAATGTAGAGGACCATATCCTATCCCACATCTGGACCGTAATAGGTCTATCCAACAAAAGAGACCATCTTTTCATGTATTGGTGGGTTGTCTCAGCCAGTGGAGTAGACTCATGAAGGAGACGGTGTATAGAAGATATTAAATGTAGTTGGTATGGACCCTGAGCGCATATGTATTCAAAGGTAGTCGGTTTGTCAAGAATCAGAGTTGGGGACTTGGAGTGGAAAAAATGTCTAACCTGCAGGTAGAAATGGAAAAGTTGGGTGGGTATATTAAACTTCTTACTCAGAGTTTCAAAAGTATGCAGATGTCGCGTGATAGGATGTACCAAATTCCGGAGTTGAAAGAGGGGGGCATCAAGCCATGAGAAAACCCTGCCCAGGGACAGACTGTCTGGTAAATTTGTATTAAACAATACATTTACAAGGGGAGAGCATGTTGAAGCAAGGTGATGAGTCTTAAGGCATTTACGCCAAATGGTTAAGGTGAAAGCCATCGGGGCAGTACATTGGCGTTTGAAAATGGAATCCAAGGATGGGACATTGTCCCAGACCAAGGAACATGGGTGGACCGGGTATAGTACCCCCTTTTCAATGGCAGACCATTGATTTGGTGCATGTAGGGAGGACCACGAAACAATAGCCCTCAAGTGTGAGGCGTGGTAGTATTGAAAAATGTCCGGGGCACCCAATCCCCCCCTGGACCTTGGGGCGAATACCACTGAATAAGCTATACGATGTGCCCTATCGCCCCATATGAATTTTAGAAAATTCCTCTGAATCGCTTTTAGTTGAGAGGAAGGCAGGGCAACTGGTAATGTTTCAAAGTGATAAAGTAGTCTGGGTAATATAGACATTTTTAGGACGTTAATCCTACCCAACAGAGACAGGGGATATTTTGTCCAAGCCATCAGGGATTTGTTAATGTCTAAGACGAGAGGGGGGAAGTTGGCTTGATAGAGAGAAGAGTAATGCCGCGTACACACGGCCGTTTTTCCCGTCGAAAAAAACGACATTTTTCCCATTCGACAAGAAAAACGATAGTCTGTGGGCTTTCTGTCGTTTTTTTCGACGAGAAAAACGGCATTAAAAACTACGAGAAAAATTAGAACATGTTCTAATTTTTCTCGTCGTTTTTTTCGACATGTTTTCCGCGGCAGTGTTTCCCATAGGGAAACACTGCCGCGGAGCCCACACACGGTCGTTTTTTTTCGACCAAAAAAAAATGACATTTAAAACGGCCGTGTGTGAGGGGAACAAGCTGTTCCTCGTTTTTAACGTCGATTTTTTCGACGGTGTTTTCACCGTCGAAAAAATCGATCGTGTGTACGCGGCATCAGAGGGGGTAAGAAGGACACCCAAGTATTTAATGGAGGTGGTGCACCATTTATAAGGATATGACCCTTTAAGCTGAGATAACAATAATGCTGGAATGTGTATAGGGAGTGCTTCAGTTTTGGAAGTGTTAACCTTGTAACCGGAGATGGCACCAAAGGAGGCTAGTAATTTATGTAACGAAGGAAGCGATATCAACGGATTAGTTACAGTGAGCAGAATGTCATCCACAAAGAGCGACAGTTTATATTCTCCCTGCCGCATCACCACCCCATTGATATCTGGATGGGTGCGGATGGACTCGGCCAGGGGCTCCAGACATAAAATGAAAAGTAACGGTGATATAGGACATCCCCTGCCGAGTTCCGTTTGTCATGGGGAAGGCAGGCAACAGGAAAGAAGACATCTGAAGCTGGGCTGTGACTGTGGAGTACAGGGCCTCTAGGGCTTTTAAAAAGGGACCAGTGAATCCAAACATTTTGAGGACAGCGAACATATAAGGCCAACTCAGCCTATCAAAAGCCTTTTGGGCATCTAGACTCAAAATTAGCGCCGAACGGGATGACCTATCCAAAAGATCTATCAGATCTATTGTACGGCGGGTGTTGTCCCCCGCATGCCTGCCAGGGACAAAGCCCACCTGGTCTCTATGGATCAGTTTAGGAATGAGCTTAGACAATCTGGATGCAAGAATTTTGGTGAAAATTTTATAGTCTGAATTCAAAAGGGCTATGGGCCTATAATTATCTGGGATCGAGGGGTCTTTACCAGGCTTTGGGATGACTGAGATGTAAGAGTGGGAGAAGTGTGGATGTGGAGATGTGCCCTTAAGCAGTGAGTCGTATAAAGTCAGCATATGAGGAGACAAAATGTTGAAAAAAGTTTTATAGTAAAAGTAGGACAAACCATCAGGGCCAGGCGATTTGTGAAGAGGTAAGGGACTGCAGTAGGCCATTTCTATCCTTTTTTAACCGAGTGCCTTCAGCTATGCAAACACCTCGGAAAACTGCCTTATGTGCCTCCCACAGTGTGGAAAACTCGGAAACTGAGCCCATGTTAAGCTGGAAAAATTCCTCCAAGCTTTTGGCTAGGGTAGAACGTGAGACTTCGGACTGTAGGAGATGGTCATTCAGACGCCAGTGACAGGATTTGGTATAGGCCTGAGAAAGCATGAGGTCTATCACAATGGGAGCGTGATCTGACCATGTGATAGGCAATATGTCCGACTCTATCACATAAGGAATGAGTGGGGCTGTGATAAAAAAATGGTCAAGGCGTGAATACATTCTAGGAGCTGGGGAATAAAATGTAAACTGCTTAGCAGAAGGGTGCCTGATCCTCCATGTGTCGAAAAATTGACGGAACCTAATACATTTGCGGAAGGAATTGGCATGCAATATAACCTGTTTTGAAGGTGTAGAACTAAGGAGAGACTGTCTATCTCTAGTGGGTGACATGACCTGGTTAAAATCCCCACCAATAATCTGAAAAGGTTGAGAACGAAATTGAGGGGAGTCAAAAAGTTTGTTGAGAAAGTCAATCTGACCTGTATTGGGGGCATAGAGGTTCACAAGAGAGAAAGAAGTATTCACATATTCACATTCCAATATGAGGAATCTCCCATGTGGATCAGCATGTGAGCTTTTAACCTTGATAGGACAGGATTTCTTGATCAAAATCGCCACTCCCGCCTTGCCCGTGGAATCAGAGGCAAGGAAGGAGGTGGGGAAGAACTTCGAGGCAAATTTGAGTGAACCACCAGCCCTGAAGTGGGTTTCCTGAATCATCACCACATCAGCGCCTGAGGCCCTGAAATCCTTCAGGGCCATCCAGCGTTTGCGGATAGAACCCAGACCCTTCACATTATACGACATGATCTTTAAAGCCATAGTAAGACATTCAAACAGGCTTGTGTAAGAATTTTGAATCTAAAAAATAACAAAATATAGGAAACAGAGACATAAAAGCAAAAATGCGTGTAAAAGCAATGATGTGAATAAACATTGCAGACAAAGGCATCCCTTCGGGGCCCAAATAGTAACAGATAAACCCTGTAAGAAAATGACATTCGGTTAGGAAAAAAAAAACATTGCACTTTCAACCTACAAGGCTGACTTATAACCATGGACATAAGAAAAAGAAAAAAAAGAAAAATAAACAGAAAAAAAAAAGAAAATAGAACTTAAGTTCTTGAAAGCCTGAGAGCCACTTGTGTCTCAGGGGACCTTGGAAGTAAGCCAAGGCCAAATAGGGACATACACGAACTTCCATCAGAAAACTCTAGCAAGAGAGATGGGGAGGATCGGCTGCTCTCCTTATGAACTTGGTAACCTTTAAAATAAGTCTGACAGTAGAGGACCTGTTGACGAGGGTTAGAAAGTCAGCAAATAAACAGGAGTAACTGCCAATTAGGGTACGGTGACCAAGAAGGAAAACACTGTCAACAATATTTGTAGTGATTTTCACCCCATGGGTTGGAGAAGAACTCTACCCTGAACAGGAACCAGGGTAGACTGAAAACTTTTGTAAACCAGAGCAACAATCTTCGTATCTGTTTTAGAATCGAGGAGAAACGGAGATGCAGAGAGCATGAAATTATGGATCCAGAGAGGAACGTATGGGTGAATCAAGGAGGTTGGTTGGAGGCACGCAGACGTTGGGGTGTTGAGAATTGTTTCCTTGATTTGCCCCTCACGGGGGTCCAGATGCGGTTAGGAGTGGCGGGATGTTGACGGACCTGGGCAGCTGGAGGAATCAAATCATCTTCTGGCAAAGGGGGGAGGCCAAGATGTTTCAGGAAGCTTCGCCTTCCTGCAGTTCACGCAGGGTAACCTGGACACCATCCCTGGATACAATAAGGCGAAAAGGGAAACCCCAGTAGTAGGGGATCTTATGATGTTGTAGATGGGAGGTGATTGGGCGTAGATTTCTACGTTTAGCAAGGGTAATTGGAGAGAAGTCGCTAAAGATCTGCAATTTTGCTCCTTTGTACTGAAGTTGGGATTTATTGCGCGTGGCCAGGGTCAGAGCCTCCTTACTTTCAAAAAAATGGAATCGGACTATAACATCCCTGGGTCTAGCTCCAGCCGGAGGTTTTGGGCCCAGGGATCGGTGGGCCCTATCAAGGCGCCAGTCTATATCCACCACTGTGGGGGCCAGGGTATTGAAAAGACCAAGAAGATAGGTGCGTAAGTCAGGGTCTCCTACCGTTTCCGGGATACCTCTGAAGCGCAGGTTCTGCCTCCTTTCCCTGTTCTCCAGGTCCTCCTGCTGCAATTGCAGTTGAGAAACCGAAATATGTAGGTTATGATTGTCCTCCTCAACAGCCTGAACATAGCTTATCAACTCATCAAATTTATTTTCAAGAGTGTCCGTACGTTCCCCAATTTTAGTTGATTTCCCCCCTCAGTTCTGCAGCTAACTTGCTCACTTCTGCCGAGACATTGCACGTGATTTGTTGAAGCAGGAGCTGTAGCTTAGCGTCCAACTTGGCATCCAGAATGTCTGGGGTAAGTATCTCCTGAGGAGAGGATGAGGTGGAATCTGTACCCTGGGTGGGAGCTAATGGAGGGTACTCAGCATTCTCCGTTCCCAGTATTGGGTCTATTGAAGTGTGCGGAACTGTGGGGGAGTGCGAGGTCGCAGATTGCGACCTGGTAACATAGCGTTCCATATCTGATTCTACACGTGATCCAAATAAAGGCTTATGATATCGCTGCTGCTGGCCGACTTTTCCCATGTGATGCCCAAGGGGCTTAGAGAATAAACAGGCTTATCCCCGGGGCTATAATATGGCTAAGGTAACAACTCGGGGATCATGGAGAGCAGCCGGGATCCTGAACTCACTTAAATGGCATCCCCTGTGTCAGCTGGAACGACCATCATTCTATTTGTCATGTGTACCAGTCAGGTACAGCAGTGACTAATGCAGTGGCTGTAGAAAGGGGGATCCACAGACCCACAGATGTCCAGTGGAGAATCCAGACCCAGAAGTGAAGGTGCCGGGCCCCAGATGTAGTGTCACTGTAAATATGAGGTGTACCCGGAGTAGCAATATGGCCTCCGACCTCCGTGAGTAGGCCGGAGCCGGGGGCTTTCCTGATAGCGTGTGCCGCCCGGGTGAGTTCCGCTCCGTTCAGGCCAAAATCTCCCCACCAGGACCAGCGTACAGGCCCCCCCGGGCATACAGTCTCACCCTAGCGTGTCCCAATTGGAGGGGGCAAGATACTACCCCACTACTCACTGTGTCCAGGGTTGGAAGAAGGCAGGTCGACAGGCAGCAAGATGGCGTCGGATCGCGGTATAGGGAAGTGGATAGCAGGGTCCTCCGGGCAACTCCTCCGATGCTTAGTTGTTTTCCAGGGGTGAGGCAGCTGTCGGCCGGCGGAGGGACACTCGTTTTACCCCCGGATTGCACAGGGTAGATGCGGAAGAGTGCCCGCGGATCCGTAGGCCCCAAGATGGCGGCGGGCCTCAGCAATGCGGGAACACTCTCAGGCCTAGAGCAGGTAAAGTCGGCCAAAAACCTCCACTAATCAGCCAGGGCCGTAGGAGACGAGGCCCAGGGGCTGGTGGCACTGAAATTGGGCCCCCCCGGGGTGAGATAGGGCAGAGATGGCCGTGGATTTACACTGCCTGTGGAGAGCTCAGTATCCACACGTCCTCCCTGGTTCACGTCCGGACACGCCCCTCCGGTCCTTAAGTGGTTAAAAAGGAACTCAACCCTCCAATCTTTTTCAGCTAAAGAAACTGTCATTTTAGCTGCTTGAACTGGAACTGCCATGATGCTGCACATGTGATCAGTTATGCCACCATTGTTTCAGTAATTCGACCAACCAAGCCTTCAATTTCACCTCCTGTTGCTACAGAAAATAATTTTTCGTGGCTGGGAATCTTGTTTTCTTTCCGGGAATTTTTTTTTCTTGCACGTGCACATTTCTTTTTCAATTATATTTCTCGCACGATTCTTAAATTGATCTGTTTTTTGACACCCCGGTCAGACTGATTGGGACATTGAAATCATGCTACTTCACTTAAAGTAGCATGATTTCAAAGTGGTGCTACTTGGAAGACATCTGTGCGGCTTCAAGCCTCAAAACTATCAAATTGCATGACAAGTCGAGCCGGTGTGACCGGGGGCTTAAACTGTTAAATTTTTGCGTTTAGCTCCGCTTTAGGGAAACCTTGTCCCTATAGGGTTCAAAATTAAAATAAATTCACACGGTAATTTACTGCTGCCAAAGTGTATGATGGGGTTATATAGGGTCTATTTTTACATGATCCAGCCTACCTATTAAAAATAGATGTCATAAGAAAACAAATGAAGAATACATAAAATAAGATTCAAATGAATACATAGTTATGGAGGGCATTGAAGGCTCATTCACATTTTATTGTATGTTGCATTAATGCAACACACTATTGTTAAGACAGCCCAATAATTCTAACAGCATACCTTAATGCACTAAAAAGCAGATCTGACCCTTTTTATGTAATGTAGTGCACCACAATTCCATACCTCCCAACTTTCTGAGATGGGAATAAGGGACACCTATTAGCAAAATAGGCATAGGACACACACCCTGCCACGCCCCCCTTAATGGAGAATTGTACAAAACAGAATGATTGCTTAAACCCACAAGTGCTTTTTTTTTTTTTTTTACCACTATTATTCCTTTATATTGGCTTTTGGAATTTACAAATGCAGCAATTTTAGGTAAATCATGGCATGGCTTCTGCCATTCTGGAAAATTTAGATGTGATGCATGCTCATTCAATATTAAAGAAGCGAAAAAAAATTGACTTCTGAATAAAAAGCATGAATTTGCTAATAAGCAATTCATTACCTGTTCCACAACTTGTAGCCTATTGTATTATGTATAGTTGTGGCTTTCTTTGGGCTAAGACACCAAGAACAAGATTTGGGGAACATAACATTTAGGTTACCAAAAAGGCCACTAAGCAAGTGTACTTCAACATTTTGCCGGAAAACATAATTCAGACCCTGCCCATTTATCAGTTTTTGTTATTGAAGAAATTCCACTTGATTTTCCCGTAGGGGAGAGATTCAGAAGAGGGAGATCTTTATGTATTGTGGATTCTTAATTCTCATGTTCTTACTCAGTTAATGCAGTCATGTGCCTGTAGTTGGACTAGAGCCCGTGGTCCCTCGAGTCCCTTGAACATTGAGTGCTGTGTGCATCTGCTGGGACATACTCACTCTACTGGCTTGTGAAAGGGGTTCAGGGCTGTAAGGAACTCACATAGAGACACGTTGTTGCAGCATGTTTTGATAATGTGAGGGTGACTTGATGCAGCACAACTTTTGTGTGTTTTTGTTTTAGTACTTTTAGTACTATTTTTGGAAAATGTCTCACCTTGCATTTTCCTTCTTGAGATATGTGTCCATCTATGGCCACATAGTGTCTAATTTTGAGATGTACTGTATGAAGGTCTTACTTTGATCCATATACTGTAACATAAAGGAAAATATATAGGTACCTACTTGTATTTTCATTTATACCAGTGTAAGAGATCTCACCTGATCTCTTTAACTTATTGAAAGCTATATGTTTTGTTTTTTGTTTTTTATGTGACAGATCATCTAGGTGGCATTAGTGCTTTTGAGACTTGTTCCACAGCAGCAGCCAGGGATTGCTAAAGACGAGCCATCTGATGGTACTGATGTGAATAAATGTATAAATGAATGATTGAGTGAAAAAACGAATGAATTTGTATTGCTGTCTATGTAGCTTTTATTATTACAACACTGAAGCCTCATACACACGACCGGTTTTCCCGGCAGGAAAACTGCCAGGAGAGCTTTTGGCTGGGAATCCCGGCCGTGTGTATGCTCCCTAGCAGCTTTCCCGACAGGAAAACTGCCCGGAAAAAATAGAGAACCTGCTCTCTATTTTCCCGTCGGGATTCCCGGCAGAGTGTTTCCTGCCGAGAAAACCGGTCGTCTGTATGCTTACCTGAATGGGGAAATAAACCGCGCATGCTCGATAACACTTTGACGCATGCGCTGTAGCATAAAACGTTATTTAGCCGGCTCATCGTAGTCTGACAGCACCGCGTTCTTACCATTCAAAAGAACGGCGGGTATTTTGTGTGGCCGTGTGTATACACGGCATTTCGAGGCAAGCTTGCCAGGAGTTCTGTCAGGAAAACCAAAGTTTTCAAATAGACGGGATTCCCGGCCATGTGTACAGGGCTTGAGATGGCTCTAGTGATTATATTGAAGGTGCACCCCCCCCCCCCATGTCAGTAGTTTAGGAAGATACGTGATAAAAAAAATGCAATTTCATTAGAACGAAAGGTATGAAGCTGCAAAGAATACCTGTATATATATTCTCAACATATGATTCATATATACAATAAACAAACTAATAGTACTGTACAAGGCCAAGTTATGCTGCAGTATGAACAATAGACAATATATCTTCAGCAACAAGTACACCATCACAATGACAAAATTGTGATGCCTTGCAGAAGCCAGGTAAGCATTTATATTAAATACAGTCTGATTCATATTAAAAATCTGTGTTCTGTATTAGCATAATGTATGTATGCATTAAAACTGCCAATAGGGAATTCATTGTGTAAGTCAAACTTGGAACAACACCACCACCACTACCACAGCTTAGCAATAGAGGTCTAGAGCAGGGGTCTCCAAACTTTTCACTTCGGGGGGCACATTGTGCATTTTTCACATTTTCACATATTCGCGGGCCGAAAAAAAATCTATTATTTTTTTTAATGAATCTGCAGCAGAATAATATAGAATTTGACAGGCTGACAGCAGTAGAGCTTGGTGGCACACCTGTATCCTCCGCCCGCACCTAAAAGCTGAAACCTCATGCACGGGGGCTAAACTTCCAGTGTGCACAGGGCCTTACATCTGTGTTACCGTCAACACACACACACACCTCCATACATTTGGTCCTCATCAGACCTCTCGCTGCACATTTGTGTCCTCATCAGAGCCCTCCTGCATATTTCTGTCCCCCTTAGAGCCCCCTTCAATATTTGTGTCCCCATCACAGCGCCCCCCCCGAATATTTGGGCCTGAATAAGAACCCCCTGCATATTTGTATTAACATCAGAGCCCCCCTTCCATATTTGTGTTCCCATCAGAGCCCCCTTTCATATTTGTGTCCCTATCAGAGCCCCCTGCATATTTGTGCCCCCATCGGAGCCCCCCTGCACATTTGTGCCCCCATCGGCGCCCCTCTGCATATTTGTGTCCCTATAAGAACCCCCATAGACACTGTGTCCCTATCAGACTCCCGTCGCACATTTGTGTCCCTATCAGACCCCCGCTGCACATCTGTGTCCTCAGAGCCCCTCACATATTTATGTCCAAATCCAAGCCCCCCTTCCACATTTATGCTCCCCATCAGAGACCACAGCACAATTGTGTCCTCCTTAGAGCCCCCCTTCCACATTTATGCCCCCCATCAGAGACCACAGCACAATTGTGTCCCCCTTAGAGCCCCCCTTCCACATTTATGCCCCCCATCAGAGACCACAGCACAATTGTGTCCCCCTTAGAGTCCCCCTTCCACATTTATGCCCACCATCAGAGACCACAGCACAATTGTGTACCCCTTAGAACCCTCTTCCACATTTCTGCCCCCCATCAGAGACCACAGCACAATTGTGTCCCCCTTAGAGCCCCTTCCACATTTATGCCCCCATCAGAGACCCCAGCACAATTGTGCCCCCCTCAGAGCCCCCTTCCACATTTATGCCCCCCAGCAGTGACTCTAGCACAATTGTATCCCCCTTAGAGACCCCTTCCACATTTTTTGCCCCCATCAGAGACCCCAGACCAATTGTGTCCTCCTTAGAGCCCCCTTCCACATTTATGCCCCCCATCAGAGACCCCAGCACAATTGTGTCCCTCTCAGAGCCCCCTTCCATATTTATGCCCCCCATCAGAGACCTCAGCACAATTGTGTCCCCCTTAGAGCCCCCCTTCCACATTTATGTCCCAAATCAGAGACCCCAGCACAATTGTGTCCCCGTTAGAGCCCCCCTTCCACATTTATGCCCCAATCAGAGACCACAGCACAATTGTGTCCCTCAAAAGAGCCCCCCCACCGCACATTTGTGTCCCCATCACCACCAGCAGTGTCCCTCTTACATCTGTGTCTGGCTTCAGTGCTGTTCTGCTGCACCTCCCGGCTCCTGCCTCATAGTAGCCAAAAGCACATAGTAGCCAAAAGCACAGCCGTAAAGGACACTGATTCTAACAGAGGGGTGGGACCCGGGACATGCAGTATGTCCTAGGAATCAACAACTGGTGAGGTGGACATGCTCCGTCGGGCTGCGGGATCTGCGCTGCATACTATCAGGGGTGATTATGCAGCGCAGTTCCTGCTACCCGACATAGCTTGAGCAGGAACCGACCACGCAGTGAGTCTGACGACTCAACCTGGGGGCCGGAAAAAACGTCCCAGCGGGCTGGATGTAGCCCACGGGCTTTATTTTGGAGACCCCTGGTCTAGAGCAGTGTTTCTCAACTCCAGTCCTCAAGGCGCCCCAACAGGTCATGGTTTCAGGATCTCTATTATTTTGCACAGGTGATTTGATCAGTTTTACTGCCTTAGTAATTACCACAGCTGTTTCATCTGAGGGAAATCCTGAAAACATGACCTGTTGGGGCGCCTTGAGGACTGGAGTTGAGAAACAATGGTCTAGAGTATTGATAGCTCCCATACAATATCAATTAGTACTACGTTTCAAACTTTTGTAGTTGACATAGTAAAAAAAAAAAAAAAAGCTAGCTCCTTCATTGAATGTTGCTGGAGAAGTGACTTTGAGATTAGGTTGGAGTATTTTGGACACTGACACTATGATAAAGGGAACCGTTTTTAAAATGTGAAAAAAAGCTGAACTCCCTGCAAACAACTAAATACGCAATTAATATAAATATGCGTGAACTCTTTTTCCTGATAAGGGTTTATTCACAATGGGTGCACAGAACCATACAGGTCATCAAAGCATTACTATTCTTACAGAGAAGGGGCCATGGAACAATATGCAGTCAAAAAATCCAGACACCCCTGGAAGACAGCATAATCAGCACCTGGGCTTACCTACAAACTGCAGTAGCAATCCAGTGCTATCTAGGAATTGCCTTGGTCTGTGATTAGATAGACGAATGAGCAGGTGCATAGTAATGAGATCATCACTCTGCCCTCTCTTCTTGTCAGGAAACTTTAAGTGTTAAATGCAAAGCACTGTACAATGTAGCAGGAACTGACTGGCTCACTGTGTGGCCTCTTCCCCCCCCCCACCCCCCAAGTCCTTAAAGGTCCAAAAAGCATTTGATATTAAGAGAGATTTCGGTACTCATCTGATTGTTAGGGATGAGTGAATTTGCAAGTTAGTTCATTCCTATGTTAAAGTGTTACTAAACCCAGGACCCTACATTCACTATATCTGGTCTCCCACAGTACACAAAACATGGAAATGCAATAGTTTTAGTAAATATAAACCGCTAAATATATTTTTTCATCAGCAGTATATAACAGTCGTGTGACTTCTATCAGTGTCTGGTTAAAGCTTGTAGGAGGAGTTTTCATTCTGCCCTATAAGGCTGCAGGACCCCGGCCCTCTGTCTGGACAGTGCTGATCACATGCACTCTACCAAGAAAAAGAAAAACTCGCTAGCATTACACACAAAACTGAGCATGTGCGGCTTGTTCCCTAGCCTCTGTTCTATCGGGAGATGGATTGGGGACAGTAGAAGAAGAGGAAGAACAGAGAAGACAGGATCAAACAGCCATTTTATACAATGCAGAGGTTTAACCCCTTAGGTTCCACAGTGAGTATAACAAGTAAGATTTACTGCATATACCGACTAATTTTACTGATGTGAGTTTGGTAACACTTTAAGTCCAAAAATGTCAAACTTAAAATTCAACCCCATTAAAGTCTAATGGGGGGGAGGGGTCTTGATATTTGATTCTGGTCAGTTTAATTGAACTAATTAATATTTAAGGAACTGTTAAAAAAAATAGCAAGGAAAGTTGGTCATTGCCATGGAGAGCATGTACCAAATCCAACATTTTTTTAAAAGAACATTATACAGTGGGGAGAGGGTCCTCCCTGTATTGCAACTTTGAGGGCAAGATGGGAAGAACACCAGTCATTTAAACATTTGACATGCTCTGGAGATGCCTTTAAAGTGGAACTGCATGCGCAACTCAGTTTACAATTTCAGGATAACTGTGAGCAGGTAGGTAAATATAGTTTTATGCAGAAAAAACCCTGCATGTCACTTCTGCAATAAAAAGCCTGCCTGCACACAGTATGTGACAGCAGAATTTTAGTTCCACTTTTAGCTATATGTGATGGTAAGGTACAGTATGATTTTCATGGATAGCGTAATGCACATGTGTTATTGATGTTTTAATTTTTACATTATTGCTTGGCTTAAATAAATCAGGATCATCCAAATTTGATTCATTACAATTAGAAAAAGGCTTAGGGTAGTTGTGGTTGCTACACCTGATTTTCTATCTAACAGCATAAGGTCTGAATTGACTAGTGCATAAAGCAGCCACAACAGATCTAAAAGTTATTGGAAAATTTACCCTTAAAATATAAAGCTAAAGCACTCAACTTTATGCAAATTGGCCAGTGGCAAAACAGTTTGGTAGTGCAGTTTGTGAGTTTCTTTTTCACAGTACCACACTGCAATGTCTTGAAAGTTTAATAAAGTTTAATAAAATGTCCACCTTCTACAAACACTGGAGTGCCTTGGAGCAAGCATTTGTTACCAGAGGTGGTTCTTGTATTTTAATATTGACATTCCCCGCAATGATAAGCAAATGTATTACTGAGCACCCTACCATTGCAGCTGCTCTTAATGCTTGAGGGCATTTTCAACAACTAAATTCTTTATCTGAAGGACAAATAAGGCTACTGTTACCGTAAGAAATGTTTAAATTCCCTATCCCATCCCTCACCTTCAAAAATTGGAGTATGAAACATAATTGTATTACACCAGATATAATTGCAAATGGAAAAACTATCTCTTTTGATCAGTTAATCTCAAGTTGCTCTTTCCTGCCCCAAGTCTATCTTTCTTATTGGCATTCTATTTGAACTGTAATCCTGTCCCACACTTTTGTGGATCTTTTAGATATTGGTTATAGATGTCACCAAAGGTTTCACTCTTTTCTACAACCTCTTGCAGTCTAAAGTGATGTTTACCAAAACTATTCTATTAATTAAATGAGAGTAGGAGCTCCATCTTTCTCTCACAAATAGATAATAGCAAAGGGCAATTGTAAACAACTTAGCTTACGGTACTCTGTGCATAAATCATTGGCAAATGTCCCAAAAAATGAATCTCAGATGGTATTTGACTACATTGTAGCCAAATTTTCAAAATCAGGCAATAGCTTTTGCTGGCAAGGATGTGGGCACGTTGATACATATGTTATGGTCATGCCTCCATCTTAGAAGATTTTGGAATGTAGTGTTCCATCTTCTCTCTAAATTAACTGGCTGTATTACTAAACATAATCCTTTCTTGACCATTTAAGCATTGGCAAAGAAGACGTCTGTTCAATATTCAGACCTAAGGGCAAGCATGTTCTATTTGCTGCTCATTTAATACTGGTTAAAAAGTGGAAAGTTAGTGAGGCGTCCAAAATATCGAAGATTAAAAGACACATAGATGTGGTACATATCTATGAAAAAAATATGGCTTATTCTGCAGGTCATTCAGACATGTTTCATACAAGTTGGGACTATTGGTCAGTCTATGTTATTTAACCCTACGCTATACCATTCATGATATCATTATGTAACTATGAATGTTAAATTAATGCTTAAATTGAGTGAGACCTGTACCCTAAAGCTACAAGTTCATTTTAATGCTATTTATGTTTTTATATAAATGTTCTCTGAATATGCTAAAACCAAACAATTTTTTTCCTACTGAACCATTAGATTTAATCCTTGCAGTTACTACTGTCTAATTGGCATTTTACTGAAGATATAGGTACTATCATTGTTACTTTGTTGCAGTCTCATGCTCTTGGACATTTTATTATTTTCTATACCTTTTTATCACACCGGGTTATGTTGATGAATTTTGTAGTGCACTTCATGCGCCATTATTTTGTACCATTTTTCTTTTGCCTATGATAAAACTCAATAAAAACTATTGAACATAAAATGTCAAAACAACTGCACAAGATCACTTCAAAGCCACTATCTTACATTCTCTAAACTCTATCTCACCCAAACTTCAAGTATGCAATTGGTAGCTCGGTTAGGCCACAATATAAGAGGGAGAGTTGAGAAAGGCTTTATTCAGAAATAAACTGATGAGTGTATTATTTCAGAAACAATAACCACTAAAATTGTACTTGATAGTATGTAAGCAGGTTGATTAGGATGCTCTATAGGAGGGAGATAGGAGTTTTTTTTTAGCTTGAAATGAATATAGTGTATGGTTTCAGAGACAATGGTCAGAAATCTTGTACAGTGGCTGGACAGTATGTAGGCAGCTTGGTAAGGCCACAATGTAAGATGGAGAGGCAAGGCAGGCTTTATCCTGAAATAAATACTGAAGTGTATTTTTCATAGACATTAACCACGCATACTGTACAGTGGCTGGGTAGAAGTTAAACAGCTTGGTAAGGCTGCAATATAAGAAGGAGGGATAAGGCAGGTTTTATTTTTAAATACAATTTAGAGTGTATTATTTCAGAAGACTATAGCCATAAATATTGCTTAGGTTGAAATGTAAGAGGGGGAGACAAGACAGGTTTCAACATTAACCACTAGCCGACCAGCTGCCGTCATTATACTGCGGCAGGACGTCTCTCTCCTTTAAACAGCTATAGCAGGCGCGCCTGCGCCGCCGGAGGAGCAAGTGCGCTGCACGGCAGGGGACCCGATGCGCGTGGCCAGTGGTGATAATGACCACCAGCCACGCGCAATCATGGGCACGAGAGCCAGAATGAGGATTTGTGTGTGTAAACACACAAATCTCTGTTCTGTCAGGAGAGTAGGAACAGTGATATGTCTCCTCCTCTAGTCAGTCCCATCCCCTCACAGTAAGAAACACATTTAACCCCTTTATCACCCCCTAGTGTTAACACCTTCCCTACAAGTGGCATTTAAACAGTAATCAGTGCATTTTTATAGCACTGATCGCTGTATATATGTCAATGGTCCCAAAAATGTGTCAAAAGTGTCCGATCTGTCCGCCACATTGTCGCAGTCCAGATAAAAGCGCAGATCGCTGCCATTACTAGTAAAAAAATAATAATAATAAAAATGCCATAAATCTATCCCCTATTTTGTAGACATGTTAACTTTTGTGCAAACTAATCAATATATGCTTTTTGCAGTTTTTTTTTACCAAAAATATGTAGATGAATATATATCGGCCTAAACTGATGAAGATTTTTTTTTTTTTAATTTTGGGGGATATTCTTTATAGCAATACCTAAAAAATATATTTTTCTTTTCAAAATTGTCGCTCATTTTTTGTCTATAGCGCAAAAAATTAAAACCACAGAGGTGATCAAATACCACCAAAAGAAAGCTCTATTTGTGGGTAAAAAAGGACATTAATTTTGTTTGGGTACCATATTGCACGACCGCGCAATTGTCAGTTAAAGCAACGCAGTGCCTTATCACAAAAAATGGCTGGGTCATTAAGGGGGCTGAAGTGGCTAAGGATACATTAGAGTGTAATATTTTGGAGACAGTAACCACAAATATTGTACAGCAGCTGAACAGTATATAAGCAGTATAATTAGGCCGCAACATTAGGAGAGGAGATAAGACAAGTTTCAGCTTGAAATATACATTTTCTCCTCTTCTTCACCGCCAACATTCCAATCCTCATTCTTGTGGCCCTCTTCTGCCTCTTGCTGCCTTTACCTCACAGGGATAAAGCCAGTATTTCAAGGATTTTGCTGACCCTGAGACAACAGGAAGTCATCCTCTTTTTCCTGTGCAGTCCACCAGTGCCTGCTCTATGGCGCCATCATGGTGTGGTGTTTTGGTGCACTAAATATGCGGTGCTTTGGAGTCCAAACACTTTTTGGCACAGGTATACAGTGATATGCTGCAAAGGGCAGCTTTTCTGTGTCAGTAACAAGTGTGCTGTGAACCCCAACATCAAAAAATAGCACAAAAAAATCTTTATAAAATATACCTCCCCAGCAGCTAAACAGCAAAAAATAAATAAAAAATGAGCGCTAGAAAGGACTGTTTGTTCTCTAAACTATTAACATAGGGGGGGGGGGTACACAATAACATGTAGCCTGCCACAATGCAATTCACAATAATGCAGCACAGTGTAGCACTTTTTAGAACTGTATGTCAGCAACTAACTCTTCCTTCCTACTTCCACACTGTCAGAACTCCCTATCTACTCCAGCACACACTGACAAATAGCCACTGGGAACCTTTTATAGTGAGATGGCTGGAACATAACAAAGCCACCATTATTGGCCCTTTTTATGACCCTGACCTAGGTTCAAAGGCCAGGAAGAGAATTATTGGTAGTTGGTTGTTATGGCAGTAAAATCATACATTGTTTCACCATATAAACAACCTGAGAATGGGTTGAATTCTCCTCAAACCCATCCATATATTAAAATGAATGTAATTATTTTTTATTCAATAAATAACTGGGTCTTCCTATATCTTTGCTTTATTGGAAAAAAAAAAGCAAGTATGATTCTTCTATGGAAGAAAAGCTATTCTGACATAAACAGAGAAGTATAACAGGATGCAAGTAAGGAAAAGATTTATTGCTAAGATTTATTTTTGAATGTCCGCAAAGACTCTTTGGTCTGCACCAGATTGGTATGATGAGAGGAAAAAATCTATAAACTTTTATTGACCAATCAGGAGGATGGAGGCAGACATTAAGTGCTTTCTTTAAGCACTATTGATGATTGAGGTGTGGGTGTGTAGAGCAAATTCCTATTCTCACTGCGGTATGATCTGTCCCTTATAAGCCATGTAGCCACTATCCCAGATATGGCATCTGGAGGAGCACTAAGGGTAATTTAACTAATGCCCTCAACTGGACAAAAGACACAGAAACTTGTAATAGTATATACAGTATATAACAGTAGAGGAGTTTGAAAAAAAACCTCAACATGTTAGCCAGTACCTATGTACATTACGCCCTCCTGAGCCATACCAGGCCACATGCCCTCAAAGTGAGTACATTTGTAGCATGTATAGAACATGCTGCAGCAAAAAATTTTAAAGAAAAAAACAGTCAAATTACATTTTAATTGACTTGCGGTTGCAATTTCCGGCCCAGCTAAAGAAAAAAATGCACTTTGGGTCTGGCATGGATTTTAAGGGGAACTCCATGCCAACATTAAAAAACAAAACGGTGTAGGGTCCCCCCAAAATTCATACCAGACCCTTATCTGAACAGGCAGCCTTGCAGGCCAGGAAAGGCAGGGGACAAGTGAGTCCTCCCCTCCTGGACCATACCAGGCCACATGCCCCCAACATGTTGATGGGGACAAGGGCCTTTCCCGACAACCCTGTGGTGATTGTGGAGGTCTGCAGGCAGGGGGCTTATAAGAATCTAGAAGCCCCCTTTAACAAGGGGGGCTCCCAAGTCCTGCCCCCCCCATGTGAATGAGTATGGAGTACATCGCACCCCTATTCATTCACCAAAAAGGGGTGAAAAATAAAGAAAAACTGTAGATGGTTTTTGACAAGTCCTTTATTGAAAAAAAAACAATGTCCCCCGATGTAGATTCATCTCAGCCCACCCGCCACACCGCCGAACCCAAAGAAAGAAAAAAAACTACGGTCTTGTGGAATGCACCCCGTGGACTGTCTGCTCCTCCATCAGACATTTCTTAAATAGCTAAGGGGTGGAGTCACTTGATGACGTCAGCAGGTGATCCCCCTTGTGACATCATTGGCCCAGAATGCACCAGTCGGTGATGTCACAAGGGGGCAGGGTCACCCACTGACGTCATCAGGTGACTCTGCCCCTTAGATATTTAAGAAATGTCAGATGGAGAAACAGGCAGTCTGTAGGGAGCGTTTTATGAGGCCGATTTTTGGGGGGGGTTCGGCGGTGCAGTGTGAGATGGATCTACATCGGGGGACATTGTGTTTTTATTTAAAAAAAAAACGAATTGTCAAAAACTCGTTTACTATCTTTATTCACTTTTTACACATTTTGTTACACATTCCCGTGAGGGGGGGTTGTAAGAAAGAGACCCATGTTCCCATCAACATGGTGACAAGGTGCTTTGCTGGGGGGGGGCAGAGCAAAGCACCCGCCTCTTGTTGAGGGCATGTGGCCTGCTATGGTTTAGGGGGGGAGCGCTGCTGGTCTGCATGTTTGGATAAGGGTCCAGTATGGAAGTCATAAGGTGTGATAGGTCTGCCTCAACAAAATCTCAGGCCTAAGGCCATAGAATATTAAACATAGCATGTCAATCCTGAATGTTTTATTTATTTTTTCGCGTGGGGTTTCCGTTTGAATCCATACCAGACCCGAATAGGTAGGGGGATCTCACACCGTTTTTTTTTTTTTCAAAATTTTATATTGCCGGCATTGTTTTTTTTTTACATTTCAGCTGTCAGTGGAGAAGCCCGCTGGCAGCTGATGAGTCATCGGTTGTTAACAACTAGCTTTTCTTCTCACAGTAGTCGATCGTTTTTCGACCGATCCGAATTCTAATCGTTCTGAAAATTTGGAATTTGTTACAAAACTAATAAACTAAACAAATTTTTAAGAATTTCAACTAAATTCGTTAGTATTCGTTACTATTTCATTCAGCGATTCATCCGAATCTCTGAATAACCAAAAATTTGTCAGAATTTGTATTCGGACCGCAACAAATTGCACATGTATAGAAACCATTATAACTAAATTTCTATCAGAGGAGTGACAACAGTTACCATATGTGTTCCACAGATCTTAAAAACCATATAGATGGGTAAAGATTTTAAATTAGAATAAATGGGCAGTAGAATGGGCCTTTGAAAACCTGAGAAGAGATATTGGAGACATTTGAGAACATAATGTAATTCAAGTCAAGTGCAAATGTAAAAGTCTTTCACCGAGAAGTCTGCCTTAGAGATGATTGGTTCAGCTTTAGTTTGGTCTCCACTGCATAAATTAATTGATTATATACAAATATAAAGACAGCAAAGCTAGGGCTGTATCTGATCAATCCCCATGAATAGGGATGAGTCGGACCCCCCCCCATTCGGTTCACATCCAGAACATGCAAACGGGCCGAAAGTTTGCGCAAACTTTAAAAAACTGTTAAAGTCTATGGGACTCGAACGTTCGAAAACAAAAGTGTGAATTTTAAAGGCTAATATGCAAGTTATTGTCCTAAAAAGGGTTCATAGACCCGGGTCCTAACCCAGGGGACATGCATCAATGCAAAAAAACTTTTAAAAACGTAAATTTTTTCGGGGGCAGTGATTTTAATGATGCTTAAAGTGAAAAAATAAAAGTGAATTATTCCTTAAATATCGTGCCTGGGGGGTGTATGCCTGTAAAGTGGCGTGTTTTTCCTGCATTTAGAACTGTCCCTGCACAAAATGACATTTCTAAAGGAATAAAAGTCATTTATAACTGCTTGCGGCTTTAATGACGGGTCCCGGCAATATGGATGAAAATCATTGAGAAAAACGGCATGGTGCCCCCCCCCCCCAGCCCATTACCAGGCCCTTTGGGTCTTGTATGGATATTAAGGGGAACCACCGCACCCAAATTAAAAAAAGAAAAGGCGTGGGCCCCCCAGGCCCTATATACTCTGAACAGCAATATACAGGCGGTGCAATCAAGACAGGGACTAGTAGGTTTGTTCTTAAGTTGAATCGGTTTTTAATTTGGAACTGGTAAATTTTTTAAGTGTAGCTCCAGCCAAAAAATCTATTTTTAAGCTTTTTTGAAAACATAGGGAAGGGTTATCACCCCTGTAACATTTGTTTTGCTGTCTGTGCCCCTGTTCAGAAGATTTCAGCTCACTTTCTGTCCCAGTGACAATTGGATTTTGAAATTTTGGGGTTATTAGGGAAACAAGGATTGGTGATAAAGCATCAGTGGAGACACCTTTTTCCCATATTAGCTCTTAAATGCCGCGTACACACGACCGTTTTTCATGGCGTGAAAAATGCAATTTTTTAAATTGGTCATTAAAAACGATCGTGTGTAGGCTCCAGAGCATTTTTAACGACGTGAAAAATGGCCTAAAAATAATTAGAACCTGCTCTATTTTTTCACGTCGTTCTTTTTAACGTCGTGAAAAATGGTAGTGTGTATGCTTTTACAAGGGGAAAAAAATGCGCATGCTCAGAATCAAGTATGAGATGGGAGCGCTCCTTCTGGTAAAACTAACGTTCGTAATGGAGATAGCACATTCGTCACGCTGTAACGGACTGAAGAGCATGAGGCTGAAAAGCGCAAATCGGCTCTCACCAAACTTTACTAATACAAGGATCAGCAAAAGCAGCCCAAAGGGTGGCGCCATCCAAATAGAACTTCCCCTTTATAGTGCCGTCGTACGTGTTGTACGTCACTGCGCTTTTCTCAAGCATTTTTTTTCACGATAGTGTGTAGGCAAGGCAGGCTTGAGAGGAAACACGAAAAATCACGTCGAGAAAAACTTTGTTTTTTTCAATGACATTAAAAACGGTCGTGTGTATGCGGCATTACAGGAGAGAATTTCCCTTCCTAGGGGTAGATTTCCTCTCACTTCCAGTTGTCTCCCTCTGTTTGTAAGTAGGAGTCGTTTGTAAGTCGGACGTTTGAAAGTAGGGGCCTGCCCTATATACTCTGCAAAAATTGAGCCTCAGGTCTTGTGTAAGCCCTCACAGTTACTTTTGGTGGGCGCAGGAATGGGCCCTGCTGTGAAATATTAGATCAAGAATTGTAATTACTTGCCCCTGTTGAACAGAGTCAGAAAAATTGGGCCTTTGGTTGTGGTGTGGTGGTGTTGCCAAAACATTGTAAGCCCTCACAGTTACTCTTGGTGGGTGCAGGAATGGGCCCTGCTGTGAAATATTAGATCAAGAATTGTAATTACATGCCCCTGTTAAACAGGGGCAGAAAAATTGTGCCTTAGCCACTGGTGGTGGTGCCACAACACTGCAACCCCTCACAGATACTCTAGTTGGAGCGCAGGAATGAGCCCTGCTGCAAAGTATTACAGCAAAAATTGTACTTACATGCCCCTGTTAAACAGTGGTAGAAAAATTGGGCCTTATGTACTGGTGCTGGTGCCACAACACTGCAACCCCTCACAGATACTCTAGTTGGAGCGCAGGAATGAGCCCTGCTGCAAAGTATTACAGCAAAAAAATTTATTACACGCCCCTGTTAAACAGGGGCAGAAAAATTGGGCCTTAGCCACTGGTGGTGGTGCCCAGAACCAAAAATGTTCTTACAAGCTGTCAACATGAACATTGAGGAGGAAGAGGATAGTCACTCAGCATAACAGGATAGTCACTCAGCATCAGCATAGGCAGTCTTGAAGGGATCTCACATTCATAAAAAAATTATTCGGTTACATCAGAATCAGGTCCTTGGTAGCTGGTGATCCAAGACTGATTAATTTTTATGAAGGTGAGCCGATCGACTGAGTCGGTGGACAGGCACACCCTGTGATTGGTTACAAAGCCTCCAGCAGCACTGAATGTGCGTTCCAAAAGAACGCTGGATGCAGGACAGGCCAGTGGCTCAATTGTATACTGTGCAAGCTCTGGCCAGTGGTCCATCCTCAAGTCCCAGTAACCCAGAGGATAGTCGGTTGGAAAGGTCTCCAAGTCTGATATTGCCCCTAGGTATTCCTGCACCATGTAAATCAGTCGCTGGCTATGGTTGCTGGAACCGTTTAGACCTTGGGGCTACGGACTAAAAAATTGTCTGAACGCATCGGTCAGACAGTCACCTTCTCCACCGCTCCTTCTGTGACTGACCGAAGCCTCAGCAACACGTTGTCCAGGACCAGGAATTTGTAACCTCCCAGGCTCTGGAAATGCGTTGCAAAAACCTTTCTGCAAGGCCTCCCGAAGATGTTTCATCCTCTGCTCCCTCTGCGACGGCTGGATAAGTTCCGCAACCTTAACCTTGTAACGTGGATCAAGGAGGGTTGCCAGCCAGTGATGATCCCTCTCCTTGATACCACGAATCCGAGGGTCCTTTCGCAGGCTTTGCAGGATCAGGGAGGCCATGCAGCGTAGGTTTTCTGAGGCATTCGGTCCGGAGTACTCTGGGTCACTAAGGACGACATGATCCGCAGCCACCTCCTCCCAGCCACGTACAAATCCATGGGTTTCTGGGGACTGTAAATGATCCCTTGAAGACTGCTGCTGATGCTGAGTGCTAGGCTCCACCTCCATGCTGACATAATCCTCCTCCTCCTCTTCCTGTGTGATCGGCGGGCCCGCAGGAACACTGTCTGGATAAAGGGGGCCATGAGAGGTAAGGAAGACCTCCTCTTCCTCCCTCTGTTCTGCCTCAAGTGCCCTGTCCATTATTCCATGCAGTGTGTGCTCCAACAGGTAGACAAGAGGGGCAGTATAACTGATGCATGCACTGTCACTGCTCACCATCCTCGTGGCCTCCTCAAATGGTGACAGGACAGTGCATGCATCCCTGATCATGACCCACTGGTGTGGCGAAAAAAAGCCAAGCTCCCCTGACCCTGTCCTGGTGCCATAGTCGCACAGGTACTCATTGATGGCCCTCTGCTTCGTGTGCAGCCACTGCAGCATGGCCAACATTGAGTTCCACCTGGTGGGCATGTCACAGATTAGGCGGTTCTTGGGCAGGTTGAATTCCTTTTGGAGGTCAGCCAGCCGAGCACTGGTATTATATGACCGGCGGAAATGCACACAGGCTTTCCTGGCCTGCCTCAGGAGACTCTGTAAGCCCGAGTACCTGCACAAGAACTGCTGCACCACCAAGTTAAGGACGTGAGCCAAACAGGGAACATGGGTCAGGTGTCCCTGTCGGAGGGCGGAGAGGAGGTTGGTGCCATTGTCGCAAACCACCATTCCTGGCTGAAACTGGCATGGCGTCAACCACCTCTGAGCCTGCCCCTGCAGAGCTGACAGAATCTCTGCCCCAGTGTGGCTCCTGTCCCCTAAGCACACCAGCTCAAGCACTGCATGACATCTCTTTGCCTGAGTGCTTTTGTAGCGCCTTGAACGCCTATGGAGCACCACTGGTTCCGAAGACAAATCAGCAGAGGAAGAGGCCATGGAGGAAGAAGAAGAGGAGGGGGTGGAGGAGAGAGGTGTGGCAGAATCACCACTAGTAGCATTTTGGAGGTGTGGTGGCAGAACAAGCTCCAACAAGACTGCACCCTGTCCTGAATCCTTCCCAGCTGCCAGCAGCGTCACCCAGTGCACTGTGAAAGATAGGTAATGTCTCTGTCCATGCCTTCTGGACCATGAGTCAGCGGTAATATGCACCTTACCGCTGACTGCCCTGTCCAGCGAGGCTAAGACATTGCCTTCCACATGCCGGTAGAGAGCCGGAATCGCCTTCCGTAAAAAAAGTGGTGTTTGGGAACCTGCCACTGAGGTACCGCACATTCCACAAACTCACGAAAGGGGGCAGAGTCTACCAGCTGAAAAGGCAGAAGATGGAGTGCTAGCAATTTAACCAAGCTAGCATTCAACCGCTGGGCATGTGGATGGCTGGGAGCGAATTTCTTTTGCGGGTTTAGCAACTGGGGTGGGGAAATTTGCCTGCTACAATCGGACGTTGGTGTAGCGATAGCAGATTGCCCGCAAGTACTTGGCAGTGGCACACCTAATTCTACACCTTCATTCCTCTCAGTGCAGGTTTCTGAGAGGAGTGAAGGTATAGTGGGGTTGGAGATCCCAGCTGATGAGGAGCAAGGAGAGGTCCGCTTTGTTCTTTGGTGTGGGTCTCTTAAGTACGCTTGCCAACGGACTGCATGGGACTTCGACATATGTCTGGTCAAGCATGTGGTGCCCAAGCAGCTGCTGTTTTGGCCACGCTTGATACGCTTCAGACATATGTTGCAAACAGCAACGGTGCGATCTGCTTCACACGTGTCAAGAAAGGCCCACACCAAAGAACTTTTGGAAAACCGCGCAGAGTCAGCAGCACCCTGCAGATGCGGAGCTCTGAGGTGTGATGCAGTCGGTTGGCTGCCCTTAAGCTGACCCCTGGAAGGGCATCCTGCCTCGTTGGAGATGTGCCTCCTCCTCCTCTCTCCTATAATGCACCAACGTAGAGTCAGTGACCTCATCATCCCTTCCCTCCTCGTCACTGGAGCAAACCTGGCAGTATGCTGCAGCTGGGGGAACATGACTGCCAGTTTGTTGTCCTTCTTGGGCACCCCCTCTCTCTGGGCTCACGTTACTGCCTTCCTCAAGCTGGGTACCATCATCAGAGCCTTCAAAACACTGTGCATCCTCCTACAGCATGTACCCAACACTTTGGTCGAACAGTTCGGGGGACTCCTCCGTGCATGATGGTGGGGCTAGGGAAGGAGTAACTGATGACCTCGAGCCGATGGAATAGGCCGCTTTGGCACCTGCATTGGCAGCCAAGGTACTCTGAGCCTGGGTGACAGAGGATGAGGAGGATGAGGACGGCTTGGTCATCCACTCTACCAACTCTTCTGCATGTTGTGGCTCAACACGGCCACCTGCCGGAAAAAAGGACAAGCGTGCCCCAAGGCCACGTGCTGAGGATGCACCGTGTCCATGAGCAGCACTGTTGGCTCTAGACACAGAGCCTGCTTGCCCTTGGTTAGTGGCCTGTGAGTGTCTGTCTCTCCTTGTTGGCCTTCCAGACATACTGTATTTGATGTATTTGAATAGGTACACCAGGAATGGCCTGCAGTGAGATGTAGCTGCACAAAGCTGGGATGTATATATATATATATACTGAATATACTGCAGCTAACTGAATCAACTGCTTGCCTGTAGTATATTAGGAAGAGAACAACATGAGTGGTCTGCAGTGAGATCTAGCTGAACACTGTGCACAGGATATAGTACTGAATAAACTGCAGCTAACTGAATCAACTGCCTGCCTGTAGTATATTAGAAAGAGAACAACAGGAATGGTCTGCAGTGAGATTTAGCTGAACACTGTGCACAGGATATAGTACTGCCTGTAGTATATTAGGAACAGTACACTAGGAACGCTCTGCAGTGAGAAGTGAGATCTAGCTTAACTGTATACAGTATATATATATATATATATATATATATATATATATATATATATATAAAGCCTGAAATGCATATATATACTAAATATACTGAATCTAACTGAATCAACTGCCTGCTCAATCTAGCTAACTGAAATAAAATTACACTCTCTCTCTCTCTCTCTCTCTGAACGCCGGAACAAACTACACAAGGCCGACGTGCAGGCGGCCTTATATAGTGTGGGGCGTGTACTTAATCCCCCTGAGCCATGATTGGCCAAAGGCACCCTGCAGGCGTCACTGTGATTGGCCAAAGCATGCGGGTCATAGTGCATGCTTGGCCAATCATCAGCCAGCAATGCACTGTGATGACGCAGAGCATTATGGGCCGTGACGCGCCACTCAAATTTGGCACGAACGGTCCATAATGTTCGAAATTCGGCGAACGAGCGACAAGCCGATGTCCGAGTAGAACTCATGTTCGACTTGAACTCGAAGCTCATCCCTACCCATGAACTAGATCAGGAGTGCCCAACCTTTTGAAGAGCGAGGGCCACTTAAGTGACTTGGTAACCGGTCACAGGCCACAACAAGCGGAGCATATGCAAAGTAGACACGGACACAGCCTACGATACTTTTTAGAAGATTGTATTGGAGGTAGAACACAAGTCGGTTTATGTCTGCCACTACTTAGAGGTGAATGGATGGTCCAATTGGTTGGACTGGCAGACTGACTGCGTGAAAGGGGCCCAAGGCTGCTTTCACACTGATGCACTACCACGGGTGCAATGCAGTGTACCTGTAGCTTTCCTGCACTTTGCAATAGACTTCTATTATATTCTGCAGGTTTGGTGCACTTTCAGAAAGCTCACCAAACTTGCAGGTAATAACAGAAGTCTATGGCTTAGTGCAGGTAACCCGCAGGTAAACTGCTCTGCACCTGCGGATAGGTTTGAAAGCAGCCCAGTAAGCACTCAAGAAAAGATATGCCGATATATACACTGTGACTTTACTAATAAACTGACCTTTAATAACAGTATTCTATTCTATTCCATCCAAGAGCAGGAGGTCGCGGGCCACATCAGAGGGCTCCGCGGGCCACATCAAAAGGCTCCGCGGGCCACTGGTTGGGCACCCCTGAACTAGATAGTCCCTGAAAGTGCTTACCACTGATGTTCTGGCCTTGCTATGTTAACATTACTACTGGTACCAAGATAAAACAAGTGGCTATATTAACTGCCTTCAAAACATGCATGACTTGTTGGATTTACAGTTTTGTTATTTTCTTCTATTAAAATTGTTTATGTATTTATAGCTCACGCTTCTCACAGTTGGAATTCCAAGCTGATTTAAGCATACTTAACGTGTGACATATACATGTTTATATAACATATTTCTATTGAGCTCCATTATATTGGCATTGACAGGCTTAGTCACTAAAAGTCTCATGGCTGCAAAGGAGGTTAGGGTACATCTTAATCAACATCTCTAAGGTTGGAAGGGACCTGAAGTCATAAGCTGTGATAGGTCTGCCTCAGCAAAATCTCAGGCCTAAGGCCATAGGATATTAAACATGGCATGTCAAGCCTGAATTACATTTATTAATAAAATAAATAAAAAGTGGTAGCAGTAAAGTATATTTTATGAGGCTTTTTTTGCTTTGAGGCACACACAAGGCTGCCACCTCGAAGGTATTTAACTTTGCTAGCTGTCAAATATTAGACTTACTATTAATAGAAAAATGGACAGTTATATCCCTGAAACACCTTGCACACAGGTAAGCAGATTTCTGTATTGCTCATCTTTATAAATGGTGAGGTTTCCCATAAACTGTATACATTGAGGCTGATGTACAAAGACTGGTTTAACAGGAGCACCTTCTTTTGCCCATGGCCCATACCAACCAATCTGAATTCTCGGCAGTTAGAGAGACAAGCCATCTACCGCTGAAAGGGGTGCGTACAATAATCAGCTTTTTTCATACATACAGTATATAAACCCTTTTTCCCAAATGAAAAAAAAAGGTTGCTTTAACTGCTTAAACTGTGTTAGCTGGAGTTTGTAAATCTGTTGGTACATTTAACACTCCCCTTCTCCCAGATTAACAATGCTGCTGTCCAAAGGTGTTCTCCTTCATCCAGAGTGGAGGAACTATAATACAGGAGGTACGGTACTTGCCAGATAACCAGGGAAAAAAGACTAAAAATAATTGCAGCCACCACATATAATTATTGGTAAGCTGCAATGTATTACATTTTTGTTTTGGGGTTTAATACCACCTTAAGACTTACAGGTATTACAAGAAGATCAGCAGAAACCTATGCATTAACATCATGCTTATACAATTCCACCCCACATTACTATGTTGGGGTAGCAAGACAACTAATATAAAATGAAATCTAAACCAAGTAGTTAAACTAAATCTGTAAGTAAGAGCTGAAGAACTAATAACTTTACAAGGTGTTAAAGTGGTGAAAACCGACTTTATTCTATTTTGCAAACTGCTGGTACAGAAGATATGTTCACATAGACACATCAGTATTCAGAAAGTCCTCTAATCCTGTCTGAATACTTCTGCCTTATAATTAAGAGTCTCCAGTTTACTGAATAAGGCTATTTTTGGTAAAATTGTATTATTTTTATTTATTTTTTAAAGGATAAACAGATACTATACCCAGGGCCGCTGATAAGAGGGTAGCACCAGTCCTCCTGTATGGGGCCCATGCAAGCAGGGTGGGCCCGGGCAGCAGGGAAATCAGATATTGGAAGTGGAGGAGATGATCCATAAGGGGGGGGGGGATTAGAGGAACTGATCCCCTGGGCGTCTTTTCTTACAGCAGCTAAAAGCTGGCTTTTCCTTCTCTCCCTTCCATTGGCTTTCAGCTACTGCAGGGAGAGACACACAGGGGATCGGTTCCTGTAATTGCTCACCCCCCATTTATAACAGCAGTTCTGACTATACCATCTAAATGCTTTTTCAGAATCAGTTATGAAAGAATTTTGAGTTCAACATTTGACATGCTATTAGTATGGCATAGAAAGAATAAAATCATGTTAACAATTTCCTCTAGGAAACCTTACAAAACAGTGAAAAAGAAACACTTCCACTTTCCTAGTTTTGGATTGGGAAAGAACTGGAACCCTTATTAAGTTTTTAATGCTCTCCAGGAGAATTCTCCTCACTTCCTATCCTCCTGACAAGAAATGAGGGCAACTCCTTGAGAGCCTAGAACGCATCAGATTTTAAATTCTGTGTGTCCTGTTGATGGTGAAAAGGGCCTCTTCCCCACAACCCTGGCCGGTGGTGGCGTTGGGGGGGGATATCAGAATCTGGAAGCCCCCTTTAACAAGGAGGCACCCAGATCCTGCCTCCCCATGTGAATGAGTATGGGGTACCCATTCACCAAAAAATTGTAAAAAGCCTCACTTCCTGTCTGGTAAAAACATTGTCAGCAAATTGCCCCAGATACATTAAAAAACCAACAAAAATTCGACTTCTTCCCCATTCTAACCAAAACTACAGTAACATTTTTGGCTTGAAATACACTTTCAGCAAAGAATAGTGTTAATTGTTATGCATTCTTTTCTATTAAAATAAAAAAGTAAAACACATACGTAAAAACAAACTGCTTACCTGGCGTGAAATTGTACTGTGCAGAAAACCCAAGAGATTCTAGTTCACCGTCAGCAAAAAATTTAATCCACAAGAATCTTCCACTTGATTTTATAAAAGGAGGGCTTTGTTGTCCACAATAACGGCCAATGATTGGAGAAAAGCCAAATGGTCCATCTCTTACTTCAATATGATCAAATTTACACTCCCATGAAGTTTCTATGGCATACTTATCATCAAAATGGAGCTCGATGCATTGTCTGGGGGAAGCTAAAAGACAAAACACAATATTTAAATGTAATTCATACATTGAAGTGTGTTAAAAGCAGGCCTAAATGTTGAAATGTTTAACATAATTTACAATTATGTACTTCAGGCCCCATTCACACAGGGGTGGCACGACACGGCACGACTTCTGGGGGCGACCTCGGCGGCGCAATCTCAAGACGACTTGAGACGCCCGCCGAGGCGATTTGCATAAAGACTTCTGTATAGAAGTCAATGCAGGTCGCTTTGGGTCGCCCCCAAAAGTAGTACAGGAACCTTTTTCTAAGTCGGAGCGACCTGAGGCGCTCCTATTAGAACGGCGTGGGACGTGACTCGTCAAGCGACCGAGTCGTCTGACGAGTCGCCCCTGTGTGAACCGGGCCTCATTGTTTTTTGTTAGTTTTTTTTTGGTTGTTTTTTTTTGGTTGTGAACTGCAGCAACACCTGCAGGATGAATTTTGAGAATACATTTACAGGGCCTAATAGAAATTTCCTCTAATCAAAGAAAATTGATGGGTAAAGATTCAGTGTTGCATCAGAATGCTTCGGTTATAATGGCTGAATGATTCCCAAAGCCCATAAAGGCAGGCTTTATTTCCTTGGACTATATATTTTTTTCCTTTCCAAAACAAATCAATACAAATTAAAAGAAGAGCTTTTCAATTTAGAAATGTACAGTATTACCATTTGATAGGTTTGCCTAGAGTTTGTCTTATAGTCCCCGTTTACACCTATGCGAATTGGTTGCGGCTTACACCACATCCAATTCGCATAACATTATAAAATACATTGATTGTAATGAGGCTGGTTTCCATATGTGCGATGCATTCGCACTGCGCATTGCCCATAAAACGTGTGCGAATTCAGGCCCATTATCTTCTATGGGAACGCATCTGATTCGCAGATGTGTTCACTTCTCATCAGGATTTCTCTCCCAGCTCACTACACTTCCCCCCTCCCCCTCCCCTCTCCCAGGTCACCAAATTTGCAGCTAAAACACAGATGATCTGCTGAACAGCTCTGTTATCTCTTTGCAGAGATAACAGAGCTGGAATTCGCACCACACAAGTGTGAACCCAGCCTCAAAGTACTATAGCAGATATAAGCATATAAGCATATATACAGTATCTCACAAAAGTGAGTACACCCCTCACATTTTTGTAAATATTTTATTATATCTTTTCATGTGACAACACTGAAGAAATTACACTTTGCTACAATGTAAAGTAGTGAGTTTAACAGCTTGTATAACAGTGTAAATTTGCTGTCCCCCCTCAAATTAACTAAACCCACAGCCATTAATGTTTAAACCGCTGGAAACAAAAGTGAGTACACCCCTAAGTGAAAATTTCCAAATTGGGCCCAAAGTGTCAATATTTTGACATTTTGGGCTGAATAAGCTGAAATGAAAGCTCAAATGCCTGCCTGTAAAAGCAGCTTTTTTTTTTAGCTGTAGTGTGCATAAGCTTACTGGGTATATTGTATATTCATTTTAATGCTATGATGCTGCCTTGTAGATCCCATAACTGTATTTGAGATACTCTGCTATAAGATTTGCAGGCCAGATTAGTGCAATAATAAGAACCTGCTGCCAACAAAATTGGTTACAGTGGACATTAGAGAAATTTCTATTTTATCTAGTTTTTATAACTTAGCACAGATGACACTTAGCTAAACTGATTAGGCAGCTCAAGTCTGCTGACACTGGCTAAATCACTTTGTTCTGTTATGTATGTATACAGTACCTACACCCTGGCGTCAAGAGGATTTATGTGCCTGTATGCCTCTGACAACTACTATATTTTCTCCCATATTTTGCAGATGTCTAGAGACCTTTGTGCTTTTACCTTTATATTCTGTAGCATTTCTGTTCCCCCAATCCCCTGTACTGTATGTATGCATTTAAACAGTTGGTGGTTCAGTGGCTTACTAAAGGGTTTATATTCTTTCCCCATTTATTTTCGTGGTCACTGGATGTCTCAACAATTACAGTACTTAAAAGGGTTGATTTACTAAAGGCAATCAAAAGGTTTACTTTGGAAGGGAAATTGCACTTTGCATGGGAATTTTCCCCAGAGCTTAACGAATGAGGTGAAGCTCTGCTGACTTCCATCATCTATCAATCATGTTGAAGCATAAATGTTGTTTTATTTTTTTACTTTCTTGCACGTGATTGTGTATTCTTTGCAAAGTGAAATGTTACCATATTCATTAAAGTGATACTAAAATCTATTTTTTTTCCCCGTTAAAAATAACAAACATGTTATAATTACCTGCTCTGTGAAGTGATTTTGCACAGAGCAGCCTGGATCCTCCTCTTCTTGGGTCCCTCTTCGGTGCTCCTGGCTATTTCCTCCTGTTGAGTGCCCTCACAGCAAGCAGCTTGCTAAGGGGTCACCCAAGCCGAGACACAGACCTCCGGCTCTGCCTTACCCCATTCTCTCCTCATTGGCTCACTGACTTTTGATTATCTCAGCCAATGAGGAGGGGAGTACCAGACAACTGAGTCTCTCGTGCAACATCGCTGGATCTAGATAGACCTCAGGTAAGAATTAGGGGGGGGGGGCTGCTGCACACAGAAGGTTTTTTATCTTAATGCATAGAATGGATTACGATAAAAGCCGTCTGTCTTTACATAGTTACCCACAGTTGATCCAGAGGAGGGCGAAAAACCCCAGCAACACATGATCCAATTTGCTACAGCAGGGGAAAAAATTCCTTCCTGATCCCCGAGAGGCAATCGGATTTTCCCTGGATCAACTTTACCTATGAATGTCAGTACCCAGTTATATTTTATACATTTAGGAAAGAATCCAGGCCTTTCTTAAAGCAATCTACTGAGCTGGCCAGAACCACCTCTGGAGGGAGTCTATTCCACATTTTTACAGGTCTCACTGTGAAGAAACCTCTCCATATTTGGAGACAAAATCTCTTTTCCTCTAGACGTAAAGAGTGCCCCCTTGTCCTTTATGTTGACTGAAAAGTGAATAACTCAACACCAAGTTCACTATATGGACCCCTTTTATATTTGTACATGTTGATCATATCCCCCCTTAATCTCTTCTTCTCAAGAGAGAATACATTTATTTCATCTAATCTTTCCTCATAGCTGAGTTCCTCCATGTCTCTTATCAGTTTGGTTGCCCTTCTCTGCACTTTCTCCAGTTCCCCAATATCCTTTTTGAGAACTGGTGCCCAAAACCACATGCAAAGTGTAACTTTCCTTGCAAAGTGAACAGTCTATTTGCTTTTAGTAAATCACCCCAATATGAGAGCTGCAGCAGTTCCGAAAGTGGCATAACTTCCTCAACCACTACAGCTCTTTCATTACATTGCATCAATTGATTGTGGGGTCTAAAATAGAGAAGGGGATATGTTACTACTTATACATCTCTACTCGTTCTTTATTGAGGGTTAGAATTATTGAGGGTTATGTCAGTATCTGTTAAACTATACCAGCAAATGCAAATTATGGTAAGTACTCTGTAACTACTGCAAGTTATTGATGGTACATTTTAGATCAATTTCTTCAAAACAAATTAAAAGAAAAAATAATTAAATCATATACTGTTCTGTACCAACTTTGATTTTAGATGTGTAACACAAATAATAAATTGTTCCCAGCCAGAATCATTTTTATGGAATAGTAATAGCATTTTGTAAATGTCAGAAATAGGTAAATAAAAAGGTGAATTGTTTACAATCTTTATTTTATATTGCATCACTTTGTAAAATACCTATTGCATACATAACAAATGAGCTATAAAGGTATATAAGGGTATATGTGTGTCCATTCACTGAAGATAAAATAATTGGAGTCTGCAGTGGCTTTCAGGTAAAAAAATCGCAAATTGCTCAAAAGCGCAGTGGTTGTGAGGGAGTGGAGTGGGTCAGTGCAGTGGTAGCAAGTGTAAAAGTGCATGTCTTTGCAGCTGGGGTGTGCATTGGTGCAGAAGCAAGTGTAGAAATGCACATGGGTGCAGGGATGGTGAGCGAATTAGTGCGGATAGATGAGTGGTGTATAGTGTATTGGTGCAGTGGAAGCAAGTAGGATAGTGTGGGCAGTGCTTTAGCAGTGTGTGTCAAATTGTGAGTTGGTGCACTGGTGGCAAGTCGGTTAGTCTGAGTAAATGTGTGGTGGGGAGTAGGATAATGTGCACTGGTGGCAAGTCGGTTAGTCTGGGTAAATGTGTGGTGGGGAGTAGGATAATGTGCACTGGTGGCAAGTCGGTTAGTCTGGGTAAATGTGTGGTGGGGAGTAGGATAATGTGCACTGGTGGCAAGTCGGTTAGTCTGGGTAAATGTGTGGTGGGGAATAGGATAATATGCACTGGTGGCAAGTCGGTTAGTCTGGGTAAATGTGTGGTGGGGAGTAGGATAATGTGCACTGGTGCAGTGAAGCTTGCAGGTGCAGATGTATCAATCTCTACCTAACTGCTTGCCCCAGGGTGCTAGGTCTCGAAGGAATGGCATGTTATCAGCACCAGAACTATACAGGTGCATTTTTTTCATTGCACATTAGGTTTATGTGTTAACAATCATTTGGGTTAAATATTATATTTGCCTTCAATATAATTTGTTCACATATCTATTGTATTTATATTCCATCCCCTTTCCTGCTACCTTGTCATATATTGAAGTTGTGATGCATCTACCACCCTATTTCTACTACATTGTAATCTGGTACTCTTGAAACATATTCATTACCTATAAATAAAGAAACTCATATTGGTTATTATTTTATAATGATGTAGCTGATTGCCTAGAGGTAACATGGCTGCTATAGGGCAAAGTCATTTATAGATTCTTCCTTGGTTGTAATATTGCATATCTATGTCTGTGTTCTCATCTAATACATCTTCTACATTTCTCTGCATTAACTGCCTTTATAATACACATGCTTCTAAGGCTAGTGTGTTTCTCTGGTTCAATGAGCTATGTAGATTCAAATTTTTTTAACTCATGACCTGCAAGACTATCATACTTGGCTTTTAGTGATCAAGGACACTTTTGCGATTCATATCTCATTTTGTTATTGATATTTGCTATCTTTCAGCTATATATAGCACCATCTATTTACACAGTGCTCTACATATTGTACATTTACATCAACCCATGCCCTCAAGGAGCTTAAAATAAAAGGTCCCTATCTCATATGCATACATACTGTAGATACTGTAGATATTTTTTTTTTAATCTCTACGGTTTATTGCTAGCTGAATCCACAAAAAAAAGTGATTGGTGAAATCACATCACACAAAACATTGCCTGGGGCACAGGGCTCCTGATAGGAGCAAAGTACTTCATGGTCTACCTAGGCCGATGCCCATTTCTTAGGGACCAGCCATTTGGTGAGGGACTTTCCTGTTTCCTTCAGTTGGGGAGAGATAAAACCCCCAAAGGCTAAAGTACCTCCCCCCAACATCTGGGTAGGCCTCGAAAACTTGCACCCTCCATTTCTGTGCATAAATAATGTATAAAAAGTATTAAAACAACAAATACACATGCAGTGCAAGGTGCACATGATAAACAGTAAAAATAAAAAAGATCTATGTGGAGTGCACACAGCGTAACTTCAGGCCAGTATAAAAAGTGCCAAAGGCCAAAAGGCCCACTCAAAAGGAGTTGTGAATGTAAAGCATAAAGTGATGTGACCGAGTGCCAGTGAAAACATAGTGGGTACCATACCCATAATAATTTTCTGGCATCCCTGGGGACATATCACTTCTTGAACCTCCCAGCCCCTCAAGATGCAGCTCCATCCCTACTTAAAAGGCATTAGCAGTTAAGGAGAGCTCTGCCATCAACAAGGGACTAGCCTGGTACACCAGGCCAAAATCAACCAGAGAAGAAAAGAGCATACATATTAGGGTAAATTTAGACAGTATATAGGTAACCTACCAGCATGTCTTTGGAGAGCAGGAGGAAACAGAGTACCCGAAGAAAGCTCATACAAGCATAGGGAGAACATGCTCTACTGCAAATTTTCTGGCAGACTGAGAACCGGTGCTCTGGCCCAAATGTCTCTGGAATGTAGCAATAATCCTCTAATACGATGAAGCATGCTACTCTGTGACATCCAATGCATCAATTCTTTATTGGCTACATAGCAGGATACAGCAGTAACACACCAACAGGTCTTGGCTGAAGCCTTATGCCGCGTACACACGAACGTTTTTTCTGATGAAAAAAGACAGATGGACTTTTTTCATCGGACAAACCGATCGTGTGTGGGCCCCATTGGTCTTTTTTTCCATCGGTATAAAAAAATAGAACATGTTTTAAACTATACCGATGGAAAAAAAAACGATAGCAAATTCCGATCGTCTGTGGGGAACTCCATTGGAGAAAAAACTCACGTATGCTCAGAATCAAGTCAACGCATGCTCAGAAGCATTGAACTTCATTTTTCTCGGCTCTTCGGAGTGTTTCACGTTACAGCGTTTGAGACGGTTGGATTTTTGATTGATGGTGTGTAGGCAAGACTGATGGAAGTCAGCTTCATCGGATTTCCGATGGAGAAATCCATCGGATTTTATCCCATCGGAAATCCGATCGTGTGTACAGGGCATTACTCATAGCATGTTCGTACAGGCACAAAACACTCACTAAAATAGGATATTTACTGAGTGTTCTGTGTCTGTATGAACATGCTATGAGTAAGGCTTCGGCCGAGACCTGTTAGCGTGTTACTACTGTATCCTGCCATGTAGCCAATAAAGAATTGATGCAATGGATGTTATCGAGTAGCTGGCTTCATTGTATTAGAGAACATGTAAACTCTGTGCAAATAGTGTCTTGCCTGGGATTTGCACTCAGCTCAGTATGCCAGAAGTCAAATGAAGCTTAGCTGTTGTGTGCAAGGGTTCCATCTAGATACAAACCAAATGATCAACAATTTGTCAATCAAGGTAGACTGCAGGAATTAACACAAGCATATGTAATTAAATTAAGATCAGTGGCGTACCTAGCACATCTGGCACCTGGGGCCGAAAATGTTCTGAAGAAATTATGCGCATAGTGCACCGCGCCAAATTGTGGCTATGGTCAAACTGCACTAATGGTGGGAGGGGCTTAAAAGGGCATAGTTAAATACACCCCCCGCATACTCAACACAAATGTCAAAGTACTTTTACCCACAATACATGCTTTAATGACAAAACCACAAACAAGAGTCCAATAGACGCTTATACAAACCTCAGTACACTCATTTAAAAAAAAACGTAAACTGTTCTATTACATATGCTTTTCTACACATGGCCTACCTTACAGAGGAAATTCAGCAGTAATATACTTAGTGTGCAGTGGTCAGGAATAGGGAGGAGCCGACCACACCCCGGTTCGGTTCGCACCAGAACATGCGAACGGACCGAAAGTTTGCGCGAACGTTAGAACCCTATTAAATACAATGGACGCGAACGTTCCAAATCTAAAGTGCTAATTATAATGGCTAATATGCATGTTATTGTCCTAAAAAAGGGTTTAGGGACCCGGGTTCTGCCCCAGGGGACATGTATCAATGCAAAAATAAGTTTTAAAAACGGCTGTTTTTTCGGGAGCAGTTATTTTAATGATGCATAAAGTGGAAAAAAAAAGTGAAATATTCCTTTAAATATCGTACATGGGGGGTGTCTAAAGTATGCCTGTGAAGTGGCATGTGTTTTCCGAGCTTAGAACTGTCCCTGCACAAAATGACATTTCTAAAGGAAAAAAAGCCATTTAAAACTGCTTGCGGCTTTAATGTCATGTCTTGTCCTGGCAATATGGATGAAAATCTTTGAGAAAAATGGCATGGCTACCCCATCACACCCCCCCCCCTACTCCAGCTCATTACCAGCCCCTTTGGGTCTTGTATGGATATTAAGGGGAACCCCGCACCCAAAATAAAAAAAGGCCCTATATACTCTGAACAGCAGTATACAGGCGGTGCAAGCAAGACAGGGACTGTAGGTTTGTTCTTAAGTAGAATCTGTTTGTAATTTTGAACAGGTACATTGTTTAAGTGTAGCTCCAGCCAAAAAATATATTTTTAAGCTTTTTGGAAAACATGGGGAAGGGTTATCACCCCTGTAACATTTGTTTTGCTGTCTGTGCCCCTGTTCAGAACATTTCACCTCACTTTCCGTCCCAATGACAAATGTTTTTGGAAAAGTGGGGTTTTTATTGAAACAAGGATTGGTGATAAAGCATCAGTAGAGAGGAGACACCTTTTTTCCATATTAACTCTTACAGGAGAGAATTTCCCTTCCTAGGGGTAGATTTCCTCTCACTTCCTGTTGTCTCCTTCTGTTTGCAAGTAGGAGTCGTTTGTAAGTTGGATGTTTGAAAGTAGGGGCCTGCCGTATATACTCTGCTGAAATTTGCCCCTTAGATGTTGGTGTTGCCACAACACTGTGAGCCCTCACAGTTACTCTTGGTGGGCACTGGAACGCCCAGCTGTGAACTATTATATCAGGAATTGTAATTATATGCCATTGTTGAACAATTGTAGGAAAAATTGGGCCTTTGGTGGTGGTGCTGGTGCTACAACACTGTCAGCCCTCACATTTACTCTTGGTGGGCGCATGAATGGGCCCTACTGTAAATTATTAGATCAAGAATTGTAATTGCATGCCCCTGTTGAAGAGGGGCAGAAAAATTGGGCATTTGGTGGTGGTGTTGCCACAACACTGTAAGCCCTCACAGTTACTCTAGGTGGGCCTTAGGCACTGGTACCACGACACTGCAACCTCTCCCAGATACTCTAGTTGGAGTACAGGAATGAGCCCTGCTGCAAAGCATTGCATAAAAAATTGTAATTACATGCCCCTGTTAAACAGGGGCTGAAAAATTGGGCCTTAGCCACTGATGGCAGCACCCAGAAACAAAAATGTTCTTCCAAGCTATCATCATGAATCGGATCATTGAGGAGGAGGAGGATAGTCAGTCAACATAACAGGACAGTCACTCAGCATCAGCATAGCCAGTCTTGAAGGGATGTGACATTTCAAAATAAATTATTCTGTTACATCAGCTTCAGGTGCTTGGTAGCTGGTGGTGATCCAAGACTGGTTCATCTTTATGAAGGTCAGTCGATCAACCGAGTCGGTGGACAGGCGCACCCTGTGATCCGTGACAAAGCCTCCAGCAGCACTGAACACTGAATGTGTGTTTCGAAAGAACGCTGGATGCAGGACAGGCCAGTAGCTCAATTGCATACTGTGCAAGCTCTGGCCAGTGATCCATCCTCAAGACCCAGTAAGCCAGAGGATTTTCGGTGGGAAAGGTGTCCAAGTCTGACCTTGCCCCTAGGTATTCCTGCACCATGTATATCAGACGCTGGCGATGGTTGCTGGACCCGATCATACCTTGGGTCTGCGGACTAAAAAATTGTCTGAACGCATCGGTCAGACGGCCACCTTCCCCACTGCTCCTTCTTTGACTGACAAAAGAGTCAGCAACTCGTTGTCCAGGACCAGGAGTTTGTAACCTCCCAGTCTCTGGGAACGCGTTGCACAGACCTTTCTGCAAGGCCTCCCGGAGATGTCTCATCCTCTGCTCCCTCTGCGACGGTAAGATAAGGTCCGCAACCTTACCCTTGTACCGTGGATCAAGGAAAGTGGCCAGTCAGTAATGGTCCCTCTCCTTGATCCGAAGAATACAAGAATCCTTCCGAAGACTTTGCAGGATCAGGGAGGCCATGCAGCGTAGGTTAGCTGAGGCATTCAGTCCGGAGTCCTCTGGATCACTAAGAACGACATGATCCACAGCCACCTCCTCCCAGCCACATACAAGTCCACGGGTTTCTTGGGACTGTAAATCTTCCCTAAAAGACTGCTGCTGTTGATGCTGAGTGCCAGGCTCCACCTCCATGCTGACACAATCCTCCTCCTCCTCCTCTTCCTGTGCGATGGGTGGGACAGAAGGAACACTGTCTGGGTAAAGGGGGCCTTGAGAGGCAAGGAAGTCCTCTTCTTCCTGCCTCTGTTCTACCTCAAGTGCCATGTCCATTATTCCACGCAGCGTATGCTCCAACAGGTGGACAAGAGGTACAGTGTCACTGATGCATGCACTGTCACTGCTCACCATCCTCGTGGCCTCCTCAAATGGTGCCAGGACAGTGCATGCATACCTGATCATGCCCCACTGGCGTGGTGAAAAAAAACCTAGCTCCCCTGACCCTGTCCTGGTGCCGTAGTCGCACAGGTACTCATTGATGGCCCTCTGCTGCATGTGCAGCCGCTGCAGCATGGCCAGCCTTGAGCTCCTCCTGGTGGGCATGCCACATATAAGGCGGTTCTTGGGCAGGTTCAATTCTATTTGCAGCTCAGCCAGCCGAGCACTGGCATTATATGATCTGCGGAAATGCAAACAGACTTTCCTGGCCTGCCTCAGGACATCCTGTAAGCCCGGGTACCTGCCCAAGAACCGCTGCACCACCAGGTTAAGGAAGTGAGCCACACAGGGCACATGGGTCAGTTGTCCCTGTCGGAGGGCGGAGAGGAGGTTGGTGCCATTGTCGCAAACCACCATTCCTGGCTTAAGCTGGCGTGGCGTCAACCACCTCTCGGCCTGCCCCTGCAAAGCTGACAGAACCTCTGCCCCAGTGTGGCTCCTGTCCCCCAAACACACCAGCGCAAGCACGGCATGGCATCTTTTTGCCTGCGTACTTGCGTAGCCCCTTGAACGCCTACGGAGCACCGCTAGTTCCGAGAACAAAGCACAGGAAGAGGCCATGGAGGAAGAAGAAGAGGAGGGGGTGGAGGAGAGAGGTGTGTCACAACCAGTAGTAGCATTTTGTAGGCGTGGCGGCGGAACAACCTCCAACACTACTGCACCTTGTCCTGCATCCTTCCCAGCTACCAAAAGAGTGACCCATTGGGCCGTGAAAGAAAGGTAACGTCCCTGTTCATGCCTGCTGGACCATGAGTCAGCGGTAATATGCACCTTACCGCTGACCGCCCTGTCCAGCGAGGCATGGACATTGCCTTCCACATGCCGGTAGAGAGCCGGAATCGCCTTCCGTGAGAAAAAGTGGCGTTTGGGAACCTGCCACATTGCACAAACTCACGGAAGGGGGCCGAGTCTACCAACTGAAAAGGCAGCAGTTGAAGTGCTAGCAATTTAGCCAAGCTAGCATTCAACCACTGCGCATGTGGATGGCTGGGAGTGAACTTCTTTTGACGGTCCAGCAGCTGGGGCAGGGAAATTTGCCTGCTACAATCGGACGTCGGTGTACTGCTAGCAGAGTGCACGCAAGTACTTGGCTGTGACACACCTAATTCTACACCTTCATTCCTCTCAGTGCAGGTTTCAGTGGGGTTGGAGATCCCAGCTGATGAGGAGCAAGGAGAGGTCCGCTTTGTTCTTTGGTGTGGGTCTTTAAGGTACGCTTGCCAACAAGTTGCATGGCAGGTCAACATATGTCTGGTCAAGCATGTGGTGCCCAAGCGGCTGATGTTTTGGCCACTCGAGATACGCTTGAGACATATGTTGCAAATAGCAGCGGTGCGATCTGATGCACTCGACTCAAAAAAGGCCCACACCAAAAAACTTTTGGAATAACGGGCAGAGGCAGCGCCCTGCACAGGCGGAGCTCTGCGGTGTGATTCAGTCGGTGTGCTGCCCTTACGCTGGCCCCCGGAGGCCATCCTGCCTCATTGGAGATGTGCTTCCTCCTCCTCTTCCTCTCTCCTATCAGGCACCCACGTGGAGTCAGTGACCTCATCATTCTTTACATTTTTGAGGCTTCGAGCTTTTCTACCTGCTGCTTATAGTATATGTAATTCATTTCACGTTATACAGTGGATACAGAAAGTATTCAGACCCCCTTAAATGTTTCACTCTTTGTTATATTGCAGCCATTTGCTAAAATCATTTAAGTTAATTTTTTTTCCTCATTAATGTACACACAGCACCCCATATTGACAGAAAAATACAGAATTTTGACATTTTTGCAGATTTATTAAAAAAGAAAAACTGAAATATCACATGGTCCTAAGTATTCAGACCCTTTGCTGTGACACTCATATATTTAACTCAGGTGCTGTCCATTTCTTCTGATCATCCTTGAGATGGTTCTACACCTTCATTTTAGTCCAGCTGTATTTGATTATACTGATTGGACTTGATTAGGAAAGCCACACACCTGTCTATATAAGACCTTACAGCTCACAGTGCATGTCAGAGCAAATGAGAATCATGAGATCAAAGGAACTGCCTGAAGAGCTCAGAGACAGAATTGTGGCAAGGCACAGATCTGGCCAAGGTTACAAAAAAATTTCTGCTGCACTTAAGGTTCTTAAGAGCACAGTGGCCTCCATAATCCTTAAATGGAAGATGTTTGGGACGACCAGAACCCTTCCTAGAGCTAGCCGTCTGGCCAAACTGAGCTTTCGGGGGAGAAGAGCCTGGGTGAGAGAGGTAAAGAAGAACCCAAGGATCACTGTGGCTGAGCTCCAGAGATGCAGTCGGGAGATGGGAGAAAGTTGTAGAAAGTCAACCATCACTGCAGCCCTCCACCAGTCGGGGGCTTTATGGCAAAGTGGCCCGACGGAAGCCTCTCCTCAGTGCAAGACACATGAAAGCCTGCATGGAGTTTTCTAAAAAAACACCTGTAGGACTCCAAGATGTTGAGAAATAAGATTCTCTGGTCTGATGAGACCAAGATAGAACTTTTTGGCCTTAATTCTAAGCGGTGTGTGTGGAGAAAACAAGGCACTGCTCATCACCTGTCCAATACAGTCCCAACAGCGAAGCATGGTGGTGGCAGCATCATGCTGTGGGGGTGTTTTTCAGCTGCAGGGACAGGACGACTGGTTGCAATGGAGGGAAAGATGAATGTGGCCAAGTACAGGGATATCCTGGACGAAAACCTTCTCCAGAGTCCTCAGGACCTCAGACTGGGCCGAAGGTTTACCTTCCAACAAGACAATGACCCTAAGCACACAGCTAAAATAACGAAGGAGTGGCTTCACAACAACTCCGTGACTGTTCTTGAATGGCCCAGCCAGAGCCCTGACTTAAACCCAATTAGGCATCTCTGGAAAGGCCTTAAAATGGCTGTCCACCAACGTTTACCATCCAACCTGACAGAACTGGAGAGGATCTGCAAGGAGGAATGGCAGAGAATCCCCAAATCCAGGTGTGAAATACTTGTTGCATATTTCCCAAAAAGATTCATGGCTATATTAGATAAAAAGGGTGCTTCTGCTAAATACTGAGCAAAGGGTCTGAATACTTAGGACCATGTGATATTTCAGTTTTTCTTTTCTAATAAATCTGCAAAAATGTCAACAATTCTGTGTTTTTCTGTCAATATGGGGTGCAGTGTGTACATTAATGAGGAAAAAAATGAACTTAAATGATTTTAGCAAATGGCTGCAATATAACAAAGAGTGAACAATTTAAGGGGGTCTGAATACTTTCCGTACCCACTGTATACAGTGGGGCAAAAAAGTATTTAGTCAGCCACCAATTGTGCAAGTTCTCCCACTTAAAAAGATGAGAGAGGCCTGTAATTGTCATCATAGGTATACCTCAACTATGAGAGACAAAATGTGGAAACAAATCCAGACAATCACATTATCTGATTTGGAAAGATTTTTTTTTGCAAATTATGGTGGAAAATAAGTATTTGGTCACCTACAAACAAGCAAGATTTCTGGCTCTCACAGACCTGTATCTTCTTCTTTAAGAGGCTCATCTGTCCTCCACTCATTAACTGTATTAATGGCACCTGTTTGAACTTGTTATCAGTATAAAAGACACCTGTCCACAACCTCAAACAGTCACACTCCAAACTCCACTATGGTGAAGACCAAAGAGCTGTCGAAGGACACCAGAAACAAAATTGTAGACCTGAACCAGGCTAGGAAGACTGAATCTGCAATAGGCAAGCAGCTTGGTGTGAAGTAATCAACTGTGGGAGCAATAATTAGAAAATGGAAGACATACAAGACCACTGATAATCTCCCTTGATCTGGGGCTCCACGCAAGATCTCACCCCGTGGGGTCAAAATGATCACTAGAACGGTGAGCAAAAATCCCAGAACCACACGGGGGGACCTAGTGAATTACCTGTAGAGAGCTGGGACCAACGTAGCAAAGGCTACCATCAGTAACACACTACGCCGCCAGGGAATCAGATCCTGCAGTGCCAGACGTGTTCCCCTGCTTAAGCCAGTACATGTCCGGGCCTGTCTGAGGTTTGTTAGAGAGAATTTGGATGATCCAGAAGAGGATTGGGAGAATGTCATATGGTCAGAGGAAAACAAAGTAGAACTGTTTGTTAGAAACACAACTCGTCGTGTTTGGAGGAGAGAGAATGCTGAGTTGCAACCAAAGAACACCATACCTACTGTGAAGCATGGGGGTGGCAACATCATGCTTTGGGGCTGTTTCTCTGCAAAGGGAACAGGATGACTGATCCGTGTACATGAAAGAATGAATGGGGCCATGTATCGTGAGAGTGCAAACCTCCTCCCATCAGCAAGGGCATTGAAGATGAAACGTGGCTGGGTCTTTCAGCATGACAATGATCCCAAACACACCACCTGGGCAACGAAGGAGTGGCTTCGTAAGAAGCATTTCAAGGTCCTGGAGTGGCCTAGCCAGTCTCCAGATCTCAACCCCATAGAAAACCTTTGGAGGGAGTTGAAAGTCCGTGTTGCCCAGCGACAGCCCCAAAACATCACTGCTCTAGAGGAGATCTGCATGGAAGAATGGGCCAACATACCAGCAACAGTGTGTGACAACCTTGTGAAGACTTACAGAAAACGTTTGACCTCTGTCATTGCCAACAAAGGATATATAACAAAGTATTGAGATGAACTTTTGATATTGACCAAATACTTATTTTCCACCATAATTTGCAAAAAAAAATATTTCCAAATTAGACAATGTGATTGTCTGGATTTGTTTCAACATTTTGTCTCTCATAGTTGAGGTATACCTATGATGACAATTACAGGCCTCTCTCATCTTTTTAAGTGGGAGAACTTGCAAAATTGGTGGCTGACTAAATACTTTTTTGCCCCACTGTATATATTTTTTGTGCACTGCATATATATCTCCAGGGTGTGCAGGCAGGAGGGGTTTGTAGATCCCTTCACATTTTTTCAATTTTGAAAAACAAGCCCAGCATTGCTCCTAAGCATGACAAGTACATACTTGACCTGGATACTATTTGATCTTCACCTGTCTGTACCAGATGAAAATGTAAAGCTTTTAGCCTTTTACCTTTTAGCTACAGCTAAAGTGCTTTGCTTTTAAATTTAGTGGAAAAAATTAGAATTTAGTGTTCACCAAAAAGAAATTTCTGGCACTTATAAATTCAAACCTTTTTGTGTTACTAAACCCAAAAACAAAAATGTAATATAAAGCAGCTTACCATTCCATAGATGTTGTAATTGGATTTGTTTTCTTTTTTTAGGTCTCTTGCTTTATGTTTACCTGATGATCCTGTCAGTAACACACTTCCTGTCCTAGGGTGACAACACTCACTCACTGCACTGTATCTATGGAGGAGCAGCCTTGCCAGTGGGAAAGAGCCCTAGATTGTGATTACCGTATATACTCGAGTATAAGCCGAGTTTTTAAGCACAATTTTTTGTGCTGAAAATGCCCCCCTCGGCTTATACTCGAGTCACCTTTTTGCGCCTGATCTCCCGGAATTTGGGGAGCCGGTCCTGGCCAGCCGTAGGTCCCCTGGACCCCAAACTTGGCACACATGTAGCCCCACTCTTCTTCTATAAGTGTGCAAAGTTTCTTGTTCGGGGGACCTACGGCCGGGGAGCACCGATTTTTCAAACCCGGGCACCCCTTCCATAGACTCCCATGTTAAATGGTAATTTCTCTGGTGACTTTGGGGACCCGGTACCGGCCGGTCGTAGGTCCTCTGGACCCAAAACCTGGCACACATGCAGCTTCACTCTTCCTCTACAGGTTTGCAAAGTTTCTTGTCCGGGGGGACCTATGGCCGGGGAGCACCGATTTTTCAAAGCCAGGCACCCCTTCCATAGACTCCCATGTTAAACGTCAGTCTAGGCATGGACACAGTGAGGCATGGGCACAGTGAGGCAAAGTGAGGCACACCCTAGGCTTATACTCGAGTCAATAAGTTTTCCCAGTTTTTGTGGTAAAATTAGGTGCCTCGGCTTATATTCGGGTCGGCTTATACTCGAGTATATACGGTACATGCTATCAGATACCACAGCAGGTGATAATATCACATAAAATATCACTTAACTTGTGCAATATGTCATTGCAGTTGAATGCATCAATTCATAGTGTGTAATGCCGCGTACACACGATCATTTTTCCCGTAGAGAAAAATTATTTTTTTTCCTTTGGACGAGAAAAACGATCGTCTGTGGGCTTTTTGTCGTTTTTCTCGACGGGAAAAACGGCATTAATCACGACGAGAAAAATTAGAACATGCTCTAATTTTTCTCGTCGTGATTCCCGTAGTTTTTTTCCGCGGCAGTTTTCCCATAGGGAAACACTGCCGGGGAGCCCACACACGGTCGTTTTTTTTTCGACCAAAAAAAAAATGTCATTTAAAACGGCCGTGTGTGGGGGGAACAAGCTGTTCCTCGTTTTTCACGTCGATTTTCTCGACTGTGTTTTCACCGTCGAAAAAATCGATCGTGTGTACGCGGCATAATAGTGCATACCATCATAGTGTTAAATGAGCTTTAACTGGACATTTGTAACAGGCAATACACTGTAGATACTCAAAATTAGAAAGGAGACCTCAATCAGTATATATTAATAACGCTCTGGCTATAAAAATAAATATTTTACAGTTCTTTCAACTTCTTCAGGGAATTTAGTTCATCATTAAATTATCTGAATTTGTATGCACTTAGTCAAGCAAAACATTGTGGCTGTCAAAACTGAAGTTTCTGTGTCAAGGATTTGTTAGATTTTAGGAAATCTTAATAAAACCTCTGTTATTTTAAAGCTAGCAGGCACAAAATATGAGGTATTTTGACAGCTCATCTTACTTAGTACTTTAATGAAGATTTCTTGAAACAAATCATCCATCTTACAAAACCCAGTACCAACATTGTCTACCGTCATTATGTCTATTTTCTTTTTTGCTTGAATGTTTATTTATAGGATTAATCAAGTAACAAAGCAGATAAGAACACAGTTCACATAAGAAAAAAAAAACACAAAAAAACAAACAAACATTAAATTGTTGAGTAGTATGGGCAAAGGTTTTTGGACATATTTCTCTTCTGGGTAACAGGACTGCACTTACTTTTGCTCTCCTGTGTCCCAGTATCAGACAACAGTGTGCTAAAGCCTATCACCTGACATCGCAGAGCGTCTCCAGGCTCTGGAAGGATCCAGACTAAATTGATGGGATCCACCCAGTTGCCTGATTGACAGAAGGCTTCAGCGCATAGTTGAGATCCATAGCCAGCTGCACCTGTTCCCTCTCCAGCCTGACGTTCCAGTGAGCACTGGAGGAGCCAAACGGAGAGTAGTGACTGACAGTCACCACTCTACGCTCCAAGAAGATGGAAAACTGAGCGATCAGCAGTCACGTGTTCCATCAATTCTTGGTCTTAGAGCCGACATGGGACAGCTACAGCATCACACTGATGCTACATCATTGGGGTGAGTATGTATATTTGTTTTTTTCCAAGTCGAAATTTCTCCTTTAGAACAGGCCTTCTGTTAGTTGAAGGATGAATTACATATTCCACAATATACTGTACATATTTGCCTGTTAGTTGAATGATGAATTACATATTCCACAATATACTGTACATATTTGCCACACACATCATTAAGGACAACAAGCTTAAAAATCTGAAGGGGATGAATGCAAGAAGTACAATAATGAACTCATCAAAGTGTTAGTTATCATGGGGAATTACTCAAGAGACCTTACAGAAGGTCAAAAAGGGAAGCAGTTCAACAATCGAAACAACACATTAGCAAGACAAATGATAGAAAATATAAAGATCTAAAAAATATATGAGTAGAAAGGGGAAGAAGATGAGAACCACTCAGCATATACCACCCGAATACCACCCACATTATTTTAATGAGGGTTTGTTAGATCTGAACACTCATGATAGGACAAAAAACAGGAAGTGCAATTAGGAGATTGGACACATTTGTGTTCTTTGAATGTTATGCATATATATATTGAGACATTTATTGCATTTCCATGTGGTTTTGACAAAATGAATGAATGAGTGACTTGTATAGCGCTACAAATGCAAACTAAATCGCCTCAAGGCGCTTAGTGCCTACCAGCATGTTTTTGGAGTGTGGAAGGAAACCGGAGTACCAGGAGGAAACCCACGCAGACACAGGGAGAACATGCAAACTCCAGGCAGATGCTGTTGTGGTCGGGATTCGAACCAGCAAAACTTTTTGCTGCTAGGTGAAACCACTACACCACTGTGCTGCCCCATCGCTCAGTTTTCCATCTTCTTGGAGCGTAGAGTGGTGACTGTCAGTCACTACTCTCCGTTTGGATCCTCCAGTGCTCACTGGAACACCAGGCTGCAAAATAGGGGAAACAAATAGTGCTCTCTGTATATCCTCAATTATAAGTGACCAGATAGCATGTAAACACTCACATTCAGTGAAAGCCTAACAGGTGCCAAATAAATGCTGAGTGGAAAGAACCGCTGCTCACATGTGAGTGGAATAGACCATAATCCTTATAGCATGCTGCAGCTGGTGGAGTGCATGCCCTGCCACTGCCATCAGAAAACTCATATGCCGCATGCACACGACCGTTTTTCACGTCGTTAAAAATGCCATTTTTTAAATTGGTCATTAAAAACGATCGTGTGTAGGCTCCAGAGCATTTTTAACAACGTAAAAAAACGGCCTCCAAAAAATGAGAACCTGCTCTATTTTTTCACGTCGTTTTTCACGTCGGTTTTTTTAACGTCGTGAAAACGGTAGTGTGTATGCTTTTACGAGGGGAAAAAAACGCGCATGCTCAGAATCAAGTATGAGACAGGAGTGCTCGTTCTGGTAAAACTAGCTTTCATAATGGAGATAGCACATTCGTCACGCTGTAACGGACTGAAAAGCACGAGGCTGAAAAGCGCGAATCGCCGCTCAACAAACTTTACTAACATGAAGGGTGGCGCCATTCGAACAGAACTTCCCCTTTATAGTGCCGTCGTACATGTTGTACGTCACTGCGCTTTGCTCAAGCGTTTTTTTTAATGAACGTGTGTATGCAAGATAGGCTTGAGAGGAAACAAGAAAAATCATGTTGAGAAAAACTTTGTTTTTTAAAATGACATTAAAAACGATCGTGTGTACGCGGCAATAGAATAAAGAAAGACGATCGACTGCACTCCCACACAATGCAATGTCAGCTTTATTGTGTCAAAAGTAGTAAAAACAAACAAACATGGGACGGGGAGACAAAAGGGTTTACGCGTTTCACACGGAGATCGTGGTTTGTCTACATTTGTATTTAGATTAACTATTTTTTTCAGAAAATATAACTGTTACTTTTCCATATCTTATCTTGCCCTGGGTTTGTATGTGGGTTATGTGTCCATTGTGGGCATTGAGCTGCACCATTTTGTTTTATTTAATTTTGTATGTGATCACTTAGGTGTTATAGCTTGCAACATACATTTTAATTTTATTTTTTGATCACTGCATATAGAGTGTGATTGTGCAGATTGTTCCATATAAATATTCCTGGTTACTAAGGATTATGGCTATTTTCAGACAATCAACATAGAAATCCTCACAAAACACATGAGAAATTATTAGAATAGCCGTTTGTTTACATTTGTATTTAGATAAAAAAAATTTGCAGGAAAGAATACTATACTTCTCCATATCTTATCTTGCCATGGGTTTGTATGTGGGTTATGTGTCCATTGTGGGCAGGAATTTTACAGACAGGGCACTGACTGCAAATTTATGAAAATGTTGGGAGCCAGTATTTTAATTGACCCTGTCAGGGATGCCAAGTATCCAAGCTGCTTGTCTACAAAGCCCCTCTAAATGCCTACACTGACAAGTACAGTTTCAGTATGTGGAATTACCCCTGATACCTTAAAGAACCCACAGCAACTGACCACCACGGACAGGGTCCCACTACCTGCTTTTTAAATATCTGGCCTGTTTATAAACGCCAGCTTCACATTCTCTATAAATCCTTCACATGAAAACAAATCAATAAACAAATGTAAATGAATATAACAGTGAAGTGACCATCAACCAGTCAAACCAAATTGTTATATAAACCATAAAATTGTAAAAAACATAAAACATAGAAAAAGGGGTGTAATGTCCTCAGACAGCAATCTCCTACACTATCCAGTGTAAGTGAATGTTCTCACAAATCCCACACCACTGGTTTGTGAATATGTGCCATGTCTTCTTTCACCAACACTTAGGTACACATCCTACTCACCAAACTCATATGACTCCCATTACAGGTAGTCATACTATAAATAGAGGGTTTTTGTGTGGGAATGCCACTCTCAATGGTCCTTATGCCAGACTGGGGCGCCAACCCGGGATAACACATCAGCCAGCGTATAATCAAATGCGGGGGACTGACAACTCATGGGCCCCCAGGCAATAGGAGATCATGGGGCCCCCCAGATTTAAAGATGACCACCACGCGGCTGCTATCTTTATGATGCAATATTAATGTGACAGGGGGGAGGGGACAGTATACAGGGGAAGGCAGTATACAGGAGGAGGGGGTCAGTGAGCAGTATACTGTACAGGAGGAGGCGAGCAGCATACAGAAGGAGGGGGCAGTATACAGGGGGATGGGGCAGTATACAAGGGGGAGCAGTATACAGCAGAAGGGGGTCAGTGAGCAGTATACAGGGGGAGGGGAGCAGTTTACAGGAGGAGGGGGTCAGTAAGCAGTATACAGGGGGAGGGGAGCAGTATACATGAGGAGGGGGTCAGTGAGCAGTATACAGGGGGACGGGAGCAGTATACAGGAGGAGGGGGAAGTGAAGCAGTATACAGGCCAAGGGGAGCAGTATACAGGACGAGGGGGTCAGTGAGCAGTATAAAGGGGGAGGCGAGCAGTATAAAGAAATTGGGGGTCAGTGAACAGTATACAGGGGGAGGGGATCAGTATACAGGGGGAGCAGTATACAGGAGGAGGGGGTCAGTGAGCAGTATACAGGGGGAGGAGAGCAGTATACAGGAGGAGGGGGTCAGTGAGCAGTATAAAGGTGGAGGGGAGCAGTATACAGGTAGAGGGGGGCAGTGAAGCAGTATACAGGGGGAGGGGGCATTATACAGGCGGATGGGGTCAGTGAGCAGTATACAGGGGGAGGAGAGCAGTATACAGGAGGACGGGGTCAGTGAGCAGTATACGGGTGGAGGGGAGCAGTATATAGGAAGAGGGGGCAGTATACAGGGGGAGGAGGCAGTATAGAGGGGGCAGTATACAAGGGGGAGCAGTATACAGGAGCAGGGGGTCAGTAAGCAGTATACAGGGGGGACATGAGCAGTATACCAGAGGAGGGGTCAGTGAGCAGTATACAGGGGGAGGGGAGCAGTATACAGGAGGAGGGGGGCAGTGAGCAGTATACAGGAGGAGGGGGGCAGTGATCAGTATACAGGAGGAGGGGATCAGTATACAGGAGGAGGGGGCAGTGAGAAGTATACAGGGGGAGGGGAGCAGTATACATGAGGAGGGGGGCAATATACAGGGGGAGCAGTATACATGAAGAGGGGGTCAGTGAGCAGTATACAGGGGGAGGGGAGCAGTATACAGGAGAAGGGGACCAGTATACAGGAGGAGGGGGTCAGTGAGCAGTGTACAGGGGGAGTAGTATATAGGAGCAGGGGAAAAGGGAAGCAGTATACAGGGGGAGGGGGCAGTATACAAGAGGAGGGGGTCAGTGAGCAGTATACAGGGAGGGATCAGTATACAGGAGGATGGGGTCAGTGAGCAGTATACAGGGGGAGGGGAGCAGTATACAGGAGGAGGGGGCAGTAGTGAGCAGTAGGCAAGGGGAGGGGGCAGAATACAGGAGGGGGAGCAGTGAGCAGTATACAAGAGGAGGGGGCAGTGAGCAGTATACAGGAGGAGAGGGCAGTGAGCAGTATACAGGATGAGGGGCAGTGAGCAGTATACAGAAGGAGGGGAGCAGTATACAGGAGGAGGGGGCAGTGAGCAGTATACAGGTGGATGGGAGCAGTATACAGGAGGAGGGGGCATTAAGCAGTATACAAGAGGAGGGGGCAGTGAGCAGTATACAGGGGGAGGGGAGCAGTATACAGGGGGAGGGGGACAGTATACAGGGGGATCAGTATACGTGAGGAGGGGGTCAGTGATTAGTATACAGGGGGAGAGGAGCAGTATACAGAAGGAGGGGGGCAGTGAGCAGTTTACAGGAGGAGAGGGTCAGTGAGCAGTGTAAAGGGGGAGGGGAGCAGTGTGCAGGAGGAGGGGGGCAGTGAAATAGTATATAGGGGGAGAGGGGCATTATACAGGAGAAGGGGGTCAGTGAGCAGTATACAGGAGGAGGGGAGCAGTTTACATGAGGGGGCAGTGAAGCAGTATACAGGTGGATGGGAGCAGTATACAGGAGGAGGGGGCATTGAGCAGTATACAGGGGGGAGGCAATATACAGGAGGAGAGGGGGCAGTGAGCAGTATACAGGAGGAGGGGGCAGTGAGCAGTGTACAGGGGGAGGGGAGCAGTATACAGGGGGAGGGGGACAGTATACAGGGCGAGCAGTATACATGAGGAGGGGGTCAGTGATTAGTATACAGGGGGAGAGGAGCAGTATACAGAAGATGGGGTCAGTGAGCAGTATACAGGAGGAGAGGGTCAGTGAGCAGTGTAAAGGGGGAGGGGAGCAGTATGCAGGAGGAGGGGGGCAGTGAAATAGTATACAGGGGGAGAGGGGCATTATACAGGAGGGGGGTCAGTGAGCAGTATACAGGGGGAGGGGAGCAGTATACAGGAGGGGGCAGTGAAGCAGTATACAGGGGGAGGGGGCAGTATACAGGCGGATGGGGTCAGTGAGCAGTATACAGGGGGAGGAGAGCAGTATACAGGAGGACGGGGTCAGTGAGCAGTATACGGGTGGAGGGGAGCAGTATATAGGAAGAGGGGGGCAGTATACAGGGGGAGGAGGCAGTATAGAGGGGGCAGTATACAAGGGGGAGCAGTATACAGGAGCAGGGGGTCAGTAAGCAGTATACAGGGGGGACATGAGCAGTATACCAGAGGAGGGGTCAGTGAGCAGTATACAGGGGGAGTGGAGCAGTATACAGGAGGAGGGGGGCAGTGAGCAGTATACAGGAGGAGGGGGGCAGTGATCAGTATACAGGGGGAGGGGATCAGTATACAGGAGGAGGGGCAGTGAGAAGTATACAGGGGGAGGGGAGCAGTATACAGGAGGAGGGGGGCAATATACAGGGGGAGCAGTATACATGAAGAGGGGGTCAGTGAGCAGTATACGGGGGGAGGGGAGCAGTATACAGGAGAAGGGGACCAGTATACAGGAGGAGGGGGTCAGTGAGCAGTGTACAGGGGGAGTAGTATATAGGAGCAGGGGAAAAGGGAAGCAGTATACAGGGGGAGGGGGCAGTATACAAGAGGAGGGGGTCAGTGAGCAGTATACAGGGAGGGATCAGTATACAGGAGGATGGGGTCAGTGAGCAGTATACAGGGGGAGGGAAGCAGTATACAGGAGGAGGGGGCAGTAGTGAGCAGTAGGCAAGGGGAGGGGGGCAGAATACAGGAGGGGGAGCAGTGAGCAGTATACAAGAGGAGGGGGCAGTGAGCAGTATACAGGAGGAGAGGGCAGTGAGCAGTATACAGGATGAGTGGCAGTGAGCAGTATACAGAAGGAGGGGAGCAGTATACAGGAGGAGGGGGCAGTGAGCAGTATACAGGTGGATGGGAGCAGTATACAGGAGGAGGGGGCATTAAGCAGTATACAAGAGGAGGGGGCAGTGAGCAGTATACAGGGGGAGGGGAGCAGTATACAGGTGGATGGGAGCAGTATACAGGAGGAGGGGGCATTGAGCAGTATACAGGGGGGGGAGGCAGTATACAGGAGGAGAGGGGGCAGTGAGCAGTATACAGGAGGAGGGGGCAGTGAGCAGTGTACAGGGGGAGGGGAGCAGTATACAGGGGGAGGGGGACAGTATACAGGGCGAGCAGTATACATGAGGAGGGGGTCAGTGATTAGTATACAGGGGGAGAGGAGCAGTATACAGAAGATGGGGTCAGTGAGCAGTATACAGGAGGAGAGGGTCAGTGAGCAGTGTAAAGGGGGAGGGGAGCAGTATGCAGGAGGAGGGGGGCAGTGAAATAGTATACAGGGGGAGAGGGGCATTATACAGGAGGAGGGGGTCAGTGAGCAGTATACAGGGGGAGGGGAGCAGTATACAGGAGGGGGCAGTGAAGCAGTATATAGGGGGAGGGGGGAAGTATACAGGAGGAGGGGTCAGTATACAGGGGGAGGGGAGGAGTATACAGGAGGAGGGGAGGAGTATACAGGAGGAGGGGCAGTGAGCAGTATACAGGGGAAGGGGAACAGTATACAGGAGGAGTGGGGCAGTATACAAGGGGTAGCAGAATATAGGAGGAGGGGGTCAGTGACCAGTTTACAGGGGGGGTGCAGTATACAGGAGGAGGGGGTCAGTGAGCAGTATACAGGGGGAGGGGAGCAGTATACAGTACAGTACGCGGGTTACCACGTTTAGACGCGTTTAGACGCGTTTGGCGTCTGAAACATCGGAAACTTCGGTGTCTGAACTCATTTTTTTGCCTTCAAAAAAAGGCCTATAAACGCAGCTGCCTAAAAACGACAGTAAACAAACCTGTGTAAGATAACATTGAATGAGTTCAGGTGCAGTTGAAAAAAGTGTCCAACTGCCTCTGAACATCTGTTTAGCAGCAGCAGTGTACATGGGGCCTAAGGGTCTGTAGCAGGGGTGCCCAACCTTTTGAAGAGTGAGGGCTACTTAAGCAGCTTACTAACCAGTCGCAGGCCAAAATGAGCAGATGACAGGTCCGCATCCACTCTGCGTATGCAAAGTGGACACAGACACAGCCCACTCTACTCTATGGGCCCTCTCATCTGATCAAAGGGAAGGGGACGGATCCACTTCTGTTTTTTTAGCAGATCGGATTGGAAATAGGCAGGTGTAAACGGACACAAGTCTGTGTACATCTGCTGCTCCATAGAGGTGAATGGAGGGTCCGATTGGGCTACTTTTACACTGATTGTCTGCGGTCTACCCACACCGTGGATGCAGTGCAGTGCCTCTTTGGCTTTCCTGCAGGTTAGCTGTACTTTGCCATAGAATTCTATTATATCCTGCAGGTATGGTGCAATTTCTGAAAGTGCACCAAACCCACAGGTGAAACCAAAAGTCTATGGCTCAGTGCAGGTAACCTGCAGGTGCACTGCACTACACCTGCGGATCAGTTTGAAAGCAGCCCAGTAACCACTACAGAACAGATATGTCCATATATACAATGTGATTTTAGTAATAAACTTGCTGTCCCAGGCAGAGTGCATTTGGTATCACTCCACATGACAGGAGCCGGTGCTATACTTGACTTATGCTCCGCAGCTGCTTGCTTTCTCTACCACTGGCTTCATTCAAAACACTGATGCTCTGGTATAGCGGGTAGACAACCTGCAATCTGGGCTTGCCAACCCAGCCACCCCAGAGAAGGAGGTCGCGGGCCACATCAGAGGGCTCCGCAGGCCACATGTGGCCCCCGGGCCACTGGTTGGGCACCCCTGGTCTATAGTATGTAACTTTAGTCGCAATATTGACCCTAACTGTGAACATTTCAGACCATCTATTATAATGCAATTATCTTATTTAAACTATGGTTCAAAGAAAATGTAAACCTGAATGTCGTCTTTGAAAGTATTTGCCATTTGCTGTCAAAATATCAGTCAACTGTGTATTTAGCTGTTTGTCTGCAATTTTTCTTTGTTTGTAAGTGTTATATTGCAAACTGAAATATATGCCATTGCTATAAAGATTACTTTCCATTTTTATTAACAAGTGCCAGTGGAATACTCAGCCTCCTGTATGAAATTGGCAGGTCTTCTGGTCTGATCTTGCCATGTTTCATTTATGTGTGTACCACTGTATAGTGGTCCTTTTTAGCAACGCTGGCTGCTATAGTTGATTCAGATTCCAAGGCACAAATAGAAAGCCTATTGATCTTTCACAAATGTGCCAATCACAGTAAACCTTGCCCTGCTTCCAAGAATGCTGCCCCAAACATGTTGAAAAACCGTATGAACTGTCACTTCTGTAGAAATGATAGTTCATACTTTACTGTACATGACCCAAACTGCTACCACACTGCCACTAAAAGAAGGTTGCCACATAACAAGAGGTCAGCTTCCATCTGACTGAGCTGCAGTCTGGGTTAGAAATCACATCCTGATTGCAGATTCTCCAACATGACACACTCCTTTAAGATATGCAATACTCCTGAATACTCCTACTGCTCCTGAGTTCTTTCAATGCACTTCCTAAAACAGTTTGTAAAACTGCCAGGTAATTTAAATTAAATAGGAACAGAGTGTTTGTAGCTTATAGAGTGGATCGTGCTGGTGGGCCTGTCAGGCTGGGTTCACACCTCCAACGGGTGCTGCTTGAAGCAGAGGTCCGTTGCGTCCCTGTTCTCCGTTTCAGGGACAAATCAGGGGCAAATTTTTGCCTGAATTAGGCCCTGAAACTGAGCCAAAGATGCACAGCATCCTGTGCAGCCGCAACGGAAATATGTGAACCGGCTCCGTAGCCGGTCACAATCTTCTGTAATGCCAATTGGATGCGGCGAAACCCACATCCAATTCGCATAGGTGTGAACCCAGCCTAAATGTTTGCTATGGGTTACAAGAAATGTTCCAATAATATGCTTTTCATACACCAGCCCAAATGTTACTTACGGCACAGACCATGGTAAAGATATCTGGACCTTATAACATAACCATGTCATGATAAAAAGCTGTACTCTTGTAAAATGTAACCTAAGGAGGGCTATATCTCTGTAGCAATGGCAAAGTGGGAGAATTAGGCACCAAATGCAATTCCAGATAGCAAGCAATTGTGCTGCAAGTTTGAAAATGACTTGCTAAGCTATTGCTAGACTTGCCAGGCTTCACATGTTTGTTGCATAATTGCAGGAAGTACGCATCAATTTTTTTTGCAAAAATTCTGCAAGTCTGCTGCAAGTTCTTGTCCAGTTATGATGTGCAATAGTCATCCCACCACAGGGGTCACTATGGCTGAATTTTCATGCTGTGGACTTGCAGAGCTCTTGCTGTAGACTCATCACTACAACTTTGCTCTTCTTAGAGACTTGCCACGCAAATTTGCTACAAATTGGAAATGTATCAGTGTGTCAGCTAGAACTTGTGCTTCAAGTGCTCTGCAAGTGTACAACTTGCCAGTGAAAATGTGCAGAAAGTTAACAGACTAACAATTCAACACTGTCACAAATATGTGGCAAGTTATCCGTGCTATCTGGGATATTACCAAACTACCACTGTCACCAAGATAAGTGAAAGATTCAACTTTTCAGTTTTTAAAATACAATGTAACAGACGGAACAACATTTTATACACTATACTCAGTACCTCAAGTGTTTCTCCACTCTACTTAGTGACCAATGGGTATTTTTTTTTTCTGGAGTTCCAGAAGGAAACACTGCTTTGTTATTTTGAACAGGTGAAAGGTCAACTACACTGAGTCACATACTTTTATATCACTCAAGGATCCTCACTTTAGGTTCCCCTTCCTGAATTATTTTTTAGTCTAGCTTTCACAGACTGCATAAGAACCTTAGGTTGTTACACCCCTGCTCCCCCTCCTAATTATATTTGTATAGGCATGATTAAATAACAACTGGAAAAAATTGATGCAAAAGCATGAGATCCTTATTATGGCTTTCTGGGAGTAGGATTAGATGCAAAGTGCTAAAACAAAGTCTCCAGTGCAACTACTAGGAGATACACTATATTACCAAAAGTATTGGGACGTCTGCCTTTACACACAGTCCTCCAGCCTGTTTTGGTGACAACTGTGACATTTTGGATTTCACATCACTTTCTGTTGGAGTGACAATTGGTGACCAGGATAAATAGACAGTGAACCTCTCCTGCAGAACAGAGGCAGCAATAAAAACTTAACAGGAATTTCAACAAAGAAAGGAGGTGTGGGTTAATAATTGCTCAATGTTAAAGTGGACCTAAAAAAGGGAAGATTTTCTATTTTATCGGAAATATTTTGAAAAGTTAATTGTACCTAGGTATTACCCCGAAAATTGCAAATTTTATATAGAATTCTTTAGTGATGTCATATTGCACATTGTTCTCCTTGCTGGAGGCAAAACAGGAAAAAGCAAAACCCCATCTCGATGGCCACCTCCACGAGAGACACAATGCAGAACAAGTCATAGTAAGTCAGCAGTCCCCATTACAGTAAAGAGATGCATCTTCTCTATTTGTCTTGTCTCTCCTTGTTACCAAGACAAGTGAGGGAAAATCAAAAAAATTTGGGCCATAGATAGAGCAGGAGGGGAGGGAAACTTCTCCAAGGAGGACACCTATGCCTGTGACAACACTCTAACTTAGTAATTCTATTTACTTTGGAGGGATTTGCTTGCATTTTCTGTTAAATCTCCACCAAACAAAATAAATAAAAAAATGGTGATAAGGGTTTAAACCTTTCATTACTCTATCTACAACCTAAACATAAACTTTAATAAAGCAGTACAATGTGAATCAGGGGATGTAGCCTACAAACGTATGTAGTTGACCCATAATGATGATATACGGAGTTGGTACAAGGGCCAAAAAAAACATAAATTTACCACTGGGCCTAGCAATCTTTGAGTCACATTTCCATTAATTATGCATTGGCAATAATAATGAACAGTTTATAATAAGCATTTTAAAAAGAAGAGAAAACACAAGTATACATTGGACACATTTGTTAATGTGTAATACTGCATTTAGCTTTCCAAGCAACTTAAGTAGCTGAGGACTGCAAAAAGTGATGTGCAGACTGCAAAGTCCCCACATATCCAAGAAATAATGACTCCCAAATAAGATTCTGTCTCATGAAAACTCAGTGCATGGAGACTATTAGGGATGAGCCGAACACCCCCCCGGTTCAGCAGAACATGCAAACAGGCAAAAAATTTGTTCGGACACGCGAACACCGTTAAAGTCCATGGGACACGAACATGAAAAATCAAAAGTGATAATTTTAAAGGCTAATATGCAAGTTATTGTCATAAAAAGTGTTTTGGGACCCGGGTCCTGCCCTAGGGGACATGTATCAATGCAAAAAAAAGTTTTAAAAACTGCCATTTTTTCAGGAGCAGTGATTTTAATAATGCTTAAAGTGAAACAATAAAAGTGAAATATTCCTTTAAATTTCGTACCTGGGGGGTGTCTATAGTATGACTGTAAAGTAGCACATGTTTCCCATGCTTAGAAAAGACCTTGCACAAAATGTAATTTCTAAAGGAAAAAAAGTAATTTAAAACTGATCGCAGCTATAATGAATTGTCGGGACCCGGCAATACAGATAAAAGTAATTGAAAAAAAACAGCATGGGTTCCCGCCTTAGTCCATTACCAGGCCCTTTGGGTCTGGTATGAATATTAAGAGTAACCACCAAACAAAAAAAAAAAAAAAAGTGGGGGTCCCCCCCAAATTCCATATCAGGCCCTTCAGGTCTGGTATGGATATTAAGGGGAACCCTTCGCCATTTAAAAAAAAAATGGCGTGGGGTTCCCCCCAAAAGTCCATACCAGACCTTTTAGGTCTGGTATGGATTTTAAGGGGAACCCCGCACCAAAATAAAAAAAATAGCGTGGGGTTCCCTCCAAAAATCCATACCAGACCCTTATCCGAGCACGCAACCTGGCAGGCCGCAGGAAAAGAGGGAGGGACGAGAGAGCGCCCCCCCCCCCCTCCTGAACCAGACCAGACCACATGCCATGTTGATGGAGACAAGGGCCTCAGCCCCACAACCCTTGCCCAGTGGTTGTGTAGGTCTGGGGGCGAGGGGCTTGTCGGAACCTGGAAGCCCCCTTTAACAAAGGTGTGAATTGTACATTGTACATTGTACCCCTACCATTTCACAGAAAGAAAGTGTCAACATTTTAAAAAACCACACAGACACAGTTGGGACAAGTCCTTTAATAAAAAGAAAAAAAGAAAAAAAACAAAAACATTCCAGCGTTGTTATCTATTCGTGATGTCCAACGATGATAGATTGTCCAGCGAGGAACGACGCACGGTCCTCCCTGCACCGGAGCCCCTGGCTAATGACACGCAAGCTGTTTGACCGTTCTTTTATAACCTATGTTCTTTAATAACCAGTTCTTTTATAACCTTTTATGTCGTGACTGCGACATGATGGCGGACACATCGGACACTTTTTTGGGACCATTGTAATTTTTACAGCGATCAGTGCTATAAATATGCACTGATTACTGTGAAAATGACACTGGCAGTGAAGGGTTTAACCTCTAGGTGGCGCTGTAGGGGTTAAGTGTGACTTAATGAGTGATTCTTACAGTATGGGGCGTGGCTTGGCGTGTGACGTCACTGATCGTCATTGCCTATTAACAGGGAACAGACGATCACTGACATGCCACTAGGAAGAACGGGGAAAGGTTTGTTTACACTTACCTCTCCCCTTTCTTCAGCTCTGTGACCCGATCGCGGGACACCGGTGGCGATCGGGTCTGCATTTTTTCCCGCAGGCGTGGTCATGGAGCTTCGAACCGGGTCACGAGTGTGCTGCCGGCGGCGCGCGCACGACCCACGGACAGGTACTGTCTGTAGCCTGCCAGGTTGCGTGCTCGGATAAAGGTCTGGTATGGATTTTGGGGGGAACCCCACGCCATTTCTTTTTTATTTTGGCGCGGGGTTCCCCTTGAAATTCATACCAGACCTGAAGGGTCTGGTATGGATTTTTGGGGGGAACCCCACGGCATTTGAAAAAAAAACGGCGCAGGGTTCCCCTTAATATCCATACCAGACCTGAAGGGCCACACTTTTTTTTTTATTGGTTCGGGGTTCCCCTTAATATTCATACCAGACCCAAAGGGCCTGGTAATGGACTAAGGGGGAACCCATGATGTTTTTTTTTTCAATTACTTTTATCTATATTGCCAGGACTCGACAATTCATTATAGCCGCGATCAGTTTTAAATGCCTTTTTTTCCTTTAGAAATGTAATTTTGTGCAGGGACTTTTCTAAGCACGGGAAACATGCGCTACTTTACAGGCATACTATAGACACCCCCAGGTACGAAATATTTCACTTTTATTGTTTCACTTTAAGCATTTATAAAATCACTGCTCCCGAAAAAATTGCAGTTTTTAAAACTTTTTTTTGCATTGATACATGTCCCCTGGGGCAAGACTCAGGTCCCCAAACACTTTTTATGACAATAACTTGCATATTAACCTTTAAAATTAGCACTTTAGATTTCTCCCATAGACTTTTAAAGGGTGTTCCGCGGCTTTTCGCATTTGCCACGAACACCCCAAATTGTTCGCTGTTCGGTGAACGAGTGAACAGGCAATGTTCGAGTCGCTAGAGACTATATTGAAATAAGTATATTGACACACTTCATAAGCACTTTACTGCTGCTAATGGCAGTTACCGATCCTTTTCTTTGTATCTTGGTTAAAAAAGTTTCACTTCCGTGCTTTAGCAATGAAATAGTCACAATACCCCCCCCCCCCCCAAAAAAAAAATAATATATATATATATATATATATATATATATATATATATATAGTGCGCTCCCAGCTGTGGAGACACAGACCGGCGCCACACTTGCAATGCCGGCGCCGCAAGGAGGGGAGGGGGAGAGAAGCGAGGCTTGGGGCGGCCACAACGCTGGACCATGGGACAGGTGAGTGTCTGAGGGACTTTTTGTAGCTGCTGACTTTTAAATGGGTGGAACTCCGCTTTAACTAAATATCCAGTATTTTTTCTAAGAGATTAATGCCTGTACCCAAAAGTGGCCAAATGTGATATAGTTTTCTCATTTAGGCATTTCAAAATAATATACCACGTTTTGGCCACTGGATGGAGCTGACAATACAGGCATTAATCTCTTAGAAAAATGACGGGACATTTTGTTCAAATTTTTACAAATGCTTCTGACATTCATGTTTTATAAATAGGCCTTTTAGATGTATCCAGGTCACACACTCATTTGAGGAAACCCAAGCTTCAACAGATAATTTTGTATGATACCCAGTACAGCCAACTTTTATATTAGAAATTAGTAAAATACAGGTATGAAAACTGTAATGTTGAATATGATAAATACCAGTGACCAGTACCACTGCCACAGTTTTACTGATTTTTATGAATACATTTTAAAAGCAAGATACACATAAGTAAGCGCTAAATGTGGGCATAGTGTCAGAAATTATCTGGTCCCCTAATCATGGCTCGAAGAAGTGAAAGAATGAGGAAGCCCTAAGGTTAGGCGTTCTGGATTGAGTTTACAGTGGCATAGGTAAAAGTCTCAAGTTCACTATAAGATACCGAGCAAACAGAGAATACATGTATTCTAATGTTACATGGCGTAAATCAGGGGTGCCCAACCTGTTGAAGAGTGAGGGCCACTTAAGCGACTTAGTAACCAGTCGCAGGCCAAAATGAGCAGATGACAGGTCCGCGTCCGCTCTGCGTATGCAAAGCGGACACAGACACAGCCCACTTTACTCTATGGGCCCTCTCATCTGATCAAATGGAAGGGGACGGATCCACTTCTGTTTTTTTAGCAGATCGGATTGGAAATAGGCAGGTGTAAATGGACACAAGTCTGTGTACATCTGCTGCTCCATAGAGGTAAATGGAGGGTCCGATTGGGTCAGACAGATCATGTTAACCACTTAACTACCGCTCACTGTATATATACGTCGGCAGAATGGCACCGACAGGCACAATCACGTAGAGTGTACGTGATTGACTTTGTATAGTTGGGGGGTCCAATCGGACCCCCCTCCTATACAGTGAGCGGTGGCTAAGTGTCCGGGAGCGTTCCGGGATGAGGGGGCAGCCATTCGTTTCTGGCCACCCCCTCGCGATCGCTCCCGGCGAATGGAAATGCCCCCTCTGTCTGTGTCAGACAGAGGGAGCAGGAGGAAGTGATGTCATCTCTGGTGCGGCGCTCACATATACCGAGCGCCGTACAAGAGAAGACATCAGGTCAGTGCACACAACACTACACTGACACCAGGACACATAGGGACATAAATCGCCCCCCCAGGCCCCCCCAGACACCCCAGATCACCCCCCAGATCACCCCCCCAGCCCCCAGTCACAGTGTCACTGATTGCAGTGACCATTTATTTAGTGATCACTGCAATCAGTGACATTTGTGACTGTAAAAGTGTCACCAAAGTTTAGTCTTAGGTCCAGTGTAGCCCCCTAACCCCCCCTAATAAAGATTTAACCCCCTGATCACCCCCCAGATAACCCTTTCACCGCCTATCACCACTGTCGCTAAGCGATCATTTTTCTGATCGCTGTCTTAGCGTCAGTGATGCCGATCGGCAGCCAGTAATTTTTTTTAGGTTCGCCGCATGTTTTTATAGCGTCAGGTACCCCAATATATTATCTAATAAAGGTTTAACCCCCTTGATCGCCCCCCAGGTAACCCTTTCACCCCCTATCACCACTGTCAGTAAGCGATCGTTTTTCTAAACGCTGTCTTAGTGTCTGTGATGCAGATCGGTAGCCGGTATTTTTTTTTAGGTTCCCGCAGGTTTTTATAGCGTCAGGTACCCCAATATATTATCTAATAAAGGTTTAACCCCCTTGATCGCCCCCCAGGTAACCTTTTCACCCCCTATCACCACTGTCGCTAAGCAATTGTTTTTCTAAACGCTGTCTTAGTGTCGGTGATGCAGATCGGTAGCCAGTAATTTTTTTTAGGTTCGCCGCATGTTTTTATAGCGTCAGGTACCCCAATATATTATCTAATAAAGGTTTAACCCCCTTGATCGCCCCCCAGGTAACCCTTTCACCCCCATCACCACTGTCGCTAAGCGATCGTTTTACTAAACGCTGTCTTAGTGTCGGTGATGCAGATCGGTAGCTGGTAATTTTTTTTAGGTTCGCCGCAGGTTTTTATAGCGTCAGGTACCCCAATATATTATCTAATAAAGGTTTAACCCCCTTGATCGCCCCCCAGGTAACCCTTTCACCCCCTATCACCACTGTCGCTAAGCGATCGTTTTTCTAAACGCTGTCTTAGTGTCGGTGATGCAGATCGGTAGCCAGTAATTTTTTTTAGGTTCGCCGCATGTTTTTATAGCGTCAGGTACCCCAATATATTATCTTATAAAGGTTTAACCCCCTTGATCGCCCCCAGGTAACCCTTTCACCCCCATCACCACTGTCGCTAAGCGATCGTTTTTCTAAACGCTGTCTTAGTGTCGGTGATGCAGATCGGTAGCTGGTAATTTTTTTTAGGTTCGCCGCAGGTTTTTATAGCGTCAGGTACCCCCATATATTATCTAATAAAGGTTTTAACCCCCTGATTGCCCCTAGTTAACCCTTTCACCAGTGATCACCATATAAGTGTTACGGGTGACGGTGGTTAGTTAGTTTGCTTTTTATAGTGTCAGGGCACCCGCCGTATATAACCCAAAAAAGGTTTAACCCCCTGATCGCCCGGCGGGTGATATCAATTAGGTTTTAGCGTCAGAGAGGGTCTGCGTCACACCCCAGGCAGCGTCAGGTTAGTGCCAGTAACGCTAACACCCACGCGTGAAGCATACACCCCCCTTAGTGGTATAGTATCTGAACAGATCAATATCTGATCTGATCAGATCTATACTAGCGTCCCCAGCAGTTTAGGGTTCCCAAAAACGCAGTGTTAGCGGGATCAGCCCAGATACCTGCTAGCACCTGCGTTTTGCCCCTCCTCCAGCCCAGGCCACCCAAGTGCAGTATCGATCGATCACTGTCACTTACAAAACAAAAACACACATAACTGCAGCGTTCGCAGAGACAGGCCTGATCCCTGCGACTCCAGTGCTGTAGGAGGTGATTTCACCACCACAGTTAAAAAAAAAAAGCAAATATGCCGAAGCATTGGGGCAGCAGGGGCGGAGGAGCGATTTTGCTCCTAATGCCGCGTACATACGGTCGAAATTCCGACGGAGGCTTGCCCGTGAAAAAGTCCAACCATGTGTGTGCGGCATAACTTTTTTGCGGGAGGATACCCCCATGCTTCGGCATATATAAATGGTGCGTGTATGCCCATCATTAGAAGTGGGTGGATGAAGGGCGGTATTCTAATGGTGGGCATACCCACCGATCAATCTCTTTTTTCGTTCAGCCAACTGGCTGCATGAAAAAAAAAGATTACAATACATGTCCAACAAGGACCAGCAACGTACTGGTATGTTGCTGGACTTTGAATGTTTATACCAGAATGATGCCTGCGGGTTTAGGTATCATCTTGGTATCATTCTTTTCAGCCTGCGGCCGGCTTTCATGTAAAAGCAATCCTAGCGCCTAATTAGCCTCTGGACTGCTTTTACAAGCAGTGGGATGGAATGCCCCCCCCCAGATATAAAAAGCGCCATTGGGAAATTGGGAAAGCATTTTATCACACCGATCTTGGTGTGGTCAGATGCTTTGAGGGCAGAGGAAAAATCTAGGGTCTAGAAGACCCCAGTTTTTTTCAAAAAAAGAGTACCTGTCACTACCTATTGCTATCATAGGGGATATTTACATTCCCTGAGATAACAATAAAAATGATTAAAAAAAATAATACTTGGAAGGAACAATTTAAAAATAAAATAAAAAAGCAAAATTAATAATAAAAAAAAAGAAAAAAAAAAAAGCACCCCTGTCCTGCCCTGCTCTTGCCCAATGGCGAACGCAAGCGTCGGTCTGGCGTCATATGTAAACAGCAATTGCACCATGCATGTGAGGTATCACCGCGAAGGTCAGATCGAGGGCAATCATTTTAGCAGTGGACCTCCTCTGTAAATCTACTGGGGTAACCTGTAAAGGCTTTTAAAGGCTTTTAAAAATGTATGTAGTTTGTCGCCAATGCGCGTTTGTGCGAAATTTTAAAGCATGTCGTGTTTGGTATCTATGTACTCGGCCTAAGATCATCTTTTTTATTTCATCAAACATTTGGGCAATATAGTGTGTTTTAGTGCATTAAAATTAAAAAAGTGTATTTTTTAACCCAAAAAATGCGTTTTAATAATCGCTGCGCAAATTCTGTGTAGAAAAAAAAATGCAACACCCACCATTTTAATCTGTAGGGCCTTTGCTTTAAAAATATATATAATGTTTGGGGGTTCAACATAATTTTCTTGCAAAAAAAAAAATGTTTTCATGTAAACAAAAAGTGTCAAAAAGGGCTTTGTCTTCAAGTGGTTAGAAGAGTGGATGTAAGCTTCCTAATGTTGTGTATAAAATGCCAGAACAGTTCAAAAACCCCCCCAAATGACCCCATTTTGGAAAGTAGACACCCCAAGCTATATACTGAGAGGCATGTCGAGTCCATGGAATATTTTATATGTTGACACAAGTTGCGGAAAAACGACAATTTTTTTTTTGCACAAAGTTGTCACTAACCGATATATTGCTCAAACATGCCATGGGCATATGTGGAATTACACCCCAAAATACATTCTGTTGCTTCTCCTGAGTACGGGGATACCACATGTGTGAGACTTTTTGGGAGCCTAGCCACGTACGGGACCCCAAAAACCAAGCACCGCCTTCAGGCTTTCTAAGGGTGTAAATTTTTGATTTCACTTCTCACTGCCTATCACAGTTTCGGAGGCCATGGAATGCCCAGATAGCACAAAACCCCCCCAAATGACCCCATTTTGGAAAGTAGACACCCCAAGCTATTTGCTGAGAGGTATTGTGAGTATTTTGAAGATCTCGCTTTTTGTCACAAAGTTTTGATAATTGAAAAAAAAAAAATATATATATATATATATATATTCTTTCTTCATTTTCAAAAACAAATGAGAGCTGTAAAATACTCGCCATTCCTCTCAGCAAATAGCTTGGGGTGTCTATATTCCAAAATGGGGTCATTTGGGGGGGTTTTGTGCGATTTTGGCATTTTATGGCCTTCGAAACTGTGATAGGTAGTGAGGAGTGAAATCAAAAATTTGTGCCTAGAAATCCTGAAGGCGGTGCTTGGTTTTCGGGGTCCCGTACGCGGCTAGGCTCCTAAAAAGTCCCACACATGTGGTATCCCCGTACTCAGGAGAAGCAGAAAAATGTATTTTGGGGTGTAATTCCACATATAACCATGGCATGTGTGAGCAATATATCATTTAGTGACAACTTTTTGTAATTTTTTTTTTTTTGTCATTATTCAATCACTTGGGACAAAAAAATATATATTCAATGGGCTCAACAGGCCTCTCAGCAATTTCCTTGGGGTGTCTACTTTCTAAAATGGGGTCATTTGGGGGGGTTTTGTGCTATTTTGGCATTTTATGGCCTTCGAAACTGTGATAGGTAGTGAGGAGTGAAATCAAAAATTTGCGCCCTTAGAAATCCTGAAGGCGGTGCTTGGTTTCCGGGGTCCCGTACGCGGCTAGGCTCCCAAAAAGTCCCACACATGTGGTATCCCCGTACTCAGGAGAAGCAGCAAAATGTATTTTGGGGTGAAATTCCACATATAACCATGGCATGTGTGAGCAATATATCATTTAGTGACAACTTTTTGTAATTTTTTTTTTTTTTTTAGTCATTATTCAATCACTTGGGACAAAAAAAATAAAAATTCAATGGGCTCAACATGCCTCTCAGCAATTTCCTTGGGGTGTCTACTTTCCAAAATGGGGTCATTTGGGGGGGGGGGGGATTTGTACTGCCCTGTCATTTTAGCACCTCAAGAAATGAGATAGGCAGTCATAAATTTAAAGCTGTGTAAATTTCAGAAAATGTACCCAAAATGTCTTTTGGGGTGAAATTCCACATATAACCATGGCATGTGTGAGCAATATATCATTTAGTGACAACTTTTTGTATTTTTTATTTTTTTTGTCATTATTCAATCACTTGAGACAAAAAAAAAATATTCAATGGGCTCAACATGCCTCTCAATTTCCTTGGGATGTCTACTTTCCAAAATGGGGTCATTTGGGGGGGGGGGTTTGTACTGCCCTGCCATTTTAGCACCTCAAGAAATGAGATAGGCAGTCATAAACTAAAAGCTGTGTAAATTCCAGAAAATGTACCCTAGTTTGTAGACGCTATAACTTTTGCGCAAACCAATAAATATACGCTTATTGACATTTTTTTTACTAAAAACATGTGGCTGAATACATTTTGGCCTAAATGTATGACTACAATTGAGTTTATTCGATTTTTCTTATAACAAAAAGTAGAAAATATCATTTTTTTTTCAAAATTTTCGGTCTTTTTCCGTTTATATCGCAAAAAAGAAAAATCGCAGAGGCAATCAAATACCATTAAAAGAAAGCTCTATTTGTGGGAAGAAAAGGACGCAAATTTCGTTTGGGTACAACATTGCATGTCCGCACAATTTACAGTTAAAGCAGCACAGTGCAAAATTCTAAATTCACCTCTGGTCCTTTAGCTACCAAATGGTCCGGGGCTTAAGTGGTTAAAGAGGCCTAAGGCTACTTTTACACTGATGGTCTGTGGTCTACTCACACAGTGGATGCAGTGCAGTGCACTTTTGGCTTTCCTGCAGGTTAGCTGTACTTTGCCATAGAATTCTATTAGATCCTGCAGGTATGGTGCAATTTCTGAAAGTGCACCAAACCCACAGGTGAAACCAGAAGTCTATGGCTCAGTGCAGGTAACCTGCAGGTGCACTGCACTACACCTGCGGATCAGTTTGAAAGCAGCCCAGTAACTAATACAGAACAGATATGTCCATATATACAATGTGATTTTAGTAATAAACTTGCTGTCCCAGGCAGAGTGCATTTGGTATCACTCCACCTATGACAGGAGCCCGTGCTATACAGGGAGCATTGGCTTATGTGGCTCTGCTCCACAGCTGCTTGCTTTCTCTACCGCTGGCTTCATTCACAACACTGATGCTCTGGCATAGCGGGTAGGCAACCTGCAATCTGGGCTTGCCAACCCGCCACCCCAGAGAAGGAGGTCGCAGGCCACATCAGAGGGCTCCGCGGGCCACATGTGGCCCCAGGGCCGCTGGTTGGGCACCCCTGCTTTAGAGGTCTTCAATCAGTATATTTAAAACCTGTGTGAGCTACTGTACCTAAGGACTTGTCCCTAATTTTCAGGGAATGAGACAAATGTATGAACTGTGCTATCAGTAAAGTTGTTACCGGAGATCAATAATATATAAAAATAAATAATGTGTATTTTCAAAAATAGACTAAGCTCTAAGACAGGGGTCAGCAACCTTTTTCCACTTAAGGGCCGGATTCAATGTATGTGAATGCATGGAGGGCCGCATTCACCTGTTAATAAATTAAGATAATAAACTGGACCCCTTTACATTACACAGCCCGCATATCTGGATCCCTTTACATTACACAGCCCCGCACCTCTGGACCCCTTTACATAACACAGCCCCCGTACCTCTGGACCCCTTTACATTACACAGCCCCCCTGCATATTACACAGCCCCCCTGCATATTACACAGCCCCCCCTGCACATCACACAGCCCCTTGCATATTATACAGCCCCCCCTGCATATTACACAGCCCATCTACACACACACCCTGCCCATTACACAGCCCCCCCCAGCTCTGCCTTTTCCTAACTTGCCCCATGCAGAGAGGGAGACAGAGAAGAGTGGAGGAGGGAGCAGTAAGCTGACTGAGAACACGGGAGAGACACACAGCAGTGCTAATAAGACAGCAGGAGCTTCCGGAGTTAATTTCTCATATTAACAAGCTGGTGATTGGTTGCTAGGACCACCTAGCAACCAATCACCTGGAAAGCTAACACCGGAAGCTCCCGCTGTCTTATCAGAGCTGCTGTGTGTCTCTCCCATGTTCTCATTCAGCTTCCTGCTTTACCTTGCTCTCACTTAACCACTTTCATACCGGCCATAGACAAAAGATTCTGACACTCTACCATCCTGGGTGGACGTCATATGACATCCTCCGGTTCTTCATGCTACTGGACACAGCCGGTCACATGTATTCTGCTCGTGATCACCGCTCGTGCCCAGGGGCGCGCAGCGCAGTGATTGGGGATGAGGCATGTCCTTTGGACACAGCCCAACCCCCGATGAGGGTAAAGAGCCAATTTCATTGGCTCTTTACCACGTGTCCGGCCTGTCACAGGCATTGTGCTCGTGATCGCTGCTCGTGCGCATCCCCAGGGGCATGCAGTGTGATGATCGGACACAGCCCATCCCCGATCAGGGTAAAGAGCCAATGAAATTTGCTCTTTACCACAGAACCGGCTGTGTCCAATCACAGCCGGTCACAAATGTCAACAAACAGCTGTAGTGCCGTTTGTGGGTTCTCCTCCTCAGTGTGTGAGGAGGAGACCTGGCTATAGTAAAGTGCAGTGCCAGATTGCCCCCCCCCCCAAATAAGAGTACCTGTCACCAGCCCCAGATTACCTGTAACAGCCCATCAGAGTACCTGTGACCAGCCTCACAGTACCTGTCACCAGCCCCAGAGTACCTGTCACCAGCATCAGAGTACCTGTCACCAGTCCTAGAGTAGCTGTCACAGCCCATCAGAGTACTTGTCACCAGCCCCAGAGTATCTGTAACAGCCCATCAAAGTACCCGTCACTAGCCTCACAGTACCTGTCACCAGCCCCACAGTACCTGTCATCGGCATCAGAGTATCTGTCACCAGCCTGAGTACCTGTCATCAGCCCATCAAAATACCTGAGTACCTGTCACCAGCCCCAGAGTATCTGTCACTGGCCCCTCAAAGTACCTGAGTACCTGTCACCAGCCCATCAGAGTATCCGAGTACCTGTCACCAGCCCATCAAAGTACCAGAGTACCTGTCACCAGCCCATCAGAGTACCCTAGTACCTGTTACCAGCCCATCAAAGTACCCGAGTACCTGTCACCAGCCCATCAGAGTACCCTAGTACCCGTTACTAGCCCATCAAAGTACCTGAGTACCTGTCACCAGCCCATCAGAGTACCCAAGTACTCATCAGGAAATTATATGTGTAAATGTATGCTTCTAGAACGCCTGATGGGGCTCTCTGTATGTGGCCAGGCTATGTAAAAGTCTAACACACATGGTATAGCCATACTAAGGACAAGTAGCAGAATATATTTTGGGTTGTAATTTTCGCTATGTACATGCTATGTGTTGGAAATATCTTATAAATTTACAACTTTGTGTATTTTTTTTCTGCATTTTCCAAAAACGTGTGGAAAAAAATTACATGTTCAAAGACTCATAATGTCTCATAGACTATACGTTGGGGTGTTTGCTTTCTAAAATAGGGTAATTGTGTGGGTAATTCCATTGTACTGGTGCCCCAGGACCTTCAAAAGTGTGATAGGTAAGAATGAAATTAGATCTGTACTTTATGTTCCTAGAACACCTGATGGCGCTCCCTGCATGTTGAGCCTCTGTATGTGGCCAGGCTGTGTAAAAGTCTCACACATGTGGTATCACCATACTCAGGAGGAGTAGCAGAATGTTTTTTGGGGTGTAATTGGAAGTATGCATATGCCGTGTGTGAGAAATAACTTGTTATTATGACAATTATGTGTAAAAAAATAATAATAATTTCTTAATTTTTCCAAGAATTGTGGGAAAAAATTACAACTTAAAAAAACCCACCATGCCTCTTACTAAATACCTTGGACTGTCTACTTTACAAAAAGGGGTAATTTGGGGGGTATTTGTACTGTCCTGACATTTCAGGGCCTCAAGAAATTTGTTTTTGTTTTTTCTCTGTCTTGTTTGCACTAGGGAGCTTCACTCCTATATTTTTCCTGGAGACCACTGTCAGTGAAACAGAAAATGAGGGGAACCCAGAATTTTAGAAAACAAGCATGGTGAGGGTCTAAAGTCTTTCAATTTGAATACCTTGTGACAACAGTGTAACAGACAAATTCCCCTCAGACAGATAAATCTCCCCAAAGAGACACCAATGGAAAAAAATCCTGGCAGGGGTTTTAACCTTTCCCTACTCCATCCAAAACTTAAAATGCTTTAGTGATACATATACTTCAATTCTTTTTACAAGTTTGTAAAATTGCACCAACCAGACAATCACTAACTATTTACCTTCCTTGAAACTCATATGGTTGCTTCATGTATTAGGTCACACACATTAAAAGAAAAATATATTTATTAGCATTATGACCTTAGTTGTAAAAGGTTGATAAATGCACATAATCCAAGTACATATTTGCTTATCTATAGAACACTAGGGATGAAAACTGAACATTGAGTACAGTTTTCTGCACAGTACTATAAGAAAGACTGGCAACCAGCTTAAAGGGAATGAAAGGTCATATCTAAAACAAAATGCAAAAAAAACTAAGTGTGTATAATTTGTAGAAAAAAAATGACTTGGAGGTGATGTAATGAATATGTATAAATAAATGATGGATCAAGATACAGATCTGGCAGGTGACCTTTTAATTTGGAGCAATGTACAAAGGGACAGGAGAACATCAGCTGTGTGGGGCTAAGAAGATTTTACCATCAGATAATTTATTTATTTATTTTTTTACAATTATGAGTAGTTACACTTTAGAAGACCCTTCTTTGAAAGATAGTGAACATGAAAGTAGTAATGGTTGTATTTGGACAATTGTTTTGCCCTCCTCTGGACTACAACCATTAGAGTTGATGAATCGGACACAACCACTAGAGTTAAGGTTTAAATCGACCGTCATTTTCCTCTTTTCAGCCTAAATAACTATGTTTACCATTATAAAGCTAACATTTGAATACTTTTCAATATATTGTTTGTAATTTCCAGAAAAACTTGGCCTAAAAACGTATAAAATATAATCTAATTTACAAGAGACATTTTAAAATACAAAATGTCTAATAGCTTGCTAATGAGATGAGTTATAGCCTTTTGAGTAATAAAAACGTGACTGCCGTGCTATTAAGTCATGTTTAATGACTTACCTTTGTTTTTAAAAAGAAATGCTGCTCCCCTGCATGAAGCCCAATTTGTGGACTTCCTTTTGTGAAGCTCAAGCAAAGCTCTGTTGTTACCACCCTTTTTGCAGTGAGCATGCCTTTCAAAAAGTTCTGTTTCTGTTCTGCTTTGATGAAGGCTTCTTAGCCGAAACACATCAGAGTATAGCCTGTACCTGTGTACCCATGTAACCAATAAAGTACTTTCATTCAAGACCATCCGAGTTGCCAGCCCTTTTTGATTCAATTAAAATATAACTACCTTCAATTATGTAGATACACTCCCTGTCAGGGGGGTACTTATTGGGATAGTTGATTCACAATTGATTCACATTTATGGGGATTATATAATAATTCAGCAATAAATCAGACATATTCTCAAATGCTGATACAAGAAACATTAAAGCAGACCTTCGGTCATTTTTTTTTTTCATCTTTCCATCTATTAAATATTCTGCCCTTGTTAGTAAAATGTTTTTTTTTTCTGCCAGTAAATACCTTATACGGCCCACTTCCTTTTTTTTGTCTGTTCATTAGCTTAGGCTTATGACATCATGCACAGCTCACTCACTCACGCTCCTGAGAGTTTCAGGAAGGGAGGGGGGATGAGTCATAGGAGGGCCATTGAGAGCTGCAGGGCTCCAGAGCTGGTGATGTGCCTCTGTGTGTCTGTGTAAATCCAGGAAGTGAACAGGCAGTAGCTTCAGCTACCCACAGTTAAAATGGTTCCAGCCCGACTCAGTGGAGGGAGATTTCTGCAGCATATTTGGCAAGTACCGAATCACAGTATATATAAAATATTATGCAACGTGGTTGGAGGGAAGCTTTAGAATGGCAAATATGTTTTTATTACAAGTTATGTGAGCAGACTGCAGTTCCTCTTTAAGGAACGCAGAGATCCACATGTGGCCCCCAAGCCACTGATGGTTACTTCAATGATTTAGAACTTGTAATATTACTATAGTGGGGAAAAATTAAAACAAAACCGGAATTTTAGAAATACTTGGGCATACCATGCAAAAGGACATAGAAAATAGTATAACTACCTTCTATTATGTAGATACACTCTCTGTCAGGAGGGTACTTGTTGGGGTAGTTGGGAGAAGTAAAAATTCCTCCATCTGTGTATTTTGTCCACGTTCCACACTGTAAAGATTTCTGTCCTTCTGAAGGTGTCTGTTTGTCTAAAAAAATAAAAATAACACTAAATAAATTTGTAAAAAAATAAAATAAAAATGAAATCTACACTGCGATTAAATTTTTATATTTTTTAGTAAGAAAAAAAAACTGTAGCCGTAAGGTCCATACCCAACTTACCTCCTACTTTTTTTGTTGCCCAAGACACATGCAGAATAATTAGACTTGTTACAACTGCAATAAAAGAAGACATATTAGTGTTTTGATGCATTTATGGGTGCTTTCTATAGTATTACGGGTTATTTTAATAGACATAGCTGTTTAAAACAAATCTTTTAATTGGTTGAGATTTTCAGCACACACACACACACACACACTACACACTGGATTGTTAGCAACTGCTCAGCCAAGCTTGCAGGATATAGAGTATGTCTGATATATGTCAGACAATGCGTTATGTCTCACTGACTCAGCCACAAGATAAGGTGATGTGTGCCACCTTGGCACACTCATCTAGCCAAAGCCATGATCCAGAAATTCTAGTTCTAAGGCTACTTTCACACTGAAGCGCTGGATGCGCTGGCGGTATAGCGGCGCTATTTTTAGCGCCGCTATACCATCGTTTTTTGCCGCGATTTGCGGGCGCTAGCGGGGTGATTTTAACCCCCACTAGCGGCCGAAAAAGGGTTAAAAACGCCTGCAATAATGCCTCTTTGCAGCGTTTTGCGGGCGTTTTGGAGGCGCTACCCCATTGATTTCAATGGGCAGGGGCGCTATAGGAGCGGTATTTTTACCGCTCCTATCGCGCCTCAAAGATGCGGCTTGCAGGAGTTTTTTTACCCTCCTGCAAGCATAACGCTCCAGTGTGAAAGCCTTCGGGCTTTCACACCGGATACAATGGAGCGGCTTTTTCGGGGCGCATTGCAGGCGCTATTTTTAGCGCAATAGCGCCTCAGTGTAAAAGGGGCCTAAGAGTAAGCAATGTAGACTAGGTAGCTTTTTTTTTTGAATATGGCAAAGCCCTTGGATATAACTGGCTACTAACATTTATAGGTAAAGTTGATCCGGGGAAAATCCGATTGCCTCTTTGGGGATCATGGATCATGCTCTGCTGGTTTTTTTTTTGCCTTCCTCTGGATCAACTGTGGGTATAGAATTGGGTATATGGGATTGTATGATATTTTATTTTTTTATTATTTATGGCTGAACTGGATGGACTTGTGTCTTTTTTCAACCTGAATAACTATGTAACTATGTAATCTATGTAAAAGAAGCTTACAATTCACTTACATTGTAGGCTGCAGAAGCTAATACAGCAATGGGAAGACACACAACAAACAGCAGCATCAAAAGACCAATATATTGACACACAGACTGAGCTGTCCTTGGTCCTTAATGAGTTATGGAAATGAAGCTTTCTAATACACACGTTTAGGAGCTTCTGAATTTTTAATAGAGCCGAACTGACTGTCCTAGCGATTTTAATGCAGTTCTTTACAAACACAGGGGCTTTTGATGAACCTAAGCTGTCATTTGTCCCCCACCAATGCACAGTACTTGCACAGCTTTATCATATAGAAGATCACTTTGCTGTGTACAGGGTTTACTAATCACTGCAGAAGAGAAAATGACACTGTTATACCTCCATCCACCACCACAGCAACCCCCCCACCGACTTCACATGGTAAGCATAAGGAGGGAGTTAGGCTACATCTCCAGAATGCCAATGTATGGCCAAGCAGAAATATACAGTAGAAGCTTCTACTTGCATCACCTTTGTCCTCAAACCTGCTGCCAACATCAATATCCCATAAGAACAGAACAACAAAAAAAAAAAAATCACAGCTTTTGCTGAAATTGTGCTTGCTTATTTCAAAGCTGATCAAGTCGTTTAGCTTTAGAAGAAAAGAGAAGTATTGTGCAGCAGCAATCTGCAGCTAGACATACTCACTGTGAAACAAACTGCGCCCATGGACCATGTCTGTTCCTTACACAAGGGGCTTCGATCTCCACTAATTCCATTTAGATACGGGAGGACTTCCAGTGCGGGGGGGGTGTGGGGGGGGGGGGGATAGGATGGATTATATATATAAAAAAAAAAAAAATATACAAACAACAGGAATCACCACTTTCCTCTTAAAACGGTTCAAGTAATCACCACGATCGCCTATAGGACTAAAATGTCTCTAAACGCTGCATTCAAAACACTAGATGACATCTCCAAGACATAGATCCCCAAGGGCTCTGCAACAGATCGCCATGGATGGGGTAGCAGGTCACTTTCCTTTCCCCCCCCCCTCCCCACCCCCCAGGATACTTGTCAAAGGAACAATCGCAAAGCAATGGGATCATTAGTTTGGGGGGAGACCAAAGCCAGATCGAAGGCTTCACCCGCTTTACATAACAGCGTTTCCTGGGTCTTTCCATGCATTGAAAGGATTAATGGGTCCGTCATCTGCTCTCTCTGGTCGCTCCACCTTTGCAATCTTCTGAAGGCAAGCTTTACAAAAATAGGGATTTAATAATATTTCTGGGATGAAATCCGCATTAAAACAGTAAAATCCCTCGGCGTGGAGCAGATCCAAGTGCTCTGTTTGTTGCATAGTATCAAGCAGCGAATAAATAGGAATATGACAAGCCGCAGCAGCAGCAGAGACCCCCCTCTGCAAGACCACCCAATCCAGAGATGTCAATCCATAGATCAGCGCTATCCCCTTGTATAGAAATCAGTTCTTCTTCTTCTCCAGGCTTCCAGCCCCCCCACCCCCTGCAATAGAAGCCTTCAGCCGACAACTCCTTTTAATATTCACAGCACAATCAAACTTTACTAGTTAATCTCTTTTCCATATTGCATGGATTTCTGCCTCTTCTCAGCAATCCAGTGTACATGAAGACCTGGGGGCCAAGAAGAGATGCAAAGCCAAAGACACAACATGGTTGGCCATGGCTAGGACTTCTTCCAAATCATCAAAAAAAGAAAAAGTCTTCCAAGGGT